>CM059295.1:1670000-2390000 GCA_030340665.1 Neosalanx taihuensis
TGTGTGTGTGTGTGTGTGTGTGTGTGTGTGTGTGTGTGTGTGTGTGTGTGGAGGTGTGTGTGTGTGTCTGTGTGTGAAAGAGACAGAAAGAGAAATAATTAGGGAGAGATGAATAACAGTGAGAAGGACCTCATGTTCTGTTGAGGATTAAATGTGTATCTGACCAGACATCCACCCAATAGGGAATCATGCTGTGTGTGTGTGGGTGTGCGTGTGTGTGCGTGTGTGTATCTTTCTCACCATCTTTCCTCTTTCCCTCAACGTCCCCCAGTAGTGATGTTGTGATGTCCTTACAGACCACTATGTTGTCATCAACCTGCGCCATGATGGGAAGGTGATAGGAACCAAGGAGACCAAGGGTGCAGGGGGACATAATGCAGTGTGGAATGCCCCCTTCCTGTTTGACCTTCCTGTTGGAGACGTCTCTCTGCTCAACATGGTCCTGGAGTTCATCGTCATGCAGGTAAGACTTTTACAGAACCCTTCATCCATTCAAGATGATGAAGTTGAGATGGCGTGCAGTTATAAGACCTGCAGAAGTTTTTTTTTTTAATATATTAGTATATTTTGTATCGTTAAACAGTCAGGTGTCAGGTGGCTCAGCGGTTAAGGTGTTGGGCTCCTGATCGGAAGGTTGTGAGTTCGATTCCCGGCTGTGGCTACATGACGTTGTGTCCTTAGGCAAGGCACTTCACCCTACTTGCCTCAGGGGGGAATGTCCCTGTAATTACTGTGAGTCGCTCTGGATAAGAGCATCTGCTAAATGTATCTGTCCATTAGACCTGACACATGAATCTGTCTGACAGGGGCGTGTCTACACCAAGAGCAGTGTGATGGGGCGTGTGCTGATTGGCTGCGAAGGTCCGGAGGCGGGGCAGGGACACTGGAGAGAGATGTGCAGTCGGGGGCAGGTGGAGACAGCACGCTGGCACACCATCCAACCAGACACTCCCTGGGACTGATTGACAGGTGTCACTTGTGGATTCCCCCTTCATGTCCCTGTAAGGGATGGAATGACAGGAGAGATTAGAAGAGAAGGCCATCATGCTCTGTTCAGGCTCGACACAGGAAACAGCGTCACGCCTCATAGAGGCACCTTTATCCCCACTGAGCAGAATCAGAAGGCTCGGAATGAAATTCCCCCCTAACCTTTGACCTGTGATCACCACGCTGGCCTGCCAATGACACCGAAGGCAAGGTCATCATCCCCTGAAATGTGTAACATCAGTAGCATGAATATGTCGTGTAATGTATGTTGGTGCATTCAGTGACAGTTCCCCCCCCCTCCCCCTCTCATGTTGTGGTTGGTCCCAGTGTGTCAGTGGTTTGTGGTTTGCTGTGAGGGGGGGGGGGTTGTGTTCCTCATGTTCTGCTCCTCCTGTCCAGACTGCCTGGTTAGTAGACTGTCCTCTTGGTGCTTTGTGGTCTGTGCTGCATGACTGTCATGTCTGTCAGACATTAGTGCAATTGAAAAACCGTGATATTGATCGTAACGCTGTGTTCTCTACCATGAAATATCCAGTTGTCCACCCGGGCGTCACAAAGAGACGAGGCTCTGGGCTACAGTACAGAACTGAACATGTGGGCATGGATGTATAGAGATAGTTTGCACCTGAATCAACCATCAACACCCTTCATTAGAATCAGATCCAGGCTTGACCCATTCAGACGAACAGGCTTTCCTCTCCAGTCCATGTCTTGTGTACATGCTGTAAATGATGTGTGTTCTGTCATGTTTTTGTGTATTTTAAGCAGTACTGACCTGCCATGCATGTTGTTGGTTGTTTACTCCTGGGTTGTGTACTACAGCTTTTGAGCTTTTGCATTAATAAAACAATGAAAAAGTGTTGTTATGTGTGAAGTTGCTACGTATCTTTGAAATAAAGATATTACAATCAGAAAGATGACCACTGGGATGTCATCCTTTTTAAATTTATTGACAACTGAGGCTGAAATTTTGTAAAATAATGCTGATAATGATACTAATGATTTTTTTCCAGGACACAATGCCATGGAGGGTAAAACTTGTTTTTATGTAGTCTTCATGCGATGGCTGGCAGAGATTACTTAAATCAATGTCAAGTCTGTATGTCAAATTTGATTGGCCAGTGAAGATGACCCTATGTGTCATCCCCAGCATGATTGGTGGTTCAGAAAAGCCATGTCAGATGGTGTTTCACTTGCGAGATCTTTTTATATTGCTCACATTCAGTCAAGCAGAAAATTGTTGTTCTCACTTAATTACCTGCATCTTGCCAATCCAGCGGCTCTGGCAGAACTCTCTCTGTCCCTGTCTGGCTCATGCTGACACCCCAACTCACGCTTTGAACTCTTTCCTCTCAGTCTCTTGCGTTACACTTGTGTTTTATGTAACAGGGGTGTTTGTTGTTAAGCTGCCTTGGCCAGTCTGAGGGGTGGAAACACGCGCATGTCATCCGCAGAAAAACAGGATCGCCACAAACACAGCGAATCAAGAGGGTTTTCCCACACAAGGCCATATGGAGGACAAACACTGGGTTCATTTTCCCCTCTCTCTCTGTCTCTCTCTCTCTCTCTCTCTCTCCCTCTCTCTCTTTCTCACTCTCTCTCTCTCTCTCTCTCTCTCTCTCTCTCCCTCTCTCTCTCTATCTCTCTCTCTCTCTCACTCTCTCCCTCTCTCTCTCTCTCTCTCTCTCTCTCTCTCTCTCTCTCTATTTCATCTGTCGCTTTCCCAGTAAAGTCTATCTTAATGAGTTCTGCCAATCTGTTCTCCCTGGGTGACCCCTGTGTGACCCCTGTGTGACCCAGCTCTGCAGACACATGTGGAAACCTGCTCTGCTCCACAGCAGTCAGCAGTCACACACAGACATGCAGGAACGCAAAGAATGACACAGCAAGTTTAAATATACAGTATATCAACATAGAAGCTTCTTTCTAGGGGCAGTACTTGGACTGCACAGAGCAATAATCAAACTATGTGCTGTGTGTATGCGTCCATTTAATGATTAAGTTGAGTAAAAGACAAAAAAAAAGAATAATGCTGTTTGGGGAGATATTCCGTCTCCAATTAGGAGCATCACAGTGGAAACATCTTGGTCATGTCTGTGGGACTGTGTCCGTGTGGGTGGGTGTAAGATGGAAGGACACACAGCTCATTAGAGGGCTTCAGATTCTTCACCCTCCACAGTGGAGCAAACACACTAACGTCCAGCCTGGATGAGTCATGCAGCAACTTCCATCCTCACCCCAGTTGGCCTCAGCAGCCGCAGCCACACGCTGACATTTTCTGGCCTTCCCACTTGCCCACACCTAATAAGAAGAAGCCTGACTGTTCTGAAGGAGGATAGAGTGGTTTTAAAACCCCAGCCTTCCCCTCCTGGTGAGTCACCCCCCCCCCTCCCTGCTCCCATCGCCCCCGCCGCCTCCGTGTCACAGGTACCTGCACTGCCCCAAGCTGAGTATTGACCATCGCATCACTGTGATCGATGGGGCTATTCTCTGGAACCCTCCAGGGGGCAGCTAGTGGCTCATGGTGGATGATGTGGCTCCAGGCAGGCAGCTGTCAGCTTGTCTCATCGTCCCAGCGTGGACCTGATGGAGCCGCTGATGGCGGGAGGGTGGGGGGGGGGGGGGGGGGGGGCTTAACGCACCGGAGAGAGGGGGGAGCAGGGAGGTGGACTGCTATCGGTTGGTTTGACAAACTGTCAGTCTGACTTACCGCCTGACTGCCTACTTGTTCCTGATACTCACTGTCTGCACGCATCTTGAAAGACCTAAGAACTGTCAAGACAAAGATATAGATAGAGGAGAGAGAGGAAAAAATAATCTGAATAAAAAACTTGTTGTCAATTCTACCTTTCATCCGGTTTTATACAGGTGGCGGGTCATCTAATGAGCAATTAGCCAATTAGCCAAGCTGCCAGGTTTGGGGAAACGCCAATCAGAGTGGAATTGCTTGTGTGTATCCAGTGAAGCAGTTAATGGATGGGAAACCTTCATTGGGGACACTACACACACGCCATACACAACCCATAATAACCACACAGATAACTGGTGTGTTGCCATAGAGATAGGATCCTCTGTGGGGAGCATTCTAGGTCTCATCTATCACTTAAGAAAAGCACCTTGTCTTGAACAGGATATTTGAGTATTTCTTCAAGCCACGTTTTTTTCATTAATTACGTACCTTGTATTTGTTCAAGAATATGTTGGCCGGTCAAGGTGCTTCAGAGACATAGAATAGATATGACAGCTAAATATTGCACCGACTGGTTAAAATAACATGTTTTTTTTACCCAAGATTGCATAGCACACGTTATATACATTTCCGAGTGTATTTTAATCTCACCATTAGAATCGTAATTTCCTGAAACGTCTATGGGAACTGAACTGTTCTGCTCACATGATCTCCTTGACCGCTGCCCTCTTGTGGTTTTATGAGTTAAAGCATCTGCTGGATCGACCTTTGCTCAGTGTAACAGTATAGGGTGATCATGCATTTAGACAGGCTTGAGTTCATGTACTATTTTGCAGTCAGATGCAGTTAGAGTCACTAGAAAAACATACTAGACCTGTTGTGAGGTGGCTGTGTGTGTGTGTGTGTGTGTGTGTGTGTGTGTGTGTGTGTGTGTCTGTGCATGTAATGAGCAGCAAAGAGACAGGAAAGCTCTCAGCCTTTAGCTTTGAGTATTTTCTACTGGGTCCAGTATCTCTCTGGGGTTTTAGACCCCCCCCCCCCACACACACACACACACAGACACATGCACACACACACACACACACACACACAGCCAGGATCCGCACGTCACTTGAATGGATGTTTTCCAGAGGCCAAAAGGCCTGGAAGTCTGTCTGAATATGAGCTGTCAGATGAGGGTCCTGCTCTCTCTCTCTCCAGGCAGACTGACCGCTCTGGTCTCTCGCCCCAGTCAGGTGACACCGTCACACCGACCCCCCCCCCAATTTATAAACCTGTGGTTTCTATTACAGTAATGTCTTACTTTGTGTCATGTCCAAATGAAACTGCTCTTCTCTCTGTTTTTCAGGGTTTGAAGGCCAAAGTCTGTTTTCGATTTGTGACCTCTCTTGTGGCACGTCTGTGTGTGTGTGTGTGTGTGAGTAAATGTGTGTGTGTGTGTGTGTGTGTGTACATGCGTGCTCCATTGTCAGCACAAACATCTGGAGCTCACTAGTGTGAGAAGGATGGAGGCCTTGTAGAGGAACACAGTCGTGACTAAACCCAAAGCTGAGCAGATCCATATTCAGCCTTGTGCTTTATGAGAGCTCTGTGTAATAATGATTAATGAATGCTCCAGCACACACTCTGCACGGCTCTCACGCCCCCTCACGCCCGTCCCTCCATGTCGCCCGGCGGGCTCAGGTTGCACCCGGACCCAGACATCACAGAGCTGCCTGGTCAGAGGGTCTGGCCTTTGTCGCGCCAGATTAGAGACTACTGAATCAGAGGAGATGTGAGAACGGGCCCAGTCCTGTGTGTGTGGGTGTGTCTGCGTGTGTGTGTGTGTGTGTGTGTGTGTGTGTGTGTGTGTGTGTGTGTGTGTGTGTGTGTGTGTGTGTGTGTGTGTGTGTGTGTGTGTGTATGTGTGCATAATAGCTAGGTCTGAATATATGTATGTAGATGCCAGTGTGTGTATGTGAACTAACACTCAGTCAGTATTTGTGCAATTGTAGAAGCATGCCAATTAGCTGTAGCAATTAGCAGATGGCAATGACCCAGTAGTATCTCAGTATCTGTCTCACATGTTCTAGACTTTACTCTAGGGTGTGTAATTTAGCAAAGAATTTCAAAATATAAACAGTTACACATATTGTTATGTTCTTCTCAGAGCCGAACGATGAGGAAAGATTCAGTAACACAATCTCCTGAAGACAGAGGAGTTTCAGACCAGTTCAGAGTGCTCCTCTCCATAGAGTATAAACAAGGAGGAAATCCTAAACAAAAGCACATGATTCCTGTCTCTTTTCCAGCCGTTTGCGCTCGCTATTGCTCAAGCCATTTGGATATTCCAACGTTTTTAACACAAAACATTTTGTTTCATGGATTTGCTGAAGGAAAAGCATAAGGTGTGTGTGTGTGTGTGTGTGTGGGGGGGGGGGGGGGGGGGGCGGGAGTCAAGTCATCGAACACTGAATATGTTTTTTTTTTCTACAGGGATGCGTATCCTTGATTGTCCCCCCAACATGATCAATATCAATGGACGCCAACTCTCACACCACAACACTAACAATTCCACCATTTCCTGTTTGTGAGCTTAGCTTCATGGCGCTGTGCCACTCTTCCTGCCACTTCATTAGCTTCCTCCAGCCTCCTACCTTTGTTTCCTCGCCAAGGAGCTGGAGGTTCCTGCTGTTCCAGGACTGGATCCCCTCTCTGATCCACCATGGGTAACTGATGAAAGCAAAGAAGTCTGTAAGAAACACACGAAGGATAGAGCAGAGCCAGGTGAGGAGCAGGTGCACCGTGCATGACAACAATGAGGTGGAAACACTTACGCTCGTTAAACACATGCGTCATGTTCTTCAAAGCACAGCGTATGAAGTTCTGATCTTTGGCCTAAAGTTGGAAGTCTCCAACCCACGAAACACACTTTCTTCTTCGTACAATTCACCTTTGGGGAATCGACGAATCAAAGAGCTTTCCAGAGGCGTGCTGTGAATAACAGGAAGTGTGTCCGGAGTCTCTTGCAGGTGGTCTGGTCTGTGGTCCAGCAGGTGGTCTGGTCTGTGGTCCAGCAGGTGGTCTGGTCTGGGGTCCAGCAGGTGGTCTGGTCTGTGGTCCAGCAGGTGGTTTGGTCTGTGGTCCAGCTGGTGGTCTGGTCTGTGGTCCAGGTGGTGGTCTGGTCTGGGGTCCAGCAGGTGGTCTTTCTGCACCTTTATACCTTTCAGCTTCAGTTAAGCTTCATCGCTTGAGGCACAGTCCATCAAAACTTTCAGAGCTGGGGAAAGTGGAAAATGACCTTTGCCTTCTGTTGTAAACTGTCCCATGTGAGCGGTAAGTCTAGAATCACGGCAGCATCAGCGCTTCCTGGACGTCTGCTACAAGTTGTTCCTGTTTAGAAGACCCAGATCAGGAAAGAGGTTTGACTCCGCTTAGCGTAGCTTCATGTTTTCCACACAGTGCTGACTGGTCACATCTCCACTAACTACCATCAAACGAGCCCTGTGCTGGAGTTCAGCTGACACAGGGTCTCTCCTCCTCCACTCTGAGACTTTAGCACTGCGCATGTCCCACCAGCTGCCAGCTTCACTTTTGATTTGTTCCCTCTACCTGCACGCTGTGCGTCTTTTATTGTTTGCTGCTCACAGCTAATAGAGTTGCCTTAATTGAGCTACTAAACACCAAACGAACAACAGTGTCCATAGAGCGGTAGCCACTGTCTGCCACTGGAACTACGACTACATCAAATGTTCTCGACGGCCAGCCAATCTTCCTTTACTGTTTACAGCAGTAAAAAGCCTGCTAACAGACCATTAGCTACTGACAGCAAACGGCCCTTCAGCAGGGGCCCTCAGCTGGGCTCCAGCAGGCCCCGTGCGTCACCCCAGCTTTGTTCCTCTGCCAGGGGAAGCTCATAATTGGGCCCAAAGAGACTGCGTAAACAGATAATGGGAGTCATATGATTTTGTGACAGTGATGTCAGTGGTGAGGAAAGAGAGAACAAGGAGGCGTTGAGGGATAATGTGAGCAGCAGAACTGCTGTGTCCTCAGAAAAGGTAATCCTACTGTGAAGTCTATCTTCTCTCCTTCTATTTTATCCTGTCCTCCTCTCCTCCTCTCTTCCTCTCCTCCTCTCCTCCTCTCTTTCTCCCCTCCTCTCTTCCTCCTCCCCCCCCTCTCTTCCTCTCCTCCTCCCCCCCTCTCTTCCTCTCCTCCTCTCCTCCTCTCTTTCTCCCCTCCTCTCTTCCTCCTCCCCCCCCTCTCTTCCTCTCCTCCTCCCCCCCTCTCTTCCTCTCCTCCTCCCCTCCTCTCTTCCTCTCCTCCTCCTCCTCTCTTCACCTCACACTCATGGCGTAGTTCACTGTCATCTGTGAGACCACACACACACTCAGAGCTGCACAAGTCTGTCTGCCATAAGAGAATCTAAACATCTTCTGTTTACCAGAGTGAACACTACAGACCCATTTCCTTGCCAGACATGTGCAAATGACATCTCTGTTTGGTTGTGCTCGGCCAATTCTTCTGGATTTCTATCCTCGCTCTGTCTAACTGACTCAAAGTTAACCACCGCGAGCATAATACAGGTCATGCTGTTGTAAGACCTTTACTTTCATCTCTCTGTGTCTATGATCAGACAGTGAAAATAAGTGACAATGCAGTGTCATACAAGTTAGTATTCTTCATTTGTTTAGTAGATTTAGCACCCCCTAGAGCTCATTCACAATACCTGTCTCTGTCCTCTCATTTGGTGTGTGCATTTTATTAAGATATTATGCGTTGGTACTCAGCCATTTAGCAAGGTCGTATTGTACTGATGGCTACACCAATATGGCCCCAGTTCACTGCATCTTACCTTCATCAAGACCCAGGACGTAGGGAGCCATGCGGTGCAGACGGTTAGGGAGTCAGGCTAGTGATCAAAAGGTACCTGGTTTGAAAACCGGCTGTGTCAACATGATGTTGCGCCCTTGGGCAAGGCACTTAACTTGCCTCAGGGGGGAATGTCCCTGTAGGTGCTGTAAGTTGCGCTGGATAAGAGCGTCTGATAAATGACTCAATGTAAAAGAGCCTTTTTGAATCGAAAATATTTTTTTTACAAGGATGAAATAGTCAAACCAAACATTTACACAGAGTGATTAGAGAGTTCCACTTAGAGCATGGCCACTGTGGCCATCTGCTCTTACTTACTGTGTAACTTTACAATTCACGCAACAACTGCTTCTCACCCATTTCCAGACAGCCTCATTGCCCTATATAATAAACCCAAGCTCTCCATAGACTGGAGGATTTATTTGTAGCCTGCGGTCCAATTTGTTTGGAATTCACTTGCATTACTGTGCACACATATGAGGCTGTTCAGCTTCTGTAAGATCTCCAACGTATGACCTGCAGGTCTGTTAGGGCATGAGGGCTCAGCCATTCTCCAGTATAAAGACAGGAACGTTCGAGGCCTGAGGTGTCTCCATGGTTCACTGAAAAGCAGGAGCATTTCAGGTCTAATGTCGTAATGAGAGACTGCACAGACAAAGACAATGGCAGCGTTTTAGGGCTGGATGCAGGAAGGTCAATGTGAAGGATAATAACATTGATCAGAGGAGAGGAACAGACTGTCCTACCCTCCCTACAGAGGAGGACATGGGAGCGAAGAGTAAGGTAAGGAGAAGCAGAGAAACACGAGGAGCAAAATATATGGGAAATGGTGGAGAAAGGATGTGCTTCTCATGGATGGGACGGATGGCCTGTCACTGCTGATCATTTCCTATATCTGATTAGCCAGAGCTCCCTGGAGAAGGAGTCATAAGGAGCTCCTCTCCTTCATTTTATTAAAGCATAACGATTAGCCAGAGGAGCCTGCTGGTGCTGTGTGGACAGAGAGCAGGCCTTGGCAGTGGACCAGCTGCTAAAATGCGTCCTTCTCTCTCTCTCTCTCTCTCTCTCTCTCTCTCTCTCTCTCTCTCTCTCTTTCTATCACTCTCTCTCTATTGCTCTCTCTCTCTCTATCGCTCTCTCTCTCTTTCTATCGCTCTCTCTCTCTTTCTATTGCTCTCTCTCTCTCTGTCTCTCTCTCTCTTTTTCTCTCTCTCTCTATCGCTCTCTCTCTCTCTCCTTTTCTCTCTCTCTCTCTCTCCTTGTCTCTCTCTCCCTCTCTCTCTCTTTCTCTCTCTCTCTCTCTCTCTCTCTCTCTCTCTCTCTCCCTCCTCTCTCTCTCTCTCTCTCTCTCTCTCTCTCTCTTTCTGGAACAATTTCCTTTGATTGGAAATGACTTGATGAATATCCCCCATCTCGACCCTGGTGTGTGTTCCAGTGTTCCACCACTTTAAGCCCCCCACCTCCCTCCTCCACCCTCCACCTTCCCCCCCCACCAAGACCGTACAGTGAAGGGGAACGTTTCCCCCAGCCGAGCTGTGTTGGATACAAACCCTATGAGGTCTGATCCTTTGACAGAAGTTCCACATTATCTTTTCAGAGCTCCTTGATTCACAACTCCCTGCAGAGTTTTCAGTCTGTGACACCAGTTTTCCATTTAGCTTTTTTGCTACACCTGGATGATGCTTCAGATTAACACCAGACTGAAGATGGATGAGGATTGGAGAAAAAATGTTGTTTGTCTTTTGTCTGCGCTCGTCTGTTGTTGAACTTCTGTATTCAACCAGTTGTTTGGCCTTTATGTGTCCTATAAGAGACACTGTAGACAGGAGGCTGTTTACACCACTGCTTCCTGCTCTTCCTCTGCTGGTCTCTCTGGTTTCCCGCCAGTGAGGTCAACCATAAGGTTGGTGGTGGAGGGAGACAGAAAGAGAGAGTGAGAGTGAGAGAAAGAAAGACAGAGGGAAAAGAGAATAATCTCTTTTTTTGTTGCATTCTTTGAGGTAATGGCCTTTCGAAGATGCATTCCAGTTTCTCTGAGGTTCGGTGATTCCCACTGATGACTGCACTCACACAAAGTGAGATCCGGCCGCCTGACCACCATAGAGTTACTGTATTGTATGTTTCTCAAGACCTTCTGCAGATTCTACACTCAGAACACCCACCAGGTCTGGACAAAGCGGCACTGCATTGTTGCTGTTTTTTTAACCGCTTCAAATGTGCAGTGGAACCCAGATGAGGTCTGAGTCATGGCAGAACCTTTGTCATGTCAGGTCTCCTCGGCTCTCATGCACCTGCGAAAGAACAGAGGAACTCTGTCTAACCCTCCCGATCCTCCACTTACGACTCCCATGGAGAACATGTCGGAGGGACATGTGAGGGAGGTGAACATATGTGTGTGTGTGTGTGTGTATGTGTGTGTGCATTGTGTGTGTGTGTGTGTGTGTGTGTGTGTGTGTGTGTGTGTGTGTGTGTGTGTGTGTGTGTGTGTGTGTGTGTGTGTGTGTGTGTGTGTGTGTGTGTGTGTGTGTGTGTGAAACAAATCATACTAAGAGGAGGCGTGAATGCGAGTAAACAAAGCAAAGCAGCGCCTTTGACACCAGTCTGATTCATCGTGTTATTCCAGTTTGTTCTGTGAGAAGCCAGACATTGTGGTTCTACCCCAGATCCCAAACAGAGACCAAAGCAAAACTCAGAGTAGCCAACCACAAGGTCCACAAGGACAAAAACACAGAGACTTACCGCTGACTCAGAACCATGGTACCAAGCCGGAGCACATTTCCTCCCACTTGCTGTGCAGGTTTTTGGGGAGCGTTGAGCACACTCCAGACCCCTATCAAAACCTGTACAATTGCAGAAAACGTCAATAAATCAAGCTTTGGTGGAAAAGGAGGGAGCAGCGCTGAACAGCAGGAAGCTCAGGGAGAGAGACCCACAGCAGACCCAACTCAAGGTTAGTCTCTGTAGCAGACTGGCTCAGTCTCTTCTGAGTTTTACAGGCAGAAAAACAACATGGAAAAGAAAGAGTTTTCACCAGTTTTATTTATTTCAGAGGTGAAGCCCCCTCTTAATAATATTTTTCATTGCCAGGTCTCAGTGCAGTAAAGGACTTCAGGGCCGGCCTTTTAGAGGTCCAGAAATGAAGCCAGTGGTCCTCAAAGCCTCCAGCCATAAGTAAATGTGTCAATGAGGCCTACTGTAACCGTGTTAGAGGAAAGCATCTACTGTACTGTAAAAGCCCCTGTTTGATAGAGGCTTAGCCCGCTGCCTCAGCTCAGCGTATTTAACTTGCCAGTCGCTAAAATGAAAACCTGATGAGAAACACTTGTTGGATTGCGCAGGTCGCATCCAAGGTCGTTCTGCTTTTGGTTCGTTCCAAACAAAAACCAACGTCCGCTTCAGCCGAGCTGAGAAGGATCAGCGGCGAGGCGGAGGGTTTTGAAGCGTAAAGGTGACGGCGATCGATGGTGTTTGGAGTCGTCCGGTGTGGTTCTTCAGCGTCTCCAAGAGACTCAACCACAAACACTAAATAGACTCGAGGTTACGGTAACAGATGCAAGATGCAAAGAAAGGAGAACTGGCAAGCAGTCTCACCCATATATAAAAACACACACACACACACTGACGTACACACACACTATGCTGGCTGTATTCCCTCCTCTGACAGATTTGGACAGGGATCTTGCTGTAATGCTATCGATGGCAGGGAGAAACATCAATCAAAAGGATAACTGGATGGACTGACATTGATGTGAAAGGGCTGCAGAGCTCTACAGGCCTGCTTGTGTTCATCTCAGTAATGATGTGTCTCCTTCGTGTCATCAGGAGACGACAGCATGGAAGGTTAGTTGAATTGGCTGACCGACCTGCTGTACATTCCAGAGGACAAGTGGATGAGCAGTATTCTGGAGTCAGGGGCCACTGGATGAATGTGTGCTAGGACACTGAGGCATGAGGAGACAATGGATGTTTATTAGAGAATAGTGTCTATTTTGACATTGTATCCATGCAGAGCAGACAACCATAAGCATGACAGATATGCAAGATCAAATGACAGCATCAAATGCTACCTTGACAATGTGCGCCATTTATGAGGCCATCTTGGAATGTTGTCAGAACGAGAATTGCTTTTGTGTCAAGGTTTGGCTAGTTGCACTGAACATGACAGTTTATGAACTGCAATAACGTGGCTCCAGACCTCAATGGAAAAAACACATTCTAATGGTTTTGTTGTATTGCAGATTGACAAAAGCTAAATAAACAAGAAGAAGAAAAAAACGTCAGTTGAGTCCTTCATGGGAACTTGAGAAAGCGCGGCTATTGTGGTCAAAATAATGACCTGCAGCCTCGCGTCCAAACAACAACTTTTCTTTGCGGTTCTTTAATAATGTTTCTTTGTTTATTTCATGCATTTATTTGATTTGGAAGGGAATGTAACATGAGGAGAGTGAGTGAGCAGTTTAATTCAGTGTGTTTGGGGTGGGGGAGCAGTGAGAGGGGGTGGGGGGAGGGGGGGTGGTGAGCAGGTCTTGATGTGATTCGCTGGTGGAGAATGAAACCAGCTGTAGATATTGACTAGTAGCCAACAAAGCCACTTGGAGAAATGAAGTTCAAGAAGACAAGTGAATCTGGTGTTACCTAACTGACCGCTGGGCTGCTGCCCTGTTGGCTGTCTGTCTACTGGGGCTGGGAAACTTTGCGCCCCAATCAACGTGGTAAACCTCTCTCTCTCTTAAATGAAATATTATCCAGTTCATCTCATTCTGTTAATGCCATTACCACACTAGAACAGCCACAGCAACTTTTATTTATACAACGCTTGATTGTTCTGCAATTTAATGAGTCTTCTCACTCATTCTTCTCTTTACTAAAAGCTGTTCTAAAAAAAGGGGGGGACTATTATGCCCTTTTGTGGACACAACTGTGTCGACACATTTCCCAGCACCAATTTTTTTTTTATCCTTTAAATTATTCTAGTTTATATGATATCAGGACTTTTTTCTGGCCATGATTGGTGTCCACTAGTCTGTCAGTTCATGATGACTAGGCTCAGTATGGTTGTATTATCCGCCAAACTACGTCCAGGGGAATTTTTGTTTACGATAACAAATATATATATAAATGATCAAATTGACCTAAAAATAAATTCAAAAAGTTGAGAGGTCGGCCGTTATTTAATTTTTCTGCAACCAATTATTCACCCATGGCCACACTTGAGTCACCTCATCAGAGATTCTGAAATCATGGTGAATGATGCGCCTTGGTGCCACAAGAGGACGATGTAGAGGTGTCTCTCTCGACATAGTCAGCTCTTAAAAGCAGGAATGTAGACTAATTCCTCTGGGGATTAGTGAAAGGACTAGTGTGCATCAGGACTCATGGCCATAAAGCAGCCTACCGTCTCTGGAGGGGGTCTGATCTAGTGCGCAACAGTTTGGGGAGCTGCGTAATTCTGCGCCACTTAAAGACGCACCGCTCTAAAGTGACGCTGAGTCTGTTTGCTCTCAGTTTCTGATTTCTCTTTACAAATCCGCACAAGTGCGTCACTGACAGATGAAAACAGCGTATTTGGAAGTCCAGCAACGTGTTTGTTCTCAAGTCATCCAAACGAACCCGAATCCGTCCTTCTCCAAGCGGAGGGACATGGGGCACCTCTGCGGGGCGGCGCTCCTCCGGTTTGGGGCACTTTGGGTGTTTTTTCTTTGGGAATCTGAAGCCAGTTCTATCAGAACAACTTTTGCTGTAGACACGTCTGGGTAAGTTGTCCATTCTCTGACCGTTACAGAACAGTGTTGGTGAAAAAGTAAAATAACTCTGATTCTAAGAATGACTGAATTTGCACTTCATTTGCACTGGAAGGATTGTCTTTCCAATCACCTGCTTATTATGAAGGAGGTACTGAATGTAGGTAGAAAAGTAGCCTCAAATATGAAACGTATGTCTGAAGAGAATAAAACGTTTATGTTTAAACATAATTGTTTACCTTTGGGGCTAACACCAACCATATCAAACTATAGATATTAAAGGAATGGCTGAATTGTGTATGGGCCAATGCTGGTTTGGTCTTAAAGTGCTCCAGACTGCTCTCTCTCCCCTCTCAACATGTGATTAATGGGAAAGACCCTCCGGTCCAAGAAGCAAGAGAACCAGGGTGCTCTGGATCAGGCTGCTCTGAACCAGGGTGCTCTGGATCAGGGTGCTCTGGATCAGGGTGCTCTAGTGCTCTGGATCAGGCTGCTCTGGATCAGGCTGCTCTGGATCAGAGTGCTCTGGATCAGGCTACTCTGGATCAGGGTGCTCTGGATCAGGCTGCTCTGGATCAGAGTGCTCTGGATCAGGGTGCTCTGGATCAGGCTGCTCTGGATCAGGGTGCTCTGGATCAGGGTGCTCTGGATCAGGCTGCTCTAGATCAGGGTGCTCTGGATCAGGGTGCTCTGGATCAGGGTGCTCTGGATCAGGCTGCTCTGGATCAGGGTGCTCTGGATCAGGGTGCTCTGGATCAGGCTGCTCTGGATCAGGGTGCTCTGGACCATTCGTGGCACAGCCATGCAAAAGTCATTTGCTAGTGAAATATGACATATCAAATAATTAATGATGTCAAGCCATTTAAGAACATTTAGTTTCACTACACTAGCTTAATCATATATCAGTCCATATGTATATATATATATATATATATATATTTTTTTTTTACGTATTTATTAACATTAAACCGCAATGTCTTGGCATCTAGAGATTGACAGCATCAGTAATATCCAATGAGACTGCCAACTTCAGGAGGCACATCCAACAGTATTCCATAACTTTAACATATAAGTACTCTGACTTCATTGCTTTTTATTACTGTTATGGTGGCTTGTTGCTGTGTAAGAAGAGGCCATATGGGTTTTATGAACGTAATGAGAACTGATATGTTGTCAAATAAGATTGAAGACACACTATACTATGCAAGACAATGTGTAACGCATTAACTTGATTTGGTGTGTGAATCAGAATTGCAATGCTTTCCCCCTGACGTTAGAAATTTCCCTTGCGAAAATGCAAAGGTTGTGAAATACGAATGGATTTTCAATTTCTACTACACATATGTTATGAATGTCAAGATAACCATAATAACAGCAAGATCCCTTATTAACCCTTATCTTATCTGATCTCTTCTTCTGCCTGACAGGGAGGACT
This sequence comes from Neosalanx taihuensis, assembly GCA_030340665.1. Taxonomy (NCBI): domain Eukaryota; kingdom Metazoa; phylum Chordata; class Actinopteri; order Osmeriformes; family Salangidae; genus Neosalanx; species Neosalanx taihuensis. Next base: position 1,685,704 of record CM059295.1, read on the forward strand.
GTCCTGAGAACAAGGTGTTGACAGTGGAGTACCCGTGTGTCAAAGCAGGCGGTCAGAATGGCACCTGTCTCAGGTAAGAAAGCTCCACCCACCCTTCTACCCAGATTCCTATTTTCCCTTCCTGTCTACTCTCTTGTTCTCCTTTACCAATCCCCTCTATCACTCCTGTTCTTTCTCTCTTCCTCCATCTCAGAATAGGAGGGCATTCAAGATTGCATGTGACTGATATGGTGAATAAGGGGTAAAAAGATGCACAGATCTGAGAAATGATGTGAGAGGGAGAGCACTGATTCCCCTCTGAGTCTGTGTGTTGCTCACCACACCTTTCCCAGAGCTGGATCCAGGACCAGGCTTCCCCAGGGCTCCTGCTCTAGTCTCCTGCAGCTCAGGGACCAGGCTTCCCCAGGACTCATGCTCTAGTCTCCTGCAGCTCAGGGACCAGGCTTCCCCAGGGCTCATGCTCTATTCTCCTGCAGCTCAGGGACCAGGCTTCCCCAGGACTCATGCTCTAGTCTCCTGCAGCTCAGGGACCAGGCTTCCCCAGGACTCATGCTCTAGTCTCCTGCAGCTCAGGGACCAGGCTTCCCCAGGACTCATGCTCTAGTCTCCTGCAGCTCAGGGACCAGGCTTCCCCAGGGCTCCTGCTCTATTCTCCTGCAGCTCAGGGACCAGGCTTCCCCAGGGCTCATGCTCTAGTCTCCTGCAGCTCAGGGACCAGGCTTCCCCAGGGCTCCTGCTCTATTCTCCTGCAGCTCAGGGACCAGGCTTCCCCAGGGCTCATGCTCTAGTCTCCTGCAGCTCAGGGACCAGGCTTCCCCAGGACTCATGCTCTAGTCTCCTGCAGCTCAGGGACCAGGCTTCCCCAGGACTCATGCTCTAGTCTCCTGCAGCTCAGGGACCAGGCTTCCCCAGGGCTCATGCTCTAGTCTCCTGCAGCTCAGGGACCAGGCTTCCCCAGGACTCATGCTCTAGTCTCCTGCAGCTCAGGGACCAGGCTTCCCCAGGACTCATGCTCTAGTCTCCTGCAGCTCAGGGACCAGGCTTCCCCAGGACTCATGCTCTATTCTCCTGCAGCTCAGGGACCAGGCTTCCCCAGGGCTCCTGCTCTATTCTCCTGCAGCTCAGGGACCAGGCTTCCCCAGGACTCATGCTCTAGTCTCCTGCAGCTCAGGGACCAGGCTTCCCCAGGACTCATGCTCTAGTCTCCTGCAGCTCAGGGACCAGGCTTCCCCAGGGCCCATGCTCTAGTCTCCTGCAGCTCAGGGACCAGGCTTCCCCAGGACTCATGCTCTAGTCTCCTGCAGCTCAGGGACCAGGCTTCCCCAGGGCTCCTGCTCTATTCTCCTGCAGCTCAGGGACCAGGCTTCCCCAGGGCTCATGCTCTAGTCTCCTGCAGCTCAGGGACCAGGCTTCCCCAGGACTCATGCTCTAGTCTCCTGCAGCTCAGGGACCAGGCTTCCCCAGGGCTCATGCTCTAGTCTCCTGCAGCTCAGGGACCAGGCTTCCCCAGGGCTCATGCTCTAGTCTCCTGCAGCTCAGGGACCAGGCTTCCCCAGGACTCATGCTCTAGTCTCCTGCAGCTCAGGGACCAGGCTTCCCCAGGGCTCATGCTCTAGTCTCCTGCAGCTCAGGGACCAGGCTTCCCCAGGACTCATGCTCTAGTCTCCTGCAGCTCAGGGACCAGGCTTCCCCAGGGCCCATGCTCTAGTCTCCTGCAGCTCAGGGACCAGGCTTCCCCAGGGCTCATGCTCTAGTCTCCTGCAGCTCAGGGACCAGGCTTCCCCAGGGCTCCTGCTCTATTCTCCTGCAGCTCAGGGACCAGGCTTCCCCAGGGCTCATGCTCTAGTCTCCTGCAGCTCAGGGACCAGGCTTCCCCAGGACTCATGCTCTAGTCTCCTGCAGCTCAGGGACCAGGCTCCCAGGCTCTGCTCTGTGTCAGTGTCATCCTCATGGCTCACCAGGTCTCAGGTCTATGACAGACTGTTTCTGAAGTGGGGATGGTGATGAGTCTCTCCTGATCTGGAATCTCCCAGTCTTGCTAGTTCTCATTAACACCATGATGGTCGTGCAGAATAAGGAGTATAGGCAGAGCATGAACCAAGGCTGAGGAGGGCAGGGAGGCATGACTCTCTCCTTTCCCTCTTCATCTTAGCAGGGGAAGCTCAGAAGGAGACGTTTGTGTGGGTGAGTGAATCCATGCCAGCATTCAGCCCCAAGACAGTGAGACAAACCAAAAAACGTGTCTCTCCGCTCCTCACCTTTCTTCCTCTACCTCTGCGTTTTCCTCTTCTTTGTCAGAGTTGTGTGGCTGAGTGGTTAGGGAGTCAGGCTAGTAATCAGAAGGTAACTGGTTTGAACCCTGGCTGTGCCAACATGATGGGCAAAGACCCCTTCACCATACTTGCCTTGGATGGAATGTCCCTGTAGTTACTGTAAGTTGCTCTGGATAAGAGCATCTGCTAAATGTATATGTCTGCACCTTCCCCTAAATCTGAAAGGTGAATGAAATTATTCCTTTCCTTTTGTACTTTTGTTGCCAGTCAGAACCCATAAGGGAGTTACCCAGACCCATTTACGATCTCAAGATCTGTATTTTCCCTCCATCTTTCCCTCCCTCTCTCTAGAATTCTTTCTTCTCTCTGTTTCCCTCCTCTCCTCTTCTTTTCTATATTAGCATTGTCTTCGTGTTGTCTTGGCAGAAAAGAGGATGAGTTGGGTTTATTTTTCCTCTGCTCCCTCTCTCCCTCTTTCCCTCTCTCCCTCGCTCCTTCTCTCCCTCTCTCCCTCGCTCCCTCTCTAAGTACTCTCAGCTGTGTATTGGGACAGCAGTGGTGATGAACCCATAAACACCAGATCTGTGTGTTGCTCAGCTCCACACACCCTCCTCAGCCTGTTGCTCCTGAGAAGGACAGCCTCTGTGTCACTGCAGAACCCCAGGCTGCCCTGGGAAGACAGAGACAGATGAGTTGGGATGGAACTGAAATGGAGGTCAAGACAGGAAGGATGGGCAGGGCAGCTTGGCACAGCAGACTGAACGGGCAGTGGCTATGCTAACATAGCTGCCATGAATAAAGCTAACATGTAGCAGCGATCTAGCGATGAGTGACAGGCCAACCAGGGGAGTTATTCTACAGCCTGATGACGAGAGGCAGGTGCAGAGACTGAGGGGGGGGGGGGAATGATGTCATCGTGAGTCAGACACTGGGGCCACGCCCACCACACATGCAGAGGGAGGGAGGGAGGGAGGGAGGGAGGGAGGGAGGGAGGGAGGGAGGGAGGGAGGGAGGGAGGGAGGGAGGGAGGGAGGGAGGGAGGGAGGGAGGGAGGGATAGCGAGAGAGAAAGAGAGAGAGAGGCAGAGATAGTGACGGGAGAGAGAGAGAGAGAGAGAGAGAGAGAGAGAGAGAGAGAGAGAGAGAGAGGAAGAGAGACTTGCTGCTAAAAGGAGCTGGAGTTAAGGTCATGACACCAAACTAAACAGGAGTCTTAATATATTTTATTTTCCAATTTAAGTTGTTATTAATAATTTGATGATAACCCTGTCTTGCTACAATTGTAGGGATGTATTGAGGGAAATGTGGATGTAGAGATGGGAGGGAGGTAGGGGAGGAGGGGGGGTGTGGGTGTAAGCTGAGGGCTGGATACATGTCTGTTTTCACTTGTTGGATTGTCCAAACTGTTTTTTCAGTGCAGGGGTGGTCCCAGGAGGGACTGGAGAACTATGTTTAGATGTGGTATAACCATGCACTGAATTCTTTTATACACACTCAGTCAAACACACACACACACACAAATTCACAAACAAACGCACTTTTCCGGGCATCCAGGCCAGAGTATGTGGTTAGGTTTGGGTGCACACTACTTTAACCTCAGGTCCCATGTCAGAGAGAGACAAAGTTAAAAAACATTCACTGCTTATGTTTTTGGTATCCAGAGAAACCTCTGCGATGAGTCATAGAGAGTTTGGCAAGTATTACCAGTGATTCCTGCAAAGGCTCCTGATATGATTATTTGAGTCCTGGCTTTTCCCCTGTTTGCCTGACATTTTTCAACTGGAAATATATTTCCATCCATCCAAGTCATGCAAGAGCTCTCACTGGGGTGTTCGTGAATGAACTGCCATAACCTCACTGACTGAGCTTGACTCACACACACAAACACAGACACCCGTTCTCTATGTCAACTAAATAAATAACACAGATGTGCAGATTTATTTCTACGCAACCACAGATTTAGACCCCAACTCCAAGAGATAAACCGGCTTGTCGTAACTCATCACACTGGTCAGAGCCACTGCTCTGCTGTCCCCCCCAACTGCCCCCCCCCACCCCCCCCCCCAACTGTCGTCCCCCCATCCCCACCCCCCCCAACTGCTACCTTTCAACTGGTCTCTTGGTTCTGGTCTCTAGGTTCTGGTCTCTCAGTTCTGGTCTCTCAGTTCTGGTCTCTCAGTTCTGGTCTCTCAGTTCTGGTCTCTCAGTTCTGGTCTCTCAGTTCTGGTCTCTCAGTTCTGGTCTCTTAGTTCTGGTCTCTCAGTTCTGGTCTCTCAGTTCTGGTCTCTTAGTTCTGGTCTCTCAGTTCTGGTCTCTCAGTTCTGGTCTCTCAGTTCTGGTCTCTCAGTTCTGGTCTCTCAGTTCTGGTCTCTCAGTTCTGGTCTCTCAGTTCTGGTCTCTCAGTTCTGGTCTCTCAGTTCTGGTCTCTCAGTTCTGGTCTCTCAGTTCTGGTCTCTAGGTTCTGGTCTCTCAGTTCTGGTCTCTCAGTTCTGGTCTCTCAGTTCTGGTCTCTCAGTTCTGGTCTCTCAGTTCTGGTCTCTAGGTTCTGGTCTCTCAGTTCTGGTCTCTCAGTTCTCCATTTCTCTCCCTCTCCCTGTCTGGTTCAAGTCTCGGGTGTCATTGTCCCTCTGAGAGTGGAATTCATGCGTGTGTGCGCGAGGAGGGCGATAGTTTTTAAACTCTGAGATAACAGCAAATAAGGAGTCGTGGAGTCTAGGCCAGCAGGGTCAACAACACCCTGACTCACCCTCACAACTGCCCCCGTCAGAACACCCACGTGTGTGTGTGTGTGCGTGTGTGTGTGTGTGTGTGTGCGTGTGCGTGCGCGTGCGCATGTGTGTGTGTGGAAGGGGTACTAGTGCATTAAATATCTTGTGTGACATGGCAGTTTTATTCAGTGTGCTATATCTTTGTGTGTGTGTGTGTGTGTGTGTGTGTGTCAGTGTGTATTTGTGCGTGTGTGGAGACCATAAAGGGTCCAAAGAAGAGATGAACGCCAATGATAATGCAGTAAATACGAAAAGGAAAACTCTGGAGGTACGGCTACTCACAGCTCCAACTCACTAATCCCCCCCAACCAAACACACACACACACCGCGCACCAACACTGACACACACTGCCCTGGATCCGCAGGGGCTACTGGGACCAGCAGTAAACAAAACAGGGACAATTATGACAAGGAGGAAAAGGAAGAGGAGGAGGAAGAGGAGGTGGATTAGAGGTTTGGAAGAAGAGGAGGAGGTCATATACTAGAGGGGGAGGCAGAGGGGGTGAGGGGTGAGGGGGGGGGCATATCATTTGATTCCAGATGAAATAAATCTGTTGTCTGTCCCTCACTGCGGCGGGCTGCCTGGAGAAGAGAGAAGAGGTCTTTAAACAGAGCAGGAAAGGGATGCTCAGTGGGGAGTGCAGCTCAACAGGTCAGGCCCCTGGTTTTTACGGGGCCCTCATTCAAAGACCCCACCCCCCCCCACCCCAATGTTAATGTTAACTGGTGGCCTGTACTGTAGCTGATGTAGCTGATGTTGGGGAAATGTTGGGAGACCTGGCTGTGTTGAGCTAGACGGATGGATTTTAAAACCAGAGCAGCTCCATGTTGTCGTGTGGGAAAGCCTCTCATCTCTCTCTCACTCTTTTTATCTCTTTCTGTCACAGAAAGTCCTCCTTTTAAGTTTTCTTCATACTCTTTCTTCCTCTCTCTCTCTCCCTCTCTCTCTCTCTCTGTCTCTCTATCTTCGTTTGGTCTCCCTCCCTCTTTCTGCGAGGGTGCTGTGTTTTCCACCTGGCTGCCGTCTGCACACTCTGGCAGACACACAGACAGGAAGTGTTCTTCTCCCACGGCCCCTGAGCGCACCGTGGAGGAGCGGAGAGACGCTGAGAGAGATGCTGCAGAGGATGGAGAGAGAAGGAAGAGAGGGAGAGAGAGAGGGAAAGACTGGAGGAGAGGAGAGAGAAGGAAGAGAGGAAGAGAGAGAGGGAAAGACTGGAGGAGAGGAGAGAGAAGGAAGAGAGGAAGAGAGAGAGGGAAAGACTGGAGGAGAGGAGAGAGTGCACTCACATTCCTTTGTCTGCAGTGGTTGTAAAAGCAGAGTGCTTTATTTAGCAGGTGAAGAGAAACAGGCTCTGACTGTGAGTGTGACAGTGAGTGTGTGTGTGTGTGTGTGTGTGTGTGTGTGTGTGTGTGTGTGTGTGTGTGTGTGTGTGTGTGTGCGTGCGTGTGTGTGCGTGCGTGTGTGTGTGTGTGTGTGCGTGTGTGTGTGTGTGTGTGCATGTGTGTTTGTCTGTGCCTGTATGAGGTGTATGTGATGCATGTGTTTGTGAGCTAGAAATACAACTGCGTGACTGCATGTGTTTGGGTCTGATACGTGTTTGTGTACGTCCGTGTCAAAAGCTGTACACCACGTCTTTGTTATGTTGACATGTAGCACACAGTAATTGCCTCAAGGTGTCCTTCCTGCCATTCACCCTATGAAGGGACAGACACCAGTACGCTTAAAAACAAGCAAGAAAAAAAAAAGAAGAAAAAAAAAAGATTGTTGTTAAAGTGACTTAGAGTCCAGAATGAAAAACACCAGCTCTCAGATAACAAGGACCAGATGCCTCAGGTTGCTTGTGCGTGTGTGCGTGTGTGTGTGTGTGAGCGCGTGAGTGCATTTGTGTGTGTGTATGTGAGTGTGTGAGTGTGTGTGTGTGGTCGGGGGCAGGGTTGGTGGAGCGCAGGTTCAACAGTCTAACAGCGTTCTGGTCAGATCAGCCCAGTGCAGACATGAGTAGCTCAGTATCCCCTCCTCTGTTCATACGGTTCATATACTGGAGCTCTGGCACAGCTCTGGAGTCAGGAGGTTTGACTTCAGAACAGCTCTGGAGTCAGGAGGTTTGACTTCAGAACAGCTCTGGAGTCAGGAGGTTTGACTTCAGAACAGCTCTGGAGTCAGGAGGTTTGACTTCAGAACAGCTCTGGAGTCAGGAGGTTTGACTTCAGAACAGCTCTGGAGTCAGGAGGTTTGACTTCAGAACAGCTCTGGAGTCAGGAGGTTTGACTTCAGAACAGCTCGTTCAGCTCAACTGATAGTGAAAGAACGTCTCATCACCTCTCGACACCCTGCTCTCTGTCCTCACTCTCCCTTCTCCTGCTTTTCTCTCTCTGTGTGTTTTGGACGGGAATCAAGATTGAGGTGTGGGAAAAGAAACCTGTTCATTTGTCTCGCTCTCGTAGTCGACACAATAGTCTCTCTCGGAAATGTTGCCCCCCCCCCCCCCCCCCCTCCATCACCCTCCCCCCCCAAGCCCTCTGACGTATCGTCACGTCAGCCAGCGGTCCTCCTTCCGCCCTCCCTACCTGGGATCCTCCTGTGTATCGCCTGTACAGCACCTCTCAACTGGTCTAATCCAATTATTTACACGGAATATAGATTTTATGTTCTTCATCATCCAGTCCTGTTTTTGACATCATGTCTGATGACCCTGCACTTCAGGGGGTCTTTATGGGAACATCATGCTGGTTCATACCTCATGTTCCAGGGTCCTAAGATGAAGTGTGCTGTGCCTTTCTACGGCTGTGGGCTGTCAAAGCTAATACCACCGCCAAAATAAATCTCCCAGCCATTGATTAGAGGCTAGCCTGCCGCTGCATGTGTGCTGTTTGAACTCCAGGTCAGATGGATGTTGGGGAACATTTGTTTTTATTTGACGTCATATAAAAAATGAAGTGTGGACCAGCGGGGATATATCTCCGGGGAACTCTCTCTGTCCGAACGACCTCCTTGCTGCCCTCGTCTGATGCTGTGAGGTTTTGAAAGGTCTTCAAGGCTTATCAGGTCGTTAGCTTGAGTGCTGGTTAAGAGGTTTGGTGTGATGTCAGAGTGTCGTCCTCCCTAAGAGGATGTTTGCCCATCGCCTGGTTTCCTGTCTTTGACAGGAAGGGTTGGTCGTCGTCATCAGAAGTCATCTGTCATTGGTTAGGCTGCGTTGCTTCACCGTAACTTTCTCTTCTCTCTCCTCTCTCTCTCTGCCCAGCTCTCTTGTTCTTCATCCCTCTTTCACTGCTCCATCTCTTAAGCCTTTTCAGTCTTTAATCCTTTACTTTTTCTTTACTTTTTTTTTCCGTCTTCCTCCACCCGCCCCTCTCTCTCTCCCTCTCTTTATTGACTGTTATTAGGTACCAAATGACCCTCACCTCCCAGCCTGCACCAGCCTAGGTCACATGATTGTCCGTCAACGGGGCTGAGAGGGGTCAGAGATTGAACATTCCTGGAGTGACACCAGAGCCCTATGGGGTCAGAGTGGCATGAGGGCCCTCAATCTGACAGTCTGGAAATGGGCTGGGGCTGGGTTTGAGGCTGGGGCTGGGGCTGAGGCTAGGGCTGAGGGCTTGGGGCTGGGTTTGAGGCTGGGGCTGAGGCTGGGGCTGAGGGCTTGGGGCTGGGTTTGAGGCTGGGGCTGAGGGTTTGGGGCTGGGTTTGAGGTTGGGGCTGAGGGCTTGGGGCTGGGTTTGAGGCTGGGGCTGGGTTTGAGGCTGGGGCTGAAGCTGGGGCTGAGGCTTTGGCTAAGTTAAACTAGACAGTCAGCAACACACTCAAAGGCAGCAAAGACAGAACCCGTAAGAGGCAGTGGGAGAAGAAGAGGGGGTGAGAGCCTGTCTGTGCCTGAGAGGGAAGTGAGGGCAGACCTCCTGAGCTCTCAGTCAAAGGCCCCTCTGTTAAAGAAGGGCTCTGATGTGTCCCATGGGGGCCCGGCTCCTGGAAGTGTGCTGCCAGTGTAAATAAACACAGAGAGCACACACTCACCCTCGCCAAGCTAACACCTACATATGTGTGTGTACTCACATAGCCAAGAACAGGCACTTGCATACCAACACCCTTACCTGGAGCCGCATGGCAGCACGACAGGCCGACACCTTCACACCTCCCAGCAGTGGGAGGCGGAAGAGAACAGGGGCTCGTACGCTGTTACAACACCGACACCTTCAAAGAGACAGAATCACACAGCAACACTTCCAGTACTGGAGCTCGACGAGACGGCCAGAGCTTCCTTCATGGGAAACGATGAACGGCTTCCAGGAGAAGCAGGAGAGAGTGACTCACCCTGCATGAACAGATACAAACATCCACACTTAAGGCTCATTTCCTGGGGCTTTTTTCCCCCAATCTTTTGCTCTCTCAGACACACGAATACCCTTTCAGACAGAGAGGCTGAGAAGCTTCTGTCCTGTTGTTGTGAGAGGGCGTCGTCCTCCCTCTTCTGGTTCCTCTAACTAGGACAGCTCCTCTCCAGGGATCACCGGCCCTCAAACTGACACGCCTCCTCCTCTTCATCTCTCCCCATCCGCTCCCTCCTCCTCTTCCTCATGTCACTGCATGCTGTAGTTCCTCCCAGTTGCCGTAACAACCCCACAGAGTGATGAACCCGACAGTTGGAGTGTTTGGATACAGGCACACACGGCTCTCTTCCCTCCTCTCCAGTCCGGTCCTCTGTCACCATCCTCCCATTTCTTTACAGTCAAGGGAGACGCTCTTTTTTTCTTAGTGAATTATATTCTGTACAGGCAGTGACTGTAAACCTATTTTATGAAAGCATCATTCTAGTTATTGCATGAGGGGGTTTCCATGCACAGACCCTCAGCTGTCCAGACATCCAGACTGTCCTACTATTTTCAGAAAGTGGAAAGGGGGGGTGCCATAATGAATATCCCTCCTTTGTAGTGAATTCCTGCCGCGAACGAACAAATAAATCACACCAGCCTCGGGGTGGAAAACAATAACATGGTGTGCAAGCCCCTGGAGGGAGACCCCTGGCTAAAGCACATAATCTGCTGTGTAAAGTGATCTGGGCTCGGGCCTGGTTCTGGATCCTGTCTCCCTGGTCCTCTCTATAGCTCACTGCTGATTTTGGCAGGAGCACCTCCAGCTCAGGCCCTGTGTGGCCCCTCTCTGTCCCCCCCCGCCCCTGCCCCCCCCTGCAGGTAGCCTCTGGGTCACCTCCCATCTCCAGGACCCAGGATGAGTGGGCTGTTCTGATAAGGCAGCTGCTTCCAGGGTGGGCTTGGTAGAAAGCAGAGCCGGATGATCACAGTCTCAGCTCTCGTCCTCTGGGACTGTCAGTGTAACATTAAAAGAGGTAGTCCAGATCTCTTTTACCCTCTCCCCTCTTTTAGAAAAGGTCTCAAGGTCAAACCGTTCATGGATCAATTAGGAAGAATTCCTCAAGGGAGAAAGATGCTGGTATATAAGCAGCCATGTTGATAATGTGAAAGTGGTATAAAGAATCTCTAGAATATTCTATTTGTTTTGTGTGTGTGTGTTTGTTTGTGTGTGTGTGTGTCTCGCAGTCAAGTGTTTGACAAGTCTGCCAGTGTCACAGATCACTCTCACTAATAATATGTGGCGGACATGAACAAGCTGTGGCCAATTACCTGCCAGAACCCTGAAACACCCACACACACACACACACACTAACGCACACACACACACTCAAAGGCAGGGTGAGAACCAGCAGACTGGACAGTGATGGAGGTTTAGCAGCTTAGCAGTTTGGCCTTATAGGCCAATAGATCCCTGTCCATCAACAGACACCAATCCCTCCCATTGCAAAACAATAACAGACAGGTCAGCTGACCTCTGCCAATGCTCTCTGACCTGATTCTACAAGACTCTGTGGAACCAGGATCCGGTCTCATTCATCAGAACCCCCATCAAGTCAGGATGTGTGTGTGTGTGTGTGTGTCAGTTTGTGTGTTTGTGTGATCGCACGTCAAAATGACTGACAGAAGGTATGTTGATGTTTACCAGGATACTGAATGAGAGGATTCATGATCCTCGCTGTCCTCACATCTCTCCACCTACAGCTCAGACGGACCCCACATCTGCTCCACATTAGCCCCACCTCTCCTCTCTGGGCAGACACAGGAGGGGGAGTCCCTTGGTTAGGTACCAGAGGTGGCCTTCAGCTGCCAGACCCCACAAGTCCCCAGTTATTGTCCGAGATCCACCCCCCCCCCCCTTCCCAATTCTACCGGCTGTAGATTAAACCCTCATCTGGCTTTCATCAAGGCCCTACCAGCCCTGTCCTTCCCTAAGTTATTTTTCATTCAGGGGAAGGGGAGGAGGACAGGAGAGAGGGAATCCGGAAAGAGTGATTTAGGGTTCTGCTGCAAGGAAGCTGGAGAAGAATAAAAGCATCTTGTCGTCTTGAGAGCGTTACGAATGGAGCGCTGTGCTAAATTCTCCCTGTCAAGAGCATGCAGTCCTTGAGCATGAGGGGGGAGTGGCGGGGGGGGGGGGGGGGAGTTTCCGCCCCAAATGATCCAGGTCGGCAGTCCCGCTCCGGTTCGGTTCGATGGTTCCGTGAACCGCGTGGTACCCCTGGTACTTTCCTCTCTAATCCCTGTAACATGTGCTGGGATGTTGTAACTGGCTCTGCACCTTCCTCCAGCACAGCTGTCTGCTGGACTAAACCTGGAACAAGTGGAACCAGAGCGGGATGGGAACCTGTGAGCAGGGGGGACTGGCTGGGCCGGAGCGTCAGTGCAGGGGGAGGGGGGACGGGATGGGACTGGGGGACGGGGGGACTGGGGGACAGGATGGGACTGGGGGACAGGGTGGGACTGGGGGACTGGGGGACAGGATGGGACTGGGGGACGGGGTGGGACTGGGGGACAGGATGGGACTGGGGGACGGGGTGGGACTGGGGGATGGGATGGGACTGGGGGACAGGATGGGACTGGGGGACAGGATGGGAATGGGGGACAGGATGGGAATGGGGGACAGGATGGGACTGGGGGACAGGATGGGAATGGGGGACAGGGACGGGAATCTTGTCTGATTTAAGAGTAAATTGTAAAAACAGGACTGTTCCACTATCATGATGGACTCTGTAACAAGGACAGCATGCTATCCATCTGGTGTGTGTGTGTGTCAGTGTTTGTGTGTGTGTTATAATCACTGTCTGATGTTGTCTCTCTCCTGTTTGTCTGCAGGAGGAAATGCTGTGAAGGTTTCAGGTTTGTCATGGGCCAGTGCATCCCTGAAAGTAGGTAAAAAAATGACGCCTGTTTTTCCACGCACAAAAATCTATCTGTGGCCTTCATTATCCAGCATTGGCCTTTGATCAAAAAGTGTTCTCTGTCTGTTCCCCAACCTTAACATCTGTTCTATGGATAGATTTCACATGCTCCACACAGCCAGGAGATTCTTTTCAAACACTAGAGGGCAGTATTACTCCATCACTTCTAGTGAGTTTGTGAGGTCAATGCATTGAAGGCTAACGTTCATTCATTCATTATCTACCGCATATTAGCGGTGCTGTTTTTTCCCGTTAGGGGTCACAGGTGACTGGAGCCTATCCCAGAGGCCAGCTAGTCACAGGACCAAAGTCTAACAGCGATGCGCTAACGCTCCTCTGTGTGTGTGTGTGTGTGTGTGTGTGTGTGTGTGCGTGCGTGTGTGTGTGTGTGTGTGTGTGTGTGTGTGTGTGTGTGTGTGTGTGTGTGTGTGTGTGGAAGGTGTCGATGTGTGCGCTGGATCACCTTGTGAACAGCAGTGCACCGACAATTTCGGACGGGTCGTCTGCACGTGTTACCCTGGTTACCGCTTTGACAGGGAGCGGCATCGCAACCACCAGAACCCCTACTGCCTGGGTCAGTCCACTTCCTGTTCCTCTCCGATTGGACATGCCATTGATTGCACCAATCAGGACTAGCTACAGTAAACTACACCATAAATCACAGTGACTACATGAAACATTTGAAAGATGGATCTTCATGTCTTCTCTATGTGAGGTCTGAGTTGCGTGTGCTGTGTGAAGCATGCCAGGCGTCATGCGTGTGCTGTGTGTGCGTCTCTCCTCGCAGACATAGATGAGTGTGCTGAATCTAACGGCAGTGTGTGTGAGCAGAGCTGTGAGAACAGCCTGGGCAGCTTCCTGTGTGCGTGTCACAGTGGCTACATCCTGGCACCTGACCACCGCTCCTGTTTGCCCAATCACAACTGTGAGTCTGAGCACCAAGGGTCGTACACAGGGGTACACATCTGGGAAATAAAAATGACAAAAATCTGACCTTTTATATTTATTATATCAGAGCTATGAGTTGAAAATATTGTGTCAGAAGAATTTGCAAAGTAGGGATACCACAAACATCTACTTAAGTACAGTAACAAAGTATTTGTACTGTGTTACTTCCCATCCTCTGTCCACCCTGTGTATGTGAGAGTGTCCCTGCCTGTGTGTCGTTCCCAGTGAGCTCTCCAGGGAAGTCGGACACCTTAATGAGCGCAGGCTCCTGCTCCTTCACCTGCCAGGACTTTGTCACCATGAGGAACAGCCTGCTGCAACTCAAACTGAGGCTGGGGAGCAGCACTCAGCCACCCAACCAGGTACACCCACTGTCTGACCACGCCCACTGTGTGACCACACCCACTGTCTGACCACACCCAGACATTACATGTTATTCACAATTGACACCTAAGTGGATGACTAAGTGGCTTTGTGTGTGTGTGTGTGTGTGTGTGTGTGTGTGTGTGTGTGTGTGTGTGTGTGTGTGTGTGTGTGTGTGTGTGTGTGTGTGTGTGTGTGTGTGTGTGTGTGTGTGTGTGTGTGTGCAGGGGATGCTCTCCTATGGCCTGGCCAACAGCAGTGACAAGCCATCTCCTGGGAGGGTTGGGAAAGGGCCCGACACATCCGGACCCTCCGGACCCCCTGGCCCTCCAGGGCCGCCTGGGGTCCCTGGTAAACACTCCACATGTCTATCTGTCTCTCTCACTATATTAACATCAGTTCAATGATTAAGCCTTCTCCTGTCCACGTTAACCAGGACACCCAGGAGCTCCAGGGGAGAGGGGGGAGCGAGGGGACATGGGGATGCCAGGGCTACAGGGGCCAAGAGGGAACATGGGGCCGGTGGGCCCCCAGCCTGACCTGGAGCACATCAAGAGGGGCCGCAGGGGGCCGGTGGTAAGATTACACTGCTGCTTCTCTCCAGACACATTAGGAAAACACTTCCCATACAGAACACATAAGATATCATTTCCCACAGATGAATGAACCTAAAGGAACATATGGCACTCTGATAACACACCTGTAGGGAGTGAGGTGGCTCAGCAGGTTAAGGCGTTGGCCTCACGATCGGAAGGTTGTGAGATCGAGCCCCAGCTGTGGCTATGTGATGTTGTGTCCTTGGGCAAGGCACTTCACCCTACTTGCCTCAGGGAGAATGTCCCTGTATTTACTGTGAGTTGCTTTGGATAAAAGCGTCTGCTAAATGAATACATGGAATGGAAATGATAATATCAACTGATCGTATCCTCTATTGTTTCCATCCTCCAGGGGCCACCTGGTGCAGCCGGAAGAGATGGACACAAGGTCATTATCTAGCTCTCATTTCCATGTGAAATGACACTATGTCCGTGCATACATGTGTGGATGGTCATAAACCTTGTTAATACATAACAACCTAGTCAATGTTTGTGAAGGTATTCACTGGAACTTTAACAGTTCACATTAGACTGAGAGGAGAGGCCTAGTTTGGAGTTGTTGTTGGAAGGGACTTCCTATTTCTGATGTTGTTCTTTCTTCCTCAGGGAGACAGAGGGGCCCCAGGCCCCAGAGGGCCATCTGTGAGTCTGCACCCCCTTTCAACCCCTTCAGGAAGTCAAACATTCAGATGCCTGTACACAAAGCTTTCAGAGAGAGAAATGATCACAACAATACAGTGAACCCTCGTTTTTCATGGGGGTTACGTTCCAAAAAGAACCTGTGATCAGTGAATAGAAACCTTTATTTTTTTTTACAATTATTATACAATTAAATACTCTATTATATATTAAAACCAAAGAACAAACCTTTTTTTACAGGCCCAAGCATTTGTTTAACGAATAAAAGTACTGTATACTGTAAACCAACTAAATTTACTACTACTACTTCTGTAAATCAACTTTATTGATGCACAGGTTTGTGTTGGAGAGACTGTTTAGCCAATCAGAATGTAGAACACAATGCACAAGGCAAATCCGTGAAGTAGCGAAACCGTGAAAAGTGAACCATGATATAGCGAGGGTTCACTGTATTGTTGTCCTGTGTGTTTGATGTTGTTTCTAACCATATAAAGAGCTACATCTAGTCATTCAAAGGAAAGTTGAACCATCATTTCTTAATAGAGAAGTTAAATAAGACTTCCTGTCTCCCCCTCAGGGCCCTCCTGGCTCCTTCGACTTCCTCCTTCTCATGATGGCAGACATTCGCAATGACATCATCGAACTCCAGGAGCAAGTGTTTGGGAAGAGGCGAGGTCTCTCCTTGGAAAGCCCGCCAAACTCAAGCGGGGAGGCAGACTTCATGGACTGGGGCTCTGGACAAGGAGAGATCAGGCTCAACACCTGACGCCTTGGCAGCTAGGTCACCCGGGGCAACTGTCAATCACGCGGCCATTGGGAACTGCCTTTAGCTCCTACGGAGCGTAAGACAATATGGGAACTGTCTCCTGTTGACTCGGGTGAAGCTTTTGTCGCTACACACAGATATCAACTGTCTCCGTGCCTCAGGACTGTCTGATGTTTAGAGACCACGTCTCTGCTTTCCCTTTGTCAGAGACGAACAGACTGCAGACAGAACGCAGCTCACGCAAAAGAGGACAGAAAAATATATAAAATAGCAATGCAACCGTGTATTGATCCTTGTAATATTTGTACATAGTACTTTGCATATGACTAAGTGTTTTTAAGTTTCTCCACACGTTATGCGTGGCGATGCTCGTTTAGGACGCGTTCAGGTGTGTGTGTGTGTGTTTGTGTGTGTACCCGTGTGTGTGTGTGTGTGTGTGATCCATGTGTGTGTAGGCCTAGCATCTTAAGCAGAGTGTACCAGAGGCCTTGAAAACAACTGCTATTCAGAAACAGCATACACAATGAAATGACACACTGAAAGTGTAGATATTTACTTGTAATAATTAAAAAAACAGAAACGGAATTAATAAAACACAAAGGTCTGGCCAGCTGTGCGAACAGCCGGATATTTATTTTTTTCTTCAATTTTATGTGCTTTTCCAAGAAAATGCTTTAGCCGGCTTGTGACCCTCATTAAGTCAATGACAGTAATTACTTTACGTATTAGATACCACGTTGTCACCAGTGGAGGGGGCTAAGCTACAGAAGATAAAGTTACCGAGGCATGAGACTGTCTCTAGCTCAGAGTTTTGACCAGACAGCAGAATTGCAGAATTGTGACTGTAACATCACCAGAAATTGGACTAAACTCCTGTTCCTGAGAAGTTAATCGTGTCACTGCTTATGTAAAACATGGTGGAACAGGGGTCTCTGGGGGGCTAACTGCCCCTGAACTATCGCGTGTTTCAGGCAAATTATCTCAAGTGTAGGTATCAGGGGTCAGGGGTCAAATGCCTTGGCAGTGACAGCTGGAGGGATAATTACAGACCCTCAGTGTCAGCCAGTCTGGACTTGCTCCCACCTATAATGACTGTCCACATGGATGAGCCCAAAATATGTTCTGTCTGAAAAATCATAGATATTTGCTTGATCTACGAAGAGGTGCACGCCATAAGCTCGTGACTTTTCTTTGATCAGGACATGGATGTACACTCTTCAGTTCTCCGGATCCCTTGTTGTTGATAGGACAGGTGGAAGGGCGTGTGCGTGCGTGTGTGTGTGTCTTGTCTGTCAAGGCCCTCACCTAACAGCTCCGCCCCCTACCGTGCTGTTGCGGTTCCCAGTACAGACGTTGCTAGGCAACCTCGGATCGTGAAAAACAACATTAAACAATTTGAGAACTATGTCAATGAAAGAAAGAGAGAGAGAGAGAGAGAGAGAGAGAGAGAGAGAGAGAGAGAGAGAGAGACAGCCACTTATCTCACACCTTGTCATGCAATTGGAGATGACCTGATTGCTCCATTAGGAGGCGGTAGAGAGGATGTCAATCGAGTTCATTTTGTGTTTCAACAAGACTACTGCAGTGCCAGAGGTTGAGGCAGATATTGGACAGTGACAGGTTGCTAGCAAAATGAACAACAAAATGAACTCGATTGACGTCCTCTCTACCGTCTCCCTATGAAGCAATCATAGTTTCACAATCAACATAATAACACTATACTTGGGGGGGGGGGGGTTGTGTTTCATTCAACTATCGGACTTCACCCTGACCATAACCCTCATGCCTAGTCCATCCTCTGAAATTCACCCACACTTTTATGAATCAAGTTTTTCTTTGATTTGATTCATAGTTTATCGTGAGTTGCCATGAAGAGGAGTTATTACACCGACAGAAAGAGCGCCCTCATTCTCTTTTCCCTCTGTGTAATCAAATGACAATGTGCTGAACTAAACCTTGTCAGTTAGCCACAGTAAGCTTTCTATAGGCTACATGACCTCCTCTATATAACAATAGGTTGAAGCTAGTTGTCCTTGGTCCACCACACTGCCCTTATTTCATGGTGAGAAACCAAGAATTAAAATATTTAAGTGATGAAGAGGAGCCTGTTGCACCGCAGAATCCCGTGTGGTGAATAAATCAAATGTCTGTTGTGAACTGCTCATTTAAACACGTCTGTCCCTGGGTCCTGAGCAATTCAAACCAGTAGATGTCAGCTTCATAAACAGCCTGGTTATGATCCAGGCCATACAGATTAGATACAGACCATTTGTGTTGTGTACCTGAACTCTGGAACATTGTGCACAGTCTTCAGTCTGATCTTCCCTGCAGTTATGCATCGGTCGGGTTTACATAACAGCAGCAGGTATGTGAACTATGGTTGAGGAAGGAAATGAGGGCCGATAACAGAGTCCTCAGCCTAATCCACCTAACAGTGCCAGTCCTTCTGCATGTGCTTGACTGCTGGACTGTTTGATAAACGTAGTCCTCTGAGGAAACACGTTTGGACAAGTTGGCTCTGATGAAATACTTTCCAGCAAGCTTTTGCCTTCTATTAAAGGAACATTTCCATGTTTTCTTGGCAGCACTGCCACCATTGTTGCAGGTGGGGGGCAGGGCTAGGGGCAGGGCTAGGGGCAGGGCTAGGGGCAGGGCTAGGGGCAGGGCTAGGGGCAGGGCTAGGGGCAGCTATTCAGGGGCAGCTGTGGGTGAACATGAAGATGCGTCTGATAAACCTGCAGAAGAAGGGCTTTCCAAGCAAACCTCAGATAGCACAGGCATTCCCCACTGACACGCCATGGTGTGTGTGTCTGTGTGTGTGTGTGTGTGTGTGTGTGTGTCTGTGTGTGTGTGTGTGTGTGTGTGTGTGTGTACGTGTGTGAGAGAGACATGGGGAGTTCCAGAAAAATGTGAGTTTGTGTGCGTATGCATGTATGATCACGTACGTGTCATATTAATGTGAGTGTGCGTGTGCTTTTGTCAACTTCGATGTGTGTTCCCTCCGCACGTTCGTATGTGGGGAGCATATCTGTCCATGCCACCCAACCAGTGGGCCATACTGAGGCAGGAAGCAGAGGCAGTTACACACAGTTAAGATGGCATCTGCCAGTGATGTCACTGATACGGCCACTAGCATTCCAGCAGCTTGCCAGTGACCTTTCTCTCACCCCTTCCGTTTTCCAGGTTCAGCAGAGACAGCCGTTCCAGCCAATCAGATGATCTTGACTTTATCAGTCATTCCTGAAATGACAAAATCCACAAGGCCTTATTCAGCTCATGTCAGTGTACGCAGATGGTGTCACCTGGATACCTTGCCATTCAGAAATCCCCAAGTATTAAAAATAACTATTCAGCACAGGGAATCACTGGTGGAATGCAGGCGACTTTCATATGGGCATGCCCTGGTCTATTTTCAATAGGCTCAGGTTAAGGACTTTGAGAACCCGATCAATGGGGTCCTGTAGGTCCTTTGCTTTCCTATATCTTCCTGTATCTTCCTGTACCTTCCTGTATCTTCCTGTACCTTCCTGTACCTTCCTGTATCTTCCTATATCTTCCTGTACCTTCCTGTACCTTCCTGTATCTTCCTATATCTTCCTGTACCTTCCTGTACCTTCCTGTATCTTCCTGTACCTTTCTGTACCTTCCTGTATCTTCCTGTACCTTCCTGTACCTTCCTGTATCTTCCTGTACCTTTCTGTACCTTCCTGTATCTTCCTGTACCTTCCTGTACCTTCCTGTATCTTCCTGTACCTTCCTGTACCTTCCTGTACCTTCCTGTATCTTCCTGTACCTTCCTGTACCTTTCTGTACCTTCCTGTACCTTTCTGTACCTTCCTGTATCTTCCTGTACCTTCCTGTACCTTCCTGTATCTTCCTGTACCTTCCTGTACCTTTCTGTACCTTCCTGTATCTTTCTGTACCTTCCTGTACCTTTCTGTACCTTCCTGTATCTTCCTGTACCTTTCTGTACCTTCCTGTACCTTCCTGTACCTTTCTGTACCTTCCTGTATCTTCCTGTACCTTCCTGTACCTTCCTGTACCTTCCTGTACCCCTGTACCGTCCTGTACCTTTCTGTACCTTCCTGTATCTTCCTGTACCTTCCTGTACCTTCCTGTACCTTCCTGTATCTTCCTGTACCTTTCTGTACCTTCCTGTATCTTCCTGTACCTTCCTGTACCTTCCTGTACCTTCCTGTATCTTCCTGTACCTTCCTGTACCTTCCTGTATCTTCCTGTACCTTCCTGTACCTTTCTGTACCTTCCTGTACCTTCCTGTACCTTCCTGTACCTTTCTGTACCTTCCTGTATCTTCCTGTACCTTTCTGTACCTTCCTGTATCTTCCTGTACCTTTCTGTACCTTCCTGTACCTTCCTGTATCTTCCTGTACCTTCGTGTACCCCTGTACCGTCCTGTACCTTTCTGTACCTTCCTGTATCTTCCTGTACCTTCCTGTACCTTCCTGTACCTTTCTGTACCTTCCTGTATCTTCCTGTACCTTTCTGTACCTTCCTGTATCTTCCTGTATCTTTATGTACCTTCCTGTACCTTCCTGTACCTTCCTGTATCTTCCTGTACCTTCCTGTACCCTTGTACCTTCCTGTACCTTTGCTTCCTGACTCTTTCATAAGCTGGCTGTGCTTGAGACCCCAAAAAGTTGAGCAGTAGAAACAAAATTCCTCTTTATCTTTTTTGGCTTTTATTTTGTTGCCAGTATGAACCAACAGATCAGTTAGCAGTGAAGATGGTCGATAAGCAACTCAACGTTCAGCATGTTTGCCGGTCACTTTGTCATGCAGGAGAACAGACTGTTAGATGTGGTGGGTCTGTGCTGGTCCATCTCTGTCATACCTGCTGAGGACAGAAGACAGGTGGAAGGAGAGAAGCAGTGAAGGGGACATAAAACATGCTTTACCCTGGTCTGTTTACGTAACCTGCCCAGGGGTGTGCAGGTAGAGGGGGGAGGAGAGCTCCAGAACCCAGCCTCCCTGGGCTTGCATGACTTAGTCAATATTTAGGTGTTTCCAGGGTTGCTCAGCCATCCCAAGGGCAAGCTAAATCACAGGTGTCCATCACTACTCGGGTATGCAGCTGCGTGCAACAGAGAGAGTGTGAGGGAGTGTGTGAGAGAGAGAGAGAGAGAGAGAGAGAGAGAGAGAAGGAGGGAGAGAGGGAAAAAGAGACAGAGAGAGGGAAAGAGAGAGAGAGACTGTACACACACAGACACATTTCTCTTTGAGTCACTCACACGTACACACACACACACACACACACAAGCTACTGCACGAAACGCAGGCATGCCACTGAGCACCTGACAGGTGCAGGCGTGGTCTATTAGCGAGCAAGACACGCTATCTTGACACGCTAACTCATTCTTAAATGTGAGCTACATGCCTGAGGGTTGAAGCAGGGCTGCATTCTGTGAAACCTGCAGCTCCTCTACTCCACTAGGCCACATCCCACATGATGGCACTGCTGTGTCTGTGAGGCTCCGAGACAGAAGGCTGATCGGATGACTCAAGGGTCTATTGTACCTGGATCTGGATGTGTGCGTGTGTCTGGTGTCACGCTCTAGTGTCTGTCTGTTTAAGTTCTCGGTACAATGAAATCTCTTTCTCAGAGAAGAACAATAATGAACTGTTTACCCCCCCCACCCCCACCCCATTTTTTTCTTCTTCATTTTTTCTTTCTCGATGCAATAGACACTTAAGTATTCGTGAGGTGAATCTTGTGGGCCATACATTAACTAAAATAAGTCACTATTGAAAATCTATGTGGAGAGGTAGTCTAGACATTTCTATAATCAACTTTAATATTGTACATTTAAACAATGCATGTGCACACTTTGTCAACTTGTTTCAGAAAGTATCTGCCCCCAGTTTGACCAATCAGAACATGCACACACAAGACGCTTCATTACTCGTTCCCATTGGACCAATCGACGGACGAAAGTAAGACGTAAGCCTCATTTCATAATACTGTATAAATGATTCATCTGAAATCAGTCCTTACGCTGTTGTTCATTTTTATCAACAGTAATCAAACGTCAAAATCCTGTCATAGGTGTGGACTAAACAGGAGTAGTTGCCAAACACCTAGGAACATTTTCACAGGAAGGTTTGGCTTTATTGCCATTCTTAATGTTAGGTCGGATGCAAAAATCCGAGAGGGCGGATTAATGTTGAGGCTCTGTGTAAACTCCCCTGGCCTGGAGCGCCTTGTCTCTACACCTCAGCTTCCTCTGCCTTTTACGAGCCTCTCGCATGCACACGGCAGATTCAAGGGAAGGAAACCAGACGGACGAGTCAGCGGCCCTCCGTATAGGAAAGACAAAAACAATGTGTTGTGTCGCCTCCGGTTCTGAAGATACCTGTCTTGCGTGAGGACAACTTCTTCTTTCTTATCATTGCTGTTGACCTCCTACTAGGCCTAAGGCAACGGAATTGTTAAAAGGTTTTTTTCTTATTCTTACCAGGGGGCCGCAAGGTAGCCTAGTCCATCACAGGGAATTGAGGGACATGATTGGCTGGTCCATATTTTATTTAAATTTTTTTGTACTTTTATTAAATGAGTTTCTTAAGTTATCTTCATTTGCCAGGTAACATTTGAGTTAGGATGCCTGCTGTTGGGCCTTTCACCATGCCTTATCCACGTCAAATCACAGCCAGTGTTTACTGTGACTGATAAACAGGTAGGCCTGCAATTACTTTAATAAATATAATTTTCCCACAAATTTACCCCAAATTAATTTATCACATGGCCATGTTTTCCTGAAGGCAAAATTGCGTCTGTGGAATTACGGTCATATAAACACTTTGATGACGTAAGCAGTTTACGATCAAGACTTTCATCCCAACAAACACGAGTTTAAACATGTAGTGTTATTGGCACGTTCAATATCAACAGCGCTACGCAATGGATGTGAAGATGAATGTTAATCTCTCATAGCCGCCGTCCAATTACCTGTCATGTGAAGTGGAGGAAGAGTTGATCTTTTTTTGGCCAGTTCTCAGCAGGATGACAGGACTGACATGCCTGAGAACCACCAGCTCAACCAAGCAGAGCGCTGGAGACAACCTGGTTTCAACAGCCACCTTAATGTTGATTCAAGATCCCATGATTGGCAAGCATTGTTGATATAAGATTCAAAGAGCCAATCCAGAAAACTTTATTAGGACATTCTTCATTAAAAACAGTCATAATCTCTTCTATCGTCTTTTTTATATCACAAACATCTAACAGGATATCTCATGTATCCATGATCCGAGAAGGTATTCAAATTAACTCCATATATGAATTTCCATCCAGATCAGATAATAATAATTGGCCTACCAGTTGTCTACTAGTGAGTCCTCAGATGATGTGAGATGATGGTTATGGGTGCCAGACAAGGCTGTTGATCCTGTTGGCTAATCTATCTCACATAGTCACACACACACACACACTCACACACACACACACAGCAGTTTTCTGGTTTGACACTACCGTTAGCGCAGTGCTCCCCATGGTAACCAAGTCTAGCCTGGTCAACCTCTGGGATAACTCAATCAGAACCTAGCAACCAACATGGCGGAGACTAGAAACTAAAATGGCTTCCACCAAAACAATACTCCCTGTCTTGAACAGGAGCTGTGGGTCAGGACGCGCTGCTGTCTTAGTTGTAGAACAGAAACACACAAACTGCCAGGGTCTGTTGTTGCCGTGGTTTCTTCCCGTGGTTTGAATCGCTGTGTTTGGATAGCATTGCTGATGCTTTGTGTCAGTGTGTGGTCAAGAGTCTGCATGTGTGCTTGTTGTGTGGTTGTGTCATTAGCTAGTCATGCAGGACTGTTTTTTATCAGAAAGGTATATGTGTGTGAGTGTGTGTGCGTGTGTGCGTGTGTGCGTGTGTGTGTGTAGACCATACACTTGGCCTCCGCGGCCAGCTCAGTGTAATTGAATTATGGCCGAGTGCTGAGCGGCAGGCATCCAGAGTGCCTCCACCTCCCTGTTCAAACAGCACTAGAACACCGGCCAGGCCACAGTAAGCCTGGCTGTCAAAGCACGTCAGCCCCAGGTCTACCAGTGGGGACATTGTACCGCAAGGACAGCATGCTAATTGCTAACGCGTCAGTGCTTTCCTATCACCAATGCTAACAAAAGGACGTTTACTGATTGTTGGGAGGATGTGCATTTTAAACAATGTGGAACATTGATTTGAAACTGAATGGGCCTAATAAGGCAAGTGAGTTGGAACAAAAACATCAGTCAGTTGAAAGGGAGAGTGACATTTTAATGTGAGAGAAAACAGACCCAGATCCTCTATTAAAGCTGGGAGGTAAATTCTGTTTTCATTGCTATTTGTGTGTGTGAGTGTGTGTGTGAGTGTGTGTGTGTCTGTGTATGTGTGTCAGCAGGTGTACAAGCCAGAGTTGTACAGAACCACGGAGTGTGATGGTGAGGACAGCAACACTCACATAAACAGAATTTAAAGACAGTTGAAAGGCATTTTGATTTACAATCCAAAATGAAAGTTTGGCAGTTTGAGCAGCTTGTGGCAGCTTTTCATCTCCGTCTCCTTCACACGATCCTCCCCTCAAGGCCTCATGCACATTTTTCCGGAACCATTTTCATCTGCGAAAACTTCCTGCAAGATGAGAAGAAAATAAAGAAAAAAAAGCACAAGTAAAAATAAATACAGTCATCAAACTGAAGTACTGCTGTCATATGTTAATGTTTTTTTTTTCCTGCACGAGAAATGTTGATTTAAGATACGATCCTTTGATCTTGTCTTGTGCACGTCACTGTTGATAGTGACACTGATCACTATCCCTGTTGGTGTGTGCCAGGGTGCAACAGAGAGACATGGCAGCCGCCATTCCACCCAGAGCAGCCGCCAAACATCTTTTCCTTCCGATAGGGAGCTCTCTGCGGGTTCCTATGGGTTACATTCTTCATTATGTACAAAATCAACTGTTGCACAACCGTCAAACCTGTGATAGAGGTGAGAAGAGGAGGAGGGGGGGGGGGTACGAGATAGGAAGGAAACTGGTTATGGTTTCTTTCTTGGAAAACAAATATGGAGAGTAATCAATGTAAAAAACCCTGCCGTCTCTGGGGAACTCCTCTGGACTATGGAGAGACCAGGTTGATCCAGTTCTGTATGATTGCATGCAGCAGGCTTTTCATTTTCCCCACAGATACATTTCTAAAGTTCACGCAGAGCACCTCATCCTTGGAAAGAGAAGTCATCTCAGGTTTCACCATCATCGAGGCGTTTCACACACAGGATGTTTCTAAAACACACACACACACACACTCAAACGCATTCCCTCCCTTCTGGCACGCACCCTCTTCCAGCCGCTCTCCTGCATGCAGGCTGTTGACCTCTGGGGTGGTTGTGAATATGAGGGACAGGCGCTCGGGTTGGCGTGAGAATATCCTCTTAGGTACTCTGGTCTTTACAGCTGGTGTGTGTGAGTAAGAGAGAGAGAGAGAGAGAGAGAGAGAGAGAGATAGAGAGAGAGAGAGAGAGAGAGGGAGAGAGAGAGAGAGAGAGGGAGAGACAGAGAGAGAGAGAGAGAGAGAGAGAGAGAGAGAGAGGGAGAGACAGAGAGAGAGAGAGAGAGAGAGAGGGAGAGACAGAGAGAGAGAGAGAGAGAGAGAGAGGGAGAGACAGAGAGAGAGAGAGAGGGAGAGAGAGAGAGAGAGAGAGAGAGAGAGAGGGAGAGAGAGAGAGAGAGAGGGAGAGACAGAGAGAGAGAGAGAGAGAGAGAGAGAGAGAGAGAGGGAGAGACAGAGAGAGAGAGAGAGAGAGAGAGGGAGAGACAGAGAGAGAGAGAGAGAGAGAGAGAGGGAGAGACAGAGAGAGAGAGAGAGGGAGAGAGAGAGAGAGAGAGAGAGAGAGAAAGAGAGAGTGATACCATGAAAGATCAAGTTTGAAAGGGGGGGGGCGCTGTAACAAAGGTGTAAGAGTTAAAATGATAACATTTTATTACATCTATGTGTGTAACAAAGGAAACATTTGCCTTTACATCCCGGCTGATCAAACCACTGAAACTCGATAATTCGATTTGTGAGACAGAGAGAGAGAGAGAGAGAGAGAGAGAGAGAGAGAGAGAGAGAGAGAGAGAGAGAGAGAGAGAGAGAGAGAGAGGGGGAAAGAGAGAGGGAGGGAGAGAGAGAGAGAGAGAGAGAGAGAGAGAGAGAGAGAGGAGAGAGAGAGAGATAGAGAGAGAGAGACGGAAAGGGAGGGAATCAAATAACCTTTGTCATTCACACGTTGATTTGTGAATGGGAGCGCCTTCTAGGTTGTTTAGTCAGCGTGCAGACATTGAGGCCCTGGTAAACTGAAGCACGCACATTCCAACGCTGAGCAGTGTACTTCATAAAAGGGGTTACAGATCTCAAGAGAAAGGAGATCCAGCAGTCTGCAAAACCCTTTCTGTGTTCTCACTTCCTATACCACACAGAACACACCCAATATTAGAAGCTAAACGCCAACACAAAGTGTTGGGTGTCATTTGCAAGTCTAAGACTCCTTTGATGTTGGATTGCATCAGAGAACGATAGCAGAAACTGATAGGACCTCTGAATCTTTATTTTGAAGCAGGATTTTGTTGCCTTTCAGACAATCAATCCTGATAACTGGTTTCTGCAGCTTTATTCAAAGTAACAGGAGACGATACGAGCCTGTTGTTTTATCAATCCCTCACATCTCCAGTAACTAACCAAATTAACCTCGCAAGTAGCACGCCACTGTGAGGACACAGGAAATGCTGTGACTCGTTCTGATTCACTTCCACCTCATTCAACTGCAAAATGCATCTAGTAGTACCGTGCTAAGCATTATTGGAAGTGTTGGAAAGGCAGACTTAGTCACAGTCTCATAGAGTTAGTCATCGATGATGAGGCAGTACACAATAATGCATACCTATTCCATGACTCAGTGTTCTCTGTGTGTGTGTGTATGTACATAGGTTTGAAACAAGCTGATCCACATCAACGTAAACAGAGGTGGGACAGTTGTTGTCACTTCCCCACCCAATGTTTGCATGTCTTTCATCTCCTCCATCTCTTTTCTCCCTTCTCTCTCCCTGTTTCCTCGCCTCCTCCCATTCTCTGTTATCCTCTGCCTCCTTCATGCTCCTCACAGCGACAGGCACGCTCTCTATAATTGTGACTAATGTCAGACATTCGTGCAAGGTCATCTATTGTATGCATTTGCTGGTTTAAACTCACAGAGAATGTATAATATCATATTAGGATATTAAAAGGATGTTGTGTAAAGTTGTTCCTTTAAAATATGTGGCCCGCCCGTAAAATCTCATTTTGTAAGCGGATTATACTGTACATCATTTGAACACGTACTATTCATCATGTCAGTGTTTGTCTTGGCCTTGCTAGTGACATGCCAGTGTATATCCGATTGTTGACCTCAAATACTGCATCAGATTGTAAGGAGCTGAATATAGCACATACCAGACAAGAATAGCAGATCTAATACAGTGTTGGTTCCTGTAGAGGGGCAGTGTGTGCGTGCCTTTACAGTTCCTCCTGCTCCTATCACCAGGGACATCTTCCACTGAAGCCTGCAGGATTTACCTCACTATGTGCCTGCGATCATGCTCCTCTAGCGGGCAAACAGGGGAAGTGGACACGATGGTGCCCAGAACTTTCCCGGGAGGCTCAACGCGCCCAAACGTTACAGCAATGGATGAAGGGAGTGAGGGAGGAGAACTGAAAAAGACCAAAAAAGAGAAGAGAAGGATCATAAAATCACCTGATCTCCCGAGACAGAACAGTAGCACACGAGTCGCATATTCTTTGAACATGGAATAATTACAGTGGCTGTTAATTGGCAGTTGGTTGTTAGGAACTGGCTGGGGATCAAATCGGAATAGGCTGTTCGCACCTGACAGACAAAGTAATAAGTCTGTTGGCAGATTGATTTGTTGCCAAGTTTTGAAGTGACATTGAAACACAGCATGAGAGAACTCCAACAGAGGCCATTGCATTCTCTGTAGCGATCTGCCAAAAGTCAATATCCTCCACCACAGCCTCCAATTCACATCATCCACTGGTCACACATGAAATTAAAACTCCACTTCTGATGTCAGTCATGGGGCTTGCAGCCCCTGGTACAGGGAGGGTGGTTATGACAGAGTGTTCTCATCTGGGAACCGTAGACCCGCAGGGTGTAAGAGAGAGGCACCATGCCAAGAGAGGAGGAGAACAGGTAGGGCAGTTTCCTCCCTGTGTTACTGTAAGCAGGTGGAGGAGGAGGTGGATGGGTTAAATAGGGTGGGTTGAAAGGGAGGGAGGGAGGGAGGGAGGGAGGGAGGGAGGGAGGGAGGGAGGGAGGGAGGGAGGGAGGGAGGGAGGGAGGGAGGGAGGGAGGGAGGGAGGGAGGGAGGGAGGGTAAGATAAAGGAGAGAGGTAGGTAGGTATGGGAGGGGGCAGGGTGGAGGCTTGTTGTTGTGTTTTTATTTGCAGGTAGCAGAGCCCCCAAGCCAAAGATTGGGTGTGTGGAGGGAAAACGGCTGGCCCCTACGGGGACTACAGTTTATTTAGGACAGGTACCTCCCTTTTCTCATTCATCGTTCCTTCCCTCTCACACGCACACACACATAGCAATGCACATACGTGTGACCGTGTCACACGCACACACGCAACATGTTGCGCCAGAGGAAATTAAACGTGTTTCATTTAAGCCTGGGAGAGTTTTGCAAGTTCTGGATCAACGCTGGAACACACACGTCGAGAATAAAGTGATGCACTGTTCTCTGTCTCTTCACTGCCTTCCTTTCACAGAGTATTTCTGATTCCCCCTCTTTTCTCTCGTTCTTCATCTCGTCTGTCTTTCTCTCCCTCCTCATCTTAAACATTCAACATCACCCTGTATCTCTTTCACGCACACTCACTCATGCCTCAACCACCCTCTGAACTTGTCCAAACACGTTTCCGAAAACAGTAACATCCTCATCCTTTTTTACTTCTCTCAGTTCATTCGGATGAAGCATGGGCATCATCTTTGCCAAGAGATTCATCAAACCCGTCAAAATGAGGGACAAGAGTTGTTTTAACTCCAGCTGACTATCTAACTGGAGTATGAGAGCTTGACAACATCGCCACCTATCATGACATCAAGCTTCTGTTTTCTCCTTTGCGTGTGATGAAGCTAATGTGTCTCAGTTCTGGCATGCCCAAATGATTAAGTGGTGGTGAACAGACCTGATAAAGAGATAAAGCTTGGCACACAAGTGCTGCCCCGCTATGTGTGTGTACCTCGTTCCTGGTCAGCCTCGCACAAGACAATTACTCCACTCTTCAAGTTGCATTCTCACCAAGACCCTTCCGGCAAAGGAAGAATAAATGTAACAAACATTTTAACTTTGTAAATGGAGTCAAATGGCACGCTATTCTGTCACAGTCATAAATCACTTTGTTTCTTTCAAAATAATGCAGTTGCACTGTCGTCCAGGTCAGGTGGGGTGAGCCAGGGGGATTCTGAGGAAATGCTGCAACTCTTTTTAAGTCGCCCAGTGGAGTGACATGTTGGAGAGTGAATTGAAGGGGCACTCGTGCGAGAGCTCACTATGGATGTTTATGAGTGCTCACAGGAAAACTGCATATGAAGCAATCGCCAAAGAATGTTGTGTGAAGAGGAAGCTGGACATGGAGGACCATAACAATACGTCCTTATTGCTGATGATAGTAGAGACTATTGATGACGGGGCTACTCTCTTAAGCGGCCTCGGGTCACTTCCTGTTAGCCCCTGCCTGGGAAACCCCACAGAAAACAGTTGCAGTCAAGTCCTAAAACAGAGACATGACCCTGTAGTGAAATGACTGCTATTAGAATAGAATAGAGGTTTACTGTCATTGTCACAGGTACAACGAGATTGAAGGTGCTTCTAGTCAGTGCAACATAAAAGAAAATCCTAGTGCAGGTTTGCGTGTGTGTGTGTGCGTGTGTGTGTGTGTGTGTGTGTGTGTGTGTGTGTGTGTGTGTGTGTGTGTGTGTGCGCGCGCACACCAGCACAGTAGCTGGTAGGACATCCTGTGCTGTGCTGGGTAGGGGTATTGTTGCGGACTCTGACAATTACTCAACAGGGCCCTGGGGATAAACCTTTACTGCTGTCCAAGAAAAACACTACACACAAACACATGCCTTGATACACACAGATACAAACATACTCTGTCACATGCACAAGCCAACAGCATTACACAAACGCACAAAGATACCCTATCTAAACCCACACACAGGTACATCATTGTCTAAAGACTCACAGAGCATGTTTTTGTCATATGGGGTCAATGAAACACAAAACGTGAAAGAAATACAGAACAATGAGACTTATTTAGCCTTTTATTGTTTCATAAGGCTATTATTATCCTAAGCATCAAAGCTAGGCCTATAGGCAACATATAGAACGGAAATGTGCATACAAATTAACTGATTTATATAGAGGAAATCCATGCGGAATCTAGCCAATCACTGGGAACTTGGGTATTTACACAACAGTAGCGTGCTTCCCCAAAACGGGCGGTGATTGTTTTGATAAAATGGGTGACCCGCGAGCCAGGCCGATGCCTCCCTCTGCTCTTTTTGTACACAACCTCGCGACCCTTGGCACGGCCAGAGCAAACAGAGTCTGCACGCAACGGGCTGTGGCACAATGATTAACCCGTCAATGTGCCGTCGACTCATTCATTGGCTTGGAGGCGGTCCGCTGGGAGAGGAGAGGTGGAAGGGTGGAGGGGTGGAAGACGGTAACGTGTCCCACGCACGCACATGTTTGGCGCGTGATAACGGAGCCATATCATCCTTCCATAGAGGTTAGGTCTGTCTTTGAACGTGCGTTTTTCTTTCTCTTTTTTTCTTTCTTCTTTCTTCCCATACGTGCTCTCTTTCGCTCCCCGAGTCTCGGAGTCAGCGAGAAAACAACGTGTGCCACCTTCGTGCCCGAATATAGTGCGGTGACAGAAAGATAGATGACCGAGATATTTCTGCACGCAACTAGTTATCCCCGCAGAGCTGAACATGGCCTGGTACAATGGAGACGGAGTCTTAGGTCAGTTACTAATCTGGTATACACTCCTGTCAGCAGGGGGAGGGTGATACAATTACTCCCCCTTCTCCCCCGTTCGCTGTCATGCACCCTCCCTAACCAACCTCTTTGTAGTGACTGCGAGACTGTTGCTCAATCACAGCTTGAGTGTGTGTAGGATTGCGTGTTGAGGGCTGATAACAAGCATACGTTCAGCTGGTCTTGATACCTAAATGATGACCTTATTTTATTTAGATTCTCACGCTATGGTTTGGCTCAAAGGTCATGAGTTTTGGTTATCTTATTGCCCCCAGTGGTCTAGTATGCAGTTCGCCTTGTTTTTATCTCTTTTTTATCGTCTCAGCCTATATCTAGAATACATATTGTTTACGTTTTATAGTCTACACAATCTAGTGCTAGGTTATAGGTATGCACCAATAATATAAGAACTATTCAAACGCTTATCTAATTAGCAATAGCCTATCATTGTTGGTAGTTAAAGAACACATTTTCACGAAATTGATGGGATGTATTTGTTGGATAAATTCGATGATAAATTCGATGTTATACGAAGTTCATGCGGAGAGTGAGTTGGTGTGAGGTCATGGTCTGCGTTCATGTGTAAAGTGTCATGACCTGCAGTCCAACGTAATCCTATTAAGGTCAGACTGATCACAGCACACGCACACCCAGAAGCCTGCTCACTTATCGAGCTTCCCTGAACTTGTCTTAGGGTCTCATACTTTGGGCTCTCAGGGGCCCTCCTGGGCACTTTCTTCTGTTCATTTCATGCCGATGGCTCGTTTTCACGAGAGTTCAAAGAGCACATCAAAACATCTGCTGACATTCACAGCCATTAATCTACAAGCAAGCACGAACATACGTGAACACTCTTTGTAATGGAATAAACTGTAGACATGTCTTCTCCATATGTTTAACTGCCGTATTGACATTTCCAACCTCAAAGGCTATCACACGTATAGGCTATTCACAGGTAGGTGCACGCACACACACACATGGTTTATGCATACGTGTGATAGTTTATATACCTTAAACTTAGATGTGACTGAATTCAGGCGAGGATCTCTTCAGAGAAAAGGGTTTTAAATGTAAATGTAAAAATGTGAGTGCAACAGAACAGTTCATTATCTGGTCCTGGACACGTGCACTGCCCTGGACAACTTTACTTTTTTAAGGACTGTTTTTATTGAGGAACAGTGGCCTCTTAAACTATAAGGTCTGTTCCTCACTGGAAATAAAAAGTTGCAGTTGTCTGCATTCTTTTTTCACAGCTGTAACCGTCAAGGTCTCCCAATTATTTGAAAGAATGTGAAATTATACATTTGTGATCAGAATATAGTAAAGAAAAATGTCAAAGTGACACCAGGTTATGACAGTATGCCAAACAGTGAAAGTGATGGGATATTTAAGTTCGTTTTTAAAATCATCCATCCATCACAACCTCTCACGCTATATTCCTTTTCTTACAAAACCAATATACACAAAGGAATGGGCGATGCAGCCCTTTAGACATGGACCCTCTGAGTGGGACTCCTTCAAAGAGCTGTTGCATTACAACTGAACTCTTTAAAGCTCTTTGAAATTTCATAACAACTTTCCTCCAAGTTCACACGCAAAATGGTACCTGCCATGGCTGGCATTACCGTGACTATGCAGGGCCATTTCTATTTGGTGGAGTTAAGCAGGTTGACTCCAGTCCGAGCAGTTTGCATGCCTGCATGAAGCCTGAGTGGCAGATCGCATGACTCAAAAGCCTCAAGATCCTCGCATTTACAGAAGCTAGAGCGCGCAAATATGTGCACCTCCTCCTATGTGCACCTCCTTCTATGTGCACCTCCTCCGTGTCTCCCCTCCTGCCCGCTTTGTTCTGCTGGTGTAAGACCCTTGTGTCTTTCCAGGGGCTGCTGCCTTCGCGTGACTGACCAAGCAGATTTAGGATTGTCCCAAAGACCGATCCCACCCCTCCGCGCGCGGGAGCACCGCGTTCTCACGCGAACTGCCCAGAGGCGCGTGCAGCGGAGAGAGGGGCACAACAGGCGCGCGCCAGGGGAGCCGGCCAGCCCCCAGGTGGAGAATGAACAGAGATAAGAAGAGATAAACTAATCTACGGTATTGGAAACTGAAAGATTGATGTCAATGTTCTCGTGGGTTAGGATTTGTTTGAGTTAGTTTAGCCGAAGTTAAGCGTATTTTTTTAAGTTTTGACAATGACGTCACGGTCATTTATAATGATTTACAAATGTTTGTTGTTTGTTTTTTTTGTCACATTTGTAGAACCCCATATATATTGGTGTAATTTTATTATGCTGCAGATATAAATTGTTGGTTTTAAACACGTTTTTATCGTCTTGGCGAGTTGTGTCTAATATAGTGTGGTGGAAAAGAGACGCAATGTTATTGTTTATGTATCATTAAACATAAGTGGAAATCCCCCACCTGTGCACAGCGTGCTTAAACGTGAAACTCTCCATAGAAATAATGGGAAATGCATGCATGTCAATAGAGCCATGCTGGAGGAGAAGAGAGAGACAGAAACCAGGACTAATGAACTCATTTAGCCTTTCACCTCCACATTGCTGACAGACCTCACCCCCCAGCATCCTCATCCAGGGGCAGGGGGAGGCAGGGGGGAGGGAGGAGGGAGGGAGGCAGAAGGGAGGCAGGGGGGAGGCAGGGGGGAGGCAGGGACTTGCCACGGCGTTCTCACGCAACTTAGCCAATCTTTAACTGGAGCACTAACAGGTGCACTCACGCTACTGGCAGTTTGATCACGAAAACAGAGAATGACAAACTGGATGCAATGATCTCATCTGCTGATTTAGAAGATCCTGATCTACCACAGATCACCAGGAAACTAATCAAGTTGAACATGTTGTTAATTGGATGTGAAGTCATTTGCAAAACAAAAGTATATAGTACAAAAAATGCAAAACATGTTTATTTTAATGTACTTCAGGAAACAACGTCAATTTGACTTAATGCATGATTTAAAACGCACTGACATTATGCATGCTTATGTTTATATCAGACTTTTACCATATCACCTTTGTTTCTAACTGTTGGACAAGTTAAGTCACATTTATCAAACCTTAAGGTGAGCCCCTTGATGAAGGTCTTAGAGGAAGAGACTTGCACGCAATCCAGCAGTTTCACTGGGCCATAAAACATACTGTCACCCCATTGATTAAATGTACCACGTATTTAGGGATATAACGTTTTACAATGAAATGTTCTTATTTTTGTTGATCTTATCGTCTAGTAGATTGAGTTGGCTTATTTAGGCTATTCTAATATAGCCTGTATCTGCTTTATGAGTAGCTGCCTATGTTACATTCTGAATACAGTTTAAAAAGAGAAATGCGTTTTCTGAGTTAGACTCAGTAAGATGCCTTGACAACAAGTTGTGGCAAATAATTATATACACTTTTACTTTTTTTCCCAACCCACAGTAGGAGTTCATTGATGTTTTCCGATTTATCTTTTTTTTTAAGAGAGAGAAGAGAGAGGGAGAGAGAGAAAGAAAGAGAGAGAGAGAAAGAGGGAGGGAGATGACGTCACACACCTCCTCCACTATAAAACAAGCGCTCATTCAATGTTTAGACACAGCAAAGTAAGAGTCAACTATTCTGGACGACAAACCTCACTCAGGACGACCGACATCATTTCTTTAAAGGTAATTCAATTTCAAGGCAGCATCTACTTTAATTGTGAGATTTGATACTAAACTAAATATTTGATAAATATTTGATTTTGTTGTTGTTGCATTTAAACTATGTATCAGAACATATGTATAGAGTAATGTGAACGTGAATGTTAATCTAACATCGTCTTGCAGCGCAGTATAATAACCACTTAATGTCAGTTACCTGTTGCAGTAGGCAACTGCTGTCTTTGCATAGTTGTAAGATTTACGATTTCACACGGGTAAAATCTTTAAGTATACTTACTATATTAATGCATGGATTAATGATTGATTTAAGAGTCATAAGCAAATAATTAAACCACTATTCTGCACTGTAAAATTTGTCCTGTAAACCTCTGAATGCACACCTAAAATATGTTTTATTCTTCTCAGGTTGGCAAAAGTTCCAAATATCAAAATGGCTCTGATGATTCTACCCTTAATTGGGGCAGTGTCTGCAGCAGAGGGGCTGGTGGCCATAACAACCATCTGCTTGGTGTATCTGCTCATCAAGCACATGCACACAGATATTCCAGAGGGCTTGCGTCGCCTCCCTGGACCCAAGCCCCTCCCCATCATTGGAAACGTGCTGGAACTGGGCGGCAACCCCCACCTCAGTCTAACCAAGATGAGTGAGCGCTACGGCCCCGTCTTCCAGATCCAGATTGGGATGCGACCCGTCGTTGTCCTGAGTGGTGGCGAGACGGTGCGCCAAGCTCTCATCAAGCAGGGCGATGACTTCGCCGGCAGACCAAATCTCTACAGCTTCCAGTTCATCAATGACGGCAAGAGCCTGGCCTTCAGCACCGACCAGGCCGGTGTGTGGCGTGTCCGCAGGAAACTGGCTATGAATGCCCTCCGCTCCTTTGCCACCCTGGAGGGCACCACCCCAGAGTACTCCTGCATGCTGGAGGAGCACATCTGCAAAGAGGGGGATTACCTCTTGAAACAGCTGAGCAACGTCATGGAGGCGAACGGCTGCTTTGACCCTTTCCGTCACATTGTCGTGTCGGTCGCAAATGTCATCTGTGGGATGTGCTTCGGCCGTCGCTACGACCATAATGACCAGGAGCTTCTGAGTCTAGTGAACTTGAGTGATGAGTTTGGACAGGTGGTGGGCAGTGGAAACCCAGCAGACTTCATGCCTTATCTGCGTTTCCTGCCTAGCAACACTATGAAGAAGTTCATGGACATCAACACACGATTTAACGCATTCATCCAGAAGATTGTCAGCGAGCACTATGCCAGCTATGATAAGGTCATTATTTCAATGCATCGTGTTCATATCAGATTCTCTGCCATTGCTGTCAATATTGACATGCTGTTTGTAATATCAGTGATACTGAGGTTCTTCTCATCTACCTCTTTTCAGGAAAATATCCGTGACATCACTGACTCCCTCATCGACCACTGTGAGGACAGGAAGCTGGATGAGAACTCTAATGTCCAGGTTTCAGATGAGAAGATAGTTAGCATTGTCAATGACCTCTTTGGGGCTGGTGAGTCAATTCTCTCATCAGCTCTCATGTGGCACGTTCATGAAACTTCACACTATAAAGGTTTAGTTGTCCCCAAGACATCTGAAGTGTTTCATGTTCCTGTGTTCCTGTTCCAGGTTTTGACACCATCAGTACTGCTTTGTCTTGGGCTGTTGTGTACCTGGTATCTTATCCTGAGATCCAGCAGAGGCTTTTTGAAGAGTTGAGTAAGTGTCACATCCCATTTTATTTTGACACTGATTGTACACAATTGCTTTAAACATTGAGAAAGTAAGACAGTTTTGCTATATCTTATCATACATTAAGTTCTCTTAAGTAACACCAAAACATGCACACCAAATTAGATCTAAACGCAATGTTTTTTTTTAAATAGATAAGGTGGTGGGACTGAAACGCTCCCCACGTCTCTCTGACCGCACCAAGCTGCCACTTCTTGAAGCTTTTATTCTGGAGATCTTTCGGCATTCCTCCTTCCTGCCTTTCACCATCCCACATTGGTGAGTTTTCATCGGCAGACAGACACAGAACATTTGACATTTGGTCCCTTTGGTCTACAGTCTGTCTAATTGCTGTGATTTGTTTCTTGCAGCTCCACCAAAGACACATCTATCAATGGATACTACGTTCCTAAGGACACTTGTGTCTTCATCAACCAGTGGCAGGTCAATCATGACCTGTGAGTTGGATTTCTGCATCAAACCTTTTCATTGATACATTGGTACATTGATTAGGTTTTGTACCCCAGTCTTATCTCTTCCTTATCACCACTCTGCAGTGAACTGTGGAAAGAGCCTTCTACTTTCAACCCAGACCGCTTCCTGAGCGACGACGGTACAGAGCTCAACAAGCTGGAGGGAGAGAAGGTCCTTATCTTCGGCATGGGCAAACGCCGCTGCATTGGCGAGTTGATTGGTCGGAATGAGGTCTTCCTCTTCCTGGCCATACTGGTGCAGAAGATGCGCTTCAGAGAGATGCCTGGGGAGAAGCTGGACATGACTCCAGAGTACGGCTTGACCATGAAGCACAAGCGCTGTCATATAAGGGCCAACATGAGGGCTGTGGAGGTGGAGTGAGAGCCATTTGACTTCTGTCAACTAAGATAAGGCACACGTTGGCCAAATTCTGATTCAGACTTTGAATGTTTTGGAGAGAGCAGTGACAGTTGTTAAAAAAGGGGGCATTAACACAATCCCATTTTTTAGATAAAGTAAATCTGTGACTTTCAGTCCCTCCAGGTTGTGCTTCTTGGTGATACATGGAGAGGCACTCTGTTGAGGGGCCTCTGGGCCCTTAAATCTACAGCTTTTTTCACCAGATTATTTTGAGGAGACTAAAACCCGCTGGTAGAAATAATACAATAAGAACCAAATTGTGCAATTACTGGTTGTTGGTCTCATTGCTTTATTTCAATGTCACTGTTTTTAAATGGCCACATCACCTCTTTCCTCAACAAAGTGCCTTCTCAATCTCATTCAGGTGGCATAAGAGCCAATACTAGAAGACTTTATTTGTAAGCTATAAAATAATTCCACTGAGAACAGCTATTGTATATGGACATAAAACACCGAAGCTATGTTTGCATCCCAAAATGTGATTGTTTCTGTATATGCTTAAGCCAATGTGTACAAGGTAGTACATTTTTTGTGTGTCTAAAATGTGTATATATTGTGGTGACAGTTTCAATGTGTAATTTATCAGGATACCAAAATACTTTACATGTTTGACTATGTAATCATATTTGTATTAGTATATTGTATAATTAACGTTATTATGTAACAAAGGACTTCAATCAATCAATGAAACATGCAGATGATTTGTGTATAGTTGTTTTTTTTAGATTTTCAAATGAATAAATGAAAAAAGCACCAACAACAAATTGTATTATTTTAACTGGAATTGCCTCTTTTTTAAACAAAAATGTAAAAAAGAAAGTAACTTATGAATATTCTATAGCACTCTGGAGTCAAAGTCAGACCTGTTTGTAGGATTTATTAAGCATCAAGTAACTATTCAGGTATTTTACTTGTTTGTTAAGACCTGTCTAAAATTCAACCATACTTAAACTTAATAAAAATAATAACTGAAGCATAATGAGTATTTATACATTTATAAAATAAGAGAAATAATAACCGAAGCAAAATGAGTATTTGTAAAATAAGAAAAATAATAACCGAAGCAAAATGAGTATTTATACATTTATAAAATAGGAAAAATAATAACCGACGCAAAATGAGTACATGTATTTATAAAAATAAAAAGTAAAGGAAGTGACGCATCTAAGAACAGGAAATAAACATTGTTGCGGAGCTTCGAAACACCGCGGACAGATCAGGGTTTTTCTGGGGGTTTGCTGCTTAATATGTAAGATTTCATCTATATATAATCGTATATAATGCACTTAATCAAACGGGTTTTTGTATAGTGTCTAAATATGACAGAGAGATGGCAAATGTTTGCAAGTACGGAACTAGCAAATGGATACATTGTGCCGGTTAAGCCTTTCAAACAGCAGTTATAAGTTGAAACAATGTGTCTGTTTACTAGTGTTTCTGGGCCAAAACATCTGAAATGAGTTTTCCAGCATTTATAACCGACAACTAACCTATATTCTGTCCAACTTCTACCTAACTTGGTGTGTTAGTAAGCTAGAAAGCTATTTAAAAGTGTCCTAACCATGTGTTTTGGCTGTTTTCTATGGTGATAGAGTCATGGCTGCTGACTGGCTGGGCAGCCTGGTGTCCATCAACCTTGGCCAGACCCTGGGAGTGTATCAGGGGGAAGTCTGCTCTGTGGACCAGGCTAGTCAGACCATCTCACTCAGGCAGCCTTTCCATAATGGGGTCAAGTGTCCCGTCCCTGAGGTCACATTCAGGTAAGCAGATCTGCTCATGTTGGTGGAGATGCTTTCTAGAGTAAACCTATTTACCTAGACTCTGGTGTTTAGAAAACAGAGCACAACGTAGCTTCTAGTGGATTGTCAGGGTCAGAGGGAGAGGCAGTCATTTAGCATCTGCATGCATTCTCAACAACATTATTTAGAACCATATTTGCTTTGATCTCTTTTCATATCTGTGCCTGCAGTGCCATGGATATCAAAGAGCTGAAGGTCCTGGATATGGTGACTGGAAGCAGTATCAACAGCAGCAGCAGTAGCAGCAAGACCAGTGTGAGCCAGAGGCTCGTGCCTGACATCCCACCCAGCTACTCAGCCCCCAGCAGCAGCCTGATAAGTCGGGGCAGCAGTGTGGTCAACAGCCCCCAGGCCCCTGCCTCTGCTCCAATCACCATCCTCACTCGCAAAGGTGCGTTCACAACATCCTCCGCCTTGGAAGGAATAACACGAAGATGTTGAAGGAGTTATTGTCATCAGCCTCAACGTGCACGCTGTTCCGATAGCACATCACTGTCATGTCACGCCATAGTCGAAGCATG
Organism: Neosalanx taihuensis; assembly: GCA_030340665.1. Classification (NCBI taxonomy): domain Eukaryota; kingdom Metazoa; phylum Chordata; class Actinopteri; order Osmeriformes; family Salangidae; genus Neosalanx; species Neosalanx taihuensis. The sequence continues at coordinate 1,725,015 of CM059295.1, forward strand.
ACTACAACTGAAGGCGGATTCATCATAAATCACTTCACTCTTACTTGACAACAGGATACGCAATGAAATTTGGAGTGTAATACTGGTTCTAAATACACAATGTGCTGGTATTGAACCTGTTCTAAGGTATTTTTTGCAGTACCGGGTTTATCCCAATGGTATTGTGTATTGTTGTTGTGTATTACTGTTCTCAATCTGTTATTGTATTTTAAACTCTCCAGTTTCAAGGGACTTTCCCTGCGGATGTTTTAGCTGCATTTGTGTTTGCGTTCAGATTTAGGCTTTGTGACACGAGTTAAACAAATGAGTTTAGTCTACGAATATATCTATAAACACGCATGCTTTAGAGACCGAGCTTGAGGCCAAACGTAACAGCCGTTCGGAAAAAAAAAAAAGTTCTACTCCATCGCACGTTCTCACCCCTTCGCCATGTGAGTTCTCAAAACGGCCCCCGTCGCAAACTGGAACCATCTTTGTTCTTGGTTTTGATTACGGAGCAGAACGTTCCAAAGTGTTTATCTTCTTTTTTTTTCTCGTTCGTGTAAAGTGACAGGAGGAAACGAAAGGACATATATCAGCGTCAGACACACAGCTCCTGTCCTAATCTATGGGCCCGGCACATTTGTCAAGTGTCACTGAAGCTGAGCCAAGACATAATATGACTGTCTGTCAGCCTGCGCTGTGACTCACACACAGGGCCGGAGAAAATAAACAGGTATCAGATAAACGCAGTGATTCTGTACACTCTTAGCTTGCATAGTGGAACAGTGTCAGAGTAGTAATGAGGGTTCTTGGTTTACAGGGTGCTTGGTGTCAGGTGGGAACCTGCAGTTCCCTCTTGGTTGGATTTGGGGCTCACTAGCTTTATTGGTCCACTGCTTAAATCTGTAGTGTAGTTTACCTGCACTCTACCTAAGATATAATACTTCTGTCTATTGGTTGGTTTTTATTGTCAGAAATGTATCTGATTGCATTACTCTCTTGACGTGTGCCTTTTGAACGCATCTTATACATTTTTGGGCTGAGCTAACAAACCTTAGAGGCAAGCAGTCCCTGACCAGTAGCCAGCTGTTCTCAGGTTCTGGATGTTTTCGTCTTATCTGGGTTCTTAAACCTAGGTTCTATTTAGAAGCTTGGTTCTAGAAGCTTGGTTCTAACTAACCAGTGGAAGCCTGAAGACTGCCAGACACTCTGCTGTGACTTTCCCCAAGATTCCCATAGCGTGCTAAAGCCATGTCCAAAGTTCCTCTTTACAATACGTGTGTGACTAAGATCAATAAACACCCCCCCGCCCCCCCCCCCCTTCCCTGCACCGTGTCTCTCTTCCTAAAGAGGAGATTATGCAAGGCCAAGCTTACGTGCCTCTGTGCCCCCTCTGTTTTCCCTCTGTCTGTCTGTCTCCTCTCTCCCTCTTTCCACTCCAGTCCAGCACAGGAAACCTGCCCCCCCCCCCCACCTCCACACAGGAAGCTGTGTTGTCCCAGGGAGCTCAGAAGGCCAGGCCATATCAATTGTGGAAGCAGTGTTTACCTTTGACTTTTTATTTTAATCTCCAGTTCTCAGGCCAGCAGCCAAGGAGCTAATGCACAAATTATACGGGGCCAAAGTGCTGAGTGGCAGGGGTTGGGCTGACCCTTTCACACGCAATGGCATGCTCACTGACTAGGCCTGGGGCTAGTCCATTGGGGAGGGGGTGGTGGCGGGACGGGGGGGGTTAAGTCCATGGGTGCTACACAAATGTTTTCCAATTTATCTGCCGTCAATCTTTCTGGGAGAGTTGAATGGGAATGTTTGAATGGACTATCAAAATGATATCAACGTTCCTGGAGCCCCGCCCCTCCCTCTCGTTGGACACACAGCCCCGCCTCAGAATTCCCCAGAATGAGACAGATTTCCCTCAGAACGGATGGTAATGCTGTCCGTCCGTCCGTCCCCCCCATGCCCAGTGTCAGCATGACAGTTTAACTGGATGGGAAGTGCAGTGTAAGCCTGTTCCCCTGCCCCCAACCATGTCTACATACCCAGCTTCACCTCTTCCTTCCTGCTCTTGATTGGATGGTGTATGTCACCAGGATGGAGGTGTGTGTGTGTGTGTGTGTGTGTGTGTGTAGGGGGGGTGTTTCCTCCTGTCAATCTTGTGTCTGTTTGCATGTGAACACACTTCCTCCCTCATGGAGGCACGGCGATACCTCTCACGCTCTGTCACTCTGACCCACTTGTGCGCTCGATTGTTTTTCTTTGTGTGTGTGTGTGTGTCTTTCTCACAACACCCCGTACCTTGTCACGTATTCCAGATCTACCTATTAGCTCATTGGCTGTAATAGCCCAGCCTGCATGTCATTGCCTACGTGTCTTGGAGCTTGTCCAAGAGGATGCAGGTATTGTGGTTCACTGTCACCCAGCACTTGTAGCACGAATCACAGCTGCGGATTCGCCCAGATTCACAAAACTGTTTGCTCTTCTGTCAAAGATTTATTGTTTTAGCTTGAACGAATCGAAAATTGCGGCCGCAGCACCCATCCGAACAGCGTCATAGACTCCCATGTTACACCTCAAGTGTCAGGAAAATTGTGTCAGTGAGGTGGGAAGGTCAAAACTAACAAGGCTTTTTAGCGGAGTTTGCTCCTAAGAGCACATTTCTGTCACTTGCGTCAGAGCACAAAATGCCTAGATGTAGACAGTTCAGGAAGCGTCGACTCAGCCGGCTCTCTACGTTAACGTGACAGTTTTGCTGATTGGAAACACCTGGTTTGGCCAGAAATCCTGTCCTGTGTCGAGGGTGTGCTGTAAGGTTCTTTTCTCTGTCTTTCGAACTGCCATGACAGTTCCAGCTGCAACTTATTAGTTCGTTACTTAGCAACGTGCTTGAAAGAGGAGAGACGGTGGCCACGAATGACGGTGGCTATTTTACGAACATTAATTCATTTCACATTTAATAACTTTAATTGGAGGATATTTACTGGAGGAATCAAATTGGCTCTTTTTGTTTCGGGTGTATTTATAAACTGTACTCCAACTCAACTCTTCCTCTCTGGCTCTAAGTCTCTAAGGTAAGCGAACATCTTTTTTCAACTCTTTCGCTAGCATGCTATCTAAAATGTAGGTTTTTGACTTTAACATTTGGGCTCATAGGTATTCATGTGCTTATCAGTCAGGATTTACAACTGACATTCCAACTAGCTGTAAAGATATGCTGTTTGCTAACATTAGCGACCAATGCTGAAATTAGCGCTTAAGCTAATTGCTAGTGCATCAGCATATGTTTTGCTAGCATGCTATATAAGATGTGGGTTTTTGACTTCTTTAACATTTGGGCTTATATGTATTCATGTGCTTATCAATCAGGACGGTGGTGGAGGGTTGTAAGGAGGGTAGTGGGGGGGGGGGGGTATTTGTGTGCATTTTGACCGTTTAGGGTCGTTTTCGGAGGGGGGGGCGATCGGCGTTTGCGGGGGCAGGGGGCTCGTGCGGGGGGTTTGAGGGGCAGGGTTCATGTGGTGGGGTCCGTAGGAATCTAACAAGATATTGGGGAGGTGTGTGGGAGGTCGGGTTTATGAGCTATGAGCCTATTTGGGGGAGAGGTTTGAGAATCACGATTGATTTACTTGCACCTTCAAGCGGAGATTGTGACGTTGCGGGGGCTCGGGGGGGGGGGGGCGATTTCGGAGGGGTTTGAGGCCAGAGTTAATGTGGTGGGGTCCAGACGAATCCAACCAGGTATTGGGAAGGTGTGTGGGTGGTTGAGATCGGCAGTTCCATAGAGAAACAGTGGGGATTAAATACAGGTCTTTTAGGAATTGCTATTTAAATTGTTGGGGGGCTTGCTGTAAAACATTCATAATCGTCTGGATACTGGTTGACCTTGCAAACTATTGGCTAGTGTTGTATGGGGAGTCCTGTAGTTTATAGATGATTGAACCTGTGTGTCAGCTACTAAGTGATTCATTGCACTGAATGGTTTGATTGACAGTTCATCATTAAGTCATTAATGTACAGACTGCCTGTGTGTATGCACATATATGTATCTATATATATATGTGTGTGTGTGTGTGTATGTGCGTGTGTGTATGTGTATGTGCGTGTGTGTTTTTCTCAATTAATGTTGGATAAAAAGCACTGTTTTTGTTAGTGTGATATCAGAACTGTGTGACCTAGTGCTAGCTTATTGCTGAATCCTGATTTGTTACATGTTTGATTGCATGTGGATTGATTTGACATTTAACACAGCTGTATAACTTTATAATGTTATCTGATATTTATAATGCGGTATCATTTTGATAAAAGGTGTATTTCTAATACCAAAGTCATAGCCATTGATGGCCTAATTCTGGCATTGGATGTATTTGGGTCATTTTACACTCTAAGTTTTTGAAAGCATTTATCACTATTATCAAATTAGAACCAAACTATTACTATGCTACTGAACTGTAATGTAAAGTGCTACCTGACACAGAGTGACCAATTGTTTACTGCTTGCTTACTACTTAAACTTAAACTGTGGCAGTGTGCTCAAGTGGAGCTGTCTTTAATCCTGCTGAAATTAGTGTTAACGCTACTACTAGTGCATCAGCATATGAACACCTGTTGAAAGCTTGATCAGTCACATACCTAAGCAATGGTAGAAGTCATATTGTGAAAATTACTCAACAGTGTCAGTGTTGTATGGGGAAGAGTCCCGGGCCAGAGTCACGCACACTCAAAATTTCTTTAGGAATTTTTTTCTAGTTTGTATTATTATTGTATTATTTGTAACATTTGCATTCCATGTTACCTGTATCATTTGCACTACTCGCATCATTTGTATTATTTGTAACATTTGCATTCCATGTTACCTGTATCATTGCACTACTCGCATCATTTGTATTATTATTGTATCATTTGTAACATTTGTATTCCTTGTCTATATGTATCATATCTGCAGTGTATCTTACATGGTATTCATTTTCATTTTATTAGTAGGCCACATTTATGTTCTATGTTTGCTCATTCCTGCCAAAGTAAATTCTATGTTTGTTTATCTTGCATAGCGAATAAACCCCCATTCTGATTCTGATTCTGATTCTGATTCTGATCAGCTGTGTTACAGTACATCAGCTGTGTTACATCAGCTGTGTTACAGTACATCAGCTGTGTTACAGTACATCAGCTGTGTTACATCAGCTGTGTTACAGTACATCAGCTGTGTTACATCAGCTGTGTTACAGTACATCAGCTGTGTTACAGTACATCAGCTGTGTTACAGTACATCAGCTGTGTTACATCAGCTGTGTTACAGTACATCAGCTGTGTTACATCAGCTGTGTTACAGTACATCAGCTGTGTTACAGTACATCAGCTGTGTTACATCAGCTGTGTTACAGTACATCAGCTGTGTTACAGTACATCAGCTGTGTTACAGTACATCAGCTGTGTTACGGTACATCAGCTGTGTTACAGTACATCAGCTGTGTTACAGTACATCAGCTGTGTTACAGTACATCAGCTGTGTTACATCAGCTGTGTTACAGTACATCAGCTGTGTTACAGTACATCAGCTGTGTTACAGTACATCAGCTGTGTTACATCAGCTGTGTTACAGTACATCAGCTGTGTTACAGTACATCAGCTGTGTTACAGTACATCAGCTGTGTTACAGTACATCAGCTGTGTTACATCAGCTGTGTTACAGTACATCAGCTGTGTTACAGTACATCAGCTGTGTTACAGTACATCAGCTGTGTTACATCAGCTGTGTTACAGTACATCAGCTGTGTTACAGTACATCAGCTGTGTTACAGTACATCAGCTGTGTTACAGTACATCAGCTGTGTTACATCAGCTGTGTTACAGTACATCAGCTGTGTTACGGTACATCAGCTGTGTTACAGTACATCAGCTGTGTTACAGTACATCAGCTGTGTTACGGTACATCAGCTGTGTTACGGTACATCAGCTGTGTTACAGTACATCAGCTGTGTTACAGTGACATTTTTAATAAGCTGGTTGTTTGGCCTGCTGAGGAAAAGTGACAATGTCACCCCATCAGAGCCTGGAGCTTGATTCAATCTCCCCACTGCTGAGTAGACAGAGCTGTGTCCTCTCCCATCCAATCACAGACTGAGCCAGAACTGTCCCCTCTCCCGTCCAATCACAGACTGAGCCAGAGCTGTGTCCTCTCCCATCCAATCACAGACTGAGCCAGAACTGTCCCCTCTCCCGTCCAATCACAGACTGAGCCAGAGCTGTGTCCTCTCCCGTCCAATCACAGACTGAGCCAGAACTGTGTCCTCTCCCGTCCAATCACAGACTGAGCCAGAACTGTCCCCTCTCCGTCCAATCACAGACTGAGCCAGAGCTGTGTCCTGTCCCGTCCAATCACAGTCTGAGCCAGAGCTGTGTCCTGTTCCGTCCAATCACAGTCTGAGCCAGAGCTGTGTCCTGTCCCGTCCAATCACAGTCTGAGCCAGAGCTGTGTCCTCTCCCGTCCAATCACAGACTGAGCCAGAACTGTCCCCTCTCCCATCCAATCACAGTCTGATCCACAGCTGTCCCTTCTGTCCAATCACAGTGTGATCCAGAGCACTTCTCTTGAGTCTGGCCTGAGCCAGGTGTCTCTGGGTGGGGGAGGGTCTGGCCCACGTCTGCCTAATGGAATGTTCCAATCAGTTGACCTGCATTCATCATCATTATGAGGTTGGGGAGGTGCAGCAGCTAGCCTAGTTGAGGTCCTCAGGGGCCGCAGGGGCCACAGTCCTCTGTGCAGCTCTCCTTCCTGTCTCTCACTGTCTCCCTTTGTCTTTCCATCTCCTCCCCGCCCTCCCTCTCTCTCTCTCCCTCCTCCCTCTATCTTCTTCCTCTCTATCTCTCTCTCTCTCCCCATCTCTCTCTCCCTCCCTCTCTCTTCTCTCCCCATCTCTCTCTTCTGTCTCCCTCCCCTCCCTCTCTCTTCTTCCCCTCTCTCCCTCTCTCTCTCTCTCTTCTCTCTCTCCCTCCCTCCCTCTCTCTTCTTCCCCTCTCTCTCCCTGCCCCCCTCCCTCCCCCTGTCTCAGCAGCAGTCTTAATGGCTCATGGCCTGTGTCCAGCCCTCGTGTATTGGTTTCAGCCTCTTCTGGCGTCCTTGTCATGCTTGAAGGATTGCTTCCAGCTCAGTTTATCTTACCGCCGCTGCCTGCGTGCTCCTCGCTACCCAGTTCAGCAGGTTGAGCGTTGCGTGTGTACCTGCAACCACCTTGCAGAGTGTGTGTGTGTGAGAGAGGTGGAGAACTGTGTTGGAATGGGGAGGGTGGGGGTGGGGAGGGGGGGAGGGTGAGCTGCAGCAGCAGCAAGAGGAATTACAAGCAAAACGCACCCTGAGGCCTGGTCAAAACAGCAATAGGAGAGGATATATGGCTCTCACCCCCCCCCCCCCCCCTCCCCCCTCACTTCCACTTGTCTTTCAGCCTCTTCAAAGTGGCGGCTTGCATGAGAAGGAGCAGTTGACTCTGCTGTGCTTATCGCTTGCGTGGTTGGATGAGGATGGGCTGCCGTGGTCCCAGTCCCCCCTCACCCCCTCCCCTCCCGCCCCTGTGTAACATATTACCTGTCTTTGTGGAGCTCTGTTAGCAGGGGGGTGGAGTGCGGGCCAGCTGACAGATAAGGGTCATTACACCCAGGCACGACATCCCTCTCTTTGGGAGCGAGTGTGTGCGTGTCAGCTTGGGTGTGTGTGTGTGTGTGCGTGAACGAGCACAGACGCCTGCGTTTGCATGTGGGTTATCAGGTTGCGTGTCCTCCCCCTGTGGTGTGTGTGTGAGTGTGTGTGTGAGTGTGAGAGTGTGTGAGAGAGAGAGAGCATGCCTGCGTGCGTGCAGCCTTTTGAGACTGCTGAACACCCGGTAGCAGGGGACACCTTTTAAGGGGCCCCATTAAGGTCTTAGCTGCCTCCCAGTAGCCTTCCTATCAAAGGGGACACTGAGCCTAGAGGCTTTCCATCCCTGCTTTGATTAGCCCGCCACGGGACTACAGGCTATCTGAGGATTAGCCGTGGCTTCCATGAGGCCCACGCAAGCTGCTACTACGCAGCCTGTTACTGAGGTAATGACTGGGGCTTATTAGATACCTTCCCACTAAGGCCTGGCCAGTCTGACAGCATGAAACCTTGCTCGGAAAAAAGAAGGCTCTACTAGCCAATCACGCACGAGTTTCACGAAAGCCTTTGCCTGCTAAAGGTTGCAAGTTCAAATCCTGGGCATGCCAACATGATGTTGTCATGTAATGTAAAGTGAGGTTCTTAGTTTCTGCCAGTGGGGGTAAGGGGGGGGTCCCTCTGGACCTGGTGGTAGGTCGAACAGAACCCCCCCCCCCCCCCCCCCCCCTCCCCATGTGTGCACCAAAGAGGCCGGAATAGAGGTTGTTTCTGGGAGGTCCAGAGGGCCGGGGGGCTGCTGACGATGTGGTGCCCAGGCCCAAGCTGTGCGTCCAGGGGGAGAGACAGAGAGACGAGAGGGGTGCCTGTGAACTCTGACCTGATCTGCTGCCCTGTCTGGCTCCTAGTCGGCGTGGCTGCCAGTATCTCTGCTGCTTGTTTGGCACTTCAGTGAAGAGTGAGACAGGAAAGAGGACTCTTCCGTGATGGGGGGGGCAGGGGGGGAGGGAGGGGAGAGATCAGGTCAGAGGGAGAGAAAGAGACTTTCCCAAGGGAATGGGCTCCTTGCGTGAGGATGTGCTGCTGCTTGGGCAGAAACTGTGTGTGTGTGTGTGTCAGTGAGTGTGTGTGTGTGCAACTTGGGCTGCATCCTGGAAGTATTACTAGTGAGATGCGTGTGTGTATGGGTGTGACATGCAACTTTGAGTGCACCCTCCCACACACACGCGCACACACACACACACACACACACACACAAACACACACACACACACACACAGTCTAGTACTATATGCTTCAGAACCACATGGACTGATGATTACCTGAATCAGCACACAGACGTAGTCATTACTCAGAGAAACTGGAACTGATCCAGCCCCCCCTCTCCCCCCTCTCCCCCCTCTCCCCGCTCTCCCCCCTGTCCCCGCTCTTTTCTTGAAATACTTTTCAGGTTTTCTGCGTTTAAGGTTGAAACACACGTACAGTTGTGGTCAAAAGTTTACATACACTAGTGAAGATCATGTATGCCATGGCAATATAGGGTTTTCAATAAACTCTACAACTCTTATTTTTCTGTGATGGAATGATAAGGAGCACATATTTCTTTGTCACAAAAACATTCATGAAATTTTTTCTTTTATGAATTTATTATGGGTCTTTTGAAAATGTGACAAAATCTGCTGGGTCAAAAATATACATACAGCAATGTTAATATTTGGTTAAATGTCCCTTGGCCATTTTCACCTCAATTAGGCGCTTTCGGTAGACATCCACAAGCTTCTGGCAAGCTTCTGTTGAATCTTTGACCACTCCTCCTGACAGAATCGGTGCAGTTCAACTAAATTTGTTGGTTTTCTGAGTCGGACTTGTCTCTTCAGCACAGTCCACATATTCTCTATGGGGTTTAAGTCAGGACTTTGGGAAGGCCACTCTAAGACCTTAATTCTAGCTTGATTTAGCCATTCCTTCACCACTTTTGATGTATGTTTGGGGTCATTGTCCTGTTGGAACACCCAACTACGTCCAAGACCCAACTTTCTGGCTGATGATTTTAGGTTTTCTGCAGAATTTGGAGGTAGTCTTCCTTCTTCATTATTCCATTTACTTTCTGTAAAGCACCAGTTCCACTGCCAGCAAAACAGGCCCACAGCATAATACTACCACCACCATGTTTGACGGTAGGTATGGTGTTCTTGGGGTGAAAGGCCTCACCTTTTCTCCTCCAAACATATTTCTGGTCATTGTGGCCAAAAAGCTCAATTTTAGTTTCGTCTGACCACAGAACTTTCCTCCAGAAGGCTTGTCTTTGTCCATGTGATCAGCAGCAAACTTCAGTCGAGCCGTAAGGTGCCGCTTCTGGAGTAATGGCTTCCTTCTTGCACGGCAGCCTCTCAGCCCATGGCGATGTAGAACACGCTTGACTGTGGACACTGACACATGTGTTCCAGCAGCCTCCAACTCATTGCAGACTTGCTTTTGGTGGTTCTTGGTTGACTCTTGACCAACCTGACCAATTTTCTCTCAGCAGCAAGTGATAGCTTGCGTTTTCTTCCTGATCGTGGCAATGATACAACTGTGCCATGCACTTTATACTTACAAACAATTGTTTGCACAGTTGATCTTGGGACCTGCAACTGCTTTGAAATGGCTCCAAGGGACTTTCCTGACTTGTTCAAGTCAATGATGCGCTTTTTCAGATCCGTGCTGAGCTCCTTAGACTTTCCCATTGTAGTATTTCTGCTGAGTCTAGTGAATGTGTCAAACAAGCCCTATTTACATGGACTGAAAGAAGTCACCAGCTGGAGTCAAATCATAATCACTCGTAAGAAGTTAGGAGGCCATGCCAAAAAGCAAATTGGATTGAAACAACTTTTTCTACATCACCAAATTGGTAATTCAAGGTGCTGTATGTATATTTTTGACCCAGAAGATTTTGACACATTTTCAAAAGACCCATAATAAATTCGTAAAAGGACCATTTTTCATGAATGTTTTCTGTGACAAAGAAATATGTGCTCCTTATCATTCCATCACAGAAAAATAAGAGTTGTAGAGTTTATTGAAAACCCTATATTGCCATGGCATACATGATCTTCACTAGTGTATGTAAACTTTTGACCACAACTGTACCTCCTAATAGCTTTCCCTGTGTGTGTGTGTGTGTGTGTGTGTGTGTGTGTGCGCAGCATGAGCTCAGTGTCCCCAGGGGGGGGGGTGGGGGGGTCACATGACCACTGCCAGTCGTCTCATCTTCCTTCTCGTCTCCAGACTCGGGCCTGGTGGTTCCCAGCATATCTTACGAGCTCCACAAGCAACTGGTTGCCACGGCAGAGCATTATGGGCTGTCCCTGGAGCGGAGGCTGGAGATGACGGGAGTGTGCGCCAGCCAGATGGCCCTGACGCTGCTGGGGGGGCCCAACCGGTGAGAGAGACACATCCACACACACAGCAGGGTTATATAAACACACCCCCTGCCCCAGTTCAAGGGTGTCCTTGTTCCTGTCTTCTCTTTTTTTTTTTTTTTGGTTTGTTTTGTTTCTGACATTGTTTTCACGGTTGCCGTGGCAATAGCGTGCTACGGTGTGTCTAAGCTGCTGACCTCAACCTTATCCACCCCCCTGCCCCCCCCCCCCCCCCCCACCACACACACCTTCCCACCATCCATATCTAGGCTTGCACAGAACCAGGCTAATGCAAACACTGAAGGTGTTCAGTTGAGCAGCTCCTATCTCTCTCTGTCATCAGAGCTTTATGGCAGAGCTCACATAATGATCCACAGCTCCAGCGCACTTTCTGTTGTCTTGTGTCGTAGCCTCACGCATCACCAGTGTTAAATCATCGTCACAACCCGTTGGTGATTCTTCCTCCTCCTGCCTTCCTTCCTCCAGGCTGACCCCCAAGAACGTGCACCAGCGGCCCACGGTGGCCCTGCTGTGTGGGCCCCACGTCCAGGGGGCCCAGGGCATCAGCTGCGGACGCCACCTGGCCAATCATGACGTGGAGGTCATCCTCTTCCTGCCCAACCTGGTGAAGATGCAGGAGTCCATCACCAGCGAGCTCGTCCTCTACGACAAGACTGGAGGCAAACAGGTGGCCACCGTCAAAGGTACCAACACCTTGATTTGACTCATTTCTAGATATGGAGACTCTGTAGATCAGTGGTCTCCAACCCTGGTCCTCAGGACTCACTGTCCTGCATGTTTTAGATGTTTCCCTGCTCCAACACACCTGATTCAAATGAATAGGTTCTTATGAAGCTCAGCAGAAGCTTGTTAATGACCCTTTATTAGAATCAGGTGTGTGGGAAGGAGGAAACACCTTAAACATGCAGAACAGTGACTCCTGAGGACCAGGGTTGGGGACCGCTGCAGTAGATTACAAAGATTGTAAATCCTTTTTAGATCTTTGCTGGGTTTTCCAAAATGGTGTATTAAAGGTGCTGAGATCAACTCATCTTTGACATCAACACCATAAGGATCAGAGCTGGTTCTCTGGTTCAGCAGTCCCATATTAAGACAAGCGCTGCCCTCTGCTGGAAGGACAAAGAACTGTTTTTCTTGACGTGCCCCTCCTCTGCCCTCATCCAGACCTGCCCATGAGCCCAGTGGACCTGGTCATCAACTGTCTGGACTGTCATGAGAACCCCCTGCTGAGGGATCAACCCTGGTACCAGGCTGCTGCCAACTGGGCCAACCAGAACCGGGCCCCGGTCCTCAGCCTGGACCCTCCAGTGGGCGGCCAGCCCCAGGTTGTGGAGGCCAAGTGGACCCTGGCCCTGGGCCTACCCCTCCCTCTGGCTGAGGGCCATGGTAGAGTCTACCTCTGTGACATTGGCATACCCAAGCATGTGTTCCAAGAGGTGGGCATCAGTTACCACTCGCCCTTCGGATGTAAGTTTGTCATTCCTCTGCACTCAGCGTAGCAGGACTGTGGATCCACTCAGACAGCTGTGTGTGTGTGTGCATGTGCGTGTGTGTGTGCGTGTGTGCGCGTGTGCGTGTGTGCGTGCAGCTTTGTGAATACAATACTGAAGCACAAGAGGTTGATGTATGTGCCCTTACTGATGTAAAAACAGCTTGGGATGGTTCCAGTGTCAGGAGCACGTCCTCGGTGCTCTGGAAGGGAAATGGAGAAGCACACCCCCCCCCCCCCCCCCCCCCCCCTTTTTCTCCAAACAGCTTCAGATGGGTTTGATGGGGGTGTAGGTTTTCCTGAAACTCTCAGGGGGTGCGTGAGCTGTCACTGCTGAAGGGAAACCCTCTGAAGGGGGGGGGGGGGGGGGGGTGTTCCTGTTCTGTTGTGGGTGTTGTGATGGGGGGGGGGGGGGGGCTCTCCTATCATCCAAAGTGTGTTTACTCAGCCCTGAGTGCTGACCACTGTAAGGCTATTCCTGACCCCTGCTAGCAGCTCTGAGTCGGAGACACACTTCCTGTTGAAGAAATGTGTTGAGACTGGAGCAGAGCCAGACTACAAGCTGCCTGGTTGTTCTTGCCAATACGGACAGCAGTAACTATTTCGATTTTCAGCATTTTTGGGGGGATTGTTAGAAAAAAAAGCTAAAGTAGAGATAAGCAGCGATTTCACTTAAAATTAAGTGCATTTCTTTTGCTAACTTGCTAAATTCACAATTAACCAGCAACTAGTTTTGTTCTCTTCTGTAATCGTACCTCAAGATAACATTTTGTTACTATTGTTATTATGAAAATGCTTTGTTTGTATTTATGTAAGTGCATTTGTATTTTCTATTGAACAGCGGGTCTGTATTTTCAAGGCTACTGACATATGTACACTAAAGAGGATTGTGTTCATTCCAATGAATCATCACTACCCATCGTAGGAGATAAGGTTGGGGTTTTTAAATGTCTCATATGGGCAGTGTGATATGTCAACTGCGTTGACAATCTGTGCTCTACCTTCACTGCCATGTCTCTTTAACTAGGATCCTGCATCTATGTCCAAATTTAAATATGACACATTAAATAAAAGCTGCCCTGTTCTTTTTTTAATTAAACAGACACGACATAGGATGTTTGTTTCTTAATGTGAGTAACCTTTCAAAGAATATCTAGAATGCAGAATATTGGTTCTTCTGCTTGGTATTGTACAAGACCACTTCTACTTAACATGAAAGCCAAGCTCAAAGATGAGGACACCATTTATAAACTGGGGTAAGAAATTCCTTTCCTTCAGAAATCATGTTTTTCAATCAGGCTATCAGGCTAGACTATGGAAATGCACTAGAGGCCAAATGAATTGTGATGTTTTTCTGTTCAGTAAATAAGCTTGTGATTGTCTCTTTGCTAAACAACTACCTTGGATGGATGAGTTAAGTTTGTGAATTTTTTCATATACAGTCTGTCCATCTGTGTGGTTAGTGGGGCTTCTGGACTGATGTCCTCTGACAGGAGCTGTTGTCAGGCTCACATTCAGCAGGGTTCTGCTATGACAGCTTTCAATCACTGAGTAGATTAGACTGACTTCCTGTTGTCTTCCTGTCAGCTTGGTGGATTTACTCAAAGATGGTCTTCTCAGTTTCAGTCCCAGCACATGTTGTGCACATCCTGTATCTTCTGAAGTTCTTCACAGGTTAGGTGATCGATACCGAGCCTTTGGACTCTACCTGTCTGGCTATTGGATGGCTCCAAATAAACACAGCCATGGGAAGAGCTGGGTCCACCAATGTCTATATCCAGCAGTGGTTGCAATACCACACTCCATGTGTATACTGTATTTGCATGTGATTCCAGTGTGTTTATATGCAGTTGGTGTGTGTGTTTAAGGATATAGCCTTTCTTTTTTTATATATGACTTTGTTGATTTTGGTGTAAATGGGAAAGTTAAATAAATTGATCTTTTCAACAACTGTTTGCTTGTGTATTGTGAAGAGTTTTCGTTCAAGATCTGCATCATCCTCTCACACCCTGCATCATCCTCCCTCACCCTGCATCATCCTCTCACACCCTGCATCATCCTCTCACACCCTGCATCATCCTCTCACACCCTGCATCATCCTCTCACACCCTGCATCATCCTCTCACACCCTGCATCATCCTCTCACACCCTGCATCATCCTCTCACACCTTGTTCCACTCAAACAAGGCCGGACCGCTGAAATGTATGAAAACTAAGCCCCCTGTTGTACCTACTTGGTACAACAGGGAGTCAGATAGCTCAACGGGTTAAGGCGTTGGCCTCATGATCGGAATGTTGTGAGAACGAGCCCTGGCTGTGCCAACATGACGTTGTGTCCTTGGGCAAGGCACTTCACCTACTTGCCTCTGGGAAAATTGTCCCTGTACTTACCTGTAAGTCGCTTTGGATAAAAGCGTCTGCTAAGTGAATAAATGTAAATGTACTTGAGGCTTGACACTGAGACACACAACACTGATCTGCTGTACTGTTGTTGGTTCATTTAAATGTAAACAGTTTCTTACTAGACATCCTTATGGCTCAGTAACAGATCAGCTCAGTGGTTTAGCGGAAATGATGCTGCTGTTCCAAGATGGGCTCTGGGCGTAACCAATAAACTGTATCCCAATTACCTTAATTAACCTTAATAAGCTTTAATCGTGGAGTCTGTTGCCACTCTCCATCGACATGATGCTACAAAGCATTCTGCAACTATCAAAATACCCATGCAGGAGTAAATAACCTGTATTGATTCAAGTTCAAGCAGCCTCGTGCCACATCGCTTGTTTGACCACGCGGCTGTGCTCACAGCTCACGAGACGACTTCTCTGTGCCTTTAGACAAGAAAAGAACTGCGCATGCGCGTCGCTGCTGGTGGGACGGAGCGGATCAGAACTGCAGAACTGCGCATGCGCGTTGCTGCTGGTCGGACGGAGCGGATGAGGACTGCGCATGCGCGTGGCTGCTGGACGGAGCCCATTTCCTTTCCAAGGCCTGAAGAGCGCGAGCTGCAGCTGCATATGATCTTATTATTCTCTTATTTTACTGCAGATATATCTGATGCAGCAATAACAGACTGGTTTTAATGGCTTACTTCGTTCATTGGTGAACATCTGGTTAACCTTAAGGGATATCTGAAGGTGAGTTTGCACAGACTGATTCTCATTTCAAGCAGTGTTTTGGTTTTTCCTCCTTTCAGATGACACAGATCTGATGTTTCTGCTGTTTCTGCTGTTTCTGCTGGGTTAAAGGCTTTTTGCATCAGTCGTTGCTTTATTGCATGTTTAAAAAAAAAAAAAACTAAACACACAGAAAAACATGGGATTATCTGCAATGTTCATTATATGAAAGAAGCGATTGTAACTGAACGCTTTAATTAGGTAATCACGAATTAGCACACACACACACACACACACACACACACACACACACACACACACACACACTACAGTCATGGTGTGTGTGTGTGTGTGAGGGATATCCCAGTGATAGAACAACTAACTAGCAGACTTAATCTGTGCAAAAGCAATTTCATGAGTTTATTAAACCCAGAGAGGAGGATATCAGTGCAGTGTTGGTATTAAACATGCTTTCCTTTATCTTGATCATGGTTATCTGTGTGTGTCTTCTCTTAGTAATGTGGATGTAGCTATGGTCACCTAAAGAAAAGGATCAGTGTGATAATAATGCATTGTCTGTCACAGTCGCTCATCATTGCATGAATTCTGGTTTTATTGTGTTGGGGTACAAGGATGTTGTTCATTTGTGTGTGTTAGGTTGAAGCTTGGTGTCAAGTGGTTTGTTACAGACTGGCCTTGCTGGCCCACGGTTCCCACATGTTGTGATGTGCATCAGTCTGCTGTGGCAGGCTGGACTGTGTGACTGCTGCTGTGGCAGGCTGGACTGTGTGACTGCTGCTGTGGCAGGCTGGACTGTGTGACTGCTGCTGTGGCAGGCTGGACTGTGTGACTGCTGCTGTGGCAGGCTGGACTGTGTGACTGCTGCTGGTCACTGATCTGCATCGTTTTTCCCTCTTGTCAGTTTTGAAGTTTTCTCATTGTGATGTGACGGTGATATGAACAGTGTGTGTTTCTGCTACAATGCAAGACATTTGAATTCATCAAGGACAGTATTTTGATAATGGTTTGTGTCCTAAATGTGTTTGTGTGCGTGTGCGTGTGCGTGCGTGTGTGTGTGTGTGTGTGTGTGTGTGTGTGTGTGTGTGTGTGTGTGTGTGTGTGTGTGTGTGTGTGTGTGTGTGTGTGTGTGGGGGGGGGGCGGGGTTCTCGATGCCCTCAGGAAATAGTTCCATCAGACTGCAGCATGTTGGCCCTCCTTATGTCTCTGGGTCTGTTCAGACTAACCTGCTGTTTCCATCTCAGGGCCTCAGTCCACCTGGCCTGTGTTGGCAGGGAGGCAGATAGGCAGAAGGAGGCCTAAAGGGCTCATCTCAATCTGTGAAATCCTGAAGCCAGGCACATTCATCTAATAAAGACTGACCCAAACATGAGAACATCAACCACATCGAGCCGCAGCCCCTCTCTCCATCTCGGCTTGTCAGCTTATTGGTCAATAGTTTTGTGTCTGCGCCATTGATTGGTTGATGGATGAGTGGATCGGTCCAGCCACTGGGAAGCCTGAAGGCTGGTGAACATGTCACACTGGGGGGGTGTTTTTCTTTCCCCACCCCCTCCCCCCCCCCCTCCTCCATCTTAACTGACAGTCTGGTTCTCAGCGAGGGCCTGGATGATTTAACTAGCTAGCCAGCTAACCTCCAGGCTCTGAATTGAGTTTAGCCACTCAGCAGGGAGCCCTCTGTAGCAGCTTACTGTCCACACACTGCCTCGCACACGCTCAGTCTTCAGACAGCTTAGCTGAAGCCCCCCGCCCCCCACCCCCCGCCCCCCACCCACCCTGGCCTTCACGTTGTCTTAAATCCTGATATAAAACAACAAATAAGTAAATATTCATTTAGCAGACGCTTTTATCCAGAGCGACTTAACAGTAAGTACAGGGACATTCTCCCTGAGGAAAGTAGGGTGAAGTGCCTTGCACAAGGACACAACGTCACATAGCCAGAGCCAGGATTCAAACTCACAACCTTCCGCTCATGAGGCCAACGCCTTAACCCGCTGAGCCATCTGACTCCCACTGTGATATGATCTCTGTCTTCCTCATGTAGGTTACAGCATTGCGACTTGAGGAAAAATCGATGGTGGCAAATGAGCTCATCTGCATCAGGTTTCTGTTCTGTTTCCTTTAGCTTGCTGACAGCCCACGAAAAACTAAACAAACAACAGTCTGTTGTAAGGTTAAGGATGTTGTGTGGGTTTCTGTTGAATCATTCCAAAGTAATTGTTTTACTGCTGATCACGCTCTGCCGTCATGGAAAAGGAGAGATGCAGATAGTCAGCTTTATCAGGTATGCCTGATACCTGGGGTTCCCATGAGGGAGGGTGGGAGGGAGGGAGGGAGGGAGGGAGGGAGGGAGGGAGGGAGGGAGGGAGGGAGGGAGGGAGGGAGGGAGGGAGGGAGGGAGGGAGGGAGGGGAGGGTGGGTGGGAGGGTGGGAGGGTGGGAGGGAGGGAGGATAGGGACCCTGTTGTTAAACTGAAGCCGTGGATCCTGTTTTTTTTCAGGGCTGCGTTCAGAGACATACAGCTGTGGCAGAGAGAGCAGAGCTGATGGCCGACAGCCACAGCCTGAACCCGCTCACACTCCGATTCCCCCCTCATGTCCATGAGCAGCTGTGGTGCTGCGTTAAGGCCCCCCCCTGTCCCCCCCTCCCCCGTCCCCCCTGTCCCCCATCTCCCTTGCCTTGCCCTCCATCCTGGCTGTCGCTGCTGCCGCTTGGCAGAATGGGCCCATTGTGGCCGCAGGCGCTGAGATAGTGGGCAGGCAGGCAGGCTCCATCTGGCCGGCGTATGGCCCGGCAGCCTGCTGGTCGAGTGGAGCGGCCTGCATCCTCGCCTGCTGGGCCGTCATCAAAGACACACAGCCCGCCTCCGCTCGCTCGCCACGCCACGCGCTCGCATGCGGCCGGGAGTCACTGGGAGGAGTTTAACAGCAGTCAGACGCTTCACAGCAGTCAGACCCTAATGATTTTTATCCTACTTTGGTTGACATTCATCATGTGTGTGCGATGCTCATGATCCAATAAGCGTATCGGATGTGCGTGCGTGTGCGTGCGTGTGTGTGTGTGTGCGTGTGTGGAAGCACATCCTCTCAGTCTTTTATGCCACATTGTCATGTTTGAACAGTCCCTCAGGGTCTCAGTGAGGTGCTTCTGAACTACACTGCTGACAGGCAGGAGGCTCCTGCAGGTTGGCCTCTAGGGAGTGTGTGCGTTTTGCATGTGTGCGTGCGTGTGTGTGTGTCGTAAGTGTTAACCCACCAAGCTAGACCACCGCTGATCCAGATCTGTCCCGGAAACGGTTCTTTCACAAGGCCTGTTATCGTTTCCACCCAGAAGGAATGAAAGTAGCGCAAGGAAACAGCTGAGAATGAGCTGTTTATGAAGCGCACCCCTGCTGGTACACACAGCTGACACAGCCACTAGCAGAACCTTCAACCTTTAAGTCATGTTTAAGTGATGACGCAGGTCAGGCTGTAGATGATAGTAAGCCCTGCCTGGTGCGGCGTCAGGTGTTCATTATTGAAATGTGCTCGGCCAGCCTCAGACCAGAGATGCTGGGTTTTGTGGGACCTCATTTGAATGAATGAGCAGCTGATAGATTTCAGCCGTCTGGACCAGAAGGTCACTTCCTCCTTCGGTCTGAACGATGAAGAGTGCTGAAGTTATGACCAGTGTGGTAGGCTGTCTGCCTGCCTGCCTGCCTGCCTGCCTGCCTGCCTGTCTGTCTGTCTGTCTGTCTGTCTGCCTGTCTGTCTGTCTGCCTGCCTGCCTGCCTGCCTGTCTGCCTGTCTGTCTGCCTGTCTGCCTGCCTGTCTGCCTGCCTGCCTGCCTGCCTGCCTGTCTGTCTGTCTGCCTGTCTGTCTGTCTGCCTGCCTGTCTGCCTGTCTGTCTGCCTGTCTGCCTGCCTGTCTGCCTGCCTGCCTGCCTGCCTGCCTGTCTGTCTGTCTGTCTGTCTGCCTGTCTGCCTGCCTGCCTACCTCAGGGCTGACCCTCTGTCTGACCTGCCCATCCATAGCACTTCATCTATTTCTCTTCAGGAACCATAGTACCCTGATCAGGAACCATAGTACCCTGATCAGGAACCATAGTACCCTGATCAGGAACCAAAGTACCATGATCAGGAAGTGTTGTTCTATGATCAACAATTGTTGATCCACCGTAGTTCTATGTTCTTCCATTGTAGATAGTTGATCCCCTCCCACACCTCCACCCACCAGGCATCACAGCCTGGGCAACCAGGGCTGGACGTACGCTAATCATGTGTGGAGGAAGTGGAAGATGTTTAGAGGAACACCAGCCTCCTGTCCTATTGACCTGGCTGTACCTGCTGACCTTTACGCTCCAAAACTGAGTCCTGGAGGTTTGTAAGTCAGAGGCCCAGAGGAACTGGGAGTCAGAGTAGCTAGGTCAGGGCGCACACATATTCAATGCATTGGCCGGCATTCGAACCCCCACCGGGAATGAAACCCAGGCCTTCTGCACATGATAGGCAAGAATCCCACCACTGAAGCAGTGGATGACTCAACAGCGATGCTGCTTATTGTCTGTCCTGAGGATCTACTTCATTTGGGACGGATCATACCGTGTCGTCATTAGATAACATCAAAGATGAGAACACAGCAGACATTTAAAGGGAGATTTGGCCAGCCATGTTGGGATGACTCGTCAAACTACATTTGATCCCGACGTGATGGATAGTGAAAGGGTGTGGCCTCTTCCTGCTCCTCCTCCTCTTCCTCTCAAAGCTGTGACTTAAAGAAGGAGATTTCCACAGCTTACCAGCCCCCTCTGAACCCGGGTGCTTGACTCCACAGCAGATGGCCGGTCAGGTCAGGGAGCTGCGAGCTGAGGAGACTCATGATGAGCCTGGAGACGAATCAGATGACGGAGCAACAGTTGCCTCGGATCATCGAATCACGGTGTGATTCAGGAGTCATCATCTGCGGTCACTGTTCAAGGCTGCTAGATGATTCGTCTCTCGTCTAAAGAGGGAAATGAACAGAGCTTTACTGTAACTACTTCTAAATGTGGTCTGTGTGTGTGTGTGTGTGTGTGTGAGGGGGGGGGGGGTACAGTTGGCTACTAGAGTTTTGCAATGTCACCTTCCTGTGTGTAACTATGGTGATCAGATTGAGAAAACGGTGAGACTGAAGCATTGGTAGTTTACGTCAGAGCGACTTACAGCAAGTACAGGGTCATTCCCCCTGAGGCAAGTAGGGTGAAGTGCCTTGCCCAAGGACACAAACATCATTTTGGCATTGCCGGGGTTCGAACCAGGTTTCTTCTGATTTCTAGCCTGACTCCCTGACCTCTCAGCCACATGACTCCCCCATCTCTCTCTGGCAGTGCAGCTACAGCTGTGGTCAGTCAGTGACCAGCCAGCTCGTCCCTAACTCACTCTGTCAAATGTCCCTCGCACGCACACACACTCTCTTTGTGCACCCATCAGGGTTCAGGGTGAAAGGTCATGTGTCTGCTGTCTGTCCAGCCCCTCAGCGCCACGCTGTCCCTCCCAGGGAGAGGAGGAATGGGACTAATGTGGCCAGTCAGCCTGCCTTTCTGACCCCTGACCCCTGGACACCAGATATACATAGATTCTTCTTTTTTATGGAGTCAAAGCTAGAAGACCACCCCACGAGCAGAAGGGATTGTTTATGAGGGGGGGGTTGGGGGGGGGGGGGTGGAGGACGACGCTCGGTGAGAGGATAGATCTAACCCCTAACTTATTCTCCCACTCTGGGTGTGTGTGTGTGTGTGTGTGTGTGTGTGTTGCCTCCCTGTCTGCCACACCCAGCCTCTAACTGTACACTACACACACTCTCTCTTTCTCGACACACACACTCTCTCTTTCTCGACACACACACTCTCTCACTCTCCATCTCTCTCTCTCTCTGGGTCCCCAGGCACGCAGTCTCATCAATGCACACAGGGGTAAGGGTGTAGGGGATCAAATGAAATAAATACACACAGGGGGTAAAAGGCTTGGAGTAAAAGAATGTCATGATATGGTATATACAGATCGGGAAGTAAAATAAGATAAAACAAAGCATGTGGTATGTTGGGTGTAGAGGTGCATGGATCCTCTCCATGCTCTCTGCTGTATGAGTCTGAAATAAATCTACAAGGTTGACCACAGATGTAGGTGGAAGCTATCTGCCTATCTAACCACAGAGGCAGTAATGGAAGGCATCACAACACTGTCTTTGTCGAAACATTTCCATACGTCAGCAGAGTGAGGCTGTTTCGGGTATCTGTGTTTGTGTGGGACTCATACGCGCACACACACACACACACACACACACACACACACACACACACACACACACACACACACACACACACACACACACACACACACACACACACACACACACACACATCACCCCTGCGGCCAGACTGAATGTTCATCCTCTGACAGTTCGAGAGCTTCTGATCCTCCTTCTATGTTCTCAGCATCCTCAGAGACACAAATGCTGCCTTGACAAATGTTTGCAGAAGTGCTGTCTGAGCTTCCACACACATGCACACACACACACCCACATGCACACACACCCACACCCACATGCACACACACACACCCACATGCACACACACACACACCCACATGCACACACACACACACACAAATCTTTTATGCCCTCCTTTTCTAAACATACACAGAAAAATGAAAATATTTATATAATCAAGCCACTTTTCTTTTCTTATATATATGGTCTGGAGTCAATTGTATTTATCCTAAAGAAGATACTAAATTAAACTCAAACAGTGAAAATAAATTATGTAATCAAACTACTTTTTAATTAAAAACCATGTTACAAACACCATCCTGTCATGAAGGAGTTACTGAACTGTTTGTTTGAAGTAGCTTAAGCTTCCAGAATCTGATTTTAGGATTCTGTCTAGGCACTACACTATAAGCACACACACACACACACACACTTTGTATTCAGTCCTTCACGTATTGTTTTCTATCGTTTCGAATTCTAAGAACTGAGTCCCAGTCGTTGAAATGAATGGCTGCCCTGTATTCAGCGGTGTCCTTGCTGCAGTTGGCAGACGGCGTCTCACAAGCTCCAGAGGTGTGAGAAGCAGACGGCAGTCTTGTTCAGGAGCCTAGCAGTGATATCATTACCGCGTGTGTGTGTGTGTGTGTGTGTGTGTGTGTGTGTGTGTGTGTGTGTGTGTGTGTCTGTGTCTGTGTGTCTGTGTGTCTGTGTGTCTGTGTGTCTGTGTGTCTGTGCGTGTGCACGTGCCTCTCCCAGCGATGGAAATGTGAGCATGAATAATTAAAGAGGCGGGGCAGATATGGGGGGGGGTGTGATGGCCGCGGGGGCGGAGCCTCCATTATGCATGGCTGGCTCTGCTGCAGTCAGCTCACACATTTGAATCTCTCAGTCTGTCTCTCTGTCTCTCTCTAGCTCATCCTCATTCTCTCCTGCTGTCTCTCTTCCTCTCTCTCTCTCCCCATGTCTCACTGTCACCTCTCTCTCTTCTTCTAGCTGTGTCTCTGTCACTCTACTCAGTGCTGTTGTCCTCCACCTCTGCCCTCTCCTCATGGTTCACCTGGGCTGAGTGCTGGTGACGTGTGGTCATGTTCAGCATGGCTACCCTGTCCCTGTCCCTTCTCCTGCTCCTGCTCCACTCTGCTTGATGCTCGTTGCCACCGTAGCTGAAACAGGCAGACAGGCAAGACAGGTAGGCAGGCAGACAGGCAGGCAGGTAGGCAGGCAGGCAGGGAGGCGCAGAAAGACAGGCACGCTAACAGGGAGGCATGGTTCACCTCACTGGTGGTTACAAGCCTGTCAAAACAGAGCCTTGATACGACACACACACACACACACACACAAACAAACAAACACACACCACCACCACTGACTCCTCCCCCTTGCCCAAATCCCTTTGTCATGGCTGCAGCTCATTTAGCCTTTTGGCTTCCCTGTCTGTCACTTTCAGGGAACTCCTCACACACTTCTGTCTGTTCAGCATCCTCTCCTCTTTCTCCTCCTCCGTTCTCTCCTCTCTCTCCTCTTCTGCTCTCCTCTGCGGGGGGGTGGGGTGGATTGGGGGAGGGGGGAGGGGGCGGGGGTGGTACTCTACAGCTGTCCACCCACCTTCCCTGCAACAATTTACTCCCTGTAGCATCTCTCTCTTGACAGCCTCAAGGCAAACACACACACACACACACAGACACACTAGCATAGCACAATATACACGCTCACATACACAGCTACTTTGATGCATGCAATCAGTGAAATGAATGCCATCTCCCATGCTGGATGGATTGAGAGGGGTTATAAATAGCATTGATGAGCAAATTGCACACAATAGGTCTCTCGCTCTATTCTTCCCCTCTCTTTCTCATTCCCGTTTTCTCTCACGCACGTCTCCCGCTCTCAACTCTCCCTGCTTACTTCTGCCTCGCACGCTCTCATACTCTTTCTGTCTGTGTCTTTGTCTGTCTATCATTTTCTCTCTCTCTGTCTCTCTGTCTGTCTCTCTGTCTGTCTGTCTCTCTCTCTCTCTCTCTCTCTCTCTCTGTCTGTCTGCTACTACAGAAAATTGGAGAAAATTGCTGCAGTCGTCCACATATTTTGCCTTTCCAGTTTTTCTTTACTAGGAAAATGGGGAAGGGGATGATGAGGACAGGAGGATGAGGAGGAGGAGGGCAGGAGGATGAGGAGGAGGAGGGCAGGAGGATGAGGAGGAGGAGGGCAGGAGGATGAGGAGGGCAGGAGGATGAGGACAGGAGGATGAGGAGGAGGAGGGCCGGAGGATGAGGAGGACAGGAGGATGAGGAGGAGGAGGGCAGGAGGATGAGGAGGAGGGCAGGAGGATGAGGAGGAGGAGGGCAGGAGGATGAGGAGGGCAGGAGGATGAGGACAGGAGGATGAGGAGGAGGAGGGCCGGAGGATGAGGAGGAGGGCAGGAGGATGAGGAGGAGGAGGGCAGGAGGATGAGGAGGAGGGCAGGAGGATGAGGAGGAGGAGGGCAGGAGGATGAGGAGGAGGAGGGCAGGAGGAGGAGGGCAGGAGGAGGAGGAGGGCAGGAGGATGAGGACAGGAGGATGAGGACAGGAGGATGAGGACAGGAGGATGAGGACAGGAGGATGAGGACAGGAGGATGAGGGCAGGAGGATGAGGACAGGAGGATGAGGAGGGCAGGAGGATGAGGACAGGAGGATGAGGACAGGAGGATGAGGACAGGAGGATGAGGACAGGAGGATGAGGACAGGAGGATGAGGGCAGGAGGATGAGGACAGGAGGATGAGGAGGGCAGGAGGATGAGGACAGGAGGATGAGGACAGGAGGATGAGGAGGGCAGGAGGATGAGGACAGGAGGATGAGGAGGGCAGGAGGATGAGGACAGGAGGATGAGGACAGGAGGATGAGGAGGGCAGGAGGATGAGGAGGGCAGGAGGATGAGGACAGGAGGATGAGGAGGGCAGGAGGATGAGGAGGGCAGGAGGATGAGGACAGGAGGATGAGGAGGGCAGGGTAAAAACAGCAGATGGGTCCAGCCTTCAGAGGGACAGTGAAACGGGGACCATCATGCCTAAAACCCCAGTGAGAGATGGGGATGAAGATGTGGCCTGCACCAGATGGTGGACCCATGCGCTCTGTTTAATGAGCTGGAGGAGAACCCCCCCCCCCCCCCCCTCGTTCTCAGACAAAGCACTCTGACTGTCATGCTTTCATCTCAGAGGCTCAGAACAGAGAAAGTCCATTAATTTCCTCTCCTACTTTGTGTCTGAGGAACATTCAGACCCCGTTTGTCTTAAGAAGTGGCAGAAGAAACCTTTTTATTGATCACAGCCAATCGTGGAACACACACACACACACACACGCAGGCAGGAGCCTCCACCGGCAGTGACATCATCCCCGTCAGGGTAGACAGGGGAACTGGACCGGAGAGCAGTCTGTTCTGTATGTTCTTCATTCAAGTTTGAGAACCTTGAACCAGAACCGCTTGCTGTGCTGCATCCTAAGCTGGCTTTGTGTTGTCTTGTTCTACATCATCAAGTATTTAGTAGTTTCTTTGTTTGTTGTTGTTGAACTTCCCCTGTTGATGTCTGCCTGCGCCGGCATCCTTCATCTACACTCAGCATGCTTGTTGAATTCTGACCCAGCAGTTGGTGATTATTTGGGGGGGGGCGGGGGGAGGTGGCCTGTGATGTCGAAGGCCTGTGATGAAGCTGATGAAGGCTGCTTCTGAGAGTCCCTCTCGGGGCACACGCTGCTGTTCGCTGTACTAGGAAGCACCAACACCAGCCCTTTCTGTGGGTCCTTCTGCTAACACACATGTCAGTAGGTCCTAGTATACCCAGACCTTCATGCACTCGCAAACACACACTTAGGGGGTGTGTGTGTACAGTCACACAGGGTTGGAATATCTTCTGTTGTGCCTCATTTCATCTGGCTCATCCAAGAACCTTCACACATTCTCCTCCCGAGCAACCTTCTCTTAGAGCTGTGGTGTTTGGGTCAATGTTGGGCTCTGGAGGCGATGTTAGCTGTGCAGGACAGAACCCTGTGCTAGTGCTGCCTGTGCTGGAGGTACACCGAGGTTCACAGCTCATCCCACCAGCTCAGCCTCTGTGCTCAAGCCAGCGCCTGTGTACTGTGTGATGCTGCTGCTGGGAATTTGCCTAGCGAGTCGAGGACATTTACATATTTCGGCCTGTTTTATGGCCTCCTCTCCCCTCCCATAAACAGGACTCAGTTCGTGCTGAGTCTGTGAGAGGTACAACCTGACCCCCCTCAGCCTCAGTTTCGAAACTCCCTCCACATGGTTAAACTGCCTGTGTTCATTCTCACCTGACAGCCTGTCAACGCGAGCAGGAGACAATCACACCTTCTCCTTCCAGCGCTCTCAGCCGTCACACAGCGGTGCAGACCGACAGCTCCACGCTGTCAGAGCGCTGTTAGAGAGCGGTCGGTTTGACGCTGTTTCCCTCACGAATTCATTAGAACGTCTGATTACATTCCCTGGAATAGTTTTTCTTGATTCTTTTCCTCAGAAAAGGTGTTTTATGTAACCTGTCCCACCCTCCACCTTACCCCCCCTCCCCCCCTAGTCCCAGACTGTGCCCCTCTCCATGCTGCCCTGCTGGAACGGAGGCAGGAATGGCTTGTTTGTGAAAGGAAGTGCGACCGGCTGGCGGCCCTCCTGTGTCCTGCCGTAGCCATGGAGACCTCACATCACAACAATGAGAAGGAGAGCCAAGCCTCGTGTGCAAGTCCACCTCAAGCTGAGCTTCCTATTGAACTCCTGGAGCAGCGAAGCCACATGGGAGCCCCTTGTTCACCACAGGGGCCCCTGCGCTGGTGTAGCTGTGCATGAGACAGGGGGGGGGGGGGGGGACGAGCATGTGTTATATTAATGTTTCCAGAGGTTTTCAGTAGCTGCTCACTCTCCAGCAACACGGTGGCTCGGCTACGCAACTAGATGCCCCAGGGCAGAAAATTGTTAGGTGTTTTGTCGTTTTTTTGGGGGGGGAGTGTGTGTGTGTGTGTGTGTGTGTGTGTGTGTGTGTGTGTGTGTGTGTGTGTGTGTGTGTGTGTGTGTGTGTGTGTGTGTGTGTGTGTGTGTGTGTGTGTGTGTGTGTGTGTGTGTGTGTGTGTGTGTGTGTGTGTGTGTGTGTGTGTGTGTGTGTGTGTGTGTGTGTGTGTGTGTGTGTGTGTGTGTGTGTGTGTGTGTGTGTGTGTGTGTAGGGAGTACCGTGTGTGTGTGTGGCTGCAACCTAAATGGTCCTCCTAATGACCGTCATTTGGAGGAGGAGAAAGAGGAGGTGTGTTCTGTGAGGCAGGCCAGGCAGGTTGCCATGGCAGGGCCTGCTAGACAGCAGGGGTGTGGAGGGTGGGGATGGGCCATCACTGGCTGTAAAGATGGTGTGTGTGTGTGTGTGCAGTTTTCTCTTGTGAGCTGAGCAGATGCTCAGGTCTACCCTTGAAGCAGCTGTGTGTGTGTGTGTGTGTGTGTGTGTAGGGGTGGGGGGTGTCAGCAGTGCCCTTTTCATTTTTGTGTCTATTAAAACAGTCCTTGACCTTGAACAACACTTAGCTAGTGTGTGTCTGTCACGTGACTCCGTTTAACAACACACTAGCCTTTTATCACAGAAATAGGCTTCCTCAAAGACACGCACACAAGCACCACAAATAAATTATTTCTTCATTTAAATATGGTGAGCCCAGGAGATCGGAGCCCCCTCACCCCCAGAGAGAACCAGCATCAGGATTTCTGACCAACAACTTGAGAAGTTTTGGGTTTGTTCGTCCTGATTAAGCCTGGGCAGCTGTCCAGGGTGGAGCGAGGGCTTCACAGTTAAGACTTCTGCTTTCTCTTGGTTTATTGAAACGCACGGCCGTTCGCTTCCCTGTTTTTCTTCCTCCCGCCTCTTGAATCACACGCGTGATGGCGTTCCGTGTTTCGACCCCCGTCCGTTTGCCAACCGATCTGCAGCCGTCTGCAATTAGCCGGCTTCCTGTTGCTACACAGGATGTGGTGGTGCTGCGCTTCGAGGCCGATGATAGGCTGAGGGCCCCCCCCGGGGGGGGGGGGGGGGGGGGGGGGACCTCCCTGTCTGAATGCATAATTTAACAGTGCTGAAATTCTACATTGTGGTATTCATGGAGGGGTGTGGCTGGGTTACTGCCTGTTGGATACTCGGAGCAGCTTGGCTGTTCTTCCTGGAAGCGATCAGGGATAGAGTTAGTGATGTGGACAGTCGACCACAACAGTGGCCCTATTCAGCCAAGCACAGGGGGATGTCGTAATATGTGTGAATCCTGGCTTCCAATTGGTCATCAGACTGGGGGAGGGAGGGGGAGGGAGGGGGAGCAGGAGTAGTGCCCCCCTCCCCTTGTGATAAGGTCATCGGAAAATATCTGTCAGCCACTTCCTCCTTCTCAGTATTTTGTGTGTGTGTGTGAGTCCCCCCCCCCCCCCCCTCTTCCTGACAGACACTTCCTGTTCTGGGCCAATAGGAGGGAGACGCCACCGTCTGTTTGGCCCCAAGAGCTGCTTGTTACTTCAGAACTATGAGAGCTGTTCAAACTCACTGCATCTTCCTGCTCCGTCACAGGAGGCCTGCTGAATGTGTGTGTGTGTGATACTGCATCTGACAAATGTCCAGGTTACACACGCTCAGACACACACACACACACACACACACGCCTCTAGTTCTAGGCTGTTTGACGTCTTATCCTGCCTGCATGTGCTGCAGTGAATTCTGGATTCTTCCTAACGCACATGCTGATCGTTGCCATCTGATCGTTGGGGGGGGGGGATCATCTCCCCTGCCTGCTGCTGCTGGGGAAGGTCACCCTGACACAGGGAGAGACCCCCCTCTCCCAGACCCCCCCCCCCTGCCCAGCAGCAGAGGCTTCTCTTCTCTCCTGCTGGCCTGGACTGTCCCGGGATGGGAATCCAGGGTCCAGTTGTCTGTATTCGCTGGCCCTGAGCTGAACACAGCTGCTGGGGTCATGCCTGCTTGTTTTTTGGGAGCCATGCTTCCTCTGCTTGGGAAAAGTAAGACATTTTAATGTAATTTATTTTTTTGGGGGGAAATAACGTCAGTAAGACAGGCTATACTGCTTAAATGGGTCGCCTTAAAGTCAGTTCCCCATCTGAGTGTGTGTGGCCATCTGTGCGCCTTTACGCACCAGCGCAGTTTAACTGCAGCTGCTTCTCACACTCAAGTAGCATTACTTAGGTTCTGCAAAAGATGGAGAAAATGTGCCAGTAAAAGTGTGCATGCACACATTGTTACATGTAACCTACTTTCAGCACGTGGTTTAGATTGTAATTAGCTGTGTTTCGGTGGGCTATACTCAAAGGTCACATTCCGTGTTTGTGTCCCTTGCATGGCGAGTTGTGATTCTGACATCTTTCATCGTACTGGCAAATAGAGATTTGCCTTTACAAAAAAAAAAAAAGTTAAATTCAGCCATGATGGTGTTTGTGATCATGTGTAATATTCCCCTTAGTGAGCTTGGTACAAGCTGCCCCTGGGACAAGCTGTGGGTGAGGGGTTGGGAGGGGGAGGGTAAGGGGGAGGGCAGTGTAGTTTGGGTATTTCAACCCCCCCCCCACACACACACTCCTCTCCAATGTCACCAGTCACAGCCTCATCTTCCTCCCCCCCCCTACGCCCATGCACTGACCTTCAGTGGAGGTGAGTGGCTGTGTCATAGATCAATCAGAGGACCTTATTGCTCAATAGAAAATGGATTGGGAGAGAGGAGCACCTTGAAATGCTGTGACATCGCTCAAGCAACGGCAAGTGTGAATCTCTGTTGTCCTTGGGAGACGAGAACACAACACATGTCCTCACAGTGCTGTCAGATCGCTCCCATCGGCTCCCAGCAAGATTTAGCTTGCATCTACACTTAGCAGACGCTCTTATCTCTTCCATACAGGGACATTCCCCCTGAGGCAAGCAGGGCGAAGTGTCTTGCCCAAAGACACAACGTCAAATGGCCTTTGCCGGGAATCGAGCTCACAACCTTCCTATCGCTAATGCGATGCCCTAACCACTAAGCCACCTGACTCCCCAACCTTGAGGAACTTGATGTTTTGCTTGCTGATGTTGATGCATTCCTAGCAGAGGCTCGTCTCCATCCCAGCAGGATGACGTGGAAGCTCCTTCCTATTGACAATCTCAGTATGGTCCTCAGTCCACCAAGCTTGTGCGTGTCACGGTATCACATTTTTATTTAGCCCCCTGCAGTTGATGTGATCAGATTAGTCACCAAATGTCACCTTTGCTCACAGCGTCTGTGCTTTGACATGTTATGATAATTGTGTGTCACTGTAGTCATATTATTACATTTGTTTCTGTGAATGGCTAATGTCCTTGATGTTGGTGGAGAACCACGAAACATACTCCTAAATTCATAGACAATGAAAGGGAGGGGGGGGGGGAGCAATTCCATCATGTTGACTAGAGCACAGGAGGGTGCAACTGTACGGTTATAAAACTCATTGTTTTGTCTGCCCCCTGCTGGACGCCTGTATGTGTGCATCAAGGACGCCTCTATCACAGTGTACATTGGGGAAATGACGTGGAACATGTATTGGCTGTAATCAAAATCATCAGATGAGTGTAAACCATCACATTAGCCATCTGCAGGACAATCACTACCCAAAGTAGAGAGCACATTTGGTATAGCGGAGCGAAACCCTGTCTAATATATCATGGAATGGGTGGGTCGTCCAGTGGTGGATCTCAGAGGGTTTGTCCCAGTTCCTCTGGCTACTGTCAGTAAGGCTGTTTTGCCAGAATTGATGATGTATACTAGTACAAGGCCGTGTGTTCAGGAGCTGTGTGTGCACATGTGCAGTGATGTGCGTACATGCGTGTGCTCATGCACATTAACACAGTGGTGTGATCTCAGCTCCTGTGAATGGCTTGTTTGGGTTGGCAGCTTCTGAAGTAGGTTAGTGGTAGCTAGCCAGTCAGACAGGCAGCAAGTCAGTCAGTCAGGGAACAAGCCTGCCGGTCAAACAGCCAATCATTCAGTCAACCAGACAGCCAACCAATCAGTCAGTAAACAGTCACTCACTCCTTAGCACTCCCTGGGTTAACAACATCTGGGTCTCATCAGGATCACAGCCGGCCGTCCTGCTGCCCGCTGGATCTTCCATTCCCTCTCCCTCCTCTTCCCTCCTCTTCCCTCCTCTTCCCTCCTCTTCCCTCCTCTTCCCTCCTCTTCCACCCTCTTGCTCTGTGTCAATCCTTCCTGCTCCTGTTTGCTCCAACCCATTTACTTGCCCCTCATTTATCTCATTCCCTTTTTCCCATCCCCACGTTTCCCCTTTTCCTTTTTTCCCCCCCTCATCTCGTTCCCTCCATCTCTCCATCTCTCTAGCCTGGAGTGCTGCTGCTGCTCATCCACCTTCTGTTGGCCCAGACTGGATGAGAGCAGAGCGGATGAGAGCTGGCCAACACTGGCTCCTTCTGGTGTGTGTTGATAGGATGCGTTCAGGTTTAATAAAACACATCCTGCTCATGTCGGATGACAACTTTACAGCCAGCATTAATATCCTCGTCTCAGAAGACGGGTTTTTAGGTTGCTCACGTCGAAAGTACTGAATACAGGTATAACGGTAGATTGGTCAGGAACCCTTTCAGTGGGTCTCTAAAGTTGAATTATATGACATAAGGTCATTTTTAATGTCACACTCTATCACATTGTCGAAACAGGAAGACTGGAATGGAGGATGTTTTATTTTAGGAATGTGGAAGCGTCTCAGATGTCACATCTATGTATGGACATTACCCTGATGTTGTTTCCATATACTATTTCAGTGATTCCATCTAATGCAATTCTATCCATTAGATAACCTAACAACATTATCTCTCCCTTTCCCAGACAAGAACGAGATGCTAGCTTTGCTCAAAAGAAGGCTGAGAGGGCAACAGTTAGAAGTCACTTCCGAGATAAATACAGACTCCCCAAGGTAAACTGTAATGGGACATCACTCTTCCCTATTGTGCAACTTCCTTTTGACCACTGGAATGTTTATTAGAATTCAGAACACTACTTGAACTTCTTTCTATCTGTTACCCTGGACTCTGTCCCATCAACCTCCCAATGTTGATCTGCTCTTTCACTCACCCGTGTGTGTGTGTTGTGTTTGTGTGTGTGTGTGTGTGTGTGTGTGTGTGTGTGTGTGGGTGTATGTGTGTGTGTGTGCACGACTGCATGTGTGTATGTGTGTGTGTGTTTATGTGTGCGAGCGTGCGTGTGCGTGTGTGTGTGTGTCTGTGTCTGTGTGTGTGTGCATATGTGTGTGTGTATGTGTGTGTGTGTGTGTGTGTGTGTGTGTGTGTGTGTGTGTGTGTGTGTGTGTGACAGAACGAGCTGGATGAGACCCAGATCCAGCAGGCGGGGGATGACGTGGAACTGCCCACTGAGCTGGCCAAGATGATCGCCGAGGACAACCAGGAGGAAGAGAGCAAACAGTCTGTGCTGGGTCAGCTGACCAACATCCAGAACGTTGACTTAGACCAGCTGAAGGACAAGGCCCAGGCCACGCTGGAGGACCTGAAAAACTCTGCTGAGAAGTGCAATCTCATGTGATGTGATGGGGGTGCCTGGGACATCCCCCTTGCTTCCTCCCTCCCTCCCTTCCTTCCTTCCTTACTTCCTCCCTCCCCCCCTTCCTACCTCCCTCCCTAGTTTTTCTCTGTACCTCACATGATCTATGACATCATGATGTATGCTCTGTGTACATGTGCATTTGTGGGTGTTGATGTTAAATAGCGACAACACACACTCACAGACATACTGTAGGCGTACAGTAAATAAACATGCGTGTGGTATTTCTTGCTGGAGGGAGTCATACAGACTGTAACCTCTTATTATGCTTTACACAGAATGCCAAAGTCCCTTATAACAACAATACTGCCGCCATTTAAAAGAAATGGAACACATGCATTCCATAGGAAAAAGTACAACTATGTTGCTCATAACATACACAGTATGATACTAGGTTTTGGTTGTTTCTCAGATATAGGCTGCATATAAATGTATATTGTGCTGTCAGACTGGCAGGCTGTCATTCAGTATCCAGGTTTCAGCCGAACCCCATCATGACCTCCGACCCCCACATAGTGACCTTTGACCTGTCCTCATATTTCCATTTGGTCCCCTTTCACTCTCCATTTCAGTGGTGCAGTTTCGTGCTGGTGGTTTGATGTCATGTAGCTGCTATGATGTGTCAAGTGGTGTCTTCGAAAAACGTCATCCTTCAGCCGAGCAAGCTGAGCACAGTGTAGAGAAGCACAAGCTCCTGCTTATGAACATGTACTTGGTATCCGTATGACTCGTTGTCTTCTAAGTCAAACTAGATCAAGATAGGCCAGGAGTGGAGTTGTCAGTTCTGTGTTACAGTTTACAACTATTGTTCATTACCAGTGTTCATGTTGTGTGATAGTTTAAACAGCCTGTGTGTAGCTCGCGGTGTTTGCTATGTGAAATGGGAGTACAGTTGACCTGCAGCTGGGGTTTACTGGCTCTATTAGCTGCAGTGTGCTCCTATGTGTGTTTAAAGAGAGACATGAGATACACAAAAAAATCAATGAGCCCACTAACCTTATCTTTGTTTGTCAAGTGTCAATGATTTGTCACATTGTTCACTGATATATATCGTTTCTTTTTTGTTGCCTTTTTGAAACCGAAATGAGGGTGTCCATGAACGATACATGAACATGATTTTCATCATCCTCTTTATATTTTCATTATTTTTTTTAAACAGTGCATCATTGTTGTTGTCCAGCGCTGTATGAACCTTATTGGATTGATTTTTGGACTGACTGTTGAAACTTCAATAAACAGGTTTTTATGAATTGTGCTTCGGGTTTCTGTGTTGTATTTCTGTCTTGTCCACGCAGCTGTAGGGGCTGTAAATAAAGAGAGAGAGACAGCGCTGAGCAGAGGACTGGCCTTGTACTGGCCTGATTGAGACCTTAGTGTGTTTTCGAACACCAGGTGGCGACATAAATAATATATGTCCAAAAGAAAGTGATTTAAGAAGCCGAATATCCTCATTCCGAGGCCACAGGTGTAGCCAAAGAGACAGTTATGCTGATAAAAACTTGATTTTTGTTTGCATTTGGATGGTAGAATTGTGACTGAAATACACCCCATATTTTGAAAGTGTATGGCTATGAATCACTGGTCATTGTGATCATTATTATCATGGGCATGTCTACAATGATTGTTATTATTAAATACAAATATATATATAAATATATATCCATATTTATTTAGAGATTGGTGGTTATTTACGCAAGAATGCCAATTACAATAATAATTTGTATTTCACTGAATGTTTAGACTGTACTCATTGTCATTTGTATCCTGTCATTATCATGGATTCATGTCATTATTATTATCAAGACATTATAATGCTGTCCAACCACAAGACAGTGAAATCTGCAGTTATTTCTCATTGTGTCATTCAGCCATCTGGTTCTAATGTCCAAGACCAGCAGTGTTCCAGGAAACCTAGACTACTTTGTTGGAGAGAGAGAAAAAAAAAACAAGTTAGTTACCATTTCAATAGCAGGGAAGCCTGAGCTATTGGTAGTTTTCAAGTGCAGAGAGAAAGGAGAGAGCTGTAAAAGATATTGATGCTGAACCCTGGTCCATTGATACGCCTCAGGGTGTGAACAATCTTCAGCCCAGAGAGACACTGGGCCACTGCATGGCCAATCTGGCACAATTGGGGTGAAACGGGCCAGAAAATACCATTCTCTTCCCTTCTCTGCTATCAATCAAGGCTTAAAAAACCCTCAGTAGAATAAAGAGGGAGAGAAGAAGTTTGAGGTGAAACCCTCACAAAGCTGCAGTTTTTATGGAGGTTTCTCTCCTCGGTTCCCAATTAAAAGAGAACAGATTTGTTTTTTTGCACTTCAAATTGGACCAGTAGGTTGCAGATGTGAGGTTCCAGCTATGGAATGCGTTATTTCGACTGCACCCCCCCCCCCACCCCCTCCCCCCCCCCACACACACACACACACCCCAACCCCCCCACAGGCTTTGGTGTGTTTTGTAATAGGAGAGAGAGAGAGAGAGAGAGAGAGAGAGAGAGAGAGAGAGAGAGAGAGAGAGAGAGAGAGACCACACAGGTCGTGAGTTTAATTAAATTTTATAAACATTTTATTTATCCTGCATATGCCATGAAGATTGCCAAAAACGACGTTGCTATAGAAATGAGTCCCAGACTGACTCCTCAATGACGACCAATCCCTGGCCAGGATGGGAGAGAGGGGAGGAGAGGGGGAGGGAAAGAGAGGGGGGAGGAAAACTTTCCTTTCTTTTCTGTTGGAGGAGGAGGAGGAGGGGAGAAATGTTTAACGAAGCGTGAAGCCTAACTGCATGAGAGGGACAAAGACACATAGCGGGAGAAAAGACGACAGAGGAGCTGGAAATCAACTAAAGAAGGATCTGGAATAACGCTAAAACAAGTCCTGCACCGAGTCTGAAGAGGGTTTCAACACGGATCCGAGGCAAAGTCAACCACAGGAACTTTTGGGGAACAGAATATGAGTCAGGATTCAGGCACCAGCAGCGGGTTGCATGAGTTCGTTCTCCTGTTTTCTTCGTCCAAACCACATTTATGGATTAAGAATAACACGTCTGTCTTGGAAACTGTGGATTCAAAGTGGCGCAGTTTGGATGTTCAGGATTGTGCAACATTGTTTCTCCTACTTTGCGGACAGTTGGGTTGATGCAGGATTCTGTCTGCGCCTAAACTGCGTCTTATCTACCAGCTCAGACCAAGTAGATCTGCTGACCTACAGTTTTATATCACTGTTATCACGACACCCCAATGTTTTTTTTTGCAGTAGTCTAATTACTTTTGGACTAATCTAATGACCTCTTTGACCTGGAGAAATAGGTGAGCTTGGCCCAACTAAACTCCTGATCAATGATGAAGAGTTGGTGCAGGGTTGTGGTGCTGCTGTTCTGGGTGTGTGTAGTTCTTGATGCCCAGTTAATATGTTGGCAAGCTTTGTTCCGATGCCACGACGAACCTGAATGTGAGCTTGCATACAGCCAATATGTTGCAGCTTGCGAAGGGAACCTCCGAGGGACCAGGAGACAGTGTCCCAGCCACTGCATCAACGCCCTGATCCGCCTGAATCACACCCGCAGCGGGCCTGACCTGGAGACCTGCGACTGTGGACAAGACCCCGAGTGCATCAACACCAAGAAGGCCATCGAGCCGTGCCTCCCCCGCAGGTATCCTGGAGATGCTGGTGGGGTCGGGTGCACGGAGGCGCGTCAGCGGTGTGAGGAGGACAGCAGCTGCCGCACCGCCCTAACTGCCTACTTGTCATACTGTGGACAGCTGTTCAATGGCAGGAAGTGCTCGTCAAAGTGCAAGGCCACCATTCAGCAGATGCTCTTCATACCAAATGGCATGCTGCTCAACCGCTGCGTGTGTGACGGCGTGGAGAGGCCCTTCTGCGAGGTGGTGAAGGAGAACATGAGCAAACTTTGCTCCATTGGAGACCACGTTCTCATTTCAGACCAAGCTGATAAGGACGATGTGTATGAAGATGAAGACTATGACACAAAACTTTGTAAAGAGGACATTGAGCAATACGAGAAGGACTCTGCTTCCAAAATGTCCCTCTCGATGGCCCTAGTGTACTTTACTCTAGCACGGATACTATATTGAGACAGGAGTGAACTCGCTACTGCCAAGCAGAGCAGACAGTGTCCTGTACACCATAAAGACTAGTGACTCTTTGCCAGTATCCATTTTGGTGGAATTTTGCAGATCTTAGAGACCTTTTGCAGACCGTCAAGCCTTGATCATGGTGCGCAGCCCGCAGTGTGAACTTTGAACCCTCAAGATAGTTCAACAGAAAATCATCCCCCCATTGTGTCAAAATATTTCTGGCCAGTTGTTTTAGGGGAAGTGAACCCTACTTGACTCCTTTTTTGGGGGGAAACATTACACCTATTAAACTTGAGGGTTCTCTTTACAACTCTATTTGTTTTGTCTTGTCTCGATGGTCCTTGGAGTGTGGCTCTATTAAGACTAAAGGTAAACATTGGACCGGTCCAGCTTCTGTTTGCTCTCCCTTCAGTTCCAGGGTCCTCTGCATTGTTGAAGCCTTCACACTTCAAATATTTGGTGGGAACCTCCAGGAGACACAGAAGGGTTTGGGATCAAGTAGTTAATTTAACTGAAGTGCCTCTTAAGACGCCCCCCTCCTGCCCCCCCCCCCCCCCCGCCCATGACCCATCCCTCAACCAGGATGGTTTTATATGGAAGGTCTCCATAGAGCCCACCACACAAAAAACCTACCCCTCTTCTTTTTTCACTCATAACCATGAGGTGAATGTGAATTTATGACAGACTTATTGTGGATATATGAAGGAGATGCATTCTTATGAAGACTTGACTGAATGATATTTGTCCTTGAAATGTCACAAAACTTGAGTAATGTGTACATGCTGGATAATGTAAGTTATCAACAGATTCCTTACTGGACAGAATAATGCAGAGTAAAAACACATACTTTTTTTTGTATTTACAGTGCTGTTTGTCTTTTCCATACGCAACTTGAAGGTTTTTCAAACTAATCTTAGTTTTTGTTATGAATGTCATCCTCAGTGTTATTTGACCTCTTCCGTAGCTGTTGGTCGTTTATGAAATGTAGTAGTTTTGTTGGTGTATGTTAAATTATAAAATCTCAATGACAAATATATGTTACATACGTCTACCATATTTTAAGTAATAAAAGCAAAGATGGAGGGGAATAATGCTGTGGACTAAAGTGCAAATATTTTGACGTCTCACTCAATCCCGTAGTCCACTCAAAAAATCAATCAGTATCTTACATTATCTTTGATTTAAAAGGTATTTAGTGTTTCCCATCTCAACATGTTGTACTTACACAAAAGAACAAGATAACTGGATATATGAAAGGCAACGTATAATACATTTATAATACATCTATTTTAAAGTAATGTATGCTTCATTTGGAACAGGTGACCTATACAATGTACAATTTACAACACAAATCAACCCAATTCCTTGATAAAGTCTATATTACCAAGTCTTCCACCATTTCAAATGGGAGTGTTGCTTAGTTGGCTTGAAATTACATACTCGGCATAAATCGGGTTGTGAGATAAATGATACTTAAAGACCACAGAGATCGGATAGACATCAACATCTGCTGAGGTAACCTTCTGACTGGTGTGTGTAGTTCTCATAATGCCCTCATTGTGCAATACTTTAGGGATTAAGCACTGTGTAACTGAAACCTGGGAAGGAATTTTAAGTGTCTCGCTACACAATACGTCTTAATTTGACTGAAAGGCCAGCACTGTAGCACGGTTGACAAATTCTAGGTTTAAGTTACCTTTCCCAGCAGTCACTGTTTTTGGAGACAGACGCAGTAAATGATACCCATATATTTGTATGTAAATAGAAGTCAGTGTCACAGTTGACTCTTTTACTAGTGTTTAAGAGCTTCACCTGCATCTAATGTTCACTAAGTCCTTGCAAATGACTTTCTAAGAACCCTCATAAATTAAAGTCTGAAGTACAAACAACTTGAAAGTTACTTTATTTACTTAGTATTCACGTCATTAGATACCTCATACCAGATAATACACTGTTTTAATACACTATTCAAATAACATGAATTGAGACTTCTACTACTTTTGGAAAAACATTTAACCTAAGCAGATTTAAAAGTCAAGGGTGTGGCTCTTGGCATCCTGTTTCTTAGTTGAGTTTGGCTTCAACCATGACCAATGTGTCTAACCACTGCCATGCATCTCAGAAGTTCCCCCAACACAGTCACCCCTTCCCTGCCTCCCCCCCCCCCACCCCCCAACTCTTCCACTCAGCTTCTGGGAACAAAATCAAAACAAACACAAGTAGGGGAGCCTTGGGTGAGGGGAGTGCTGGGGTTTACAGAGGGCGCAGTGTGCTGGGCCCCATTTTCTAAATTATCTTTATTCAACGTTTCTCTGAAACAAACCTCTGCCCTCCCCTCTTTCCCTCCCTCCCTCCCCCAATAGCAGTGACAACCAACATACAAGGGTTTAGGGGCTGGTTTGGTCAGTGTTGTTACCCCAACAACAATTGCCAATTAAAACAACAATAGGCTGACACAAAAATAAGGGAGAGCCTGGGATTCAGATATGCTATGCAGATATGCTTGCTGTGCAACTAATCTTTTTCCCCCCATCACTCCCATCTTTTCTGACTTTGCTAAAAGTCCCCCCCCCCCCTGCTTAGTTCTAAGTATGGAATGTTTTCTAATCCCCATCTCTCCCTGGGCCAGCTGTTCCAGCTCCAGATTGTCATTTGAGACTGCCAAGATGGAGGGCAGAGCTTCGTACAGCTTCATTAATGTGCATATGGCTGCCTCTTGCTGTTGATGAAATCAAGATAATGCAGATGCAAGCCCTCTAAGAAAAACTGCAGGAGAAAATATTTTTTTGGAATTGTTATAATTGTTTATTTTCCCTTCAGATCATCCATTTAATAAATTAGTTTACAAAAACCTCATATCCATATAAAACAGTTTGGACATACATTTTTTCTTCTCCCTCTCCCTCCTTATTCAGGTATTTCCTGGTTTATGTTGGATATGACCACTTATTTTATACAGAAATGTCCCTTTTACAGCAGCAGAGTCATGCACGATACATCCAAGAGACCCACAACATAAGTTATTATTCAGCTACCGCAAACATTTTTCAATATTCACAAAAGCTGTAAACGAGTCTGCAGAAGGCCCCCTCTTGACTGTACGCTACTGTATGCTTGGATCCTGAACCGTGCCAAACCAAAGTAAATGCAGGGCTTGTGTAAATAAGGCAGAAGCCACTCCTCTCCAGTTTCTCCTCATCGTGGTAAGAACGGCCCCATCAGTGGAGGGAGCGTGGTGAGGCTGTGGTCAGGCCACAGCAAAGCGACTTGGGGTATATGTGTGTGTGTTCGTGTGTGTGTGTGCCAAATACAAATCAAGCGTGACCATGAGTCTTTTAGAGAGATAGAGACAGAGAGCGATAAAGATATCGAGAGCAACAGATAGTGATAAGAGAATTAGAGAGTGATAAAGAGACAGAGGGAGTGATAGAGAGACAGAGGGAGTGATAGAGACAGAGGGAGTGATAGAGACAGAGGGAGTGATAGAGAGACAGAGAGAGGGATAGAGAGATAGAGAGAGCGATAGCGAGATAGCGAGAGTGATAGAGAGACAGAGAGAGCGATAGCGAGATAGCAAGAGTGATAGAGAGACTGAGAGTGATAGAGAGATAGCGAGAGTGATATAGTGAAGCAGATCACAACAAAGACCGTGCTTTCAGAGTGCGAAGCCATGACGATCGTCTGCGAAGCACTGATGATGTCATCCATCTGACTAGCTGTCCATTTGTTGAGGGGTCTGGCTTCCAAATGTCAGTGGGCCCTCGCACCCTCACCCTCACAAACATTACACCACTGTCCCAGCTTTACATACCAGTTCAGCATTACCATACAGGCTGCCCTGCTATCAATATGAATGGGTTGGCAGGAGGGCTCTGAAGGGAAACTACAGTACACTGTGATGGGGGGGAGGGGGGGGGGCGGGGGGGTAACTGGACTGATATAATTTGGCTTGATGACTTCCTTCCTCAAAGAAAACCTTTTGCTTGCAGGTTTAATGCTGAATGTGATTCCTTTGCCCTGGCCTGCAGGGGGCTGCCGTTTGTGTCTCGCTGGATGACCCCTCTGGTGCCCATGGTAACGGTGCCCATGGTAACGGAGGCCATCTCACTGAACACAACATGCTGAGGAAGAAGAGGGAGGAAGAGCAGAAACAGACATGCATGTTACGGAATATTATCATATAGGCTTGGTTGGAACCCTGAACTAACCAGGATAGGTTTTATGTGTGTGTACAACTATACCAGTGTGTGTGTGTCTAAGAGTGTGATCCGGTGTGTGTGTGTGCATGTGCGTGTGTGTGTGCCAGTGTGTGAATTATGTTAAATCTGAAAGAGTCTAACAGAGAGTCAGTCAGTCAGACATCTTCGTTAGTGGAAGGTCAGTAGACGAGTTTTAGACGCTGCTGTGATCCTCCAGCTGGACGCTGAGAAAGACTGCCTGCTGCCCTGTCTGGGAGAGCTCCAATAACAGCAGTGCTGTACCTTCAGCAAAACAGAACTTTCCAGAACATTCATTTAACCCTGCCTTATACGCCGACTTATAATTCCTTTGGAATGTCGAAACTAAAAACAGGATATTGTCTGGCTTTACATATCAACAATCTCCCATCTCAGCCAAGCTCTTACAAAGTGAGACATGTGAGTTAGGGAGGGGGGGGGGGGGGGGGGGGGAGGGGGGGGGGGGGGGGGATGGAGCTTTGCTCTTGGCTAAAACCAAGACTCGCTTTCACAAGCTGGGTTTTACCAGTGGTCAGAGGTCAGACCTGCCCAGAGCTACAGAGATGAAATCAGAGAGTTCCCAGGGGCTCCACAGCTTGGTAAGAGAGAGGCTCACATTTTACTAGTGGACCAAAAAAAAATTACTGTGATGGAGGGAAATTTCATTATGGCTTCAGACGGCCATTTCACACTTAACCCCTCGTGTATATACATATACTGTATCTACTGGTGTGTATGACTGCTGGTCCCATTAAAGTGAGGGGAGGGGAGGGGAGAGGCGGTGGTGGGGGTGGTGGGGGGGGGTGTATATGACACGTATGCACATGTATTATATTATACTTACAACTTTTCACAGACTCTGAAAGAGGCTCTCGGTCCAGTGATGCATCTTTCTGGGTCTCCTGCATCTGCGGCACAGATCCAAAAACAGCAGATCAAACCAACATGGCTGAATTCAGAGCGCATTTAGAGCGAGCGACGCTGAACAGGACTAGCCCTACCTTAATTTGCTCTTTGAGGTATTCAGCCCTGGACATGAGGCTTTTAATCTGAAAAGAAGAGAAGCGTTTAGTATGTAGACCGCTGTCCCCTTTCTTCAGAACCCCTGGGCTGATAAGGGGATCATGATGAAGAGGAGGTTAGAGCGAGGTAGATCGGTCCCAATAACCTCCCTCTCTTTAAAAGACAAAATAAAATGGCTGTGGTAAACTAATAATGGCAACGCAGCATCGACTCCAACCTTTAATACCCCATTAACCACAGAATCAAGGCTGTAATACAACCCAATTACCCCCACCATGGATTACAGTCATAATAGCAGAGTATTAACCCACCAGTTAGATCAAGGCTGAGACTCTCACATCTATGAGGCTACGCTATTGAACTGGGAATTAGGGCCCTGAGACTCGGGAGGCTGGACTGAGCTCAACGTCAAATTTCTGAACACACTCACACACACACA
Source organism: Neosalanx taihuensis (assembly GCA_030340665.1). NCBI lineage: Eukaryota > Metazoa > Chordata > Actinopteri > Osmeriformes > Salangidae > Neosalanx > Neosalanx taihuensis. Next base: position 1,767,538 of record CM059295.1, read on the forward strand.
CACACACACACACACACACACACACACACACACACACACACACACACACACACACACACACACACACACACACACACACACACACACACACACACACACACACACGGGGGCCAGTCCCAGCTAGCTGTGCCGCTTGCCTCTCGTGGGTTCTTACCCACACATATGCTTTCGATTGGCCAAGCCTCCACAGCACAGCGTTAGATTATTACAGCCGCATCTGAATTTACTTAAGCCAAGCGCCCATAAAACTTCAAATAGGGAGGTCTATACCCTCAGGGCTTCTCTCTCTCTCTCTCTCTCTCTCTCTCTCTCTCTCTCTATCTCTCTCTCTCAGGTTTGTTGTTGAAACATTGTTGTGTTTTGTTGGCTGAGTTACAGCCAAAACAGACGACCAAAACTAGAAAGAACTACAGTACTAGAGCTTGAGACAATGACTATGTATTCTTATTATAATAAGTACACTTAAGTATATTTATATAAGATTTGTGAGTAGATTTTGATTTTAACTTTCCAGAGTTTTCCAAAGTATCCCCAGAGGTTTGATACAGTGTTACAGTTACATCGCTACCTGATGATTTAAAGCAGTATTCCAGTTTAATGGGAGGATGACATAGTGTGTGTGCTCGCAGCTGCAGCCTCAGTGATGTATTATGTTATTAGCGCCTACTCAGCCGAAGGTCCACATGTGACGGCTGGCTCCTGGCTGTTGTGTCTGAGATATACAGTAGCCAGGCCTGTTCGGGGTCAAAGATAGGTCCGGTGCTAGGTGATATATGTACGCTCTTGCAGTGAGCACTGAACCACAACTCCTCCTCAGCATCCCATACCTCCCGCCTCCCCCTCCTCACCCCCTCCTCACCTCACTGTGGAGCAGATCTCTCCTTCGGCCCTGTGCCTCAGCTGGGGGGACAAAGAGAGGGAGAGAGAGAGAGATTGATGACTTTTTCCCCCAATCATGGTGTTTGCACAGGAGAGAAAATTTACTGCTGCAGCTTTGCTTTTGATTGGCCGTAGGGAATTGAGGGGGAGAACACTGAAATGGGACAGTCTTTCTCAATTAGTCAGCCTCAGGAGAGAAAAACAGAGGGAGAGAGAATGTGAGGGAAGAGGGGGAGAGAGAAAAGAGAACGAAAGAATCTCTCTCCCCCCTCCCGACCAGCAAAGCATGCTGGGAACATGAGCAACAAGAGGCCACTGCCAGACAAAAGGGCAAGGTTAACCCCCCCCCCCCCTCCTGCTCCACCTCCCAACCCTTCCCATAATCCTCTCTGCCGTGCCATGGTCCTGAGCCTGCTGATCCAGGGGAGATGCTTGAAGCAGCCCCTCTATTAGAGAGATAATGGGTTGGATTTGTTTCCAGAGTGGAATAACACTGAGAAATGAACAGTGTGTGTCTGAATGAGAACCAGATGCTGGTGCTAAGTACCACACACAGGGCCCTGGCATCGGGCGCATCTCTCCTTCCCTCTCCCTCCCTCTCCCACTCCCTCTCCCACTCCCTCTCCTTCCCTCTCCCTCCCTCTCCCACTCCCTCTCCCACTCCCTCCCCTTCCCTCTCCCTCCCTCTCCCACTCCCTCTCCCTCTCTCTCCTTCCCTCTCCCTCCCTCTCCCACTCCCTCTCCTTCCCCCCTCTCCCTCCCACTCCCTCCCTCTCCCACTCCCTCTCCTTCCCTCCCTCTCCCTCTCCCACTCCCTCTCCTTCCCCCCCTCTCTCCCTCCCTCTCCTACTCCCTCTCCTTCCCCCCCTCTCCCTCCCTCTCCTTCCCTCTCCCCCTCCCTCTCCCCCTCCCTCCCTCTCCCACTCCCTCCCTCTCCCCCTCCCTCCCTCTCCCACTCCCTCCCTCTCCCACTCCCTCCCTCTCCCACTCCCTCCCTCTCCCACTCCCTCTCCTTCCCTCCCTCTCCCACTCCCTCTCCTTCCCTCTCCCTCTCCTACTCCCTCTCCTTCCCCCCTCTCCCTCCCTCTCCTTCCCTCTCCCCCTCCCTCCCTCTCCCACTCCCTCCCTCTCCCACTCCCTCTCCTTCCCTCTCCCTCTCCTACTCCCTCTCCTTCCCCCCTCTCCCTCCCTCTCCTTCCCTCTCCCACTCCCTCTCCTTCCCTCCCTCCCTCTCCTACTCCCTCTCCCACTCCCTCCCACTCCCACTCCCACTCCCTCTCCCTCTCCCAGTCCCTCTCCCTCCATCTCTCTCTCACTCTCACTCACTCTCAAACACACACATCTGGCTCCCCTCTAGACTCCTCCTCCCCTTATCCCTTTTCCTCCTCCTCAATTTATCCCCCCTCCACCTTTTTCTCCAATAACTCTTTCTACTTTCTACCCTTCCAATCCATTCTCATCTTAACCTTCGACCTCCTCTCCCTCATTTCTGACCACCTTCTCTGATCCCTCCTCCACCACCTCGTCTATTAGAACCATCTACCAGGTACCAGGCACAGCTAATGCATACCAAGCCAGTCAGAGTCTGTCCACACACACACTCAAACGCACCCTCAAGCATGTGCACACTGGCACACACACAAACACACACGTCTGATGTCATGGTCCCTGAATGCTGGCCCTTCCCTGACCGTCTCCCCCCTTGGAAAGCAGATCTGTATTTATACAAGTCTGTCCCAGAGCTGTATGGGATATAATGAAGCTCTTATATTTACATTGAGTCATTCAGCAGACGCTCAGATCCAGAGCGACTTACTGCAAGTACAGGGGCATTCCCCCCTGAGGCAAGTATGGTGCAAGTGCCATGCCCAAGGACACAATCTCATGTTGGCACAGCCGGGGTTCGAACCAGGTACCTTCTGATTACGTCCAGACACAGCCAGCTTACCTGCTAAAGCTAGCAGCAGTTCTCCTAGACTCTGCTGGTACAAATCCAGAGTGTCCTGGTCATCCAGTCCGTTCTCCTCCTGAGGTAAAGAGACGTGTGTCAACACCTGTAGACCCCCGCAGCAAGCCTACATTACCAGGGTACCCCAGTTCACGTCATACCGCTATAGCAGCAGAGGCTAGCCTACATTACCCAGGTACATCATACCGCTTTAGCAGCAGAGGCTAGCCTACATTACCCAGGTACATCATACCGCTATAGCAGCAGAGGCTAGCCTACATTACCCAGGTACATCATACCGCTATAGCAGCAGAGGCTAGCCTACATTACCCAGGTACATCATACCGCTATAGCAGCAGAGGCTAGCCTACATTACCCAGGTACATCATACCGCTATAGCAGCAGAGGCTAGCCTACATTACCCAGGTACATCATACCGCTATAGCAGCAGAGGCTAGCCTACATTACCCAGGTACATCATACCGCTATAGCAGCAGAGGCTAGCCTACATTACCCAGGTACCTCAGCTCACCTTAGCTATAGCAGCAGAGGCTAGCTCCAGGGCAGCCAGCAGGCGGGGCTGGTCTCGGGACATCTCTGCAGAAGAGAAACACACAGACAGGCATGAACATGGAGCCGAGCTGGGTGGGAAGAGAGAGCATCCACTCACCAGGTGGAACAGCATTATTACACCAATGATAGCTCTACAAACTTCACAAACACTCTAGGCTTTCACAAACATGGGTGCTTCTACCACAGTTCGTGTTAGAAGGTAATGCAACAAAAATACATATATTAGTATATCTATATACACACAGTAACAGTATTTATGTGCGTACATGTATTTGTAGCGTGTGCGGAGTGTTCCTGTACCTCGGAGGATGTCTCTGGTGTTCTTGGCCTTCTCAAAGCTCAGTCTGTTGTCTGTGGCCACCAGGGCCTTCAGCTCCTCTGCTCTGGATACGTACTGACTGACCTGCGGAACACAGCTCTCACATTCACCCTCTCTAATCCAATTACAGCAGCCGAGGCATGTGCTGTTCATCCACACCATATGGAATTCATAGAGCTGAAATCATTTCCTTTGGAGTTAGCGTGTGAAAGAGAAGAAAAAAAGCGGGCTGGGTGGAGAGGGAGGGGAACAACGAACAGTACAGACGTTCTCCCCGAATGTGAATAGTGGTCGTGTTCTCGGCCTACCTTTTGCCTCAGGGCGTCTTTGCGCAGTCGGTCCGTCTCGTCTGCGAGGGAGAAAGAGGAGGTGTTTTGGGGTTTTTAGGGAACAGTTGAAACAGCGGGGTGGTGATGTTGGGTGGTGAAAGGGGCCGGTGGCGTTCTTACAGTGAATAGCTGGGACAAAGTGCTCCAGAGAACTGCAGTAGAGCGACAGGGCCGCTGACCTCTCCCCTTCCTGGTCTTTCTGGACAGCCTGGAGGACCAGCGCTTTCTGCAAAATGACACAGGGATTGAAATGACATCTTGGATTTAGATAAAGTTCTCCCAACCCAGGAGGAACCGCTTCTCTCCCTCACCGCTTTCCCCAAACTCTCTGCACTGGGCATGTGCTCCAAGTCCACAAAAGGGTGAGAAAAGAACTGTGCGAAAGTGAGACGAGCATCTGGGTCTCTCTCCAGTAGCCGCTGCAGCAGATCTCTGCAGTTCCTGGACACTCTGCCACCGGCAGGAATCTGAAACACACACACACACACACAATAAACCACTCTGGTAACCAACTTCAAATCAACTCCAGTCAAGTTTACCCTTAATTTTCACAGGGAAAAACTAACACGTGTAGTGGACAAGAGCGCCACCCAGTGGTGTGATATATATTAAAGCGAAACAGCCCAGTCATTCTGAAATCACTATCTTCATTCACCTCAACCGGCTTGTTACTGCGGATCTTCTCCTCTAATTCAGTGTAGGATTTGGAGGCAAAAGGAGCACGACCAAACAGAGCCTCTATAAAAAGAACACATCACAAACAAACAGAGTTTCAGGTATCTCTTACTGCATTTGCAGTGCGCTTACTGCACGCATGCAACACGGTCATTTCTGTTTAATTTCTGTTTAATACTGTAGTATATTGTACCATACAGCTGCACATTTGTCTAAAATCACTTGAATATGTACATACCCTGTATATTCTGATTATACTGTTCATACTATGTATATTCTGAGTATACCCATATTTATTATATTCTGTTTGATTAACTGTTTTGCATTTCTGGTTGGATGCTAACTGTATTTCGTTACCCTGTACTTGTACCTGTGTAATGACAATAAAGTTGAATCTAATCTAATCTAATTGAACTGCATTATTTATTGTATTTTCCTTCTTTCATTCATTATCTACCGCTTATTCCTGTAAGGGGTCACGGGTGACTGGAGCCTATCCCAGTTATTTCGGGCCTTAGGCAGGGTCCACCCTGGACTGAGACCAGCTAGTCACAGCTAGTATTTACTGTATTTAAAGTCTGGTATTAGTTTGGGGAGGCAGACCTTACCGTATAGGATGACCCCCACAGACCAGAGGTCCACTCTGGAGTCATACTGCTGTCGACACACCATCTCTGGGGCCATGTAGAGAGGAGAGCCCCTCAGCACACTCTGCTCATCCCAGGGAGACATGTACTGGGCAAAGCCAAAATCTACAAACACATATGACAGCCTATGAACATTAGAATGGTTAACACTAGAATATATATGAAGGACATAAGTAAGTGTTTTTATGATTAATATTTTAAGCAGTGAACAATAATACTACAAACAGCAATGACTGACACATGTCAGGCAATGTTACAGTTCAGTAAGTATTTGGATGATAAACACTGAACATCTCAGAACTGATTGTACTTCGTTTACACTGGTAGCATTGATTAAAAACAGTGCAGCACCCATACTGACATGGTTCAGAATCATCTCAGACCAAAACCATATGAAAGTTAATAAGGGTAGATATGTGGGATGCACAGATACAGTGACCGCAGTGGCTGCAGTGTACCTGCTAACTTGAGGACTGATCCACAGAGCAGGATGTTCTGGGGTTTCAGGTCCAGATGGGAGATGTTTCGCTCATGGAGGAACTGGAGGGCACAGGCTGGGAGTGGGTTTTAAAAAAGAGAGACACAACTGATCATTGGCAGCAGGAGGCCATCTTGAAATAGCCTCAACTGTGTCACATCTCCTTGGGAATCCCTAGTCACAGTCAAACACTTACGCTCGCAATCTGTCTGTACACTGCAGTAAAGAGATGACACACAGAGCTACGATGATTGGACACAGGCCCCTGGTGGGTGTGGCCTGGGGGGCTGGAGGCGGGGCCTCACCTATCTGCTGCAGGAAACGACGAGCCACCCTCTCAGGGAGCAGACGCCGACTGCGGATGAAGCGGGACAGATCCCCTCCTGAGCACCACTCCAAGATCAGATAGATGTTCTCACTGTCCCACTGTCCAGGGAAAGAGAGAGAGAGGGGGGAGGTAGGGAGAGTGTGGGGAGGAGGGTGGGGAAGGTCAGCTTGTAATGGTTTCCCAGCAGTGTTTCTGGAAGTGTTGATCAGTGGTTTACCTGGAAGTCTTTTAGCTGCACTATGTGTGGGTGACGCACAGTCTTTAAGATCTCAATCTCAGTCAGCAGGTTCTCCATTGATGCCTTATTCAGACTCTTTTTACTGACGACCTTCACAGCCACTACCTCTCGACTGTCCCCCTGCAAGCACACACACACGCACAGACACACACAAACACACACAGCTCACTTCCTGAAGTGGACATAAGTGTCATGGCTGAATATTGTAACATGATGGAGCTGGCAGAGGGACCCAGAGGGACCCACCTTGCTGTAGGCTTTGTAGACCGTCGCATAAGTGCCACTCCCCAGTCGTTCTGTGAGAATGAAGTCGGCCAGCTTCGGTGGGGCGAAACTGGAGGCCATTCTGTCAGCTGCATGCAAAAGACACTGTGTTCTGGACGATCTGGAACAGGACCGCAGCCAAGTCAACTAAGAGTTCGTTACTCTCTCTCTCTCTCTCTCTCTTATTCAGTGCAGTGTTGTCTCAAACATGACATAATCAGACTTTCTAGAAAAAAATCAGACTGTTATTTCGCTATAGCAATGCCTGCATGCAGACGTACCTTCAGCTCTTCCAGTTCCTACAAACGACCAGCGTCTGTCCAGCTAATATAGCAGAATAACAGCCATGCAACATAACCTGTATGTGCAAAATCTGCCTAAAGCTGCATGCATGTAAAGTTTGACAACACTGATGAATAATGAATATCTGAATCATGCACGGATTTGAAATGGGGGGGTTACCTTCATTAATCTATCAGAAACACAGTCGAAACTGAATGTTTACATCCAGCGCGAGCATGCTGTCAATGATCAGCTGACACGTGCCTACAGTGGCGACCACAGGGGGTGCTTCCCTCTAGCGGTCAGGCCGAGTATGACATCTCAATAACTGCTCTCAAGTCTCCACATCTCAGATATACTGACGGTATTTATTACACTAAAAAATAAAAAATAATCGAGATTTTTGGGGTATATAAATATATACTGACGGTATTTATTACACCCCAAAATTAAAACAAAAATTGGATTTGTTTTGGTATATAAAAATATAAGGACGGTATTTATTACACTTACAAATTATTAAAAATAAATCAACATAATTTGTATATACATATATACTGACTCTTTTTTCCACAGGGGGCGCTGAGCCGGAGTCGGACCTGCATCCTGACATGGAACAATAATTTAAAGATGGCGGAGAACATGAGCGCACGTTTGTCTTCCCAGGAAGAACAAATTAATATCCTCACTCGAGAAATTAATGCTCTTCGTGATGGTTTAAACGGCGGCAGTGGAGATCTGTCAGGTTCTTCACAGCTCGAAGACCTGCGGAGCGAAAATGAGAAATTAAAATACCGGCTGGTGCACCTTCGCCGGGGTCTGCAGTCTGAGCTGGGGGGGGAGGGCAGGCAGGGGGGCAAGGGGGGCAATAAACCAGATAAAGAAAAAAAAACTCCCAAGAACCCTGCTGAACACAAGGTTATACAGTTTGCCTGTTTGGTCTTCTATATTGTGTGCTGCTGGTGTTATTGTAGTTGAGTTTATTAAGGAGATAATATATAACAGTGTGCAACTATCTTAGAGTGGGACACTTGTTTAGGGGTGGGTGCAAGCCACCCCCCTCCCAACTGAGTCTCAGTGTCAGGATCTCTAGAAATAGATCATGTGCATCACCCAAATTAGTCCGCTGGTGCTTCTTTCTGTTTGTGTGTGTGTGTGTCACACTTCTTGTGTTTACTACTGCACCTTTTTTTAGGAACCAGCTCAGGTCAAAGTGCCAGTGGAGAAAAAGAAGAAAAAGGAGAAGGAAGATAACAGCCATGGAGGTGGTGGAGTGAAAGAGGTGGGCCTCATTATCATTTATACAGCCTTTATGCCTGCGATGGCTGTTTGCTTTTAAAACAGTACCCTCCATCTGATGTCATGCCAAGCCAGTCTTCACAGTTGTGCTGCGACAACCAACCCAGAGACATTCATCCTATTTCTGGTCTCTGTCTTTCAAGCCAAAGGCTTTGCCTGGGTTCATTTCTGAGCGCCTGCAACTGTATGAGGAGCTGAAGAAGGAGAGCGATTCCTTGCTGGCAGGGAAGGTTTCAGACAGTCAGCCTATCACAGTGCAGCTGCCGGATGGGCAGAACGTCCAGGGCCAATCCTGGATCACGACACCGTATCAGCTGGCGTGTGGAATCAGGTAGGCGGCCATTGTTGTTGTTGTTGACTGTTTTAAAGCAGAAAATGAAACGTGACAAACCTGATGAGGAGGCAGACTGTGCTGTTCTCAGAGTATGAGGTCATCGTGACTCTTGTTCCTCCTGCAGCCAGGGCCTTGCTGACAATGCTGTGATCTCCCGAGTGAACGGGGTTCTGTGGGACCTGGACAGGCCCTTGGAGGAGGACTGCTCGCTGGAGATCCTGCGCTTTGACAACGACGACGCTCAAGCTGTGAGTCTGAACCCTCCAGGCCACCGTACCTGTATTAATGTGGCTCAGCTCTTTGAGGTTTTAATGAGAGATGCTTGTTTCAGGTGTACTGGCACTCCAGTGCTCATATTCTTGGGGAGGCCATGGAGAACTACTATGGAGGATGTCTTTGTTATGGGCCACCCATAGAGAATGGCTTCTACTATGACATGTTCCTTGAAGGACAACGGTGAGCACTTTATCTATGCTAGGGAGTCAAGTGGCTGAGCAGTGAGGTGAGGGTGTCGGGTTAGTAATCAGAAGGCCCCTGGTTCGAACTCCGGCTGTGCCAACATGACGCTGTGTCCTTGGGCAAGGCACTTCACTCTTTTTGCCTCTGGAGGAATGTCCCTGTACTTGCTGTAAGTCACTCTGGATAAGTGCGCCTGCTAAATGACTTAATGGAAATGCTTGGTACTTGATGCTGTCAGGCTTTCTTAAACATACAAAGGGGGGAACATTTAAGCAGCCCACTTAACTGTGCTGGTGCGCTGCCTATGTTGTTAAGGTGTTTGCTTGTTTGTTTTTCCAGAGGCGTGTCCAGTACTGAGTTTGGGGATTTAGAGAGCCTGTGCAAGGCTGTGGTGAAGGAGAAACAGCCGTTTGAGAGACTAGAAATCAGCAAGGAGACACTGCTGAAGATGTTCAAGGTGACGCTCTGACACTCCACACATTCCTCCTTGTGGTTCACATCAGCTCCTACTAACATTGTGTTCCTACTCTCTCTATTCTCTCGCAGTACAACAAATTTAAGTGCCGCATTCTTAATGAGAAAGTTACCACGCCGACTACAACTGTGTACAGGTAAGCAGGACACAAGAACGTTTGTTTGTACGAGCAGAAAATGTGACTGGATGCTTGGTAATAAATGTTTTTCTTATATATTGAATTAAATGGGACAATGTAATTGTAATGTCAGACATGATGCACTGTTTCAGGTGTGGCCCTCTGATTGACCTGTGTCGAGGGCCCCATGTCAGGCACACTGGGAAGATCAAGGCCATGAAAATCTACAAGGTGAGTGAAAGAGCGCAGCCACACCTCATTGGTCACTGTGGGCCGCAGGCGATCCACCCCCCCCCCCCCCCCCCCCCCCCCCCCTTTCATCTGTCCTTTAGAACTCTTCCACCTACTGGGAGGGCCGTGCCGACATGGAGTCCCTGCAGCGCATCTACGGCATCTCTTTCCCTGACACCAAGATGCTGAAGGAGTGGGAACGCTTTCAGGAGGAGGCCAAGAACCGAGACCACCGCAAGATCGGCAAGGTGCGTCCTCTGTCTCTCATGAGGCGATGGAGGGAAGGTTTGGAAGGGGGCCGGGGGGAAGTCACATGGCTCAGCGGTTAAGGGGTGATCGAAAGGTTGCAAGTTCGATTCCCAGCTGTGGCTACATGACGTTGTGACGTAGTGCCTTGGGCAAGGCACTTCACCCTACTTGCCTCAGAGGAGAATGTCCCTGTACTTGCTCTGGATAAGAGCGTCTGCTAAATGACTAAATGTAATGTCAATGTAACCTGTGAGTCGCATCATGGTCCTGAAAGCGCAACACAATCTAGCTGAGTTCTCCATGTCCAGCTGCGTTACTGGGTCCACCCAGATGGGGGCGCTGTGGTTCTACAGCACCGCTCCAGGCAGCAGTGAGTCACGCCGTAGCTCCAGCTGGTCCCCAGGCTGACTCCATCTATTCTCCCAGTGGGAGACACAGACGGCAGACCCCCCTGTCAGCACTGCTTAGAACATATCCAGCTCTAAATTAAACCTGGCAAGGATCACTTTCCTTTTCATTGTTTTCAACACAGTAACGGAGAGAGGTGACAAAATAGCGAGTCATGTTGAAAGGTGACATCGTGAGATCTTGGTACTGTCCATTAAAAGCTCTTGCCCTTTTGCCGAGGCGGTTGCTGTCCGCGGGCGCCTGTCATCCGTTGGACAGACTTCCTGGCGAGGCCCTGAGTATATCGCTCCCCGTGAAGTGAAAGATCTGTCTCACCATTAGCAACAGAAGTGGCTGAATATCTGTGAAGTCATTAAAGCCTCGTGTTTGTATGTGCTGCGCAGGAACAGGAGCTGTTCTTCTTCCACGATCTGAGTCCAGGAAGTTGTTTCTTCCTCCCCCGTGGAGCTCATGTTTACAGCACGCTGACAGAGTTCATCAGGGTAACACACGCCTGCCTTCCAAGCATTTGTCCAATCAACACTCACTTGATACTCTTGATTTACTGTTTACGGAGGACTGTCGAACTCTGACCATACTCTGATGGACTACATTAATGCGTAGTCCTTGTCAGCAGACACTAACGATTCAAAGTAACTCCACAAATCTTCTCAGGGTGCATTTAGACAGACTGTAAGCACAGACATGAGATCTCTGTTGACTCGTGTTGTGCGGTGTCTTCGCTGTAAAGGAGGAGTACTGCAAACGTGGCTTTCAGGAAGTAGCCACTCCAAACATCTACAACAGCAAGCTGTGGGAGACTTCTGGACACTGGCAGCACTACAGCGAGAACATGTTCTCCTTTCCCGTGGAACAGGACGTCTTCGCACTCAAACCCATGAATTGCCCGGGACACTGGTATGGCCAAGACATCTTATTGTAGTTGCTGGGGCTAATCACAATCTGTCACATCTTTATTCAGAGGGAATCTTGACATTGAAGCTGTAGTTTTTCACTTTTTTTTTTCACGACACGTGAGGCTTGTGTGTGATCAGATTTGATTGTTAATAGCTCTCATCTGCCCTTCTTCCTCCTGGTTCTTCCTGCTGCTGCTCCAGCCTGATGTTCTCCCACAGGCCACGCTCCTGGAGGGAGCTGCCTCTCAGGCTGGCTGACTTCGGCGTCCTCCACAGGAACGAGCTGTCAGGAGCCCTCACAGGCCTGACCAGGGTGCGACGTTTCCAGCAGGACGACGCTCACATCTTCTGCACTATGGAACAGGTGCCTGGGACCTTTTAAACACAGGGGTTCGGGTTTGAGAGATGGTGTTATTCTACCCTTGTATGGTTATGTTGCTGTGCCTGCCTGACCTCCTGAAACGTTCCTCTGTGTAGATAGAGGGAGAGATGAAGGGCTGTCTGGACTTCCTGCGCTGCGTGTACAACGTCTTCGGCTTCTCTTTCCAACTGTTCCTCTCCACAAGACCTGAAAAATACCTAGGGGACATTTCTGTGTGGAATGAGGCTGAGAAGGTAACTAATGGAGTTCTGTAATACTGCTCCCCATGTGTTTTTTAAATTAGTTCAGGTAAATCATTATAACAATGAAACATAATGGAATTCAATCATTTTCTTATCCGTAATCCGTTATATGGAAGGTAGAATTGACATTTCTACATTGAAGTAGGCCAATTGACATAAACGAAAATAACTGCCTTGACAGAAGGTAGAAATTGCATGTTAACATATTCCTGTGATTGCAAGCAACTGGAGAACAGCCTGAACGAGTTCGGGGAGCCATGGAAACTGAACCCAGGAGACGGGGCTTTCTACGGACCCAAGGTTTGTGTGATTAGCTCGATCAACACCCTTAAGTTAAAGAACGTCTTGAACTCTTGTCGAACACTCAGCATCCCCCCCCCCCCTCCTCCTCATTTCAGATTGACATTAAGATCAAAGATGCTATCGGGCGCTATCATCAATGTGCAACCATTCAGCTGGACTTCCAGCTGCCCATCCGCTTCAATCTGACCTTTGTAGGGTGAGTCACCCAATAAAACCAGTGACAGTGCTGAGTCTATTTCCTGTCTAGGAGCTAAACCTACTCTGTAATCCACCGTGAACACGATTTCTCAGCTGTACACCAACACTGAGTCCTAATGCTAAGTAATAGGGAGAGCTGCTAAGCTATATCAAGACGATTGTTTTCAACCTCATGACACTGTTACGAGGTTGGTGGTGTCTGTTTGGTGATGTAGTCTGCCAATATTTCTTAACTGATCAAGCTGTTTTCATACCTGTATGTTTTCTTTCTTTGGTAATCTTCAGGAAAGATGGGGATGACAAGGACAGGCCTGTCATCATCCATCGAGCCATTCTCGGATCAGTGGAGAGGATGATTGCCATCCTCACGGAGAACTATGCTGGGAAATGGTACGTCTGTGTTCGATCAGAACCAAGAGAATAAGTGCAGGTTTGTATGGTGGAGCAAAGCCCCCACCTTGTAGAGGCGTACTGTGGTGTTTTTGAAGCCTCTTTCACATTGAGACGTCTCTCTCTCTCTCTCTCTCTCCACCAGGCCCTTGTGGATTTCTCCCCGCCAGGTGATGCTTGTGCCCGTCAACCCCTCCTGTGAAGAATACGTCAAGGAGGTAAGCCAACATCAGACCTTTTCTTTCCTTTGGATGGGCCTTCACGGTGATTGGATCGCAATCATATATATTTCTTTCCCCAAGGTTTGCAAGCAGTTCGTGGAAGCTGGTTTCATGGCCGACGCTGACCTGGATTCCAGCTGCCTCCTTAATAAAAAGATCCGCAATGCCCAGTTAGCCCAGTACAACTTCATTCTGGGTGAGAGAAAAATGAATGTTGGTGGATAATCATGGTTATTCATTTGATGGGCTAGCTCGGAAAAACCAGATGCTCAGTGTTTCCAGTTGCTGGATCTACTGTGGTTCATCAGCAGCATTTCAGCACTGTTATTGTTGTACGAGAAGGAAATGTGTGAGGATAGCTGTGTGTGGTGTGATTTGGCTGCATCCTGAACTGCTGTGCTTTGGTGCCTTGGCAGTGGTCGGCGAGAAGGAGAAGATGACTCACAGTGTGAACGTGCGTACGAGAGACAACAAAGTCCATGGAGAACTTGCTGTCAAACAAGTCCTGGCCCGTCTGACCCTGCTCAAGCAGGCGCGCTGCCGGAACGCTGAAGAGGAGTTCTGAAGAGGACTTGGACATGGAAAGACTTCAGATACAAATATGATTGTTTTGCTCAAACATAGCATAGTGTGGGACATGTAATGCATTTATGGTACAGTTTAAAAAGGGATGGTGCGGGGAAGGCTTATCTGATTTATTGAAGTAAAGGTAATATACTGATGAGGTTAGTATGCAGCTTCTGATGCCTTATTGATTTAAGATGGAGGTTTTTCATTGGTTCACAGAAGTAAGTTGACAAATATTTAGGTGGAAGGAATAGTATGTTGCTATGAGAAAAGTCTTTGTTAAATTAAGTGAAAGGTGTTAGAAGGCTGTTTTCTGTAGATTATGCCAATAATCTGAAGAATGAAAACCTAATGACTGTTTTATGTGCAACTAATTTATGAGGATGTTTTGACCCTTAAGTGTAAACGTTCATATTATGTTATTCTGTGATTATTTCAAATTTCAAGAAAAAAATGAATGAATGAAAAAACCTCAGACCAAGTAACTTAAATTCATCAAACTGATTCCATTTACAGGTACACTACCTGACCAAGAAGCATAACATGACGTTGTATTGTTTGTTCAAAACTGGTGAAATTACAGGACAATGAAACAGACTTGCTTGTTGTTATTTTTCATGGGTGAAGCGCCTATATAAATGTCATTCGATCAGGGACAAACTAGTCAGGTTCTGCAACCTGTGTTTTGGGGGTGCTCTCTGGGTGTTTTGTGGGCATTTTGGGGATTTTTGGGGTCCTTTTTTCGGGGTGTTTTGTGGGCATTTTGGGTGATTTTTCTGGGTGTTTTGTGGTCATTTTGGATGTTTTGTGGCTGTTTCATAGGCGGGGCCTAAGTGCGTTCTAAATGAAGCGGAAGTCGTGCTGGTCTGACGTCAGCAGCAGGATCAGGAAACATGACGACGAGCGGCCAGCTCTTCAGAGGAGAGAGAGGACGATGCTTGAAAACCCACGGAATCTTCATCCTTTTATTCACGGATGTTTTAGTACAAAGTGTGAATGGTAAGATAATGCAAACACCGAATTAAGAAGAGTTACGAAAAGGTTGTCTTTCATTCTGATGAGCTAACCTAGCCTATATGCCGTTAGCCTGCTAGTGTTAGCCTCAGCTAGTTTGCCTAGCAGCTATCATGTTTCTCCAAACTACATTAACACAGACATTAGAGGTTAATACGATTTAAATGGTGGGTTACTGTCCTAGTTACTGTGTTTGCAAGCATCTTGTGTCTGTCTCACTTTAGTCTAGCTACAGTGCACAGTTATAACAGTGATATTAGCCATGCTAGCTGGTCCACCAAGCAGAACACCTTAGCTAAGGTAAACCTTCAAAAAAAACATCACAGGGTCACTTTGTAACATCATAAGATGTTGATGTCCTGTTAAAGCAGACAAAACTGCTTTTCATCAAGAGTTGCGTCAATGCTGGCCTTGCTCATGTCAGTAAATCTGTGTTTTTAGGGTACATGAGCTCTCCACATCTGGGTCAGGACCCCCCCTACAGCCGTGATGCCCAGTACAGCCCAGTGATCACCAGCCCCCTGGTGCCTGCTGCTGCCTCTGGTGAGAGACCCCTCAGTCTCAATAACTAGTGCTTGTTTGTTGGTATATGACTGGAGACGTCTAAGTTCTAAAGGTTTTTCATCTCTGTGTACATGCATTCTAATGTTGTGCCTCTCTCTCTCATCTATATATTGTTTTTTTTCTTCGTCAGCGTCTCCCACAGACATGGACAGTCATGCGTCTAAGTGCCCCAGTGGAGGGATCTGCAGCAGACTGCCAGCTGACTGCATTAGCTGCATCTATCACCACAACTGCAGCTATGGCAAGCCTGCTTCCTTCAGCTGCAAACCCAAGAGAGGCGTCCACTGCATCGTGAGTTCCAACACACACATTCTCTGTGAAATGATAAATACCAGTGTGACGATGTGGTCTTTGTGATTACAAGTGTCTGCTGTGGTGATAATACAAGCGAACCAAACATGACAAAGTGTGTAATGTTATTGTGTTAACATGTCTGTTTTTTTTTGCCCATAGGGTGAGAGTGGTCAGCAGCAAAGCAACTTCAGCTTGTCTGTGACGTGTCAGTTCTGCTGGCAGCTGGATGCTTCTCAGTACAGGTGCAGCACCTCCACCAGCTGTATGACCGTCTCCTGCCCACGCAAACGCTACAACGCCACCTGCAATGTGTTAGACCACGTGCACTGCATAGGTATGGTACATTCTTATCCACGTGGGCTGCTATTTATTTTGCTACATAGATTTTGGCTACATGATGTTGGGCAAGGCACTTCATCCTACTTGCCTCAGGGGGGATGACCCTGTCCTTGCTGTAAGTCGCTCTGGATAAGAGCGTCTGATAAATGACTAAATGTAAATGTATTTTGGTCTCAAAATGGACTAAAGGAATATGTAGAAAATAAAATCATGTACAGTCGTAGTTCATAATAACAGCTTTAAAATGGCATTTCTGGTTTGCTAATTGACCATTTTTTTTGAACACAGGTAAAAGGGAATTCCAGAAACGTTTATACTGCAACTGGACAGGAGGATACAAGTGGTCTACAGCACTGGCCCTCAGGTAACTGTCCTAATGGGATCACACCTGCTCTAAGAAACTCATGGATGTGTATGAAGAAGGTTCACCTCCAATTTCCCTACCAGTTATATATCAACAGTAATCCAAACATCTTTATTAAAATGGAATGCACAAAAGATGACAGTTGTGTGTCCCTCTGCAGCATCACGCTAGGTGGGTTCGGTGCTGACCGCTTCTACCTGGGCCAGTGGAGGGAGGGCCTGGGGAAGCTGTTCAGCTTCGGGGGCCTGGGTATCTGGACCCTGATCGACGTGCTGCTGATCGGGGTGGGCTACGTAGGACCGGCAGACGGCTCGCTCTACATCTGAGCCACCGGGCCACTGAGGTGCAAGAGGCAAGATGGGATGATTTCACAGTGCCCTCTTCTCTGTTGAGACTGCCTGACACTTTAACCGTCCAAGATGCCACCCCATTAGCACGTCTGCCTTCCCAATCTCCCACAGCCTCCTGTCCCATCTGCTAGGAAACACTGTGGCGTATGCCTCGTCAAAAACGTCACCAAACCTGCACGTGTCGTATCCCAGCCCACTCATCCGCCAATGTTCTGTACTGTACACTAACTACATGGTGGGGGTTCGATCTCTGGTGATGGTTATGTTGGTTAAAAGACGGTGAGGTTGCAATGTGAAGTGGAGGTTGGATTTTGGTGGGAAGAGGTCTGCACGGTCAAGATGTTAGCTCGGGGGTGGGGGGATGGGGGTGGGGGGGGGGGGGGGGGGGGGCTGTGGTGGCAGATTCCTCACTGCATGTTAAGACATAGGTGGTCAAGTTGTAACCATGGCTACCAGATCATTCTGGAAAGCCACAAATCTGGAGAACATGTGTGGTCCCAGTGAAAAGAATTTTTCCAATTATAGTTAAGTGCTGTGCAGATTAACATCCAGTGTTCCTCCCATCTTTCAAGGTGGGGGAGGGGGATGGATGGACACATGTATCATTTTTACGGTTATTCACTAAGAAGAAAAGAATGGTTGCTCACCTGGAAATAACTTTTGTATTGAAAAAGTTGATTTGGCATTGCATATCACATCTGGATTTATGACTGCAAACGTGTTTTCTTATGTATATTATGAACCTGTCAGATCTCAGGATGACATAGTATAGATGACACTACCTGCATGGCCTGACAAGGTGTGCTGTGCACATGCTGTTATGTCCCTAAAGCTATTCATTCAACAAGGCTTGTTGATGTTGCAGCCATGTTTCAGTTCCATGTATAGCATATCCCTGGTGGTATGTTGTATGACATAGCTGCTGAAAATGTCGAGAACAAACGTTTTTCTAGTTCATCTCCTGAAGATCTCAATGTTATGGACATGTGTTCTTTTTGCTCGAATACTGTATATTGTTGTAAATGTTTTTTTTTAAAGTTTGTAAATATAAATTAATGTCCCTAAAATATTAACAACAGTTTGATGCTGTCTTCAATATCAAATAGAGGATATGATTTCTTCTGAGTGACCTCGAATACACCCTTACATTCGGAGCTGATGATCCTTTTCACAGATACCTGCTTATTTTCACACTTGAGAAGCACTGCCTTATCCTGAGACTGTACAACTCTGTACGGTTATAGATGACACGTTTCTTTGTCAATTCAAACCCTCTGTAAAATTGACTCAAAAAATGGATAATGTGTGTATTTCTATGGTTTGGCTAGTCTCCAAGACATGTAGTAAATTCATTGGCAGTAACTCCATATCCCATCCTCTCCTCCCACACCACCCACATTATACCTCCTCCAAACTAAGTTTGGCAGAGTGCCACAGGAAGAGTC
Organism: Neosalanx taihuensis; assembly: GCA_030340665.1. Lineage (NCBI taxonomy): Eukaryota > Metazoa > Chordata > Actinopteri > Osmeriformes > Salangidae > Neosalanx > Neosalanx taihuensis. The sequence goes on from CM059295.1 coordinate 1,785,640, forward strand.
TTCAGAGCCTCTACATATTTTCATCTCTACTTTGAATGTGACAGTGGCATCATTAGATCTACTGCACACCGACACACCATCAAGGTCTTTATTTCACTGCTAAACTGCTTTAACACCTGTTTATAAGTGCTGGTGCTACGCTGGTCCTTGTGTAGTTTCTTCTGTTACAGAATTAGGCATTTGTTGAAGATTTTGAAAACCACCACAGGTGAATTAGAACACAGCCTCTAATAAGGTAAATGGAGCTCACATTATTTCAATTGCAAATAGGGGAGTGAAGGGACAAAAATAACATTCATTCTTGCGTTATGAAAGTACAATTAAAGGTAATTTAGGTAATTTCTGGGAAACAGCAGTCACTGACAAAATGCTCTCCAAAAGTTATGCATATACCATCATGGAAATGTGTTTTGCCGGGTTTTCTCACAAAGAAAAAAAAGAGCAAATCAGCATGGTTGCTTAGTAACATCTGAGAATGATACTGCACAGTTGCACCAATTACATCCTGAAATGTAATTGACCTGAATAATGGCGAGTCGGTGCTCACATCTCATCTGACGAACTCTTAACTGGCATCAGAGGAACAACACAGAAGATCTCAGAACTCTGGGAGACTAATGTGCCCCGTAAATCCCAAATGTGTGAACAAGTTACTGCAGAGTCAATGATGTCAGTCCAGTTCTTTAACAAGAACTATTATAAATCATACAATTCAAACAACTACAATTATAAATCATACAATTGTCTAAAAACTTGACACTTAATCAAACCAAGAGCAATTTTAGTGATTTATTTGTACAATAACAAATGCACTGTACACGGTCCAGCTCAAATATAAAGAGACCAGGAGGTGTGAAGCATCAACACAGTCCTACCTGCTCAGTATACCCCTCAGACTCTGCTACCAGCTCACTACACTGATAGGAACAGACACCAGCCAAGGAAGAGTGATCCGCCACACTGGGGGAATCATCTTGCAGGAGTTGGGAGAGAATCCCCATTCACTTTGGAAGCTTAGGTTAATGGACTGCCAAGGCATAAAGAAGGAATGAAAATAAATTAAAAGGCAAAAACTCAAAATGAAATCCTTTCCCATGTATGTTTCAACCTTATGGCAGGGGAGATTATGGCCACAGTTTAGAGAGCATGTAACATTGTCACAACAGACAATATATGGGGATATCTTAATATCAACTCCATGTGCATTTCACACCATTTACACCATTCACAGACAAAATGTGATGACTTTACACGCACATACACACTTCCAAGACAGAAGACACTTTCCAATAAAATTAAATGATACTCAAGTCCACATTCACCGTTCCCATGTAAAATGTCTCTAGATAGCAGACGGAGATGAGTACAATACCTGACGCATTTCCTCTTAAAGAAATATTAATTCACATATTAACTCAAAATGAACCATCAAATGGTCAAATTAGATGTCCATGAAACCTAACAAATCTAGAAAATTACAAAAAGACCAATTACACACAAAAAAAAAGAAAATCATAATCATTCATTTGTTGGTGTGTGAAGCATGTGGTGGCCGAATACTGGGTCAAACATCATCTCTATACAGCTGTGATAACTCAGAGGGTCCTCTCTTCATCCAGTTTGGGTAGCAGCAGTCTTGCCTCTCTCACCGGTCACGACACAGTGGAAGCCACGCGTTCCATCTGGCCCCCGCGGAAGCCTCATGACGCCTGGTGGCAGCCCATCTGCATTCTGGATCTTGCGGCCCAACATGGGGCTCCCCACAGGGCTGCTCTCCTGGGAAGCCACCTGCCTTCGCCTCTGTACCCAGGGACTACCAGAGGGAGTCAGGCTGCTGTCCGAGGAGTAATCTGCCCAACGTCGCCCGGGCTCGGGGCTCAGTCTGCCCTCGCTGGCCAGTGGAGACTTGTGGGATTTGCGTTGAGAACAGGGGCTGGCTCGAGGGCTGGACCAGGGGCTGGTTCGGGGAGACACGGCCGGGCTCAGGTGATTGTTTTGGAAGGCTCCGAGGATGCCGCTAGTGGGGCTCAGCTTGTTGTAGGAGCGGGACTTGCGAGCCAGTCTCGGGGACGTGGGATTGCTCTCCGTCTCTGACGAGCTACAGGCAGAGTCGTCTCCATGGTACTGTAGCTCTCGTACTCTGCTGTTGAGCGAGCGGCTCTTGCGCATTCCGCCCTCCTCCCGCTGCCGGTCTTTGGGCACCTTCTTCTTAGGCGGCTTGGTGCCAATCAAAACCACCTTCAGACCCAGAGAGCCCACCCCCTCCTCACTGCCTACCGCTTCATTGGCTTTCACCGCTGCCTCCACTTCCTCAAATTCCACGATGGCGCACTCCTCCGTGCCCAGCTGCCCGTAGCGCCCGCTCAGCTTCTTCAGGTCAGCTGGCAGATCTTTACCGGGCTTCAGAACCCTCACAGAGGCGATGGCACCGTACACTCCAAACGCCTTCAGCAAGAGCTTCATCAGCTGCTCCTGCTGGGTGGCTCCTCCCTCGCCGCAGTCTGCGGTCCCACCTTCCAGCACAGCCAGCTCCGGCCAGCTCTGCAGCTCGCTGAGCAGCAGCATGCGACTCGGCAAAGACTCGCTGGCGAACACGGGTACAGAGAGCCTGCGTCGCACTTTACGCCCCTCATCGTTCAGCTCCAGCAGGGTGGAGTGCCTCAGCGCATAAGCAGTTGTTCTCCAGTCTCTTGTCAAATGCTTCACCTGAGGGAACACGACAGTTAAAACAAAATCAGTAGCGTAATCAGTGTTAACTCGCAGCATCCTGTATGATGCAACTTCCTCCTAAGCCCAACTTCCTGATTCTAAGCAAGCAAATGTTTAGAGAAATGGTGAGATGCAACATGAAATTCAGATCCATTAACCGCTAGCACCATCAGAGCACTTTTATCCAGCAAACCATTGCTGTTGCCACTTCCTTTATCATCAGAGATTGAAACGTTCAAAATATTCTGGCTGCAGCAGCTGTGAATAGGCGACCGGAAAGGAAGGTGGATAGAAACAGTTCACTGGCAGGGCTAAATGGAAAAGAAAAACCCAACCAAATCATTGGGTATGCATGAGTCTCAATCACACCAGCTGTTGCTTTTTCTATGTGAGAATTGCACTACATCCCCCAACGTCTTGCCATGTTGACACTTGGAACAGCCGTTCAGCCAATACTGGGCCCCGTAAGGCCCCCCCTCCCCCCCCTCCCCTGCTCCCGCCTCCCCCCCTCCCCCCCTCCCCTGCTCCCGCCTCCCTAGAGCATTGGATAAAATTAAAAAGAAAACAGGACAATTCAGAAGAGGGACATTTTACCTTCTTGAAAGAGGTGAGCAACTTGACGCTGACAAAACCCAGCTTGTTACGCCGGACGTGTTTAAGCAAGAAGGCGTCATGCTCCAGGTTTTCATCTGACAAGTAGTACTCGATCTGTGCCACCAGTTTCTGGGTGAGCTCTGGGTCTGGTGCCTGCCAGCTGTCCTCCTCCAACTCCCCTCCACTTGTGCCAGCGCCACTGTAGGGACAAGAACATGCCAGTTTCACATACACAAAGAAAACTGAGGAGCATAACGGCACTGTTTTGACAGCATAGTGGAAGCAGCCTCAGCCATGGCAACATGGTAGAGTGAGGAAGGAAAAAAAACAAACAGTTTCCCCCTCCCACTCTTTCCGCAAGATTGACAGCCTCTCTACAGAGAGCAGATGACAGGTAGAGCAACCACAGCATGGCCATCGACACGCTGCCCAGAACCTCAACACCACAACATGTCCCACCAACACTGGCAGAGCGCCTGAGACCTTCCAATCTGAGGAGGGCAGTCACTGGTCTCCACAGACTCTGCCTCCCACACAGGACATGGCAGACTAGCAAACCCACCATGTTTCAGAGTCAAACAGTGAAGACTATTATAGTCTATAGTCTATAGAACATGGGTTTTTAATCATTCTTTTATTGATAGAGGGCAATAGACATAAAGTACAGGTAGACCAGCAAGCAGACCAAAAGGTCTGAATGAAATTATGTGGATGAGTCATCCAGCCTCCTTCAGCCTCCCACACCCTCAACAATCATCACAACATGCCTTTTCTACCCCCACATACAGTACAGATGCATCTAGGCAAAAAGATGAGAGGACAGCGGAAATCCTTTGAATAACTAAACACGCTCTATCATAACAAATCCTACTGAGCCTCAGCTGGAACGATCTGACAGGCTGGGATGTTCTTTTAACTGTCCAACAGGTCGCTAGTATTACTAAGGGTTAGTCTACAATTACAAAACGTTGTCACATTGTTTCGATTTTGTTTGTGCCTGGCATGTGTGCCCTTAATAAAAATCTTGCTCTGATGGCGAACACTACAGTTTAAACTACTTAAAGACTGCTCCAGACTTGGCTGGGTGACTGGGTTAAGAAAAGACATTATAGGTCTCCATAACCAACTAAACCAATACATGAAATGATCTGTCTTGGCAAAATGAATACTCTACAAGCCAAGACACGTTGTTGCATGACGCAGGGGAATTATCCAAGAGCAGAGCCCTGTGTGGAGGTGCCATCCTCCTCAGCCAGGTCTTTCACAGTGTGGAGGTGCCATGCTCCTCAGACGGGGCTTTCACAGTGTGGAGGTGCCATGCTCCTCAGACGGGGCTTTCTTTGGCTTTTACGTCACAGGGATTAGACCTGTCTGTCTCTAACAGGTGGTTATACAGTCGATTTGCAGAAATGAATACCTAGTGGAATGTTGCTCCACCACTACGTAATATTATGAAACCACATAGGATGGGTCTGAGTCCAGTTTTCCCCAACAAGCTTGAAAGTAGCCTAACACTTGACATGCCACGATAAGGCAGGTAAAAAAACATTGATGTTACCTGGATTTGTCGTGTCTTCCCATTTCGTCTTCACTACAGCTGCCACCAAGGAAATCTAAATGATTGGAAGACACCTCCTCGTCTGGCTCCTCGTCCTCAGCCGCTTGTATAGCCACTGTTATGGTGACCTGAGTCCCCATGTCTTGCAGGTGCTGCGGATCCACGCTGATCTTCTCCCCCATGATCTCCCCCGTCTCCGGACCGCCTGACGACACCGAGATGGGTTCAATCTGGTTTGGAGACTCCATGGTCGCACTCACTTTACCCGTAGAGACCTCGATTCCGTCCGATCCGTCCTCTTCCTCCGCTACAGTAGAGCTTCCCTGGAAGGTCTGCTCCTTAGTGCTCGTATTTAAAGAGACAGAATATACCGTGCATAAACCTCGACGGTCCTGTCCCCAGCGGTGGTGGAGGGTCCAGGGAGCCCCGCAGATGCGCTCCACAGCGTGCCAAAGCTCCCAGATTCGACCCCACGGAGAACCCGGAGGTGTGGCGGGGCTTGCAGCAGCCAGCGAGACGCAGTCAGGAGCTGGGGAGACCGAGGAGGGGATGGAGCAGTCTGCTGTGGGTACTTCCTCATATGTAAGAGGCTTTGTGCTTTTGAGACGAGCTCTGGGATTGGGCCATGGCAGCTCTCTGCACTCATCCCCAACCCAGCAGCAGGAGGGAGGGAGGAGGAAGGACACACAGCGAAGAAATGCATGAACTAAACCGTGCATGTTTGTTTTTGTTCTTGTCGTTTTTTTGCTTCTAAGCCTTTAACTAGTTGGAATGGGGGCGACAAATCGCACGTGCCTATATAGAGGAAATAAGAGCGTGCATTCACGTGCTGTTTTATCAATTGGGGAATTTGCAGTGGACCAATCACAGAAGCTAACACATAAATAAAGCCATAAATTGGATAATAGGCTTTTAGTGATGAGACTGCAGCGGCTGTCCAAGGATTTGCTGTGAGAGGACGAAAATAAATGAACGGGGTGACATGACGTGTCATTAAAAGCTTATCCAGACCATTTGTTGACGTTTTAGGCTGATGCATCTGATTAGAAAAACACATGTCTGTTTGAAGTAGCCTACAGTAGGACTAAAAATGGCCTTACAGCAAATTAATCTGAAAATCTCCACACCCCCTTAGTAGGTGTTGCTTAATCATATCCTCCTCAAATCCTGTGGCTCCAACTCGCTCGTTCACAACACTGTCTGTTGCCAATTCTGAGAGGACTGCATGGTGCTCCTCCCTGTTTTCTGGAAAGTGTAACACAGCTGGGGCCACTGATCACTGAGTCACTCTGCACCACAGGCTGGCCTCACCCCTGTTGATACACACACACACACACACACACACACACACACACACACACACACACACACACACACACACACACACACACACACACACACAGAAGCATTTAGCTCCCTGAGCAAACCTCTGACGTCAACTATCAGCCCAAGGCTCCTGCCGTACACAAAGACATGCAGACTGGAGTTAGGCTGAGCAGGTATGGCTGCTCAAGCAAAGTTATCGAGGAGTAGATTTTTTGAACTGTCCTCACAAGGATTATCTTGTATTTACAATGTGTGTCCACTATGTACTAGCACTAACCACACTGGACAACACAAGCATTTTCAGGGCCTAATATTATTCCTGGCTCATATTAGGATGTATTCAGAATATACATGTGGTTAAGGTTGTTCAGTTGCATCTGAGTATGTTTACTGTTTCTTTTTTTTCTGGGGTTGAAGGAGTTCTGCAATCAGTGTTCCTACTGTTGGTGGGGGTATTTTCTGCATCGATGGAAAATAGTAGGCAATTGGACCATTCCAAATCAAATACATTTCAAGAGTTCAAATTTAGTATATTTATATTACACACTGTTGTTGTGTAGCTATGCAGGATGGAAGTAAAACATGTTTTATGGATTTCTGTTTCCTCCACCTCAATCTTTAGCAATACATCTTTGTTACTTCCATCTCTCATTGTTGTGAAGGTAAATTGTTCCAATATAACTGAGATTGTACGGATTTACGTCTCTGGTCTGTTGCACTGTTTTACAACAACAGGCAGCTGCATGTTTATGATGCTGACATCGTACAGACACTGGTTCATTTTTGCAAACACAGTGTTTTTTTTGGAACACAAGAAGCCACAATCATTTCTATCCTTCGATTAACCACAGAGAGCAGCAGCAGTTCACCTCTTTGCTCCACGTCACTCTTTCATTCAGACAGGATATTTATAGACACTGTGCCTTGGAGACTTCTAGCTGGCCAAGTGCCCATGCATAATACATTACAATTAATTACATTGATCCCAGTGTCTTATGTATATTTTTTGTGACTAATATGAGAAATATCCCACTTGAATCCACCGTGGAGTGGAGTGCCACTAAAAAAGACTTCCATGCTAGCTTATAATAAAAGAGCCAATTTAGTTTTGGATAGACTGAAGGTGGTATTCAATTGAGCATTACTGCATTTCTTTTGTACATGAAGGGAAGTGCAACGTTAGATTTGGATTAACACTGGAATACACACTGGAATACACTTAGAATGATTGCATTATGTACTTGTCAAACAAGTAATTGATCATCAGGCCAGGTCCCACAAATATGTGTCAGCCACATGAATAGAGAATCCTTTCTGTGAGCAGTGTGTGGGAAGGCCCTTTGATGAGTGACTGAGAGTACTCTGAACAAGCACTCATCACTCCAGTCTGAGAGACTGTGTATGGCTGCTCAAATCACATGGTCCTCCTGAACCATCAGAGCAGTTCACTTTGCTGGACATGATGACCCAGCACTGCTACTGATGTTTTTTTAACTTAAAACCCCTGTTGTGATTTGTTTCACTGGTCCAAAATGACCGTCCCATTATATCTGATTAGAAATCCATGATAATATAATACAAATATCTATTAGTGTGTTCGATAATAAATAATCATGTTAAATATTCAGTTTAAACACAAAGATGCCCTATGTGGATGAAGTCAGAATGTAACACTAGGATATTTGAAAACGTTTGCTTTTGGGTTGTAACAAAAGCTTTATTATGTAAACTCAATGCAATCAATAAATACAAAAAGTTTCTGAAATTTCAACATAGAAGCAAGAAACAATGAAGCTGTCAAGATGGAGACTGAGAAGGGATGTTGTCGTTACCATAGAAACAAAGATGTATGGACGTTGCTAAGGAAGTGTGCGTTACCTAGTAACTCATGAACAAAAGACAAGCTAGCGAGCAAGCAGCAATAAATACACCACATTTCAAGCTTAAATGAACACAAAGCTTAACATTGTACACTTCGCCAGTTTACTAACGATGATAGAAACAGAACCGATTTCCTTGCTTTGTCGGTGGAATTGAAAATGCGTTCTCAGAACCATCAAGCCAACAGTTCAGGCAGGGTTCTCGTCCCCACGGTAAGATTTGCACATAATGTTACTATTTGCTTTCTGCTGGAGTGAACATCTTTATCTTTATCACCCGGTTGTCAAAGCATGTGTCAAATGGATGTGTCTCACTTGTTGTCTAGTTACAGAACATCAGCAAACACCTTAAAGTACAGATGACACGAAGAGTATTCTCTACATGTATGTTGCTTGGTCAATATGTGTATTAAAGTATATAAAGTCTACTTTTCTAATCCAGTCCTCTTACATTCCACCCAGGTGAACACCTATAAACTGCATCTTGCAGGAGTGAAGTCTATGATACCAGATAGACATGTACAAAGGCCGGTGAGTGCATGTTTGAAGTACATGCTTGGATGTATGTTCATTGTAATTCTACAGTATCTCTCATAATCAATAAAAAAATCTGTTAATGCAAAAGATATGTTAACCTTCATTTAACAGCTTGACGTACGGTTGTCTAAAGACACCTCCAAAGAAATAAACATGGACGTCTTGAGAACCAGCCCATCGAAACAAGGTAATATAAGTTTGGTCGAGCAAAACAGTGACAACTTCAGTAGCTTATCTTGTAGAAAATGGCACCATGACCATCTGGCTCCTGTGCTTTCTTTTTACTCTAGAGAGTAAGTTTAATGTCCAAGGTAGACTTCAGCACACACCTGTGGCCTTTGTCAGTGAGGTGGGGGGTCCTGAGCAGGCTGTCCTGCCCCCTGCGGTTCCTGCTGTTGGGAGGACTAGAGAGCAGGTGACTCAGGCACATCGAGTGAAGCCTCGGAGAGCTACCCACAGTGCTGGGGCGAGCTACTCCCATAGTGCATCACTTCTGATCCATCCAGCAGGTCATACTGCAGGTGCCTCATCCAGCTGTGACATCACACTTTTCGCTCGCTCGAACGATGGGCTTTAAAAACCTGACTTGTTGCGGAATGTGTTGTTTTTCCTTTACAGGTGATGTTGAGACGCATCACAAGAGTTCTGCTCCTGGATTTCCCATCGCCTTTCATTCACGCGAGGACAAGAACTGTGCTTTGAGTCTAGAGCAACTAGATTTGAACAGGTAGGTTTACCGTCAGCATTTTTACCTTATGATCTTGAGGAACATGGCCATTTATCAATCTTAGGGAAGAAACAGGTTTGTCTGAGTAGAACTTACAAGGAGTACGTTTTTTTTGAGAGCTGACTTTGCTCACCAGACGATGGCAGCAAAGTGCCTTACGATTTCCCTGTTCCATCGAACTGGACATTTGTTCCATTCAGTTTCAATACAAAAACACACATCCCTTGCATTCAATACAGCACGAATGCTAATCTGTTGATCGTGAATCATGTTTTTCTGTTGAATCAGACGTGGTCTGGATAAGTGCCCTCTACTAGAGGGTATGGAGAAGCTACGGCTGCTCAACTTGCAGCACAACTTCATCCGTCGTGTTCAGAATTTGTCACATCTTCAGTGCCTGGTCTTTCTAGACCTCTATGACAACCGCATCTCTGAGATGACTGGGATCTCAGTGCTGAGCTCTCTTCGGGTTCTTATTCTTGGCAAGAACAGGTTTGTCATATTAACGCTGGTTCAATCAGCAATACTAAGTGTGTTAGATGGTTCAAAGTTGTCATTGATCCACATTTTGGTTCACTTTTAGAATGATGTTACTGTAAGGGGCATCCTGCCTTTTTAAAAACGACTATTTCATATCACTGCTGCTGAGACGCTTCACTCCAGTGCCTTTTAAGAAATGTTTTCCTGTAAGTGCCCAATATCTGTACCCCAACTAAGCTTTTCTTTGTTTCACATTACTTTCAAAGATCAACTAGGAGAAGATTAAAGTAACAAATCATAGGGAAAGACGCCATAGGAATATCATAACACCGCTCTGGCTTGGTTTCAGGCTCTGTAAAACACGGTGTTTGTCTTTTTAGAATGGCTATCAGAGCTGTGTGTGGTACCTTTCATGCCTGGCATACCACAGATTCAGGTTTCAGTTGGCCCTAGGTGCAGTGACTCCTTAATAAAGAGCCGTACAGACAGAGTTGGATAGAAGGACAGTGGATTACAGTAAACCTCCCCTTAGTGAAGAGAAACATGCAGATACAGCTTCGTGCCAATCATGTCCTCAGCGCCTGGCAACCCTTCAGCTGGCAGATCCCATTCGAGCTGCTGCAATAACAATCTGTAGAAGGGTGAGGAAATACAATGGCTGAATATGCATGCTTGTGTGTCTTTCCCTCCCAGAATCCAGAGGATGAGCAGCCTGGAGAACCTGAACAAACTGGATGTCCTGGACCTTCACGGCAATCAGGTATGGCATCAGTACAGCGTGGCACAGTGCACACCCACGGAACACTGAGCTCCAAATGTACCCAACAATGTGTCCATATTGTGAATGTTTGGAGGCTGTGATGTCTGACTGTGAGGCTCAGTGGGAACCTCAGTGGTCCTCTTCCTCCGCTCTGATGCTACCTCGCTCGTCCTCCACTACATCAGAGGCACCTCCTCAGTTCTAACTTGCAGGCTTTTGGCCGGCCTGCTGACAGGGGAGTGACAAGCACATGAGCTTGTGTTCCCTGCTGGTTCCAGTCCACTCTGTTTTCTGTCCGCTTACTGTGCCCAGGGCTGAGCTGGCTGTTCCAGGGTCAGTCTCCCCCGAGCCCGCTTACTGTGCCCAGGGCTGAGCTGGCTGTTCCAGGGTCAGTCTCCCCCGAGCTGTTAGTGGCTTTCCTCGTCCCTCTCCAGACACCTTGTTTCTCTACTCATCTAGACCAGTGACCAACCTGTTTGACCGTGGCCCAAACCAGTGGTCTGCAAGGGTAATACAGGTGAAAGACGAATACATATCTAAACATGTCCTACATATACTGTTGGTAAACTACATTTGGATGTGACACAAAGACAGCAAGTCCTTTCAGAAGGACCGTGGCTGCTACTGTACATCCACGTCATGACAACCTGTGGTACGAGCGGAGGTGGATGAGTCACACAGACGAAGTGTCTTCTTTAACAGTGAGCGATGACAAATCATTCTGTGGAGGCTTGCTGTAAACTAGAACATTCTCACAAATCTCCAACCAAATGGAAGACTTGTGGAGCAGAAACATTCAAAAAGCCATTATACCATGTTTACAGTTCAGTCCCATGTCCATGCTAGCTCTATTACCTGACTATGTTCCCTACATCTGGAATGATTTCTTTAACAGGCACACTTAGGCTTCTTCTAACGTTTTTACAGTGTAACTTGAGGAAACAGAGACACAGCTAGCCTAACCTGATTAGGAGGCCAATGCTATTTGTTAGTCTGCTCTGTTGCCAAAGGTTTTGCTCAGTCTGGCTGTTGCCATTGTCACATGACGTTAAAAGCAGGAGAAGAAAACAGTAATCAGTGGCAGTGAAATGAAGACTGAGTGAAAAGCCATCCTCCAAGAATGTGGCAGCATCTCTCCCACGCAGTATCCCTCAGAGAGAGGGCCTAACCTGAACCTCAGCAGGACGTCTCTCTGCATCCGCAGGTCTGCTCTCTTCATGGTCGCCCGCTCACAATCATTGCCCATTTTGGTCTTTTAATCTACCCAGCAACCAATTGGGCTTTCACCGAATCGTGACCCCAGAACACCGGCCTCCGTCTTTCCCATCCTCCCCCTTCTCTCCCCCCACCACCCCCCTTTCTCTATTCTCACTTTCCATTGCACCGCAGTGTCAGAGGCACCGATGACCACAAACAGGATTTGGGTTTCTCTTCCTCTGTCTGCTGTTCAGCGTCTTGCCTCCCCCAGCCTCTCCTCAGCCATCTTGAGGGGACGTTCGTTTGATGTCAGGATGTTGTCATATATCCAGCTCATTCAGGATATTCTCTGTGGGAGTTTGTGTAAGACATTCAAGCCCCCATTTAATCTGACTGAGTCTTTCTGTTACTGTATACTAGTCATTGTTAAAATAATATATATCACGTTTTAAATGTTACATGTACATTTAGATTTCTTGATTGAAAATGCAAACGTATCCAACCCTAGCAAAGGTGCTCACAACTGGATCCTGTCCCTGTAATCCAGCACAGATCTTAAAGATAAATGTGAGGACTTTGTAAGTGGAAAACACCCAAACATACATTTAAAAACCTGACCTGCCCCATCGGAAAGTACCTTCGCTCAGCTGTAATTTTAGCTGCTTAGGTATTCTTAGATTTAATCAGGGTCCGAAGAAAGATGGATGGCCATGGATGAAGAGGGAAGATGTTACTGTTAAAAAAAGATCAGTGTAGACTGGACCTGTGGTCAGTCTTAGTTTCCTTAGCGATGAGACTGTTTTGAAGGTCCTGTTCACCCAGTTCCCTCTGTTCATCCAGACACTTCTATCCATGTCAGCAGTTTTCATGAAGACAAATGGGGTGTTTCAGCTATTCATGGGTGCTAATGTGGAACTATAACTTGGGATTTGTCTGTGAGGCCCTGGATTCAGGCTCCGGTGGAACATGACTTCACTCTGTTTATCAGCCTTCATAACAGAAGGTGTGTTCATCTTCCCCTGACTGTCGCTCTGGTCACTGTCCAGAAACAACAGCCTTCAAGAGACAGCTTGGACCGGCCTTAATGCACCAGAGCCTTTGTCTGGATGTTACAACTAAGCTTCTACCTGCACACTCACTGGCAGCTATTCAAGACAGCTGTGATGATATAGCACTCTGATACAGCTAGCAGGGTACAATGATGACACTGAAAGACTTGGTAATACCACTCGCAAGACACTTCGTCTTCCCTCCAAGAACTTAAACTAAAATCAAGGCTCTTTCAACCAAACTTAACCCAGTGCTCAAATCCTGTCCTTGACCGAGCCTGCTTCCCTTCATCTGACTTCAACCCCATTAACATCTTCTCGTCCACAGCGAGCCTGGTTTGAATGGAAGGTCCACTGGATCACTCTCACCACGCGAGTCTCTCTGAGATCTCTCACATCTTGACCTTTTGGCTTCAGCAGAGCGTCAGGCAGAGTATCAGAGGGGTCCCGGGAGTCCAAACGCTCTCCCTCTTTGTGCTGACTTCCTCTATCTCTTCACAGAGAGGAGTGCAGCTACAGCAACTCTGGTCCCCCCCCCTCCCCCCCCCAGCCTCAGGCCCTGGATGAGTTACATTCTTAAATGGGGCCCCAGAGCCTCCACAACTCCCCCCCCTCCACCCTTCACCACCCAAGCAAAGAATCCAGGCTCACATTTCACCATCCACTGAAGCTCTTTTCATTCCTCACATAGAGGCTTTCTTCATCTACACCCTCGTTCAATCAGAGGACTCCCTGTTTTGACGCTGAGATGATCATAATTTGAGGGGGTCATACAGGAGTCACTGGCGTTAGGGAGGGGTGAGAGTTCAGCATTGGGACTCCAGATGTTGACATATGTTACAGTTCAGTTTTCAGTAAGCGTACTGTAATGAGGTCTTTTGGAGTGATGGAACTCATTATGCTGTTGAAATGGCAAAGTCCTCGTTTTTGGGAAAGTCACTAGTACAGGTGTCCAGAGCTCTCCTGTGTCCAGACATGGCTGGGCAGCCAATATCCTGCTGACCTCAGCTTTCTGACTCATAAATGCAAAAGCCAAAGCCAAAACTCTGACTGTATCTCTTCCATCAGACACAACAGGACATAGGCTCCACCTCCTCCATACATTGTATTAACCCCCCCCTGTGGTCTGGTCGTGCCAGCTGAGTCCTGTTCGTGTGTGTGTCCTCCTCTTCTCCCCCAGATCTCTCGTATAGAGAACGTGTCCCACCTGAGCGAGCTGCGTGTGCTCAACCTGGCCGGGAACAGCATCTCCAGGGTGGACAATCTGCGAGGCCTGGACGCCCTGACGGAGCTCAACCTGCAACGCAACTGCATCTCTGCTGTGGTGAGCGTGTGTGTGTGTTTGTTTGTGTGTGTGTAAGTGTGTGGGGGGTGTGTGTGTAGTGTGTGTGTGTATGTGTGTGTGTGTGGTGTGTGTGTGTGTTTGTGTGTGTTTGTGTGTGTTTGTGTGTGTTTGTGTGTGTGTATGTGTGTATGTGTGTGTGTGTGTGTGTGTGTGTGTGGTGTGTGTCTGAGGGGGCCCATGGTAGACGCCAGGCTGGACAGGAGCAGCTGGCCTGGTTCTGATCATCTGGGCTCACTCTACCCAGCATGCAGATGTAACGGCTTAGGCCTGGAATGATTCAGATCTGGCCTGAGCTCTTAAACAGCTTCACTGGCTCTGTCATCATCGGGGCCTTGAAGGAGGGTCCCTCTGCATGTGTCTCTATGGTTCCTCCCAGAGAGAGAGGGGTGTGTTCTGTGTGTTGCTCAGAGCCTTGTGTTCTGTGTGTTGCTCTCAGAGAGAGAGGTGTGTGTTCTGTGTGTTGCTCTCAGAGAGAGAGGTGTGTGTTCTGTGTGTTGCTCAGAGCCTTGTGTTCTGTGTGTTGCTCTCAGAGAGAGAGGTGTGTGTTCTGTGTGTTGCTCTCAGAGAGAGAGGTGTGTGTTCTGTGTGTTGCTCAGAGCCTTGTGTTCTGTGTGTTGCTCTCAGAGAGAGAGGTGTGTGTTCTGTGTGTTGCTCTCAGGGAGAGAGGTGTGTGTTCTGTGTGTTGCTCTCAGAGAGAGAGAGGTGTGTGTTCTGTGTGTTGCTCTCAGAGAGAGAGAGGTGTGTGTTCTGTGTGTTGCTCTCAGAGAGAGAGAGGTGTGTGTTCTGTGTGTTGCTCAGAGCCTTGTGTTCTGTGTGTTGCTCTCAGAGAGAGAGGTGTGTGTTCTGTGTGTTGCTCTCAGGGAGAGAGGTGTGTGTTCTGTGTGTTGCTCTCAGAGAGAGAGAGGTGTGTGTTCTGTGTGTTACTCTCAGAGAGAGAGGTGTGTGTTCTGTGTGTTCTTCCCAGAGAAAGAGGTGTGTGTTCTGTGTGTTACTCAGAGCCTTGTGTTCTGTGTGTTGCTCTCAGGGAGAGCGCTGTGTTTCGTGTATTTCTCAGAGAGCCGTGTGTGTTCTGTGTTCCTAGCTTAGCAAACAATAACAAGCATATTTAGCTCTCACTCATACAAATGAACAACCATTGCTTGGTTACCGTGTGTCTAATGTTCTCTCTGGTATGTCATTTAGCATTTTTTCGGTCTTGTGTTTCTCTGCAAAACACATCAATTAAAGCGTCAGACATGTTCATTCATCTTCAGCTGGCAGCAGTAGCAGAAATGTCCTTTGTCCATGTTCCCACTTACTATGTTCATCAGTCCAAGGTACAGACTTTGGATATTTTTCAAACTGAATCTCACCCCCTTGAGATTAATGCTATAAATAGATCGACACAAGTCTAAACGCTTTCTTCATTTGTATGCAAATCCACCCCCCCCTCTTCTCTTCCCACACACACACCCTTACATGCACACACACAGCTTCCTTACCAGACCTCAGTACTGCATAATTATGACAAATAAAATGCAACCCCCCCCCCCCCCCCCCCTCCCTCCCACTTCCTCCATCTCTCTGGTTACTGCTTCAGAAACTTTGGATGTTCTCCACGGTTAATTACTGGATGCCATGTTTTATTGGCGGCATAGGAGGTGAAAATGTCATTTTTCAGAGGCACATTTTATTTTTCTTTCTCCAGTCTCTGTCATTAAAAGGAATTTACTGTCAAGCTCGTATTGCAGGCACAAACGAAACAAGATAATTTCAGGTGTCTGTCAAAGGTTTGTTTTTTTCATTCCAAGGATGTAAAGTGGATTTTTGGAAGGAACTTCCAAAGAGAAATACAGTATCTTGATGTACTGTTTTAAAGCAAGTTTTAACACATGCTTAAACATTTGGCTCGATAACATAAAATTACTCTGGTGTAGATCTGTTCCAAGCCTTTCAGCTCCATATCGAGAAACAGCACTGCAGAGAGGGGGGAAGGGGGGAGGGGGGGACCCTGTCCTTACTCAAGGTCATTCTGATAAACACACACTCTCTCACACTCTCTCTTAACACCTGTGAATCGACAAATGTTTTCTTCTCTTTGTGGAGTGTTCTTGCGTGCGACTTAGAGAGAGGTGATGAGAGGAACGTGGGCCAACAGATACTAGCATCAGGGTCAGGCCTCAGCATGTATGTGGTTGTGTGTGTGTGTGTGTGTGTGTGTGTAAATAGCGTACACTGGAGCTCCCAGCATGGCTGTGATGCTGCTGGGATGTAGAGGTGAACCCTGGAACACGTGCTCAGACTGGGGGAGGGAGGCAGCGACACACAGGCTGATGGACAAGGACGTGACAGCTCAGAGGCTTCCAGCAGTAAGGAGGCTGAAAGCTGGGCTTTCTAATGCAGCGCATCAGCCTAGCGATGACATCACTGTCTGGAACACGGGGGTGCTAAATTTAGACTAGGCTGTGGCTGGGTACCAGGGTACAGGAACGCCACAGAAAGGGGGAGACAGGCTAGAAGAGGGTGAGACACATTAGGAGAGAGTGAGACAGGGTAGGAGAGAGGGATACAGGGTAGGAGAGGATAAGACAGGCTAGGAGAGAGTGAGACAGACTAGGAAAGAGTGAGACCGTGTAGGATAGAGTGAGACATGTTATGAGAGAGTGAGACAGGCTAGAAGAGAGTGAGACAGGCTAGAAGAGAGTGAGACAGGCTAGAAGGCTGATTTATTTACAGACTACATAATAACACATGAATGCTGTTATAGCGGCTAGAAGGCTGATTCATTTACAGACTACATAATAACACATGAATGCTGTTATAGCACACATTATAAACGTCAACCTCGCATTATGAACAATGGCTAGAGTGAATTCTCTGCTTGTAAACATGGTTATATTGGGTGGCAGAAGCCTGTTCCTGCGTTCTGAGTGAGAAAATGAGAATGTGTGATGAGAAGTGCTCAGATGCCCGATGTCTTTATCCAAGAAGTACTTTCTGTCTCTGGAAATAGAGCAGTCATGTTAGGAACTTAAGTTGTATTGAATGTTGTTCAGCAGCTCAGCAAGGTTTTCTACAGCCATGTTGTAACTTGACCTCTGCTGGTTGTAAATGAAGTTTTCACTTTGCAATGACGACATTATTTTAACAACTTCCTCTCTAATTGGACGCAATTATGTTCACACACCACCTACACTGAATGAGTACAGCAGCAACACTGTGGTAGCATAGCACAGTGCTATACTGGAAGTGGGAAGGGCAGCCAAGGTGTTTGAACTGAATGTTATAAATTCGATCAGAATTTTCCACAATTTTCCAACTGGCATTTGTTGACTGCTTGATACAGATTCCTCATTTGCCTGGTGATGTAGGCTTGATGCATTATTGTGACAGCTCACACAGAAGCTCTCTCTCTCGCTCTCTCATACACACACACACACACACACACACACACACACACACACACACACACACACACACACACACACACACACTCGTCTCCGGGCAGAATAGAAAGACAACAGAAAGACCAGGAGGTCGTTGCTCATTTGGGACTGGCCCAGAAGATATGGCTACAGTTATCTAAACATGGGAGTGTCTGTGTGAGGGGGACACAGTGTGGTCCAGGCTGGGGAGGGAGAAGGGAGATGAGGATGGGAGGAGCTGTAGCAGGACTGTAGCAGTGTGGACTGTAGCAGTGTGGACTGTAGCAGGACTGTAGCAGTGTGGACTGTAGCAGTGTGGACTGTAGCAGTGTGGACTGTAGCAGGACTGTAGCAGTGTGGACTGTAGCAGTGTGGACTGTAGCAGTGTGGACTGTAGCAGTGTGGACTGTAGCAGTGTGGACTGTAGCAGTGTGGACTGTAGCAGTGTGGACTGTAGCAGTGTGGACTGTAGCAGGACTGTAGCAGTGTGGACTGTAGCAGTGTGGACTGTAGCAGTGTGGACTGTAGCAGTGTGGACTGTAGCAGTGTGGACTGTAGCAGTGTGGACTGTAGCAGTGTGGACTGTAGCAGTGTGGACTGTAGCAGTGTGGACTGTAGCAGTGTGGACTGTAGCAGGACTGTAGCAGTGTGGACTGTAGCAGTGTGGACTGTAGCAGTGTGGACTGTAGCAGTGTGGACTGTAGCAGGACTGTAGCAGTGTGGACTGTAGCAGTGTGGACTGTAGCAGTGTGGACTGTAGCAGTGTGGACTGTAGCAGTGTGGACTGTAGCAGTGTGGACACAGCCCTTTCAGAGCCCCCTCCCCAGGACTGTCCACTCTTCTTTACGCCCTCCACGCACACACACATGCACACACACACGCACACACACACAGACACACACGCATGCCTAACCCTTGCATCCACCCCCTCCAGTCACACGCACAGACAAGCTTAACTCACTAGCAGCTCTCTCAGACGAGGCGGTGACATTGCCTCTGTGTGTGTGTGTGTGTGTCCTGGTCCGGATGCCAGCTGCTCCTCCTCCTCTCCCTCACAGCAAATCTATTGATCTGGCGTCTGATTCGCTATCGTGTCGAAAAACCCATTGTGCAGCGTTCCTGCTGGAGAAATTCTCTTCTGGTTAAATTCCTCATCATCCCACGTTTGTTCTCCTCCTTCCGTGCTTGCGGGGGCTGCTGTGTGTGTGTGTGTGTGTCAGCAGAGCTAGCAGACTCCTGCTGTATGGGGATCTCTGCATTAGCGCAGCCCTCTCTCCCTCATTTCCCCTCTCCCCTCCTGCTGGCTCACCCCTCCCTTCCCCGTGCAGCCGCGGCAGAGTGTGTGTGTGTGTGTGTCTGGCGTGTGTGCGCGCGCAGGGTGGATGAGGCTGTGTTTCCGGAGCTGGGAGGCTGCAAGGTGACTGAGGGAATGGAGAGGGATGGGAAGGTCTGCATCCTAGCTGTTTCTGCACAACGTCCCTGCTCGCCATCGTGTGCTCTCCTCTTCATCCTCCCCCTCCCCCCCCCCTCTCTCTCTCTCTCTCTCTCTCTCTCTCTCTCTCTCTCTCTCTCTCTAGACAGAGGTGGATCAGCTGCCCTGCCTACAGCGCCTCTTCCTCAGCTGCAACAACATCAGCAGGTAAGAAAGAGCCGTCGCCTGGGTAACCCCTTCCTCTCCGCAGCGCAGAACAGGACCTGGCAGGGGAGGACAGGATAGACAGGGCTGGTCAGTCCCCCGCCCCCCTTCACTCCTCCCCTGCTTCCCCCACCCACCATCAGCTGTATTCAGGGCCAGAACTCCATTCAGCAGAGCACCTTCCTTCTCCGAGCTCCCACACCCACATGCGATGGGCAGAAGGAGTGCTGAGCTGGGCAGTCCTCTGGCTCTGAGCAGCAGGTGAGCCTTGCTGCAGGTTAGCTTCTCTCTGTTAGCCTCCCTGTGGCTGCCGTGACAGCCGTTGCCACAGGAACAGGAGATATCTCAGTAGCAGTCTTTTTTTTAAGCACTGCGCCGGAGAGTTATGGCAGCGTTGCTAAGCAAAGGTGTGTCTCCATGGAGGGTCAGGATTGTTGCTGGATGGTTCATTTTTCCATGTGCTGTGTGATTTAGCCTCCTGTGATTGTGTAAAGATAAGCTAAACCAAGCCAAGTTAGCACTGAGTTCAGAGTTCCCTGATTAGCGCCCCAGAGCCCCAGAGATGGGCTGTGATGCTGCTCCTCCGCAGGCCTCCTGCTCTTTAAGGATGGATCTCTCCTGCCAGGACAGCCCTCTGCTTCCACTGTAAATAATTCAGTGGTTTCCTTTCCCACAGTCTCTACCTGGAGCAAAAGATTAAAATACAGGTTTCTTGATGCAGATTTGCCCTCCATAATTTTGAGGTGGGCGAAATCAAAATAAGCTTTATTGGGATACAGTGTTCTCGTGGGATTGGTTGCTATGGCTACAGTAGCAGTTAGATGTTTTTTTTATTGTTAAGCGTTGGAGCAGCAGAATATAGAACGTCCCAGGCTCCTCATTCAGCCAGGCGATCATTATCACAGATTTAGTCCTCCTTCCTATCTCAGACGTCAAGAGATTCACCAGCTTCATCTGTGTAGCTCCAGCCTCTGTAACCATGGGCATGTTTGTCAGAGGGGTGAGTGAGCAGACTCCCTGTTCCCCTGCTCCCTTCCTCGCTCGCCTGCCTCCATGCCTCCATGCCTGCCAGACACCCTGCTGGCCACTTCCTCTCAAATCCTCTACTTGATTATAAGGTTAACCCAGTAATAAGTCAGGTCAGATCTTGTTGTCCCAAGTTGACTTGCATTTAATGACTCATGTTTGATAGCAGTTAGTAACTATGTGATGATGTTCCCCCGTTCTCTTTCTGTGAATGTTTGTGCGTGCGTGTGTGTGCGTGTGTATGTGTGCCTGCGTGTGTACGTGCGTGTGCGTGTGTGTGTGTATGCATGTGTGTGTGTGTGTGTGTATGCATGTGTGTGTGTGTGTGCGTGTGTGTGTGTAGTTTTGAAGACCTAGGCTGCCTGGGAGGGTCGGGCTCCCTGTCTGAACTCACCCTGGATGGGAACCCGGTAGCTCAGGAGACATGGTACAAGCAGGCCCCTCTGCGCTGCGTTCTTCAACTCCGACAGCTGGACATGAAGCGCATCACAGTAAGACTGGGGGGGGAAGTCGAGGGGAGTCGAGGGGAGTCGGGGGGGAGTCGGGGGGAGTCAAGGGGAGTCGGGGGGAGTCCAGGGGAGTCAAGGGGAGTCGGGGGGAGTCCAGGGGAGTCGAGGGGAGTCGAGGGGAGTCGGGGGGAGTCAAGGGGAGTCGGGGGGAGTCGAGGGGAGTCGAGGGGAGTCGGGGGGAGTCGGGGGGAGTCGAGGGGAGTCGGGGGGAGTCGAGGGGAGTCGAGGGGAGTCGGGGGGAGTCGAGGGGAGTCGGGGGGAGTCGGGGGGAGTCGGGGGGAGTCGGGGGGAGTCGAGGGGAGTCGGGGGGAGTCGAGGGGAGTCGAGGGGAGTCGGGGGGAGTCGAGGGGAGTCGAGGGGAGTCGGGGGGAGTCGGGGGGAGTCGGGGGGAGTCGGGGGGAGTCGAGGGGAGTCGGGGGGAGTCGGGGGGAGTCGGGGGGAGTCGGGGGGAGTCGGGGGGAGTCGGGGGGAGTCGAGGGGAGTCGAGGGGAGTCGGGGGGAGTCGGGGGGAGTCGAGGGGAGTCGGGGGGAGTCAGGTGGCTCAGTGGTTAAGGCGTTGGGCTTGTGATTGGAAGGTTGCGTGTTTGATTCCCGGCTGTGGTTACAAGATGTTGTGTCCTTGGGCAAGGCACTTCACCCTACTTGCCTCAGGGGGGGAATGTCCCTGTACTTACTGTGAGTCACTCTGGATAAGAGCGTCTGATAAATGACTCAATGTAAATGTAAGACTGCCCAGCCTGTCCGCTGTAGGCACAGTCAACTATCCAAGCTCAGAGAAGGAGACACAACATGGTTTTCCTGTAGACTCTGACTAGACATCGGTCCTGTCTGGCCGGTGTGTCCTTCAGGACTTGATAGTCACAGATCTGACGCTTCATCACAAACCTCTGCATGTCCGTTCCTGAGTGCCCCCCCTCGACAACACGGAGCGGTGGAACAGTTCCTCCACCTTTCAAACTCACAAGTGTGAAGTTACCTAATCGTCCGTGTCACATGATGTCATTGCGTTCACTCTCTTGGTTCATTTTGCTCCCCTTTTCTAAGCTCCCAGGTCTGAGCATGTACCAGGAATCCCACCACACACCTTGCCCTCCAAACATATCCAACCCTCCATTCAAAGCTTAGCTCCCTGTGCTACAGAGGAATTTCCCTTCCGGCCCAGTAAAGCAGGGCAAGTTAACATATCTGAGTAGCTCCTTCTGCATCTGATATGTGGCACTATGCATGAACACCTTCATCGTATGATCAGTAGTGAGATAGTGAGAGATGGACTGCACCTCTGTCAGCTGTCGCTGGGGCTGGACTGATCTGATTTATGAATGAAGAGAGAGATGGAGAGAGTGTGTGTCTGTGTGTGTGTGTGTATGTGTGTGTGTGTATGTGTGTGTGGGTGTGTGTGCGTGTGTGTGTGTGTGTGGAGGCTGTAGATGTGGAGGAGCTCCACCCAGGATTCCAGGCAGAATCAATAGATGCCAGAAAGTTGCTCCTCTTGGGACGCCTGTATCAACAGAATGTGTCAACATCATTAATAACGGCTGATATTCAAAGCTGCTCCGGCTAAAACTGCAGTCTTCTGAATACAGATGAGAGATAAAAAGCAAGAGAGGAACATTTGTTGTTTATTAACCATTTTATTTTGGACTGTGGTATTTTGTATTTAGTTTATGATCTTAGTTTTTATGTTATTTTACAGAAGTGTTGTTGTGGCATTACATCAGGCAGTGAGTACTGGTTAGGAGGAAAGCCTGCCTTGCTTCACAGCCATGACTGACGCCCCCTCCCTCCCCCCCTCCCTCCCCCCCTCCCTCCCTCACCCCCTCCCTCCCTCCCTCGCCCCCCCCCCCCCTCCCTCCCCCCATATCCCCTACTGCCAGACTGCTGCCAGACTGCTGCCAGACTGCCAGCCTCAAATAATGTCTGCAACAACAGTGCAGAGCATTCTGGGATCCCTGGCTTCTCTTAAACAGCTGGGCTAGATTGCAGCTGGGAATGATAATCCTGTGATACGGCATGAGAGAGATCTCTCTGTCCTCTCTCATTTACTGTCTCTCTCTCTCTCTCTCTTCATCTCTCTCTCCCTCTTCATCTCTCTCTCTCTCTCTTCATCTCTCTCTCTCTCTTCATCTCTCTCTCTCTCTTCAGCTCTCTCTCTCTCTTCATCTCTCTCTCTCTCTCTTCATCTCTCTCTCTCTCTCTTCATCTCTCTCTCTCTCTTCAGCTCTCTCTCTCTCTCTCTCTCTCTCTTCATCTCTCTCTCTTCCTCTCTTGTTGATCCTCGGTAAAGAGGACTGGAGGTCTTGACGGCATGGCAGGCATTATCAGAGGCTGGCTGGCCCCAAACTGAATCCTTCAGAGGTGCTGAGCAAAGAGGCCGGCTCTGATTGGCCCGCTGCTGCTTCCTTGTGTTGTGCAGGAGGAGCAGAGACGCATGGCGTGTGTTCTGGCCCGGAAGGAAGAGGAGAAGAAAAGGGAGAACTCCAAGCAGCTCTCTCAGAAGGTACGACACAACACACACAGCACATGGGACGCACACAGGACACACACAGCACATGGGACACACACAGCACACAGGACACACAGCACACAGGACACACACAGCACACAGGACACACACAGCACATGGGACACACACAGCACACAGGACACACACAGCACATGGGACACACACAGCACATGGGACACACACAGCACATGGGACACACACAGCACATGGGACACACACAGCACATGGGACACACACTGCACATGGGACACACAGCACACAGGACACACACAGCACATGGGACACACACAGCACATGGGACACACACTGCACATGGGACACACACAGCACATGGGACACCCACAGCACATGTAACACACACAGCACATGGGACACACACAGCACATGTAACACACACGGCACACAGGACACACACAGCACATGGGCAGCTACGCAGAGCGTGTCTGAGGCTCATTCACTCCAGGTTATCTTTCAGGATGCTTTGCTTTGGAGACGAGCAAACATCTCTTTTGTACACCCCTGCTGCACCATCTGATATTAGGTTACAAGGCATCTCTAATAGCTGTTAACGCCTAGGCAAACACTGGTGCAGCACTGACAGAACTCCCATATCGGAGGCTAACAGGACTGTTTAGAGATCTTGAATGTTTGACATGTCGTTTTTTTTACAGACCATTCTAATAAACCCACACAAATGTAATTTAGGAAATGTGTTTATTTGGATGACTAACTTATTTGGTTTATTAAATCCTTTACTTCCAAACAATATTCAACAGATGAGTCAAGTTCATTGCCCTTAACCAATAAGCCATTATTAAAAACCTAATTTCATGCTTTATCTTTTATTCATTTTTTTAGTAAATACTTGGCCTGGCAATATGGCTGAATTGCTAACTTCAAACAGATCAGATTAGATCCTACTGAACTCCTGTCAACAGAGACTGAAACTCCATTAACATTTAGTCATTTATCAGACGCTCTTATCCAGAGAGACTTACAGCAAGTACAGGGACATTCTCCCTGAGGCAAGTAGGGTGAACTGCCTTGCCCAAGGACACAACGTCATGTAGCCTCAGGCGGGAATTGAACTCACAACATTCCAATCATTAGCCCAACCCCTTAACCACTGAGCCACCTGACTCCCTTGTAACCAATGTTGCTGTTTCTGAGCATCAGTTACATCACTGTGTGGCACTTTAGTGTGTTCTTTCACTGTTTCTAGATATGAAATGTGTCTGTATTTGTGGAGGGCTTCTTAAGGGGCCACCCGCTACTTTATTCAGCCACTTTAAATGCGCTGTGGTGGTTCAGCTATTTAACATCTAGCCATTCATTCATCTGCTCTGCATTAGACACCCAGAGCCTGTGCTGATCAATGAGGGTATTATAGTGTTGGTGCTGGTGGAGATGTCCCCCAGCTAGATCAAGAGTAACTAGGACAACCCTCCCTGTGCCTCCATACCAACACCATGGCCCAGCTCTGGCTCCAGTGTGTTCAAAGCCTCCTCAATGTGTTTAGTCTGTATGCAGTTCACTTTAAGGGAGAATAATGTAACAATGGCCTCATTTGTCAGGGTCAGTTGATCTATTCACATCGGCATCATTTCCATTTTTCCTCTCTGCGAGTTCCTCATACCTTGCAATTACTTTTGTTTTGTTTCGTAAACCAACAGCAATTTAAGAAACCCCCACTATCTAACATAGTTGAACATTTAGTGATAATCTAATTCCAGACAGCCACAAACCACACGCACGTGTTCTTTGCGTGTGCGTGTGTTTGTCCAGCGCAGCCGTGGACTGGCAGGGGCCGGAGGGTCTGCTGGGAGCTCATTGTCTCGGTGTAATGCAAACCCCTCCCCGCCACTAATCCCTGTTGAGGAAATGATAACTGGAGCTCTCCGTGAGAGCGGCTGTCAGGCTGGCCGGGCACAGTGAGCACCAGCTCCAGCCCTCTCCTGCGCTGGGAGGGGCACATTCCATACCTGCCCCGATCGAAACTGAACTCTATAGAGAGGGAGCGAACCAGAGGAGGGTGTCGGGAGGAGAATGGGCTGAAAGGAAACGCACACAAAGACAAAGGGAGCGGAGGAGAGAGAGAGAGAGACATAGAGAGAGGGTAGAGAGACATAGAGAGAGGGGAGAGAGAGAGAGAGGGGGGAGAGAGACAGAGGGAGAGAGGGGGGGAGAGAGACATAGAGACAGGGGAGAGAGAGAGAGAGAGAGAGAGAGAGTAAGAGAGAGGGGAGAGAAAGAGAGAGAGAAAGAAAGAAAGAAATGAGCTGAGGAAGCAGCATTCTCCTGTGTTGCAGGGTGGCCATGGCCCTACTGAAACTAAGAGGTCCAAACAGCAACGTGTTGTTTGTGCAAATAAGACTTCCTGTGAGGAAGGGTACATCCCCCCCCCCCCCTTCCAGAGGACTCTGGACCCAGCAGACCCAGCAAGGCAGGTGACAGGTGTTCCACTGTGGCTCAGGAGAGGAGACAGCTGGGGCAGGTAGGCAGGATCAGAAGAGGGCTTCTGTGTGACTCAATCATCTGACTCCTGCTGTGCTGCTCTGTCCTGTGTGTGTGTGTGTGTGTGTGTGTGCGTGCAGGAGAAGAGGCGTCTGGCCGTCCGTAATGCAGCTCAGCAGTGGCAGGGGGTTCGAGCCAGCCTGGAGCTGCCGGCCCAGAATGGAGCCAAGGACGAGGTCAGCCCAGAGAACAGCCCCGCCCACAGCCCGCCGCAGACCAATGGCCTCCTCGCACAGGAGCCCTCCCCAGACGAGCCCAGGTGAGAGGCACTATGCTAAGGCGAGGGTGAGGGGGAGGGGGGGGGGCTCATTACCCCAGAAAAGGGATGATGGGAAATGTAGTTTCAGGACTGTGACTGAAGGGTTGTTTGTTGTGTGTTGTCAGGCGAGTCAGCCCAGTGTCAGCCCCGGAACGTCCAACAGGGGGCAGCGAGAACAGGCTGCGCTCCACCAGCCGCCCCAACAGCCCTCGAGATCCCAGGCAATACACACTCCCCCCCCCCCCCCCCTCCCCCCCTCGCCCCCCCCCCTCCTCATTGTCCCTTTCTCTTTCTCACCAAGCTGGAGCTGTGCAGTGCTGTCCAGTCGGAACACACTGTGGATTGTGTTTCAGTCTCCCAGGGCCTCATATCTGTCAGACGGATCAGAGCTGCTCTGTGCTCGACGTACCTGACTGCTTCCACACGTGTTCACATGATGGCTTCTCCACGGCGTGTTCGTGTCCGTGTGTATCGGCCTGTCTGCGTCTGCCTCACAGTGACCGAGTGTGTTTGCCCATTCGCGTCAGCTAACGAGCAAAATGTACTTCCACAGACCAGCCCCCCCCCCCCCAGAGGGGCTGTGTTGCCCAGGCAACCCCCCCAGAGTTCCAGGGCTGAGATGAAAGCCGGGGTCGTGTCCAGGGCTATGATTACCCCGTTTCAATGAGCAGCCCTGCTGTTTCCTGGTTCAGGATATGAAAATGTCCCCACAGCACGATCTGTCAGATGCCCGCTTCCCTCGCAGGGTGCCTCAAAGCCTCCTGTGTCACAACAGAGGCCGTGGGCCAGGAGGACTCAAGTGATTTACCATGCTCCTAGGATCTGAGGGGGGGGGGGGGGGATACTACGGTGGCTCGAATAGAAAAAAGACATGTGCTCTCCCATAACTCATTAAAACGATGTTCACGGTTTCAAGCGTATTATCCTGTCATTTAAAAGATGCCGTAAATATCCTAAAACTTTATTTTTATCTTTGTATGTATAATTCTGATGATAATTATTTTGCTTTTCATCCAGCTACATCCCCCTCTCCCCCCTCGCACCCTTCCCCCCCCCTGCCCCCTCCCACCCCTCCCCTTGGGAGAGGACAGGTGATAGATGAACTGAGAGGTGATTTACATCCCCCCCCTGTACCATGACGTAGAGCATTAGAGGTGTTTGAGCGGGTGTGAAGGCCCAGGGAAGTTCAGCTCATCGTCATGCCAGTGTGGAGAACCTGACTTCCCCCGGAGGTGGGGGGGGAGCACTACAGTTCATCCTTAAGCCTCAGAGAGAGAGAGAGGGAGGGAGCGAGAGGGAATGATTGAGAGGGAGTTCGGAGGCTTACGTAGGTTCCCACTTCCCAGGCAGCCCTGGGTCTGGGTTGTGTTTTACCCCCACATCTGGCTCTGGGGGTGGGGTGAGGGGCAGCAGGGGACCCCCTGGCCAGGAGGTGTACCCTGTGAGAGGAACTGAAATCTGCCCTCTGATCCCCCCCCCCCCCACCCTGCTGAGAGAGAAGCCCTAACACCACCTGAGGCCTCCGCAGGCTCAGGGAACCAACTTGGTCTGGATCTGATTGTCCTTGTTCTCTGGGACTGATCTCCCATGATAGATGGATGCACAACATAAGCAGTGTGAGACTGACCGTCACACCGCTGTTGTGTCAACACCGTGTCCTCAGTGTACGAGAGGAACAACACACCCCTGGAAGTCTGGCCCCCCGAACCAGAACACCTGGCTTTCACATTCTGATGAACAGTTAGTCTGCTGGACTGGGATGGGAATGAATAGGCAGTTCTGTCGTTTTCATTAAATCGATCTATTTTGGATGTAATTGAAGAGTAACTTGGTGGAATGCGCCCTGCGAAAGTCATACACCTCATCATTCCCAAACTCTTTGTCAGGGGAGAAGGCTGCGTTCAGGTATACACCTCCCTTCTGAAATGCAATTACCCAGAGTTGAGAATTGATGTGTTAGTGCTGTGAGGCAGTATTTTAAGACAATGTCCTATTCAAGTTCTGGATTTCGTTTCTTTTCCAGAGTGGTGGTGGCTGTGGGCCGGCCTGCTGGGAAATCTCTTGGTGTCCAAGGGGAAGGGAGGGAGATGACGCCTTAGCGGTGTGACTTGGTGAAGCTTCAACACAGTAGGGAATGTTGACAGGGCGTTGGGCATGGTGGATGCTGAACCTCTGCACCTCTGGTTTGCCTGAGACTTGGGTCAGGATTAACCTAACGTTGTTTATCGGGAGGATGAGGGGAGAGAAGGAGGGAAGGGACAGAGAGCGTGAGGGAGGAGGCGAAGAAGATTTATGGCCTAGAAATCCAATATTGGGGCAGGGGTTTGTGCATAGACAGCAATGCCCACATTCTATATATACATCCATTTAATCCAGACCCATGCTGAGGGGGGCCAGGCAGGCAGACTCATCAATCTTCAAGTTTTCGTCACCGGGCAGAGATGGAGAAGCCTGTGGAATGAGGCCGTCATGTAGACGCATATGAAGAAACTGCAAGACATCATTCGAAGGCTCACTAGCATTATTCTAAAGAGCTTAGCTAAATGATGGGGTTGAAAACGGGTTTTGATAGCTTTGATTTCCCTCCATGTGTGGCAGGCACTTCAGCAGCAGGACTGTGCAGGCTCATGTAGGCACACGGCAGACTGTACATCCAGGAGATTAGGCTGTTTTCAGAGGTGACAGACGAGGCTGGATGGAGGCCAGATCATTACATATCTGCAGGGAGAGGAAGAGAGAACAGCACGGTGGTCCTTGAAACACCCCCCCCTCTCTCCCCCTCTCTCTCCCCCTCTCTCTCTCCCCCTCTCTCTCTCCCCCTCTGTGTCTCTCCTCTCTCTCCCCCTCTCTCTCTCCCCCTCTCTCTCCCCCCCTCTCTCTCTCCCCCTCTCTCTCCCCCCTCTCTTTCTCTCCCCTCTCTCTCCCCCTCTCTCTCTCCCCCTCTGTGTCTCTCCCTCTCTCTCCCCCTCTCTCTCCCTCTGTGTCTCTCCCTCTCTCTCCCCCTCTCTCTCTCCCCCTCTGTGTCTCTCCCTCTCTCTCCCCTCTCTCTCTCCCCCCTCTCTCTCTCTCTCCCTCTGTGTCTCTCCCTCTCTCTCCCTCTCTCTCCCCCCCTCTGTGTCTCTCCCTCTCTCTCCCCCTCTCTCTCTCCCCCTCTGTGTCTCTCCCTCTCTCCCCTCTCTCTCCCTCTGTTTCTCTCCCCTCTCTCTCCCCTCTCTCCCTCTGTGTCTCTCCCCCTCTCTCTCTCCCCTTCTGTGTCTCTCCCTCTCTCTCCCCCTCTCTCTCTCTCTCTCTCCCTCTGTGTCTCTCCCTCTCTCTCCCTCTCTCTCCCCCCTCTGTGTCTCTCCCTCTCTCTCCCCCCTCTCTCTCTCCCCCTCTGTGTCTCTCCCTCTCTCCCCTCTCTCTCCCTCTGTTTCTCTCCCTCTCTCTCCCCTCTCTCTCCCCTCTCTCCCTCTGTGTCTCTCCCTCTCTCTCCTCTCTCTCTCCCTCTGTTTCTCTCCCTCTCTCTCCCCCTCTCTCTCTCCCCCTCTGTGTCTCTCCCTCTCTCTCCCACTCTCTACATTTAGTCATTTAGCAGATGCTCTTAACCAGACTCTCTCTCTCTTTTTCTCAGTGAGGTCTTCTCTCTCTTTTTATTTGCTGTGATCTTACCTGAGTATATTTAAGGATAAGGCAGGAATCACAGCATGTGTATTCTATACAGGACATGTGGTGGCAAGCTTCCAGATCTCAGAATGAGCTAAACTCTTAACTGCAGTTATTCGCTCCTTCCATCCCTCCTGTGCTGGTTTCGGATGCAGCATGGGCACAGCCGCCATCTTGAAGGCGTGGCGTGTTGTCCTGGGGATTAGGCCTGGCTGTCAGTGACTGGCGCCTGCCTGTCTGCCCGGGAACCTCCACGCCACCTTGGGTTCCCTCAGAGTGTGTGTGTGTGTGTGTGTGTGTGTGTGTGTGAGGAGACCCGATGCCAGTCTCTGCCCCCCCCCCACCCCAAGCCCACCGCCCATTAACCCCCTACATCCTAAGATCAACTCTAACATTCCACTCTGGCCCCTCCCAGCGCATGGCGGTGTGATGGAGGCAGGTTTTCTTTCCAGGCCCTGCGGAGGTCGAGGGGTGGGTCAACATGCAGCAGACAAACACTTCACTCCTGATGGAGACCAATTCTGTCAGTCACACACTTCCTGGAAGAGGTCCATACTGTTTCTCATCGTTCTCCTGGGAACTGTGTTTATTGGCCGGAGTTATTTGGGCAGGCTTGGGTTCTCCCTGTGCTTATTAAAAACTCTGGAGGGGAAGATCAGTGTTACAGTTCAGTCTTATAGCCACTAATAGTTGAACCCCCAAAAAGGGCTGGAGGCCGTTCACTGTCAGAGGATGTTGTACGAGCGCACACTCACGAGCGCACACCACGAGCGCACACTCACGAGCGCACACCCACGAGCGCACACTCACGAGCGCACACTCACGAGCGCACACTGTCAGTCCTGGCGGGACGGCCAGAGAGACTCAGAGGACTCAAGTGAATTACTGTTTTCAGTGAGAGAGACAGAGAGAGGGAGAGAAACTGAGGGAGGGAGAAGGGGAAAGAGAGGGGGAGAGGGAGAGGGGGGGAGAGGGTGAGGGGGGGGAGGGGGAGAGAGAGACAGAAAGACAGGGACAGACAGACACCTCTAGGGGATAAGGTTTTGCTGTGTGGCCTTTAAGGTAGCTTCAGTTTCCTCCTTGAATATCGCTCCTCTCTGTAACCATCCTAAAAGACTCTAGGGTTACCTACTTTGCCGTCCCCTTAGACGAGACCTCCCTTGGTTCCTTCTCCCTCCCTCCCTCCCTCCCTCCCTCCCTCCCTCCCTCCCTCCCTCCCTCCCTCCCTCCCTCCCTCCCTCCCTCCCTCCCTCCCTCCCTCCCTCCCTCCCTCCCTCCCTCCCTCCCTCCCTCCCTCCCTCCCTCCCTCCCTCCCTCCCTCCCTCCCTCCCTCCCTCCCTCCCTCCCTCCCTTCCCACCCCTCCTCCTCCCTGCACAACCAGAGCCTGCTTCTAAAGGGTGTGAAATATGAATACCCTGATTAGTTTGTCATGAACTTTCCTGGGGTTGGGGTGGAGCACCAGTCGACCGGGAGCTACCTGATCCCCGGTATGCCCCGGGCCCCGGGGGTGTCAGCCGAGCGGCCCCTGCTCTTCAGGAGTGGGGGTGAGGGGGGGATCGTGTCTCCCTGTGACTGGCCACCGTTCCTCACTCTCACGGCTTCCTTATCAGGGAAGGGCATTTCCACCTCTGATCAGGGAGAATGGAAAGCAATTAGGCCCGGCTGGAACATCAATGGGACATTCAGACGGGCCTTGCTGGTGATGAAACCGTTATCAGGTCTACCTGATGTGCCACTTTATCTTTGCAGACTTATCTTTGCTTTAAATGCCAGCATGGAGAAGGAGATAGGTTGGCATCACTTACCTTGATAACTGCCGATCTCTGACTGTGTGTGTGTGTGTGTTCCAGGCTCCTGGAGGCCGGGGGCTCCAGCCCACAGTGTCTGTCCCTCTCTGACAGCCACCTGGCAGAGCTGGACGGTGACACGCTGCGCCTGTTTGGCCCCGGGGCCCTGGAGGCCCTAGAGAGAGGCTGGGGGGTCCAGACAGCCGGGGCCGTCACAGTCATAACCTTCCGCTACATCCACTTTGATGCCATTGTGCCAACACTGCCACGCATAAGAGTCAAGTTCCCCAATTTAGCGGTGAGAAGCACAACACACCAGTAGAGATAGAGATCTCGGTTAGGGCCATTTAAATAAGGATATCAGAAGAGTAGTTGAATCTAAGGGAGTTTCAAGGTCTGAGGCGTGGTCTCATATCCCTCAGACACTCCAGAAGATAGTGGTCTGTAGGTTTACATGACCTCAGAGTCATCTGCAGTTCCCTTTGAGGTTAGGAATACACTTCATGTTTTATACAGAATAAAGGTAGTATTCTCAATTTCTCTGACAATTTCTCCCTGATTTTATCCCTGTTTGGACCTTAATAAGGTCTGGCTGATACTACTGTTCCGCTCTCTCTTCCCTGCAGCACCTCATCTTCCTAGAGACCAACATCAGCCGTCTGCCCCAGCTGGCAGCGCTGGCCCAGGTGAGGCGTCTGGACCAGCTGACCATCCACCCTGAGGGCAACCCTGTGGTCAGCCTGACGCTGTGGCGCCCCTTCCTCATCTACCGCCTGCACCACTTCAGCCTGCAGAGGGTCAACGGTCTGGAGGTGTGAGGACATGGGGAGGGGGGGGGACTTTTAGAATTATTTAATTGTTATATTTGTATCACAGCCTCACGTAGTCTGTATTATTTTTTCATTGAGATTCAGACTTTGATTTGAGCTTCATGACTGTAAGGATTACTTATACAGCACTGCGAATAGACGCATGTCAGAATGTCTAAATGCAAAAACACAAGAAGTTACATGTTGGGCCAGGTCCAGTTCAGTTTGGGAGGGTTTATTTTGGACTGGAAGGGATGGTACTGGAGCAGTGAAGCGAAGAATAGAGAGCCCGGGTCCAGGGGTCCAGGGGGGTCTAGGGGGGCCAGGGGGTACAAAGGTCCAGGGGTTTCCAGGGGGGTCCAGGGGGTAAAAGGATCCAGGGGGCTCCAGGGGGATCCAGGGGGGTCCAGGGGGGGTCCAGGGGGGATCCAGGGGGGCTCCAGGGGGATCCAGGGGGGCCAGGGGGGCTCCAGGGGGATCCAGGGGGGCTCCAGGGGGGTCCAGGGGCTACAAGGATCCAGGGGGGTCCAGGGGGGTCCAGGGGCTACAAGGATCCAGGGGGGTCCAGGGGGGTCCAGGGGGGTCCAGGGGCTACAAGGATCCAGTGGCAGGTCTAAGCATACTTTAACATGCACATGTGTGATGCTTTGACTGGTTCTTATAAACCTGCGTCTGCTCCAGGTGACCATGAATGATGTCATCACTGCGGAGCGTTTGTTTGGAACGTTGGGTCACATCGCCGCCACTGAGACCCCCCGCTGTCGCCTGCTGCTCCTGCTGGAGGAGTCCAGGTGAGCGACACACACCTTCAGAAACAAACACACACACACACAATGCATTGAACCCCAGGCCTGAGGGTGTTGGTTTTTTGCAGGTGCCAGTGTTACTGTATAAGTGTGCCAAAGTGTGTGTGTGTGTGTGTGTGTGTGTGTGATTTGTTTGTGTGCGAGAAGGTGTATGTGTGTATGTGAGAGCCTGGTATGCAGGAGCCTGTACACACACACTGTACACATTCCTCCCTGTAGCCAAAAGCTCTTCACCTTGAATTGCTCACGGTCGCTGAGGCTAAACCATGCACAGTGAAACATGCTGTTGAAGCAGCTCCAAGCCCACCTAGCATCAGCCTGGCTGCCCCAGCGCCCTGACAGAACACAGAGTCAACAGCCTTGACAACTGGCAAACAGCCTGTCGCTCTGAGGCGCCGCCGCCCTGGCGCTCGCTTCCTGTCCTCCCACGCCGCGCCCGGCGTTAAAGAACGCGCCGCAGATCTGAGGGGGAGGATCGTTTTCAGACTTGAAAATGATTTTTTTCCCCGGATCCTGTTTGTTTGAAGTAACCAGACTTTGGCCTTTCAGGAGGGGCTGGTTGCATATTAACGCGGCCTCATGTTGGTTCTCCTCATGTTGGTTCTCCTCATGTTGGTTCTCTGTATGGGTATGGACAGGTGCTGTGGCAGGCTGCAGCAGGAGGCTCCTGACTCAGCTTCCTGTGTGCAGATTGTTCCGTCGATCACTCGGGCGAAATCAACAGAAACCCTCGTCTCTGAGCAGGCTTCTCACATGACCTCGTCCAGACTGAGTAGCCGCCCCTCTACGCTCACAGAGGAGTCAGGTGGCAGAGTGGTAAAGGGAGTTGGGCTTGTTATCAGAAGGTTCCTGGTTCAAATCCCGGCCATGCCAACATGACGTTGTGTCTTTGGGCAAGCCACTTCCCCCTACTTTTCTCAGGGGGGGAATGTCCCTGTACTTGGTGTTAAGTCGCTCTGGATAAGAGCGTCTGCTAAATGACTAAATGTTAATTTTGTTTGATTCAGTGTGTGACAGCTGTGTGGTGTCTCTTTTCCGTACTCTCTGTCAGTCTCCCTCTGCAGCGGTCAGTGAGCCTCCGCAGAGCTGGAGGATGTGGTTTGTCAGATGTGATATTGTTGTCTTCTGAGGGAGGCTGCTGATCTAGTCCAGACATGTAGAACCCAGAGTTATGGATGGGAGCAGCCGTCTCTAGGTGTGGACGCTTCATGAGGGAGCATGCAGTCACCATGGTCCTAACTTTGACCGTGAAAACACGACTGATCCGTCTCCACATGAGTTCCGTTTCATTTACTGGATAGCTGCTCTCACTGTCTGATGGATACACACTCCAGTCAGGAGTCACCTTATTCCCGTCTCTGTCGGTCTCTTTCCCTCCCTATCGCCACACACACACACACACACACACACACACACACACACACACACACACACACACACACACACACACACAGGTATTTGAGCCTCCAGCCTCTCTTTAGGCTGCAGGAGCAGCAACATGTTGGAGCAGTGCTGTTAATCTAGGAGATTAAAAATGATAGCTGTGACAAGATAGCTGTGTCTGATGTAAAAACATCCTTTAATGATGTTTCTTCTCCTCTCTACATCTGTATGGAGCCTGCCCTCCTCTCATGGATGAACGTTAATACATGGAGTGTGTGTGTGTGTGTGTGTGTGTGGGGGGGGGGGGGTGGGTGTGTGTGGGGGGTGAGGGGGGGAGGTGGTGAGGGGGTGTGGGGGTCCGAGGGCACTAACTGATCTGGATTTGAGCAAGATCTTGTCCTTGTGACATTTCTCACTCTCTTTTTCATTTCTGTGTGGGGTTTTTTTATGGACATCCTTGGAAATTTCAGATTTCGTATCCAGTTTTGACAGATGTCTTAAAGTAGCATTGTTAGTCAGTACAATTAGCATGTCTCTGAGCTTGTGTGGTACTTTGTTGAAAGCCTGCATGAACGATGGCACAGCTATCAGCAAGGTTAACAGATGTCTGAGACTGGTAATCCCCATGTGTTCACTCCACCACCCAGGGTTCCACTGTCCCTTCCGACCTTCTTACTATCGCTTGCCCCCTGTCTCCCCCCCCCCCCCCCCCCCCAGGAAGCGTCAGCTGCAGTTCCTGCTGGAGGGCCGCGGGCGCCGGGCGGGCCTCAGCCCTGAGGAGCTGCGGGAGAACGGCAGGCTTCTGGGGGAGGACCTGAGCCGAGCGCTCTTCAACTACCCCAGCAGAGACTGCAGCGCTGAGAGTCCCGAGGTCAGCACACACCCACACCCCCTCCCCCCCCCCCCCACACACACACACACACACACAGGTGTACTAACAATTAGGGGGTTTACTGTTTGTATGGTGGTGGAGGAGATGTAAGTGCCCCCTTCTCTCCCTCTCCTCAGGAGGGCGGTGTGGAGTCTTCAGAGCGTGGCGTCGTGGCTGAGGAGTACCTGCAGGAGCTGGTCCAGAGGGCCTGCGACACCAACCTGAAGGGCGAGGCCTTCCACAAGCTGTGGCCCTCCATGTTCACAGAGATGGTGAGGGACTGCGTGCTGGAGATGAAGGACCCGCCTGCCTTCCGCCAGGCCAGCCTCGCTCGCCTCTCCCAGAGCAAGTGAGGGGAGGGTGGGATTAGGACACGCCTCCTGCGTGCAGACTCACAGCTGACACACGTGTGCGTCCGTCTGGAGCACTTAACTCTGGGACCATCTCGCTCTCCCCCTCTGTCTGATCTCTCGTTAACCCCTCTTAACCCCTCTAACTTTCCCCTGTTCAAGTCTTCAGAAATCTCTGAAGGTTGTTTTGTTTTTTCTTCAAAACTGAGCCTGCGTCCTCTGGACTTGTCATTGAGGCACCTCACCACAGAAAAGTCATGTTTGAATGTACTCGTTCCCAGAAGTGGCTGCTATATCAAAGTCTGTTAGTTTGTTGCCATGTAGACTGGCTTGCAGTTCAGAGTGATTTGGATTGGCTGAAAGACTTGTGTGACTGGCCGTTGTGTTTGCGTGTGCATCGCCACCCTTGAGGAACACTCTCTCGCACTTTAAGATGACTTCCACAACGAAAGACCCTCCTCACGCTCATCTCCGGCAGAAGGGGACTGAAACTTGTCTCTTGATGAGGCTAGAATGATTGTTTTGGTCTTACATGATCCTCTCCCGTGTCTCTGTGACTCTCTCTCCTGCCTGGGCAGGCGTGACGCCATGCTGACGTGGTGCGAAGGGTACTAAAGACATGTTATCTTTGAGGACTGTTTTCTTTTCTGTAACGTTGTTAGTATTAAAATATTCCCTAACTCGAATGTTTTTTATATATGATCCGGCTGTTTATTGACTCTGCTGGCAGAAAGTGTAATTATCTCTTCACAGCAGCGGAAGAGTCTCTAGAAGTTTCTTTCATCTTCTGTTTTTTTAGTTTTAGTTTTCTCCTAAAGAAAATCTGCATCAACACACAACAGGATCGTTTCTTATCTAACGCTTATCCTGGTTGACAGGCTGACGGGAGGCACAGTTATATTTGGGTTCCACCTCTCGAGTACACTGTCGCACTCCAGTTCAACCCCTCTTGTTACCTCTCTACTCCTTTGATTATCCTGGCCATTATCTTAGTTCCCCTCCAAGCTCTGCGCAACATAACCCAAGTTATCTGGAGCTGAGCTTATCCTCTGAGACAGTAGCTCTCCCTCTGCATGTTGTGCCACGCACAGGAAGGTCTAGGGCTGCTCACTGGCCTCTGGGCTGGAATGTTCCTGCAGGCGTAGTGAGAGGGGAGAGCATACAGTACCTGGGGCCCGTCCCATTCCGGAGAGGCATTTCCTTGCACTGTAAATACCCTCGTTCACTTCCCTTTCCAGGTCTGATTATAGGGTGTGAGACTGGGGTATTTGCCAAGGTAGATCCACCCAGGAGGAGGTGGGCAGAGCCATGTCTGAGGTCTGGGAAAGGATATTGGACAAGGGTTTGTTTAGGAATGGATTTCAGCCATGTACTGTACTTCACTTGTTCAGCTATTCCTGCACACCTCATCCCCTCTGTCTCCCCCCACTCCCTCCCCCCCCCCCCCACCCCCCTAACCAGCACGCACACACCGTCAGTCAAGAATTGCCAAAAGTCAAAGATGTCTTCCATCAACTGCAGCCGTGTGTAGTATTAAAGAGGAGTGGTGACAGGGGAAGCTGAATGTGTTTGGAGAAGAGAGACAGGTCAATCTTAAAGACACCCCAATGGTTTTCCCTGGAATGCTAAATGCATAAGTGGGATTGAAAGTGCACTACATGCTCCAGGCACCCGATGATTTCTCCACGGCACCAGCTCTTAAGAAACTGCCTCACTGAGAGCTCAGTTAGTAACTGGAGCTGTCAAACGCTTCTGACATTTGCTGTTATTGCATATTTACACAGTATGAAGCCATTTCCAATGACTGAGTCATAATAAGAGGTAGACCCCTTGTTTGTTACCCTTACATTTTGACACAACATATCATCAATTTTTCATACGCAATTATTTCAGACTGACATATAATAGCGCACATAGAAAGCACAATTGCACACTTCTATTTGTATTTCAGTGGTAGAAGTCAAGGCACAGTCTGTTCACTGGGCCCAGTGCAAAATAATCACATCTCGACAAAGCAGAGGTGTGGTAATGATAAGGTTGACTGATAATGACTGATGTAAAAATGTGTTACCATGTCAGTACTATACCAACATGGTGCTCAAATCACTCAAGTCACTGACTGAGCCAAGCAAACAAACACACAGCACAACAAGTGACAGCACGCCCAGAACAGAGAGAAGAAGAATCCGAAT
Source organism: Neosalanx taihuensis (assembly GCA_030340665.1). Classification (NCBI taxonomy): domain Eukaryota; kingdom Metazoa; phylum Chordata; class Actinopteri; order Osmeriformes; family Salangidae; genus Neosalanx; species Neosalanx taihuensis. The sequence continues at coordinate 1,823,494 of CM059295.1, forward strand.
AAGAGAGAAAGAAGGAGAGTGTCTCTTGGTGTGTGTGTGTGGGGTGTTGAGAGCTGCTGCCAGGGGCCTGGAGCTGGGAGAGGATCAGCCAACTGAGGGCCATCATGGGGCCCATACTACTTCATGAGTTACAACCAGTGCCTGTGCAGACGTCTACTCTGACAGTACTTGTTCACTGCCAACTGTGAGGACCAGAAGAGCGTGAGAACTACTGTTCCCAATGTGAAGCCTTGTTCAGGGAGGACAGACCTGCTGATTTCAGAAGAGAAGCAACAAATGACCACAAAGAAATGGAGCAAGAAACACCTAGAAAAGACACGGGTGGAAATGGAAGCCAAGCGTCTCGTTAAGCACACTGTTCCACAGTTTTTATTTCTGTAAGATTCTCTGCTAGCACAATTGCAGGGGTGTTTTGCTGTATCCCATACATGCAAAGTGGCTGTCATGTCAAAAGGCTGAATTAATGTTGTGACCTGGGAATATCAATCCAAGCAGAGCCAGCTGTCAAGGAAGAATCTGCTCTCTAATCTGCTTCACACTGGGGAGAACAGAGAAAGGCCCCCAGGAACGCAAACTGCAGAGATGAATGGGAGGTTGGAGCACTTGTGAAGGATTGTTACGCTCACAAATAATGATCACTAGTGTTCACTGAGACACACACTCTCTCAGGTATCAGGCGATACTTATTCAAACATGTCCTGAATATCACCATAGAATCATGTCAAAGGCTCTCTTCTACAATAGACCAAAGAGGGCAAGACATGCAATGTGGTATTTGAGTTGCTTTTGTAAAGCAAGTAAGGGATTTGCAAATAAAACCCATGAGAGCCAATTAATTCATGAACTCAATTATGTAAAAATAATTAAAAAAAAAAAAACGTCACCAGGCTCTACATCGCCATGGCAATAATTTTCTCTGTTGACAAACTGATATCATTTGAGTGAAAGACAGAAGGGCTTATGCAAGTCCCCCATTGTGCTGGCTTCATGTAGAATTGCATGTACTGCACAGCACACTAGAACATAGTCTGGTCTGTGTTGGTATTTGCTTGTAAGCAGGAACACAGATGCTATGTAAACTGTAAACAAAGCCTGCTCACTTGGCTGTGAGGCCAAAGCAGCTATGCTTACCATATAGACTCAGTACTCAGTACATCTCAATGGGATGCAGGCTTTTACTGTCATGTTTCGTTTGGTTATGGTCATAATCGTAAGATGTTATGGTTAAGTGTTTAACAGGGTTAAGGATGGCAGATAGAGAGATGATGGTGTTACTTAATATGGTGTAAAGCTAAGGTAGCAGCTGGTAACCTGAGGGAATAAGTGGTTCTTGTGTGTGTGTGTTTTGTGAACGTGAGTGTTTATGATGGTGCGCTGGCTTCATGAAGCACCTGCTACCTCTGAACAATCCAGCAGCCCCCCCCCCCCCCCACACACACACACACTCTCGCAGGGCAGAGTATTGCTTTCTCCCCTTCAATGAGCTTAGCACATTGTTTATTGTTGAGCTCCAACTAGACGTGGTCTGATGACAGGACCATGCACACTCTTTGTGTGACGACTCGGTGCCGGTTCAAGGCTGTTCAGATTGTCCAGACCTGCTCTTCTAGGGTTTGGGAGTGGGTCATCTGGAACGACCTTACGTTAAGATGCTTTGATTGGAGTGCAATCAGCCATGATCTTGTTGGTGGAAACATGGGGGTTAAAGGTAGAACTCTGACAAGGCTCAAATGTTGATCTGGACATTGATGATCATCCACAGGACTGACAGCAGTGACACAGCAGAAGAAGAGCTGGGACGGAAATGATTATGGAGGCCAGCATCTTCCCCCGCACACACAACCACAAAGAGATGTGTGTTATAAAGTTCACACACACACAATACCAGCCAGTGAACAAGCTTTGTATGCCTGCCCAACCAAGCAGAACATTAATGAATCCCTTCAAATTAGGCAAAGTTCAGGCCAAAGCCAACAATACAATGGGTCCTCCTGACGATATGTTTTATTTACGCAGTGAGAATCAGATTCACACACACTTGTTCTGGTTCCTCTCCTCCTGCAGAATCAGGCCTGACTGGAATTAGAAGACCCATTACAGACCATCGTTCCCCTTTATGCTAACCCGTGTTTCATTTGCACTGCAGTCCATTATTGATGGTGACACGACCATTTGAATGAATAATTGTATCAAGTGTTGAATACACTATTCTTCTATTCCCTGGCCTTACTCTTTGTGAGGGATGAACCAGTGCAGTTGGGTTTCGTCTTTGACCTTAGTATTGGTTTAAGCTGCGACAAATCATTAGCCTGTGTAGCAATGTGTTGGTTGCTGTTGCTAAGCCTATGGCACTCTTCAGGAGCGGCAGTAAAAAGCCTTGTGGCTCTAAGTTCTTACCCAGGATGCCCCAGGGCCTCTGTGTTGGTCATGTAACAGCATGCCTCCACCGTTGTCATGGTGAAATGTCATGGTCAATATTTCAGAAGGGTGAGGATGGTAATGACCACCCAGGATGGAACTCGCTCTTTATCTCTCTCTCTCTCTACAGTGTATAATCAATAAATAAATAAATAAATATACACACATACATAGAGAGCGAGAGAGGGATATGGCACTCTTAAATATATATATACATACATACACCATCCGCCTGTTTACTGCACGGTGTGATGCATCTGGCAGAAAGACAGCAGGGGGCGCAACAAGCTGTCTTCCTTTACTTCGTCCCCATGGACCTGATCCAGCAGAGTGAGAGGGCTGCAGGACGGTGGAGTGGAGCTGCAGCAGACCATCCATGATGACCAGGGAGGAGGGTCTGGAGATCCAGCCAGGCCAATCAAGCCTGTGGACATGAACAGAAGTTCAGATCTGGATTCATTGTTTCGGTGGAAGTTACTTTGAACTCAAGGATTTCAAGTTTGCTTTCGGATTATGAGGATCCAGCCTCACACACTTGATGAAATTTAACAGGTTGACAAACGCACATAGTTTTTCAAGGTAGGAAATAAAATATGATTTCCACCCAATACTTTGCATGGTAACAAATAATATTAAACACACTTACAGTCATTAACGACGTGGGGGAAAAAATACGTATTGATTCCACTGCGTCCCAATAAATATATTTTAATGGCTAAAATGCACCATTAGAAACGTCAACAAATGTTAGTGTTTAATCTGAATCGTATCGATTTGTATGACTGAAAATATTCAGTCGCAAACTGCAATATTCAATTTCAGAAACTTCAGAAAAGTTGTGGGATTTTCAGCAGATGTTGTGGTCAAACCCAACAACTTAAATCCGTCCACGATTACCTCTAATTGTACTGCATTTCTTCCATGCTGGAAAGTGGACTGAGCTGGTGTCTCATCTGCATTTGGAAATATTTATAATTCACTCTATAATTTAAAGTGAGTTAATTGGTAAATTAATGTTTGATTAATCTATATCTACAGGATTAGTTAAGAGGTGCATTTTAGCCCATGTTTCCAACAGGGTTTTATTTGAGACAGGTGAGGGAGGAGGCTGCAGACCTGCTGTCTCAGAGGGGTGTAAGAGGGGTGTAAGAGGGGTGTAACCTTTCTGCAGGGGGACAGTTCAGGGCTTCATTCGAGCCTTGGGTTCAGGGGTCAACTCACATGGTCAAGGGGACCGCAGGCAGGGTCATGGGGATGTTCTCTAACACGGGTTAAGGTTCTAGTTGAAGTAGTGAACTGAGCATTCATGACTCACCTTACCTATAAAACCAAATACAACTTTGATCTTCTCTGCAGAAACTGGAGAAGCATTAGAAGCTATGTGTGGAGTGTGTGTCTGGAGCGTAAGGTACAGTCAATATATCCTACCCTGCACCGTATTATGGCAATAGTAAACTTAATAGAAAGCATTTCTTGTATTACCCTGGATGCATCCATATTGTGTTTGCATGTCACAGAGAAACCCTTGTGTATTAGAGGTGGTCCTCTCTGCTCCACACAGAGTCTCCATACTCCTGCTCTTTAGGCTTTACACACTGGACTGCCAGCTAGCAACAGACCACAGGAAGGTGAGTTGATGATTTGACTGTGTGTGTGAGTGTGTGCATGAGTGTGACCCCTCCGGGTAATCGAGGCACTGTTGGGGTTGCAGGGGGGAACATGGTCTAAATTCTAGCATGGTCTCCCCAGAGTGTTGGCAGCCTGACTGTCACTCTCCATGTCCAGCTTCATGCAGCGGTTGGTACAGACGCAGAGCTCGCTGAACTCTGACCCGGACAGGACATGGCATAATCGCACCTTCCGATTTGAACTCAGACAGTTCCCATAGGGAGCATAATCCTTTTTTTTTTACTTTGAGGGGGAAGTTTATAGTGTCTGCTAGCGACAGTGTTATTGTTAAACCACAAAGCCGCTAAGCACTGCACGACACAGCCGATCCCTGCGTGCTGCGTTAACAAGCCAGCGAGCAGCCTGTAAGGATGCCAGAGGGAAATGTGACCTGAGTGAAAATCTGTTGACTGGCAAGGGAGCAGCAGTGAGAAGCCCTTTGGGTAGAAGGCATGGGGGGGACATGCCAGCTGTCAGTAACCCTCCCCTTGACCCCCGGAGCTGTGAGGAGGAGAGGGGGGGGGGGGGGGGGCGGCAGGGGCAGACCAAAAACAGAGGACAGACAGATGAACGATCAACCCAACATATACAACCACAGCTTACGGTTAGAACTGAGGGTCGGAGGCGGGATGGCTGTGGACATTCCACTCACAGAGAGAGTTTGTCAGGCTTGGCCTCTTGGGCTTCCAGGAGTCTAGCTGTTTGGCCCTCGACTGACCCCGGAATGACAGTGGAGTTGAGTTACAAAGGCTGCAGTAGGAGGTGGGGGGGCGGGGCCTGAGTACTCTGTGAATAGACCCATGCTGCTGAATGACAGGAGGGGAAGCCGCTCTGCCAGCTCTCTGTATTCTCTTACCATCTTCTAAAAGCCAAAGACAGCTGAGCTAAGTCTTTGGTGTGTTTTCCTGTGTTTAGCTCAAAGAGGTTGGCATCAATGGAGACAAAGTGCTTCTTAAAGAGCAGCATTTCCATGAGGGTCCACGGGCAAAGTCATTTGGCACAGGGGGCTAGGTTGGCACCGGGCTAGCGCAGGCTAGGTCCTCAGACAGAGGGAGCAGTGATCGCCGCTAATATGTCTCTGGCTCAAAGTCATATAGAGGGATGAAGTCAACAGTGGGAAAATGCAGGTAGCCAACAGGGGGGGTTGGAGGAAACAGACGGCCACTATCAGCCAGATCTGGGCTCCATGCCCTCTGAATACAGGCCCATCTCATTCTCAGGGTGGCGGACAACTATTTCCAAACACATGAAGTGGTTGGCTTAAGTTCTGTTAGCAGGTTATGTCTATGTCGCCTCTGACTGAGTTTTGAATGTTCCCCCCTCCTTCCCTGTTGTGTCTGAGACCACATGTCACACTGAGTGTGTTTTAGGATGCTAACTCAGGATATTGTGTGTTCATGCAGGTCCCTCAGAGGGCAGAGACCCACCAAGTAGCTGGGCAGGGAGGGGCCCAGGGATCCTGGGGGGCATGGGGGTCATGGACCTCCTGCTCACGGACTTGCGGAGGAGGGGTGCAGGAGAGCAGACACGGCCATGCCTGCCCTCGTACACCCCCTCGCTGGCCTCATCCTACCCTTCCAGACCTGGGGTCCACCCACAGCACCCGGGGCACGTGGTGTCCGCCCTGCGGCCCTCCGTTCCCCTGCATCGTGAGGCAGGGAGACCCCCCAGCTCCAACAGTAGCAGACGAGGGGAGCTGAGGAGTCAACACAGACAGAGGGAAACTCGGCTGGGTCGCAGGTACTGTACCCCCCCCCTCAGGTGGTGGGCTGGGTCTGGTCCTGGTTTGATAACCTGACTGGCCGGCCCTGCATGCTGAGCGGCCCCATTCGTGATGTTGGTCTGTTGACTGCCCTATAAGGTAACACTATTCTGTAATGTATGGAGTCAATAGCCTGGCTTGTGTTCAGCAGGTTTCAGACCTCCTTCCTTCTAAAAAGCCTTTAAATAAATAATGCTGACAGTTGAGTAATGGGGGATGTTGGTAGTGGAATACAAGCAGCCAAATAACAACAAAGCTCTGATCTTTTTGCCACGGACTCCCAACCGCTTCTAGTTCGTGGCGTGTTCCTGGAGAGGATTTGTAATGGAATGGCGATGAATGACTTTGAAAGAAATATCTCTGTCATAGAGTGTTTTTGTGTGTGTTTTGTTTGTTCATAGGAGGGGCAGTGACAGCCAAATCGTTCCAGGGAGGTACGGCTATGGCAGGATGCCATATGTAGCTCCTCTTAAGACGGATACAGGCCAGGCATCTGAGGGGGTGCGCTCTCGACGACAAAGACGCGCTCCGCTCCCTGACCCCAACTACTCCACTTCCCGACACGCAGGCCACAGGTCCTCCTATTGGCAGCATCACAACAACCCCAACATCCACAGCCCGGCCCACCATCAGCCCCCAGCCCCTCAGCCCAGACCCAACCCAGCCTGGGCCCCATTGTACCAGCCTGGCTCTGAACACCAGCAGCCCCAGAGCCAGGCCAGGCAGGATCAATACCCAGCCAGCCAGGCCCCAGCACCCCTGACACCCCAAGATCGACCCTACAACCCCCTGCCCTCTTCTTCCTGCCTCGGGGAGCACAGCCAGTACAGGATTTGCAACACCAATGTAAGACATGACCTCATGACTCCTTGACACTGATTAGTCAGAGCTCGACACGATCTGGAAACACAAACCTGCTTTGGAACTGACTTAGCTCCACCCCCTAGGCATGCGTCTGCCTCTGTCTATCTGTCTGTGTACCAGCCCACACAGCGGACGATCTGTCCATCCATCAGTCTGGAGATCTTCATCCATTCTTTTTTGTTTGTCTTCATCCCAGGCCTGCCCCCCCTCTAGCAGACACATTCGGGCCATGCAGTGTTCCTCCTACAACAGTCAGCCATTCATGGGACGCCTGTACGAATGGGAACCCTTCAACGAAGGTAGGCCTGTCCTCTCCAGCCTCTCCTGCCCCTCCTGCCCTCTCCTGCCCCTCCTGCCCTCTCCTGCCCCTCCTGCCCTCTCCTGCCCCTCCTGCCCTCTCCTGCCCTCTCCAGCCTCTCCTGCCCCTCCTGCCCTCTCCTGCCTCTCCTGTCCTCTCCTGCCCTCTCCTGCCTCTCCTGCCTCTCCTGCCCCTCCTGCCCCTCCTGTCCTCTCCTGCCTCTCCTGCCCTCTCCTGCCCTCTCCTGCCTCTCCTGCCTCTCCTGCCCCTCCTGCCCCTCCTGTCCTCTCCTGCCTCTCCTGCCCTCTCCTGCCCTCTCCTGCCTCTCCTGCCCCTCCTGTCCTCTCCTGCCCCTCCTGCCCTCTCCTGCCTCTCCTGCCCCTCCTGCCCTCTCCTGCCTCTCCTGCCCTCTCCTGCCCTCTCCTGCCCTCTCCTGCCTCTCCTGCCCCTCCTGCCCTCTCCTGCCTCTCCTGCCCCTCCTGCCCTCTCCTGCCCCTCCTGCCCCTCCTGTCCTCTCCTGCCCCTCCTGCCCTCTCCTGCCTCTCCTGCCCTCTCCTGCCTCTCCTGCCCCTCCTGCCCTCTCCTGCCTCTCCTGCCCTCTCCTGCCCTCTCCTGCCCTCTCCTGCCTCTCCTGCCCCCTCCTGCCGCTCCTGTCCTCTCCTGCCTCTCCTGCCCTCTCCTGCCCCTCCTGCCCTCTCCTGCCTCTCCTGCCCCTCCTGCCCTCTCCTGCCTCTCCTGCCCTCTCCTGCCCTCTCCTGCCCTCTCCTGCCTCTCCTGCCCCTCCTGCCCTCTCCTGCCTCTCCTGCCCCTCCTGCCCTCTCCTGCCCCTCCTGCCCCTCCTGTCCTCTCCTGCCCCTCCTGCCCTCTCCTGCCTCTCCTGCCCTCTCCTGCCTCTCCTGCCCCTCCTGCCCTCTCCTGCCTCTCCTGCCCTCTCCTGCCTCTCCTGCCCTCTCCTGCCTCTCCTGCCCCTCCTGCCCTCTCCTGCCTCTCCTGCCCTCTCCTGCCCTCTCCTGCCCTCTCCTGCCTCTCCTGCCCCTCCTGCCGCTCCTGTCCTCTCCTGCCTCTCCTGCCCCTCCTGCCCCTCCTGCCCTCTCCTGCCCCTCCTGCCGCTCCTGCCTCTCCTGCCCCTCCTGCCTCTCCTGCCCCTCCTGCCCTCTCCTGCCTCTCCTGCCCCTCCTGCTTCTCCCTGTCTTCTCGAACAGTGACGGCCTGTTCAGCTCACCCATCCTTGGTGTGCTGATGTCAGCACCAGAGTATTTCACCTGTCAGAGACAACGTGATGCATCCTTGTATTGACGACCTGCCAGGGTTCTGTTGGGAGATTTAGGAGCTTTAGGTGTCTCCGGTCTCCAAGCAACTGTCAAAACACAGAGAAATATTTTATTTTTTTAATGATGCTTTTCCGAAATTTTCCAACAAACAAAAAATGAATGTCTGTCAGAATGTATGACTTGACTTTTGTCTGTAGTCAAGGGGGTTGCTGGCATGTACAGATGTATACATGAAGTTAATGATGTCAAAATACCTCAGCGACATTTCAGTGATACCCTGATCGAACTGTCGTACATGTAATTACAAGTGTTTAAGCAGTGTCTGGACTGAACTTCTCTCTGTGATGCGCCAACTCCAACACACACACATTCCTGGAGGGCAGTGTCATACCTCGCACTGCAGAGAGATGATGGGGCTCTAATAGGCTCTAACTGATGACTTGAGCAGAACTGCCTTTCATCAAGAGCAGCTCCTCTCACATGGCTTGTCCACAGGCGTTATCTTTCACCGCACATCAGTAACATGGCTCATGGTAAATACACTCCTACTCAAATGATTTAGCCACCGCAGCTAGATTCGGGACAACCTGCTGTTATGTAAACACAACATGAGTTTGATTCTTTACACAGCATGGCTACGAAAGCAGCTTTGTACTATAACTGAAGAGAAGAAGCACTTGGTAGATTGATTTATTTGAGAAAATAGGAAAAAAAACTTCAGTTCCTACACAGTTCCTATTCTCTGTACCTTCTGCCCTGCATGGTTTGGCTTGGCCTCAGATGACATAGACATGTATAAAGAATGTCTTTCTAATGTCTATGTCAGATGACTTTGTCCTCTGGTTGTTCTGTGCTGCCCCCTCCTGGTGTGGAGGATATGTGGTTGTTAACTAGCTTGACCTACAGTATTTCCTCTATACAGGATGTGAGTTAAGCTTGATTCAGTGTTTTTTTCACCCTGGTTCGTAACCCCTGATGTCTGTTCCTCCTCCATCCTCATGTCACAGTTCCTGGACACCAGCACTGTGAACTCAACTGTCGAGCCATCGGGTTTCGATTCTACGTGCGACAGTCGGACCGGGTCATTGACGGAACCCCGTGTGGTCAGAACGACTCATCCTTGTGTGTGGCGGGGAAGTGCCAGGTAAGACTGAGGTCATTCAGACCATGAGTTCATCTAATTTACCAGTTTCAGATGCTCGTTAGAAAATGCAGTTCTGGTCAAGTACTGCAGGGGGCAGCAGTGTATAGCGTGTGTCCTGGTCAGTGTACCAAGTTGTGACAGGATCTATTTCTTCGAGACATGAGATCTCTGAGACATAGTATATTCATGCTAGACAGAAAGACAGACAGACATATTTGCATGTTTTGACCTCATATTTGATGCACTTCACCGAACCGTCACCTGTATCCAAACTTAGAAAGCCATGAGTCCTTCTGTGAACCAGTAGAGTGCTGTTGACTGGATGAGTGATTTGTGAGGGAATACTGCATGGTGGTCTTTTTCAGATGGATTTTGATCTTAGACATTTGACTGTGTTCTTATGAATGAACTCCAAGAATGTGCAATGAACCTTTCCCTGCCTCCTCTTCCTCCCAGTTGTGCTGATCTTCCTCTGCTTGCCACTCTGGTTTCCCAGGCCTTGTAATCTACCAGAGATTTAATTCATATTAAGATTGAATCAAGATAGAGTCCCTCTGATCTCATATTAACCTTTGTGAAACTTCCACTGCTCATACCGGTGAAAATATGATTTGGCGTGTGTGTTCTCATTGGACGCTGCAGCCCTGGACTCTAATCCTATAGGTGGGAACTTGAGCAGTCAACTTGTGCGTGTGCGTGTGTCCTTATTTCTCCTGCAGTCCCTAACCTGGTTTGCTTACGGCCCAGAGGCTAAGATCCATTACCAGAGACATCGCCAAGACAACAGACCTCAGCCCTCGTGTGTTCTCTCAGGGAGTCCCGCAGGTCAGGGCACATCCCATAGTATCAGACTAGCAGGGAGGTTCTGTCAGGAAGTATGCTGGGAAACACACAGACTGACTGGATGTTCTCTCTGAAACATCTGCTCCTCATACCATGGCCCTCGTTTGCTGTGAAAGGAAAAAAATAAATCAGACTTTTTATTGTGACATAAGCTTCTGTGGACAGTACCTGAACACATTTGCTGAACACTTTTGCTACAGACCGAGTTTGTAGTACAGCAAATACACATCTTCAGCGTGTGTTTACTGTAGATATGTGTGCATTGTGTTGTGGAGCTGCAGTGCTTTGCTTCCTGGCCAGGCCTGTTTCCTGTGTCCGGGTTGTGCGATACACAAGACAGACTTGTGGGCTATGTAAGTAAGCACATGGGCTTCATCATGGTAGACTGTATGTGTGTGTGTAAGAGTGCATGTGTGTGTGAGTGTGAAGAGAAGGTACTGGAAGCGATCGTAACCTTCATGCAAATGTACCGTGTAATGTAGGAGGAGGTGTGTTGACTCAGGAACACACCTGGCATATCGCCCAGCCTTACATCTATAGCTCTATTCTGTGCTCACTGCATGACCTGGACACTATACACTCAACCAGCCTAAAGGCTGCTAGCTTCCTGAGCTGCGTTCGCTAACAGCAAGGCTCTGCCGGCGTGACCTTTGACCTGGGATACCACCGTGTGCCTCTCACCTTTCTGATTCTGACGCACTCGGAGTCTCAGCGCTCCACCGGAGTCCGAGCACACGTCACTCAGCTTTTATGGTTCCAGAAGGATGCAGGCATTCAAGACTTACTAGTCTCGGCCTGGGTTTATGGCCTTGTAAAGTGAAACAGTAGTGAGTCGTTGAAATTAATCGAATCACAAGGAACAAATACTTAACGTCTCATTTACGAGCGGCCCTAGATTGTTGTGTGTAAAAAAGGATTTGGTAGATACACAGTTGTAGGTTTGGAATTTCAGTTAGCCCTCTCATATTTGGACGACCTGCTGAGTCCTTGGGCTTACTGGGAGACAGGCAGCCTATATCCTGTGTGATCTAGAGCTTAGTTGGCTAAACAGTTAGGGGGCACCCTCTTCCCTCTGCTCTCAGTGGCTGAACTCTCTGATGCCTTTTCTGTCTCCAGCTGTTCTGTTTTGGCTTCATGAGCTTATACAGTACTGTGGCATAGCTAGCTTAACACACTTCATTAGCTAGCCCGACACAATCGATTGAATTAATTGGTTCAGGTCTGGTGTTTAACGATTCAGTCCAGTAGCAAATGGTGCTACAGTATATTACACAATTCTGGGAGTCACTGAGCAGTTTAAACTTACTGTTAAACAAGTGTGTTCCTAACCCATGGTAGACTACAGTCCTCATTGCGTTCTTTAAGTGATGACTGTGTGTGTCGGTTTCCTGGAATTTTATAGGGCCCCTAAGAATCCGAGATATATCCACGGGACAAATCCTTAAAGCTGAGGGTTTTGTCTGGTGGCTTCAGCTCCTCTGTGGCTGTACACTGGCCCTCAGGGCCCAGCGGATGTGGATGGAGGTCAGCCACAGGGCAGCCCGGCGCACATCGCAATATCTGCAAGCATTGTTACTTTGGTGTTATGTCAATATGGCTCCATGTACACGCACTGTCACAACAGAAGGAAAGTCTTACTTTGTCTTCATCTGCATCGTTCTGCTCTTCAAGATAGATATTTGGTAGCAGGTTTGTGCCCACCAATAGCTGCTCTGCACTTTGTGTGACTGATGGACTGCCAGTAAAGGTTTTTTTTTTCAGGATAACCTCTTGAACAAAGTCCTACCTATGAATCATGCACTTTATGTAAAGAGCTTGGATCCGGTTTGTGGGACTGCAGTGAGCTTTACACCCATGCCAGACGCGACACTGAAAGAGTGAAAAGGCAGGGGAAGGGTCTGAAAAAAAATGCTGAGTGCCGTTACACATCTTGGCCGAGCGCGGAAAAGAAAGCTCCCTTTATGGAGGGAGTTCCATTTAGCCTCTGCCGAGCACTCGCTCTGTGCCAGGGAGGTGCGCTGGAGAAGGGTGTGTGCGTGTTTTTAAAGCCTGATCTTTGACCACTCACTTCTCTGCCGGCTATGGTGGGATGAGATCTAGTGAAATGGATCTGGGCTGGATGTGCGTGACTCCAGCTTTACTAGCTGGAGGGCGATCTTTCAGCCCTCTGTGCATGGATAAGGTGGAAGGCTTTGCTTTAGTAGCACTACTGTAAAGGTAAACCAATTCCCCTTAAAATCTCAATATTCCCAGGTGGTCAACTCTTGACGCACTTTAATTTTTGCTTGGATTTTAAAGAACAATGTTGTTTTAAAGAACACTTTAGCTATTAAAATGACTTCACGACAATTAACGTTTCTCAGAGAATGTATTTCTGTATTTTACATTACATTAACTGTCAGAACTCTGCTAGTAACCTGTGTTTTCCAGTCCTCTTAGCTCCTTCATTTGTTTGTCTGCCGGTGCTCCATCCCTCTCCTCCCCCTCCCTCCTGTTCTCCTGTGAGGGATGAGGGGCTAGCTTTGGAAGTGCTGTTGGCTGTCCAATGTCTCCCTTCGCTGGGTCAGGGGCTCGACCTGCTCCCTACCACTCTCTGCCAGGCCTCAGCCTAGGCCTAAACCCAAGCCTGACATAACACAGCCAAGCACCGCCCACACCTCTCTCAGTCCCAGCCACTGTCTCCCTCTCTCTCCCTCTCTCTCCCTCTCTCTCTCTCTCTCTCTCTCTCTCTCCCTCTCTCTCTCTCTCTCTCTCTCTCTCTCTCTCTCTTTCCCGTTCTCCTTCTTTGACAGCTACATCTGTTTTAGACATTCTGGTGTTGGGAAGGACTTGTTTAAGGAGGGAGGAAAGCTCTGAAATACGGCTGGCACAACCTGGCCTCTCCTCTCACGACAGACTCCAGCTGGAGGCAGCCTGGTGTCCCACCTCTGTGGAGGACCACGGACTAGGCATCCGTCCACAGTGATTGGACCATCTTGGAGACGTGCGATGTGTCATGCTGCGGAAACAATCTGCGTTTCAACTTTCAACAGGAACAGTTTTGCTGCTTTCCCCTTCCTGTGTGACTTACTGTACTTCCTGTGATGTCAGTAGGATTCTCAAAGGTCTGATGTCTATTCTAGTTTAACACTGTCAAACACTGGCAAATGAAGCGATGTGAAACTAATGGTATTAGAATATGGTTTTTACACGACTTGGCAGGTGAAACTCCATTTGACATAATCTTGCCTGTTAGACAGCAGCTGTTGCTGTGCTGGGGAGCCGTGAGACTGCAGAATGAAGACGCAGGCTGTCCACACTGAGCTTGTGAGTGGGAGAAGTGTCTCAGGGTCTCTTCAACACATGGACCTCCGTGCTGGTTTCCTGTGGATGGTGTTCAGCTAAAATATGGCTCCTGTGTATGATGAGAGCTCTCAGTTGCATTGATGTTGAACCAGAAGCACAGAAGTGCTGGGGTGAGGATTGGCCTCTCCCCCCTTGGGGGACAGACAGAAGACAGACGGTGTTTGTAGGTCCGAGGGCAGCAGTATCCCAGGTCACTGACTGATTTACATGGAGACTCTGTACGGGGCCAGGCAGTGGTATTAATAGCAATCAGCAGACACACACACACGGAACACGGTGAAATATGTTGGTTCCTGCAATAGATCTTTGTCAGTCTGCGCAGCAGAGGGCAAGGCGGTGGAGCAGGTTAGCACCTGTGTGTGTTTGTGTTGACTAAAGGGAAGGCTACTTACTGTGTGGTCACTGGTCACTATGCACCAGGAATTTATGGTTAGTTGCGAGTGACAGATAAGATTGTCTCTGCCTAAGTGACTGTGTCAGAGCAGTCAGAGCAGTTGGTGGTCTGCTCCCCAGGGTCAAACGGTCATAAATTAAGCCGTTATCTGTATTCCTAAAGCTTTCGTAAACAACAGTTCATTAGCAGGTGCGTGAAGAAGCCTCACTTTAACAAAGCACCTCGCGGACTTCTGTTCACCCACAAAGGGATGTCCTTCTGTCCCTCTGTTTGTCTCACAGTCCCCTGGCTCACAATGACCCAGCTGGGAGCGTCCAGTAGGGCCCACCATGGTGTCTGTACCGCTGGCCCTTAGCGTGACCCTGTCAATCAGCCCCGTCAGCTTGCTTCAACAGCTCCCCAGGCTCCACCCCCTCCTCCCCTTCCCCCTCCCCCCCCCTCCCCCCCACCCCCACCTGGTTTCTGCATTAACCACTCTGGCTCCTCCCTTTCCAGGCCTTATACATACCTGCGCGGAAACAATCACGAGCCGTACTGTACATGCCCGGCCTTGCAGATGCTAACATGTATCCCAGATGATCCTCAAATCAAGCCTTCGCTCATTTCTCCCCTGCTCGCTCTACTTCCTCGAGCTCTCTGTTCAGTCCACTGATGAGCGTCCAAATGGCTTTTTTCTGAACATGTGTAGAATGAAAGTTGCTATGTGTTGTACTGTATGTCAAGAGAATAATGGTAGTAAAACATTTCGACCGGTGGCTCTGGGAAATCTTTCCAGAGGTAATACATGAATACAGTCAGCCATTGTATGAATCTTTTTTTGTACCACATCATGCTTTACAGTAATGTTAAGACCACCTGCTGGAGGATGTGACGTGTGTGCCTGTGTGGGTGGGTGTGCACGGTCAGACAAGACTTCAAGAATCAGACAGAGCCAAGTCTACTGTGCTGACCCCCATGTTAAAGGACACAGCTCTACAGGTGGACAGTGTAGCTTGCAGACCCCACCCCAGTTTGTGTGTGTGGATCCAGTGTAGCTTACAGTCCCAGACCCCAGTGTGTGTGTGTGTGTGTGTGTGTGTGTGTGTGTGTGTGTGTGTGTGTGTGTGTGTGTGTGTGTGTGTGTGTGTGTGTGTGTGTGTGTGTGTGTGTGTGTGTGTGTGTGTGTGTGTGTGTGTGTGTGTGTGTGTGTGTGTGGATCCAGTGTAGCTTGCAGCTCCAGACCCCAGCCCAGCTCAGATCAAGAGCTTTGGCCTCAGCTTAGGGCTTCATTAGCTGCTGTATGACTCTATGGAGATGGATATGCTGCTGAAAAAGCTTCACTTTCTGTGTGTCTTCCCTGTGCAAAAGCTACAAGCTCCCAGTATGTGAGCCTCAGGGTGTGTGTGTGTGTGTGTGTGTGTGTGTGTGTGTGTGTGTGTGTGTGTGTGTGTGTGTGTGTGTGTGTGTGTGTGTGTGTGTGTGTGTGTGTGTGTGTGTGTGTGTGTGTGTGTGTGTGTGTGTGTGTGTGTGTGTGTGTGTAGAGGGGAGCGAGTGCAAGCAGAAGCCAAGCCATTTCCAGGTGTGGAAACGGCTCTCATTTAATAACGTCATTACTAGTTCACGGTGGAAAAAGCTCCATTTAGTTTTCGTCTCTTTCGAGTTTTCACCATGAATTCTTGTAGACAAGCTACATAACCACAGGCTTCATTCAGTCTCGGATGGTTCTAAACTGGAGCTTTGGATGTATTAAATACATTATCTGGAATGGACTCATCAGTGTGAAGTCAGACACCTGTAGCCCAAGGGAGGGGATGGGTTCCACAACACTGTCTACTCCATTGGAAACCTCTCTCTTGCAATATTAAGCACACTCTTAACTGTCACTGTTTCTTTACTCTTACTCTCTCTCTCCCTCTTTCTCTGTCTCTCGCTCTAGCGCTCTCTCTGTGGTTCTCTGCTCTGTTGACCACAGCACAATATTATCTTGTGATTGCTCCAGGCGCGTGGTCGAAAGACACAACTACAATGTCCAATGCTCTCCCACTGTCATGCAGCACACGCCTTGCTTCAGTGTCTTAATGGTTCTGGTCATGTTCTGGAAACAATGGAACAGCTATAGTTAAACCATATGATGACTTCAGTCTGTATGTCTTAGTGGGTCTCTAGAATATGATTCCCTTAGTGGGCATGAGTCTTCACTCCATTTTCTTATTATGAATTTTCCAAGATTTATTGTCTTGCCATAGGATCTAGAACTGAAATGTTAGCTTACGTACCATTTGTTCCCCATCCAGAGAGTCATAATCCAACCCTCACTCTTTGAACATATTTAAGTCTATGTGATTTGATTCTGACATTCATCATGTTTCAGGTTATATACAGTGCCTTATCTTTTCCTGCTTCTCAGTTTCTCTTTTTCATCTTCCTGCCGTTGTTTCTGTCTCTTCAAACTCTTCAACCCCCCCCCCCCCCCCCCCCCCCCCCCCCCCCGTACATGCCCCTTCCCCCAGCTGTACCTCCTCCAGCTCAGTTTACAAGCCCGTTCTCTCCCAGATCAGGCAGAGCAGGCGTTCACTGCTCTTCAGCGACAGAGGAGAGCCGAGCAGCAGCAGCCAGGCGGTCGGAGCCCCACAGAGACGCTCCTGGAGCTGGGTTTCGCGTGCGTGTGACAGTGCGTGGAGCAGTGATATGTGTGTGTGGAGCGCGTGCATGCTTGACTGACTGAGTGCTTGGTTCGTTGGTGTTGGCCTTCATGAGAGAATGCTACCTGGTCTGGCTGTGCTGCTGCTCATCTGTCTCCACGTACGTGCGCAGGGGAAGCCCTGGTCACAGGTAGGACATACTCACTCTTCCTACCCATTCTACTCCCTAGCTCCTGGCTCCTAGCCCCTGGCTCCTAGACTGTAGCTCTACACCTGGTCCCACATGGACCTAAGAGAAGGACAGGTATTATCATAGATTTTTTCTTACTTGTCATCTTCTGTGCTAGATTACGGTTGAAACTGAATTGGGAGCAGTCCTGTACTTGACTGCTACACTAACAAGTGATGTTATTCCATGCCAGGACTGTGAAATGGATCAGTTAGACTGTAGGTCATGGGGAGTGGGGGTATTTAAAGTGGGACTGTTTTCACAGCTCAGGAGCTCCTCTTTGGTGGGCTGTTCTTTTTCCACACCACATTCACAGGCTGGTCTTAGTGTTATGTTACTGCACCCCACCTCCCCCAACCCCTCCAGTGATAACCTTTATTGGAAGGGGACGGTTCCATAAAGATAGTACTGACAATATGTGGGATGGAAACACTGTTGGAAACACTATTATTGGATGCGTGCCATCCTGAATTAGCTTGTCATGAGTAGCAGCCATTCACGTGTTGGTGGTGGTTTGTGCAGTACAGCAGCAGTTTTTAACCTATTTCTGAGGTTTTCACCCGTTTGTCCAGTGGGTTTCAAGGGCCAATTCACCTGATTAAAATGAATGGTCGAGGACCAGGGTTGAAGACCACTGCTGTGAGATATAACAGAGGGTGGTGATGGTGATAGCCTGATTTATGTGGATTCATCTGTGAATATGTGTCACGGTGAGTTGTCGGGTGTTGCTGTGATTCATGCAGTTCTGGTTCAGTGTTCATCAATCTTCTGACTCTATTGTTCTAACACGTGTTCGAGTGCTGACTGACTCACTGACTGATTTTTTTTTTCTTTTTCGTACATAGATTTGATTGGCCAGCGGAATGACTTAATTCTCGATTTCACCAGATATTTTCTGTATGAGTGCAAATGGGCTATAAATGCAAACAGTGGAGTGTGTCTTAAGTAGTCATCCAGTATTATTAGTGACAGGGAAGTAGCTGCTATAATTCAGCACCTCTTCCCTAAGCAGATCCTGTACAAACACATCATGAAGTCAGTAGTAACCCTATGCATTTTATTGGCAGTAGGATCAACACCCAGTGTGCTATTTCAGAGCTCTTTACAAGCAGTGGGCATTTATGGCTCTTCACTGCCCTTGGCCTACAGCTGGGGGGGTTGGAGGTGTGAGGGAGAAGTTATTGGTCTAACTTTCAGAATAAGAGTCCTTCTGTCATAGCTAAGCTATATCCCTCAATTTACAAGTACACTAAAGCAGTGGTCCCCAACCCTGGTCCTCAGGAGTCAATGTCCTTCATGTTTTAGATGTGTCCTCCTTCACACACACCTGATTCAAATAAATGGTCATTAACAAGCTTCTGCTTAGCTTCATAAGGAGCTATTCATTTGAATCAGGTGTGTTGGAACAGGGAAACATCTAAAACATGCAGGACGGTGGGTCCTGAGGACCAGGGTTGGGGACCACTGCACTAAAGAGACTAGTTGAATATAGATGACCTCTTTAATGCTGATGCAGGGCATCCATTAGCCTACTGGTTCCAGGAGCAACAGTTTTCCTCACACTGGAACCCCACCCCCCACCCCCCGCCCCTGGGTTTTATGGGATATGTAGTCCAGTTTGACATATGGTTGTGATTGATATTTGGGAAATGTCATGCTGTAAGGACAGAACTCTTGAGTTATCACTGTCTCGCAAATGTGAGAGCTTGTGCTTCTATTAGCGGTTGCATAGCTTGGTGGGCCTCATGACTCATCCCTGATACAAGTTCCAGAGCTCAAATCAAAGAGGGGGGGGGGGGGGAGGTAAGGATAGGCTGGCAAGTTCAGAGATTCTTCAAATCATTTTGATCTACAAGCGGGTCGTGACGGACCATTTGTCTGTTTAATTTAGTTAAACAAGGTTGGGAAAGCCAGTTGGGAAGGTTACAGCAGGACATCAGGTTCTGTGTTTCACTGGTCATCGTTACTAATTTACCCTCTATAATTGCATTGTTCTCATAGCAGTCTGAATTGGCTGAATTGTTGATACTGCAGTCTTACCCAAACGTTGGACCTCTCACATAGCTCATTACTCATTCATTACTGCATGGGGGCGATGGGTGGTTCCAGAAGGTATACAAAATTGTACTTCAATCTGCCCACATGATTCCCAAGTGATAAATGTCCCCCTCAATGTCGTCTGTCCTCAGCATTACTGCCACAACTACAGATGTGTTCTTGATGCTGACTGTGATAAAGGTTGGTCATTAACTAGCCCAGTTTAGACAAAAAGCCTAGCGTCATGTGGGCCACAGATGCTTGTGGTCATGGCATCCACATGCACTTCACATGGACCAGAGAGATTGGTTTCTCAGTCCAAACACCATGATGTGACCTGCTTTTGGGAGAGAATAAAGTGGCACAGGAATCAGTAGGAACACAGACATGCACAATGGACCAGGAGATCTGAGCATTATGGTTGTTGAATGCAGCCAGATGAAATCAAAGACTGCTCTGATTGTGAGATCAGAAACTAAATATAAAGATCATTAATCCTAATTGCATCAACCCAGCTGTTTATCCTAGCCTAGCATAGCCTGGCCTAACCTGGTTTAGCGTAACTAATCCTACAGCTTTACAGTAATGAATTAAAACAGTGAGTCTTGTCTTGCTCACAGCCTTCCCTGGGTGCACCTCAACCACATTGTGATGTAGCGTTTCAGCAGACAGGAAGCCACAAGGTTCAAATGAAAGGAATGGAATGACTGGTGCATAACTGAGGTTTGCTGGCCTTCGTAGCTCCAGGCCACACGGCTTCCTCACATCCCCAGAGATGCTTCTGCGGGTGGGGGAGTCAGAGCCGAGTCAGACCCTGGCTGGGAACATGGGATTCCTCTGGTACATGTATGGCCTCGCCGGGAAAGAAGATGGATATGAGGGCGTCTTGAGTCACCTTCATATTTACTGGCATTGAGGATTGGCACACTGGGCTGTGACCCTTTAAACATGTTAGCATGTAAACCCATGTTTACAAATCCTGAGGAACTATAAAGTTACTGTTATAAGTAGTGTTAAATTAGTAGTGTTATAAAGTAGTGTTATAAGTTACAAGGGATACAAGTTACAACTAAATGATGCTTTCTATAAGCAATTCAGTAGAGTCTTCAGTGAGTGGTGAGACGCTGATATTTCTGTTTGCTCCAGACAATGTGGCATCTTGACATTTGAAAAGATCTACACATTCACCCTATTTTAAATCTTGTCAGAAGCCATAAACCTACCAGTAGTATTTTATTAAGTGAACATTCTTGTAATTGTTGGGAGTAAACCAGAAAAGGTTTTAATTTGTCCCATCTGATAAGCCATCGAGTTCTGTATTCTGTGTGATTTAAAGTGCTACACTTACTATAATATTTCTCACTGTCAACACCTTTAATAAGTTACACTCGTAAACACTTGACGGAGTATTTATTTTTGACCTGTTGTCTTCATTACCTTGGAAACGGATAATAATCTGTCTCTTCTCTCAACCTCCTTGTGTTGTGTTCAATTTGTGAGATTTCTTTTCATTTCAGTAATATCCTTTCCAGTCTGTGGCCATCTTGTTTTAAGGTCATCATAGCTATAAATTACTGGCATGAGACAAAGTGCCCCAGAATTCTGTGCACTGGAAGCTCACTAATGTAAATATTACATCTCCAGATGAGTTGGCCTGTCATTGCGAGCCAAGTCTCGATAACAGTAGTGGCAACTGTCCAGAGTTTTCCTGACAGTACGTATGTTAAGAATTGAAGATGTTCCCATAATGTTCACTAAAGAATCCCTTCTAGCCTCAGGTCATAAATTTTGGTCTACAGAGAGGGACTCTTTCATCTTAAAGTGGATTTATAAATCCTGAAGATGAGTTGTGAATTATCCTGTGTTTCTTATGAGAATATCTGAGTTCAGGTCAGACACTCAATCCATTTAGGAGCCTTACTTGTAATGTTGTCTTTAAGATCAACATACAGTACAGTTTATATTCTAAATGCTTGAAAAATGACTTGAAGGTTGTGATGTGGTGGCCAACATGGAAATTAAATGTTAATCATTCTAAAAACTAGCGCCCAATATACAATCGTTGTCAACAATGTTAGTGTTTAATCGACTAATTGAACATGGTGTCTTGGTACTGTGTAAGAGTAACGTCAACTTCAACTCTACCAGACCTCCCTTATTTACATTTGGCCTGTGAAGTTGAGTTCTCCCTCTGGGCTTCCAATCCTGGTGGGTCCTGGCACCCAGAATAGCGTAGCGTGGGAACCCTGATCCCACCAGCGCAGACAGAGCCTCAGACTTCCAGCCCATGAACAAGGCTGAGAGACACTGGGATCCAAATAATTACAGTCGAGGATAGAGTTGTCTCTCCACACGTAGCATGGAGAGCCCAAACTGGAGCTTAATGTGTACAGTATGCGGCTGATAATGGATCATTTGTGTAGAAGTGCATTTCAGACAGCTGCATGTATTTGGAGTGTGTTGGCACGGTTCAACTCTTTACGTCTGCACCTGCCAGTGTCCGTATCTTAGTTAGCTGCTTCATCTGGCTGTCAGCAGTAAATTGCTTCATCTCACCAACATAGAGGGACACACACACCTCTAACCCACACTGCTCAGCCTCACACTCTGCCTCAACACCGTCCACACACACACTCTCACCGTGTAGTCACAGCCTTTGAGAAAGCCCAGAAGCTTCTCTCCACCACATCACTGAATTTACGGTTTACAAGGGGAGAGAGTTAAGAGACATTCTTGTTCATTTAAGCATGAAGTCACCCTGACCGCTCATTTTGATTCATATTTGCATTCCTCTGGGGGAACCACAAACCAGAACTCCTAGGTTGGTAAAAGACGGGTTATTTCAAGGCAAGTGGAGTTTGAGTCAAATATCTGCAATAACTGTGTGTGTTGAATGTGTGCATGTTACAGTAAGTGTAAGGTGATGACATTAGAGTAGATGTTGCTTTTTCTTTCCTTTTTTTAATATTGTTGCTTTTTCTCCCACCCACTTACTGGATATTGATTGAGACCTTTTTGTAGGTTAATACATGCCTTTGTAAATCTTTTTTAGAGTACTCTGTTTAGCTTTAAAATTTCACAATTTTACTAGAACTGGTGACTAGCCAGTCTAAAACCATCAGATCTTGAGCAATACCTCTTGGATTACAAGAAGACTAATGTTGTTTTTAACATCACTCAGTCGACTTAAGCACAGTGACACATCTAACCATTTCCAGATGAAGGTCGATTTTAGGGACATTTGAAGATCTGTTTTCTTGAAAACGGGATGGCATCTGGTGCCAAGTGTAATAAACCACCCATGGAGTGAAGGTGAAAAGAGCTGTAATGTGGACTGGGACTAAGTAAGCCCTCAAACACAGCAAATCACATTAGGAACCAAACCTGAATCCTCATGTCTTCCAGTCTGATATTTTGAAAGTGGTTGTGTAGAGTCAAGCCTCTGTGTACTGTTAATGTGTCCTTACAACTGTGGCACCTCACTGGTTCATGAAAGAGGGCACATTTTTTCAAGAACTTACCGGAAGCTACAGTAGAGTGTTTCGGATTTTCTTGTCAGGGGATAAACAAGAGCCTCTCTCTTGAACAAAGTCTTGACTGTGACTTACAATTGGCTTGATTGCTACAGTACAATCAGTGATCTGCACAAAGCACTGGATATCTAATACATCAGAGATTCTCTTACACTTCCTGTATCATAGGGGCCTTGCTCAAATCACGCTATCTCTCTCTGAAACCGCTGGTTTTCCACAAACTCATCAGTTGTGATATTTGATACACCAAATATTTAGATATGTGTAAATTTGGATTTTCTATCTTTACACAGTAATATACTTTCACTCAGTCTTTCCCAGGCATGAAGCCAAAGATAACCTTGGTCTCTATACTAGAACTAGGCAACAACTCTTACAATGATAAAGGAGATGCTTTTGTTTTTGGTCAGTTGGATTTAGAGTAATTCCTGAGACGGGAAAACAGGAAGATTGGATCTAAGTTTATCAGCTTCTCATGCTGCAGTGTTCAGTTAAAACTGGGACATGAAATATTTCTGCCAAGGAGGATAAGTTATTTTGATGTGTTTGTTATTGTGTGAGATTAAGAGATTTTTTGCCATAATTTGTGCCATAATACGGTATATGTTGATGTAGGGTCCTGAAAAAGTGTTTGACTTAAAATCACAACCTTGAACAATACCTGTCATATATTGTTTACGTTGACTTTCATCAGCTTCAGTTTTTCTCCATTTAGCTACGACTTTTTCTTACTTTTACTATTACTTCTCTTATCATCCATTTCCTGTGAAGAAGGATGTGCTTTGGGTTTACTTTGGCCACAGTACCGTCTTCAGACCAGCTCACACTGTTGGGCTGTGGGTGACCCAGAGCCAGGGGGCAGTCTCTTCAGGGGATCCTAGTTCTGCCCAGCCTCTCCTCAGTCCAACCCTGGACACCTGGCTTCCTGCCTTGGCAGTCCAGCCAAACCAATGCTTTAGTAAAGTGAAAGCAGCCAAAATGAAGGCTGTACTGTTGCTTAAACCCCTGTTTAATTACTAGGTATTCTCTTCCTCTGCAGCTTTAGAAGGATACTTGATGCTTTCGGACCACATATTTACTGTTTAGTAACCATACAGTGGATATTCTGTGAAATTGCATCACATAAACATGTTTGTATGAATGATGGGACTACTATACAGTATTCATTGTCTAAGATGTGTTTTCACAGCAAAGCAGGATGCTTGGTAATACCTCATCTGGGATCAGGAAGAAACTGTTTGTGACGGTGTAATGTCTAGGATCTGGATGGATTCACATGAACACCGCTGCACTCGTGGTTACAACCCTCTAGACATGCACACTGGCTGCTGGAGAGACCAGAGATTGGCAGCTGTCCAATCACAAAAGAGCTTTCTGTCCTTCGTTCCAAACGACTTCCTATTCTCTGCTGACTCGTCTCCCCAGGATGTCCACTTTCATCCATGGCAGTAGTGAGAGCGTGTTCTGTCTTGCTGGTGACCACTCCCCAGAAGTCTGGAACCACAGTGGGATCGGTCCCAAACCCTGCAGCACCTGTTCCCAGCGAGCGGCTTCTTTCACGGCTCGATTGGCAGAATTTATGGACTGCTGATTTAAGTGTAGTATACTTACCATATCCAGGCCTCTGGTGATTTGTGGCTGCCAATAGGAGACAGAGAGTTTGCTCAGTGCCGGGGGGGATTAGACTGGAAACTGCCAGAGCATAATGCCAAGAATATGCCTTGAGGAATAAAACAAGGGATCAGCTAATTTTGCGTTGTCGTGTTACGGTTTGGTGCTAAAGACAACTCCTTTGTGGAAAAGTCAACTGAAAATGTGAAACAGCGTGAAACTTTGTAGGTCAATGTGGTTATATTCAGATATATATTTTTCCTTTTCTGAATTTGTGGACCTTTTGACAGTGGGCGCTTGTTCCTCTAGCAATAGTAAAGTACTGTTTGTTATGGCTCGCACGAATTTGTTGAAGATCCATTTCAAAATCTCCCTCTTCCTGTGTGTCTTTCTCTCTTCCTCTCTCCAGAGCCTGGGCTGTGATGAGTACTTGGGCTCTGGGAAGGTGATGGACAAGTGTGGGGTGTGCGGTGGGGGCAACACATCCTGCACGGTGGTGACAGGTCTCTTCCAGCACAGTCTGTCCAAGGTGGGCTACCACAAGGTGGTGGAGATACCTGAGGGAGCCACCAAGATCAACGTGACGGAGATGATGAAGAGCCGGAACTACCTGGGTAAGAGTCTTCTGAGACACCGTAGCAGTGTGGGAACTGCCTCACACGCTTTCCTTACCCCACTGTCTTCAAGGCAACACTATCAATACTCAGTATGAAGTCATTTCATATGAAACATCTGACCACCTTTTTTTAATGTGGCAGCTTTAAGGGAACATCTGCTTGTAAAAGTGATTGCATTTGTTTAATTAAAAGGTGGATGAAGTCAAGAGGAAGTGAGATCTTGATGAGGGCACACGGCACTCATTTTGGAGAACCCCACTCGCTGAAATGGGCCGGAGAAATAATTATTGTAGTCTACGGAGCTCAACAGCGTACTCAGAAGTGGGATGCCGCTATTTTAGGAGTTACTACTGGAATGTCAGTGTTTTATTGTTGGAGACATTGGTTTAATGAGAGGGTTGTGCCATTGCGCAGCAGTGGGTCTGACCGAGGGAGTGCCTACTTCTTGCCCCCTCCTCCCCCTCCATGTCCCCCCTCCCCCCCCAACCCGCCTTCTCCCTCCTTAGGGAAAGTGTATAAACAAGCTTTCATTAGAAGACCTTTTCCAGAAGCCTTCCCATTCTTTTTAATTAAAATGAGGAATTTCACTGCTTCCTAGAAAACCAACACCACTGAAGGAGTCCCTTCCCTCTCTCTCTCTCTCTCTCTCTCCCTATGTCTTTTTCTCACACCCTCTCTCTCTCCCTCTTCCTATCACTTTATCTCTCTCTCTATCTCTCTTAGCTAACTTTCAAGACACAGCTGTCAGGGTTCCAAAACACGCTTACCTTTTTCAGTAGCACACACCCATTTGCTTATACACATACACATAAAGTTAAATGAGGAAATATATGTGGACATTTCCTCCTTTCAAAGATGTGCTCTGCGTGTGTGCATTATTATTGGAAGAGTTGGTGCTGTATGTCAGAAAGCAACATCTTTGGCATAGACGCAAATATTCGAAAGAGGTCAGGAAACCTGGACGCTAAATGGTTTCTTCCATAAACCTCTTATCGTCCATCTTTGACCCCTGGATAGTTCTGCGTTCACTGTTAGTGTAGTTTGTGCATTTCTAATGTTCAATCACTTTGGTCAGTTTTATGGTGTTAGTGGCTGTCATGGAAGCCAGCCATGGAAAATCCGCTTTTTTGCCATCCGTTTTGAATTCAGGTCTGCCAGTACTAAACAAACAGGTTGTCTTGTATAAAAGACACAACTTTGAAGATCCATATGATAGCGTTTATTCAGTTAACAGTAATTACTTTCAGAAAGATAAAAAATTTGCATTTTAATGGCATTGCGTGTTTACGGTAAACTGGTTCACATTGAAGAACAATTATGTGGATGTGGCTGCCATGGCAGCTTCCTGTCTGTCAGTACCAGGAGCGGTAGAGCTGATGGTGACAACAAAACGATATGTGTGTGTGTGTGTGTGTGTTTGTGTGTGTGTGTGTTTGTGTGTGTGTGTGTTTGTGGGTGTGTTTGTGTGTGTGTGTGTGTGTTTGTGTGTGTGTGTGTGTGTGTGTGTTTGTGTGTGTGTGTGTGTGTGTTTATGTGTGTGTGTGTGTGTTTGTGTGTGTGTGTGTTTGTGTGTGTGTGTGTGTGTGTTTGTGTGTGTGTGTGTGTGTGTGTGTGCATTGCAGCTCTGCGTAGCCGTTCTGGTCGTTCCATCATCAATGGGAACTGGGCCATCGACCGTCCGGGGAAGTACGAGGGCGTGGGCACCATGTTTACTTACCGACGACCCAATGAGATCTCCAGCACCGCCGGAGAGTCCTTCCTTGCTGAGGGGCCAACCAATGAGATCCTGGATGTTTTTGTGCGTAACCAATCAGAACTGACTGAGGTTACCTCACACACAAGTCCACAGATACATTGTGATCAGACATTTTGCACAGGATCATCATTCAAAAAGCAATTTGTTTCCGTCTGGAAATCCCTTCTCTATACTTTATTATAAACCTCATCAGATAAGATTTTTGACAACTTTTGTTTAAATAAATAATAACTATGCCTCTGTTCCCAGGTCATCTTCCAGCAGCCGAACCCAGGAGTTCATTATGAATACATCTTGCCCTCTGAAAACCCCGTCATTCCACCCTACCCTGACCACAGACCTGGAGGTGAGGCAACACAACACTGAACCATAACACAGAACCAGACCAGGAACTAAGAACCACAACATGAACCAGAGCTGAGCCTGAACCAAAAACATAGCAAACACACTCACCTGTCAGGGGAGATTCAGGGTTGAGAGAGTCCATAAAAACATACCCAGCTGGAAACAAATATATCGCATGTCAGTGTGTATCGTTTTCAAATAGCATTTGAATGGCTAAACCACTGCGTTGCATCCCTCAGGTAACACTCTGAATGGGCAGGGTGGGTACAACCATCGTAATCCACACCCAGAGGGCTATGAGCCCACAGGTGGGGGCAGCAGGTACCCGTCTCAAATCCCTGACAACCAGGTGCCCGTGGCTCCACCGCCACGCCGCCAAAGAGACTACAACTGGAAACTGTCTGGGACAACAGAATGTAGTGCCTCCTGTGGCAGAGGTGAACACAACAGCCTTGCCAGAATCTTTTCAAAATAGTTCACCAATGGATCGCATAGACTAACGTTCATGCCAATGGCCGTGTTCTGCAGTGCTATTGTCAGCTGCTGCTAGCTGACCCTCCCCTTGTGTGACCTGTGTGCAGGTACCAGGTACACCGTGTTCCGCTGCGTCCACAGGGTGAGTCATGAGCAGGTGACTGAGAGCCTGTGTGACAGCAGCAGTCGGCCCAGCTCGCAGGAGGAACCCTGTAACCTGCAGCCCTGCCCAGCCTTGTGAGCGCCCCCTCTCTGACACACATACACATTACATCTTACGTGTATTCATTTCAGCAGACGCTTCTATCCAAAGCGACTTCCAGGAGAGAGCTTTAAAAAAAGAGCATTGGTCACTGATCATAACAACAATGAGATAGTCCCCAAACATGGTGGGGTAGTCAGATTATGAAGCATACATTGTGGGAAACCAAACCAGTGCCAAAGGGAAGAACCACAAGCAGATTCAGATAAACAAGTTACAATTGAATAGCATGAATCTCAAACGTGCAACAGAGTACGTGTGGGAAAGCAAGTAATAATAATAAACTCATACATGACAGGCAGTGATGCGGACACACAAGCAGATGTCTGTGCACACACACACACACACCCAGACACACCCTCTCACACATGCCCTGCCATGCACGCCTTAGGTACAGATGAAAAAGCTGTGCTTCTTGATAGGTTGATATAGATTGCGTGAGTGCTTCTCATTGTGAAACGTCGTTTTTCTTCCAGCTGGGACATAGGGGAGTGGTCTGAATGCAGTAAAACCTGTGGTCTGGGCATGCAGCACAGGCAGGTGCTGTGCCGCCAGGTCTACGCCAACCGTACCCTCAACGTCCACACCACCCTGTGCCGCCACCTGGAGAGGCCCGAGACGGCCAGCACCTGCCAGATGAAGATCTGCAGCGAGTGGCAGATACGCAGCGAGTGGAGCACCGTAAGAGATCACCGTCCACCAATCAAAAAGCATTTCCAAAAAGATTGTCCCTGCGTGGCTGTATGAAGTTGCTGTGTTGTGAGTCCAGTACGGTCCTGCAGCTGTGTGCTGTCTCGCTCCCCAGTGCTCTGTGCCGTGTGGCGTCGGCCAGAAGGCCAGGGAGGTGCGCTGCGTCAGCAACGTTGGGGACTTTGTGGAAGACGAAGAGTGCAACATGAAGCTGAGGCCCAGTGATGTGGAGAACTGTGACATGGGGCCCTGCGCCAAGAGCTGGTTCTTCACCGAGTGGGGGAACAGGGTAGGGAGTGGAACCGGACATAGAAACACAGAAAGACTTCCTCTCCAGTCCCTACTTGGGTTATGTCTGCTTCGAAATATGCCCGTTTGTTCTGCATGCACTGTGTTATTTTCAATGGTAATGTTATTAGTAAGAAACTGATCTATATATACTGTATAGTATATACAGTATATACTGTATATATATATACAGCTGTAAATATATTCTGTGGTTTCCTTGTGTCTGCGGTCCCTGTAGTGTTCTGCTGAGTGTGGGTTGGGTGTCCGGACACGCGGTGTGCTGTGCCTGACCAATCACATCAGCAGCCTGCCCCTGGAGGGGTGTGGCCACGAGCGTCCCGCCGACTCGCAGGTGTGCAACCAGGGTCCCTGTGAGAGTCACATCGACTGGTTCACAGGCCCCTGGAGCCAGGTACGAAGAGTGGGTGTGTGTGTGTGTGTGTGTACAGTACATACAAGTATGTGTGTGTTCCTGTCCTGAATAGCTAAAGGTTGGCCTTATTTGATTTCACAGTCATTTGTTCCGGAAGGTGCCTCAGTGGTTCTATGATATCTCACACCCTGTGTGCTGTTGTGTCAGTGTTCAGCAGAGTGTGGCACGGGCAGGCAGCAGAGGGTGGTGGTGTGTCTGATGAAGTCTGATGAAGGCCACACCGTCATGCCCCCCTATGAATGTTCCTCGCTGGATCGGCCCCTGGGCCAGCAGAGCTGCCACATCAAGGCCTGCGGGGCCAAGTGGTACCACACAGACTGGAGCGCTGTGAGGAACCACACACACACATATCCTTCCACACACACACACACACATATATCCTTCCACACACACACACATATCCTTCCACACACACACACATATCCTTCCACACACACACATATCCTTCCACACACACACACACACACACACATATCCTTCCACACACACACATATCCTTCCACACACACACACACATATCCTTCCACACACACACACACACACACACACACACATATCCTTCACACACACACATATCCTTCCACACACACACACACCTATCCTTCCACACACACACACATATCCTTCCACACACACATATCCTTCCACACACACACACACACATATCCTTCCACATACACATACATTTATAGCTCACAGAAATAGGAAGATCCTTATCATTTTCCTTTCACTTTCCACCTTTCATCAGTTTTGTATTCCTGACCTTTTAGCACCTGCTGAAATGAAGGGATATTTTGAACAGGATTAGAAATGTCCTCTTTCATGGCATTCAGACAGGACTGATGGAGTCCATGTGTGCATGAGGCTGAAGTTCTGTGTACAGAAGCTTCAGATCTTCCCTTGTTGCCGTTCTTCTTGCAGTGCTCGAAGACGTGTGAGGGGGGGTTCCGTGTGCGGGAGGTGAGGTGTCTGTCAGATGACATGAAGCCAAGCGAGGCGTGTGAGGGGCAGTTTAGACCTGCGGACAGGGAGGAGTGTAACCCAGAGCCCTGCGTTCCTCACATAGGTCAGTCACAGCACCTGGAGACACAGAGGACACAAGCTGGTTGGGATCCCCACTTTTGAACACCGCAGTTACAAACAATTTCCAAGAGTCCCACTAAATACTATAGGGGGCATGATGTCATAACCTAACTGTGATTACATCAATTAATCGTATTTAGTTGCGATAGAAATACAAAAATAGTTCTTCTTAGTGCTATGCACAAACTAGAAAACTCAGTTTGAGATTCTGACTTGTTGTTTTCCTGATTCCAGATGAGAACTGCAGAGATAAGTACTTCAACTGTAACGTGGTGGTCCAAGCTCGTCTGTGCGTGTACGACTACTATAAGACCACCTGCTGTGCCTCCTGCTCCCGCGTGGCCCACAGACAGTCCACATACAGGGGCCGCAACAGCTAACCCTCCCCCCCCGCGGGCCTGCCACCTCCAGCTGGGTAGCACACAGCTGGACACAGAGTACCCAGGGAAGGTCCTCCGTCACTGGGTCCCACTCAGACGCATGGGGGAGGGTGGTGGGGAGGGCCTGCATCTAGCCTTTTTGGTGGACATGGTTACATTGAAGTCCCATTACTATAAACTGAAAGAAGAAAAAAAAAAAACGGAACAAGCCTTTGTGACGCCTCTTGAGAAAGGGACTAGTTTGTGATGGTGGAGATTTACTGGGCATGAGTGGAGCTTTGATGGACATCAAACAGAAGAATCTGGAACCACTTCATGGAACTTAACCGGAACCGTCCAATAAAAATGATCGGACTCTTCTTGTTGTTTATAGAAGACCAGTCTGTGACTGTCACTCACCTGTCCTGGGACATAAAGACAAGGAGGGAGGCTGCTGGCCTGTGGGTCACAGGCACACAGAACAGAACACATTTCAAACCATGTGTTTGAGAACATGCATAGACTGTACACTCATTCTAATAAGCTTTTTTCCATTCTAAAACAGACGCATATTTATGGTATGACAATTAATATAATAAATCCATGTAGTATGAAGTCGCCCTTGCTCTTGAACCACCGCTCACTACAGCATGTGCGAGGAAGGCTAGGCTCAGTTGCCTTCATCACCTAAACCCAAAGATAAGTCGTATCCTTTACACAGCTCAGTATTTCCTGAAAAGTCTCTTTAATACTCTCTACTCTTTTTAAATGTCCGGCAACAATGCACTCCTCTAAGATCGAGCTGTCCCATCATGCTTTGCACCGCAGCCTTCTGGGTATTTACTATATATGAATGAATGAATAAATGAATGAACGAATGAATGAATGGATGACTGAGGCTTGTTCAGTGAAGCTTCCCAGTGACTAAATAGAGAGCCCTCTTTATTTATTTGCAGGGGTCCTCGGGGTTGGGGTTGGGGGTGGGTTTGGGGGGGCTGGTTTATCGGCCACCAGTGGCCTCTTTTGGCGGCAGAGTTTCAGCATCCACTGGCCCCTCCACCAAGCCGCTACATGGATGTAGGCATTCCAGAGCTCATTAGATGGTTTAAACAGATGGTTTGCTGCCTGCTGATTTAACAAAAAAATTGTCTAGAGGCTAGAGAGAATCCTTCAGTAAACTCTAGTGAAGACTGGAACATATTTTACATAAACTGTTGTTTTCACCTATTTTTTTATGTTGTTCCTATTCTGTAATATTGGTACGTAACAAATGGTGCAAATGCAAGATTCATATATTTTGTTCTTTGGTATGTAGGCAAATTCTCCTAACAAACATTGCATCTTTTGATGTGAGATGGATGTAATGGACCTGATATCAGTCTGAGTCCATCCAGTCAGGCAGCCTCCTCGTTCATCTTACAGCCATGTCTGTAAGACAAAGTGACAACAGCTGGTGGGATCTCAGCCATCTTAACAAGCTCTATAAAGTCTATGATATAGTTAAGAAAATAACCATATTGAATGTGTTGTAAATGTTACACTGTTATTTATCAAAAAACACCACACAGCTACATCTGTTTTTGAATTGCTAATGCAAATATTTGATCATTGTTCATATTACTTTACATTTTATACGTTCAGGTTTTGATTGACATGCAGTGTTTTTAACAGTATGAATAAACTAATAATGATGTTTATACAAAATTGGAACAATCTACTGTCAAATGGTTGTCAAAAGGTGATGAAAAAGTTGCCCCCATTGAGAAATGTCCATACCACAAACTGATAGTTCTAATTCTACAAGAATATATATGTATTTTTTATCATTCTTGCTAATCATCTTTTGTTTCAGAGCCAAGGAAAGTTCTCCCCCTAGTGGAGTCTAGCTAGTTGTTCATTAGGGTGGTGGAGTTAGAGAGCCTAATGCCAGGGAGAGCCAGACAGGCACGAACACCATTACAGCAGAGCAGACTGTCTTCCTATGCTGCCAGGGAGGCCTCACAGCCCAGAGAAGCAGCCCTGCTGCTGACTGCAGCCACACAATTACCTCAGGAGCCTCCAGCTGGGACCAGTGAGCTTCTACGACCTCTTGTCACTTGCTATAAAAGAATAAACACTTCACATAAAGAAACAAAAAAAACGCATTTAGTCTTTTCTGACATACAAGCCATGTAAGGGAAAGAAAATCTCTTTGGATCTTTGGGTAGTGCTGAAACCACCACACGAATGCTGAATCATGATGTGCCATTTACCTTGAAATAAGCAGCTAAAATGATCTAAGATTAAGTTAGATTGAACTGCAACATTCATTTTCCTCTCATGTGGTTTGCAGGTCTCAAACGATACTGCAATTCACTTTACCTTGTGATTCATTTGAGGCTTCTCTCTAATGGTTTCTTTGATAGTTGGCATAACAGACTACTATTTGACGATACCATTTTTATTAGAAAAGGAATCTAGAAACCATGTTCATTTCCACACTTGTGTGAAGACTGAAGTTACCCTAGCAGAAAAGGTAATAGGTGCACAGTATAATATGATGGTTCACACTGAGCTGTGTAGTGTGGAGGTTCAGACACACCACATGGCTATCTGCACACATTCATTCAGAAACTACACATCACACAAAAGGACTGATGCAAATCGAAGGGTTTATTGTGTTCAGCGATTACAGGAGAAGAATATAAAGAATATACTAAGACTGAAGTATGTGTAAAAAGCCAAAAAGCAATTTATCAGGCACTGAAATACTATTGACCTTAAACACAGTTTTAATGGACATCCTGTGGGTGATTTCAGGTGTTAAAGAGTCATTGTGAGTGCAAAATACAGCGATAGCTCGAATGTTGAATTTGTTTGTTATGTAGCAAAGTGTTGCAATACTGAGCAGCAACGTCTTTAAATTGAAAAGATAAAACTTCATGTATTTCATTAATCATTGATACTGGTTGAGATGACGTAAGGTACGTTGTCTTGAATCTTTATTAGACTGGTTTTGTCCAGGTCAGGGAGACACAGTTGTATCTGACCCAAATCTTCAGAACTTGTCACTAAGAACAACAGGACTGAACGACTTGCTGGTGTCAGCCATGAAGGCCTCGATCTCTTCCACGGTGCGAGGAACACAGGTGAGCAGCTCCACGCCGCTAGAGGTCACTGCAATGTCATCCTCAATGCGCACCTGGACACACACACACAGGGCCTTCATTACATTTGTTACTATACATCGATTACCTTATAGAAGACAATAATCAAAACAACCCTGGGCTGAACATTAATTGGCTTCCTTAATTGTATTGAATTCCCAGAAATTGTTGGACATCCACTTCTTGATTCCTACTAACCCCTCCAAAGCCACGGAAGCGAGCCAGAACTTGGTTGTTGAGGAAGCAGTTCTGGGCTGGGTTGGCCAGGGCCTGGTCCAGAAGATGGTTGATGAAGTAGATTCCAGGCTCCACCGTCAAGACCATGCGCTCCTTCACCACACGGCCCATCCTCAAGCTCTTCAGGCCAGGCTCGTTGATACGCTCCACCCCCTGGAGACGATGGAGAACACGCATGTGTGCACCGTTCCACTGACACAACTTTGCATCTCAGGTTTGAAAATGCTACTGTGTACTTTATATTGTGTGTGTGTTGTCACACTGTCCTCACTAACACAACACGCATGTTAACAGACATACACACAGCAGTACCATACCTCTGGGTAACCCCCAACGTCATGCACGTCGATGCCCAGCAGATGTCCCAGGCCGTGGGGCATGAAGACTGAGCCCATGTGTGCTTTCATCATGTCCTCCACACTGCCAGTCAGGATGCCGATCTTCACCAGCTCCTCCAGGTGCACTCGGTCAGCCAGACGGTGCATCTCCGTCCACTTCACCCCTTCACACCATTTTTCACACCAGTGTTAAGGTCACGTTTCTTCAGGCCAAAATCAACAAGTATGAACAGAGTTCTGCAATCCTATTTAGGACTGTAGTCAAAGTCTGGTAGAGCAGCATTAGCAATGATCAAAGTGTAGGTAGCGTTATTTCATTTCACAGAACTTATTTCGATCTAATCCATTCAACCGAGGCATGAATGTCCTCTGTGGTGATACAGTACCTGGCTTGATGGTAGCCAAGATGGCCCGAGAAGACTTCAGCACAGCCTCGTAGATGGCCTTCTGGTCTGGAGTGAATTTGCCGTTGGCTGGGAAGGAGCATGTGATGTCGGAAGAGTAGCAGTAGTACTCTCCACCCATGTCAAACAGACTGCAGGAGACACACACACACACGAGTGAAGACAGAGCTTGGCTCGTGGCCTGTTATCTTTCGCTGAACGTAAATCATCGAAATTGTTCACAGCATGAACATAAGAATATGAATAAATGCACATTTTGAGAGCAGTTGCTGTTTTCTTTTCAGAGCAGCTCACATTGTGTCATCATAGGTGCTCCACACAACCACTTTCAATCTCCACATTTAAATACACAGCCGAGCACACTGTCTCTGCGCCATAAAGAAACCAGCAGGCCATGAAAGATAAAGGACAGCCGCCCAAGGAAATACAATTCTGGGCATTGCTGACTCACCACATGTCTCCATCCATGATGGTCTTGTCATTTGGGGCCCCAGCATGACCATAGTGCAGAACTGAGGAGTTGTTTCCACTGGTGTGAAGGCAGACACAACAGTCACAAACCGGCTACATGATCAAGACGTGACCTTTTATCAGTTTGAACTGGACAGCAGTGCGTTTCATTTAGACTCCTCTTCAGACAGGACCAGGCTGAAGCTTACAGAGGTCAAAGTGACTGAATGTTGACTTGCTGTGGTTTATTCCTCCCTGAATTATACAGTTCATCCCCAGTGCCATCTGCGGTTAGTGATGAAACAATGAAACCACAAAGCTTTTAACTTTTTTTTCTTCAAGAAAGACGACCTCTAAGGAAGGTGAGATGTCAGGAAGATGGAAACTAAGAACACTGGAAACTAGTAAATAGTGGTCATCTTATTAATATCTCATCTTATTGATTACTAGTAACGTTTATTGAGTTCTCTCCCGTTGGCCGGCTCTATAAACGTGGGTTGGCGAGGGAAGATAATTTCACGGTCCGCTAAAGTCTTTCGTCTGTGTAATCTCTGTCAAAGTGCTGAGGAACAGCTTCTGCTGTCTTACGTTCCGCAGATGCAGGTGTAGGAGGTGTGCCGCATCCCCCCACGTGTGTAGCAGTAGTGCTGGAAAAGACTGGAGGCAAGAAAAGCACCAGGCAAAAATACAATCAATAAACTGAACTAAACCGACACGCAACACAGAAATTCATAAATGATTCATAGGTTGTCGTTTTTTTTTTGCATCTTTAAGATGTGGGTCAATTAATAGAGATCAGAGGAACGGGAGCTGGTCAGCTCAAAGGCGTTTTCAGAAGGGAAGGTTCAAACACTGCTGCCCTCTTCTTGACCTGCTGCTTTAACTAGCCTTCCCCTTCTTCTCTAATCATCCTGCAGGCAAAGCTGTCAAACACCCCTGCATCTCTGGCAGGTCAATATAAGCACCAGGATGCAAAGCAGATAAAAAGGTCACATGAAGGTGCTGGAAAAAAAAAATACAAACATTTTCTACCACATTTCATCAGCGGTGGTGGGAGTTCTACTACTGAAAAACGCATGACTGGATTTGACAGGAAGCCCAGTGTTACACTTCCTACACTTTCTGAAGAGCTGTTTGTTCTTAATGCTCCCCGTGTCCTAATAGCTAACCAACAAACCTGCTTCTTTTCAGATGCTCCAAGCGTAAACAGATCAACAAACCACACAACGCTGGTTTAAGCAGCATCATAACCCAGGTTTCAAGATGTCTAACCTACCTTTCCATCTCGTACTCTTTCTGTCCAGGTTTAACGTGCTTCATAAGCTGTGGAAGGAGGATCAAGCTGGCTCATTTAGGTCATCTCATATCAGTCACGCCATGTAAAATAATCTAGCTCCTTCCCCCTGCGGTGGGGCTATGAGGCCCTGCAGGATCTCACCTCTTTATGGGCTTCACTGGAAATCCTGTTGGTGTAGCGCAGCACCTCCAGCTCCATATCAGTCTTAACCAGACGGCTGCAGGTTGGAAATGGACAAGGAGGTGAGAAGCACTTTCTTTTCATGTGCGAGTGTGCTGTGACTGTTGGTGTCATGCATAAACACATTTTGTAGCACCCAGCATCTAGCCACAAGCTAAACAACCAGGGAGAGATCCCAGTTGGTTGGGCAGTGGGAATGGGGTCACCAGAAAAGGGCCTACAGTGATTTATGTTATGTTAGACACCTCAGAAACTGATAAATTACAGAAACTATACTAGCATCTTACCTGGGCAGAAAACTGCTCACTTCTGACTTAGAACCAGGCCATGCCATCTTATAATCGGGGTGTCTATTCTTGGTTCACCTCATTATTCCCCTCATTTTTCATTCTTGTTAAATGATGCTTTCTTTGTGTTTCGAAAAAACAGTCACCTCAGATGAGTCAGTATAAAAACAAACCACAGTCGTCTAACATGGTTAAATCAAAAGTCCCAACAGACTCCCATGTAACCCATGGTTGCAGCTGCACTGATACTCTCTGATTAGACACTGAGTATTAAATGCTCTATTCACACTCATATTTAAAATTCCATATTCTGGGGATGCAGATGGAAACAAGGAAATGTTCTTTTCTTCTCCTTCTCCGAGGAGACGTGCCAGAACGGCTCCCTTATTTCAGAAATGTCAGTTTCATTAGGGTGGTGGAGTTAGAGAGCCTAATGCCAGGGAGAGCCAGACAGGCACGAACACCATTACAGCAGAGCAGACTGTCTTCCTATGCTGCCAGGGAGGCCTCACAGCCCAGAGAAGCAGCCCTGCTGCTGACTGCAGCCACACAATTACCTCAGGAGCCTCCAGCTGGGACCAGTGGCTCACTGCAGGTGGAATGAAGTTCTCTATACCACTTTAATCATATTAGCTATTTACAGCCTGTGTAAATTGCTATGGAGAAAGTCACATCTTTCTCAATTGGAGCAGAGAAAGCACTTAAAAGGATCACAAGAAGTGAAATTGAATCTACTCACCACTCTACAATGACTGGATGCAGAAGAGTGTTGTTTACCTGGAATCTATACAATTTGATTATTTGTATTTTTGTATAATCTTTTATTTTTTATTTTTTATATACTTTCAGAACAACAGAACACTATATCATGTTGGCATGAATGGATAACGAGCAGAAGTTACTAAAGCTAGCATATTAACTTCCACCCAATTAGTTCCATAATTAGATTCGCTAATACAAGACCTCCTTTTCAATAATATACAACTATACTTCATACAAAAGTCTTTGATGCTGAATCAACATACCGGCTGATTCCTTCAAAGGAGGCTTCGCGGCAGATACTCCCACTGTCGGTGTTCTGTCCTCTCTAGAAGACAGATGCACTTATGAGGCTGTTTTCCAGTCCACGTAAATATCAATATTTCAACACAGCAAAGGCACAGAACCATAGAAACAGATACCAACAGCATAGCCAACAAGGACGAACTAGCAAATCCCAAAATTATATGACTGTAAGAAGAATATAATGACACTTGCTAAGTGTGTAACTCTGCATTATTAAGACAGAGGGTGAGATGACATACCAGGGTTAGGAGGACGGCTGCTGACATGCTGACCAGGGCTTCAGGGATCTGGAAACACAGAGAACTTGTATCACTTTCCAGCATCAATTCTGGAAGGTAATGACTGTTCATGTGCACACGACAGTGTTGTACATCAACAGTCAATGATCTTAGCACTGTTTGTTAAACATCAGAAAACAGATTCACTGTAGAAATGTTCTAAAAGTTTTCATTTACACAACTTTGAAACCATCTATTTTCATAGGTCGTTACAGTAGCTTTGAGAGTGTAACAGCTTTTGGTAGAAATAATGTGACATTCTTTCATATGAAACCTGTTAATCCCATATCCTGATGCTGTGAATAACAAATGGGGAAATGATTACCTAAATGCCATTCTACATAGATCTCAAGGTTAAGAGTTCAAAGAATCAAACTTTGCTGCTCTCCATCTCGAAATTTGAGTATCAAACACGTCTATGTCTTAAAAGACGAATGAGCAGAGTGGAAATCCACTGGACAAAAACTGAATGTTAATGTGCCATATGCCTACAAGAGACAGCTAACATTTACCTAATCACCACCCAGGTCTACAGGGAAAATAGCTGTTTCCCCTCAAACATTCATCATCTCCCTGTGTTTGGTTTGAGACTGATGTGACTGAAAGCGTTTGAGAGGGGAGTGCCTCATTGACGATCTGGCAAATTACTGAACATAATTATGATGCGGCAGTAACCTCCTATCACATACCAGAGTGCAATATGCCCTTGTTCACTGTTTACTGTTATCAAAGTATGAAGCAATGTACCCTAATCAGTTATACTATCTAGTTATACACCACAGTATCTCTAACCTAAGGTGGTTCAAAGTCTGATTATATTGTCTTTGAAAAGATAAGATGTTGCAGACGAGCAAGATCTGAATGGATAAACACTGGAGCACACTTACATCGCAGGTATACTGCACCTCATCCACTGCATACTTCTGTTGGAAATGTTCTCTTGGGTGGATCCTGTCAACAAATACAGACGAATGATTTAAAGATGATTTTGTGTTTACTTTACTTCAGATGACCGTCACGGAAAACCGCACAAAGGCCAAATCTGAGAAAGTTTCAAAATGAAGATGGAACTCACTCTCCCATCCAGGTTCCATAACTTTCCGGAAGCTTAGGAACAAACAAAACAGACTTTCCTGTGTCCACATCAATGGATCCATAACAATCTGCTTCAGTCACTCCAAAAGCCCAGTGAAAGAAGGACTCCTGTAAAATAACATGAAACAAGCACTGTGAGCTTACACTAACTGCAGTCAACATTAAAAAATGTAGTACATTATTTTACAATTAAATATTATATATATATTATTTTTTTTTTTTTAATAGCTAGATATTGAACATGGTCGCCCTGTGTGCAGCCTACCTGTCTGAACAGCAGGTCTGTATCTGTGCAGTACCTCTGCTTCTGTTCTCCCCCCTGCAGAAGCACCACAGAGTGGGGCAGCAGCCCCTCCTTGGCCCTCAGGCCCTGGCACAGCCGCCTGCGGTTCTCAGCAAACAGAGCTGCTGACACCCTCAGGGTGTCCTTCCCCAGCCAGTACACAGGTCTGGATTGGACAGGAGACAGGAGAGGGAGAGAGGTTACCCACAGCAGTGGTCCCCAACCCTGGTCCTCAGGGCCCACCTTCCTGCATGTTTCAGATGTTTCCCCACATCTGATTCATATGAATGGGTCATTATCTAGCTCTGAAGAATCCTGGTTACGAACATGCATTAGAATCAGGTGTGTGGGAAGAGGGAAACATCTAATCATGCAAGACGGTGGGCCCTGAGGACCAGGGAAACATTTAAAACATACAGGACAGTGGGGCCCTGAGGACCAGGGTTGGGGACCACTGACTTACAGTACCAAAAGATTGCCTATGCATTATGCATGCAATACTGGGCATTTCTATGAGGTAGCCTAGTTAATGGAAACTGCATAACTTTTGAAATAAACAGGGATCTAGAATGTATGACTGTTTGAACTATAACTGAGCAACAAGGATACTCTGGTCAAGAATCTGCGACACGATCAAAGTTCAATCATCAGTCTAGTCTAGGCATAGTTTATCACTGCACTGCACAGGACTTTGACAGTTCAACACTGACTGCTCTATTTTTTCAATGTATTTATTTTTCTAACATTTATCCTGCACTGCACAGCTACAGGCAATGACGACCAACCAAAACACTTAGAAACTGCATTTTGCATTTTGAAGAATTTCCAACAATTCCTTCATGTTTCTAGAGAGACCCTTCAACAGCCAATCAAAACAAATCTGTCAGATTCTGATAAAACAGCGTTAGCCAATCAATCACGTTATTGCAACAACATGCGACATGCAACTCAATACAAAGTAAATAATATAATATATCTATGTAAGGTAAATATCTAATATAATATATAAGCTCAAGTCTAGGCTAAAACTGGATGAATTTCAACTTACTCCTGACGTGCCGCCATGATAGTACTAAGAGACTGCGGATGTGTCACGTGCTTTAGTGCTGATCAGCTGGTCTCACTTCCTCCTCTCCGGTAAGCGCGCGCCTGCTCGTGAGTGTGAACCGGTATGAATGAAGTTACAGATTTTCTCACTCGCACAACACCTATATTATTGTAATGTTTGGCCTGCATGTATCAGAGGAATCTCATATTGCAGTACAAGTATTGCATGTTGGTAAAGTAACGCACATTATGGAACAGTGCAGGGTTAGAACCTTAGAACCCAGTTTGTTTTACAAAAGGCACGAGATCATCCGCTGTATTGGGGGATTGTTTGGCACCTAGACTATTTCTGCTTCCGTTTTTCTTGGAATATGTCAGAGAATTTACAGCGTGTGAGCGCATGTTTTACATTATGAGTCAACAGGACAATTATTTTAAAGGAAACCACAAATTTGATGTGTCCACGAATAAAACAAAGTTTAACCTTATTGCATCCTTAGAGGTCCAGCAGTGGCTGAGGAATTTATGTAATGTTGCAACACAAACAACAGGGGGAGATGTAACTGTAACTTTGAAAACGTTACCGCGACCAAAACAGCAACAACTGTGTTTTTAATTGTGCAGCACAATATATAAACTGCCCCTGGAGAAAAATAAATAAAACTAACAAGCAAGAAAACATGGTCAGATTTACCTCATAATGTAAAGTAGAGGTCAGCACACAGTTTGTTTAAGATGGCTGAAAGTAAACTTTCAGTTGAGAAAGATTTTGACCTTGTATCAGAACTGTCTGTGAATGAGAATTTCTCTTGTTTGTTTTTCAGTATGTGCACGGAAAGTGTTGCTGAGAAGTGGTGGAGAAACTCTTCATTAGAGAGGAGCCTCTCGGTGATCTGCCCTTTCAACCAGACACACGTCCTCTCTGTGTGAGCTTGTTTATTCAGGACTTCATTTGAACTGGGAAATGGCTCCCCTGGCCAAACACTCATTATTTGAATTTAGCCATTTTTCAGATTTTTCAGAAAGGCCAGAGAGCAATCAGCATCATCATCTTCACGCCACTAACAGTGGCAGTCAGGCGCTGATGGATTGTACTAGAACATTCTGTGAGGCATGGGCTGGAGCAAGCAACCCTCTGAAACAGTACAGTGCCATTTCCCCTCGATCCAAATGTCTTTTTATCTCTGGTGCCAGCTGCGTGTCCTGATGATACAGTTGAACTGAAAAGCTTTGAACTCCAAACCTGACTCCTCAAGGGTTTGGGGGGTGTTACAGTAGCTGGAAGGATGCCCTCCAAGAAAACAACACATGAGAGAGGTGGAACGCCACCATTTATTTGCTGGGAAATGTAAGTGTTTGAAGATACCTCGGAACAACATCGATTGAGGTTTTGTTTTAATGTACTCGGAATAATGATTTCCTTGAGAAATGTATGTATAAAAGTCTGGTTCTTCCTTGTGAGGATGCTGTTCCTCTCTGCCTTGTAGAGTGGATGTACTGGATGGCAGACTGGAGCTGTTAATGTATATATCAGTGGAGAGTGTCCATACAGGTTATGAGACGTGTAAGAGCATCATGGACTGTTCCATACATAGCCAGCCTCTAGCTTGTATGAGGGAAGAATAGGAGAGGTGGAAAGAGGAAGAGCTAGACTGACAGAGAAGGGATGGAGCTAGATGGGTAGAGTGAGAGAGAGAGAGAAGTGAGGGAGAGAGAAAAAGAGATAAGAAGGGCAGAAAGCACAGTCTCCTCCAGAAGCAGAACCAGGTTTGACTTGTGTTACCAATGTGCTGCAGTCAATTAGGCAGATACTGAGCTGGCAAGGAGCTCCACTGTACTGTAACTGGGATTATTTACACTTGCAACCCTGCTGAAGGTTTAATTAAAATGCAGAAACCTGCCTGTGAGAAACAGGAGATGGGTTGAGTGGGTACTAACTGTTACACCTTCCATAGACCGCTGTATATATTCAGACATAGAGGCC
Organism: Neosalanx taihuensis; assembly: GCA_030340665.1. Lineage (NCBI taxonomy): Eukaryota > Metazoa > Chordata > Actinopteri > Osmeriformes > Salangidae > Neosalanx > Neosalanx taihuensis. Next base: position 1,865,930 of record CM059295.1, read on the forward strand.
CTCAGTAGACAGAGACAAATCAGGTGCGGAGGATGTGGGTGGTCAGATAACCAGATTACATGTGTTCCCTTAAAATATGTTAGTGTAATCATCCTATATATCCGACTCATAGGGGTTCGCTCTGTATTTCACCCCATAATCATTAACAGCTAAAGATAAACACGGTCTACAGAGAAGACTGCCAAGACAGCAGATAAAGGTCAAGTACAGACAACAACAAAAAAATCCACACTGGAAAAAAATGATAATTTTATTCAGACGTTTTTTTTTCCCTAGTCGAATGAAATTTCGACAGAGACTATAAGGCCGTGAGTGGAAAAGGAATCTTTCAGAAAGTATTTCAAACATTGCTGCCTTGCTCCTGACCTGCTGTCTTCAGCAGCCACCCTCTGATCCTCCAGTCGTCACCTCGGCAGACACACCAAAGCACCTTTTGCATCTCTGACAGTTAAATCACAGTCACAGTAGGTCCAACCATAGAAACGTGCCGAACACAGTCCTCCCACAGTCATGACGGACTGACATTTTGAATCATGTAGCTCAGGAGGGACATGATGTAACTGAAAAAATACAGCTAATATTGTGTGGTAGAGGGTAATAAAACTGTTTTCTAATCACACTGTATGAGAGGCACTGCTCTTGTTTCAAATTGAAAGGGCTTCTCAAGCGTTCACAAATTGCTCTCCTCTTACTGTACTGTGGGGGGGTGGGGGGGGGGGTGATTAAGTTAAGGAGGTTTCTTGTTATCCAGGATGGTAAAAAAAAACTTAAGCCAACACAGCAGGAGATGTATTTGAAGCATGGTTTGTCTCGTTAGTTTGCCTGCAGCAGACAAGAAATAATTACTGCATCAAACCGTTGCTTTTTACTGGTAATGGATGAAGCTACCCATGTTAATAATGAGGAAATGTTGATGGAACAGTAGGATCGATGGACAGAGAACGGTGCACACCAGGGGATGACTGCAAGGTCAGAGGGCCCTCATGTGCACCAAACTGGAAATCTGTCACGCTGTTCATGGCCAACATAGACGGATGCACATGCATGCATGCACACAACCCCCCCTTCCCCCTCCTTTACCCACACACTCAAACAAAGACAACACACACAAGTGCACGTCGTACACAAGCACTCACAAAAAGGATTAAAGTCAGTTCAAACTTTGACAAAAAAACGAATGTTATCCTTGCTCATATTGCTCAATCCTTTTACTGACTTGAACCCAGACGGTGCATTCTCTGGGCGCCTCCCCGAGCTCTGTGGCTGAAACAACGCTGCGAGTCCCTCGCCGGCTACGAACATGCCAGGCCTGGAGATGGATTTTCTACCCATAGTCGGATCTGCTTGTTTCCATCTTGTTAATATCCTTGTGGGAGGCCCAGATGAGCTAGAAAACTCACTAAGGGGTTCGTTCTGGAGACATGGACAAGATTAACATGGCAGCAGAAAGACCAGGGAAACCTTCAGAGCAGCGTAAATAACCTTGTATCCAGCAAAGAACGAGTCTGGAGCCTGCTGAATGGGTACCAAGCAGCAGCCGTTTACTGATTGATGTGGGGCTGGGCCAGGCTGGGTCTGTGTTGCTGTCACCACGGCTACAACCTTGTGCTGAATGGAGGGAAGATGAAGACTTCCTCTGAGTATTTTTTAGTGTTTTTACTATAGCTGCTACACAAAATACATCAAACTGTTTCTGTTTTATGTACTGCTGAAATGTGTAGTTTTTAGCAGAAATTTTCGGTGAAATTGTGGAAGAAGCCTTAGTTCAGACCTGACTTGATATTATTTGGGCTATGGAAGGCTATTTGAGGAAATTATTCCCAATCCGTTCCTTTCCCCAACGCCACCCCCACACACGTGAATATTGTAAATTGTCTATATTTAGGATTTACCTGCAGCAGTATTCATGAATGAATTCTCTTTTTTTTACTGGCAGAATGGGGAAAATAAAAAGAGAATATCAAATTCGACCTTGTATGAACAAGATACAGATGTAGCTGCTCTCAGTCCGCTTCCTTTATGAGAACCGCCTAAAATCGGACGTAGCAAATCAACGTCACGGCTATTGTGCATAGAGTCTTCAGTGGGCTACAAGACCATGTGTACTATGAAAAGACCCTGACCTTCAGCCATGTAAGCTCTGAATCACATTCAATCATTAGCATGAATCACTGCAACATAGCCATGATTCATTTCAGTGTAGCTCCTTTCCATGGTGAGAAGACATTCAGAATCATGGGTTTCAGAAGATCTTGGAACCAACTGTTTGGCTAGTTTCTGCTGCAATACAGTTTGGACTGACTGGCAAATGTGTTTAAAGCATTTAAAGTGATGTAAATAAAGCAGATGGTGAAGGGGAAGAGATCAGGATAGTCAGTGAAATCTGGGCAGAGCCAAATCCTGATCAAAGCTCTTTTCACTCCAGGTTAAGCAACATCCACACCCATAACACAGGACAGCTGTTTATTACGGGTGGGGGGGATGGTGGTGGGGGGCTGGCGGGGGGGAGGGGTGGGGGATTTGGTTTATGGGACAAGCACTAATATTTCATCTGGATTTATCCTTGTCGTTTTTTTTTTTTTCTCCAGAAATGGATTGCTCCAAAGCCACCCAGTTTAGATATTAAATCATTTCAATTATTATGCAACTATTTTTGAGGTCGTATGTGACAGATGAGATTTGCGTGTTCCAGACTCTTAACAGATGTGTCATCCTGCCCATAACCTTCAAAAACCCTTCAGATTTCACACCGACGATAAAGAACGCCACGCAGCCACAGTGAATTTCTATACTTCCTCCTGAGTGTCGTGTTCATATCAGTTAACATGGACACTTAATCATTGCTGTGGTTGAGTGGTTTTAGGAAACACTTGGGGTGAGAGAAAAACTTAAGATTCAAAGTTCAGTCATTCATCAGGTGCTTCTGTTGTTGATTCAGTCATTCATCCGTTGCTTATGCTGTTGGTTCAGTCATTCATCCGTTGCTTATGCTGTTGGTTCAGTTATTCATCCGTTGCTTATGTTGTTGGTTCAGTCATTCATTCGTTTTTTTTAAAGGTTTTTAAAAGCGTCCAGCAGGTGGGGTTCTGTGATTTGCATTTTGTCCGTGTGCGATCATAGTAATACATGAATGTGCAGGCAGAACTGACTCCCAGGGATCAATCAGACCCACAACATGTAGGGGGGCACATACATGGACTCATACACTAACACAAACACACCTGTTTCTCTCTCTTCCACTCTCACACAGGCACTTGTCAGAACAGAGAAATATCATAATTGTATTGACATAATTTAGGCTGTTCTGTTCTTCGGAACAGAGCCACACCCAGCTAATCATACCACTCTCTAATTGGCACTTTTAACAGACTTCCTCACGTACACAACCTCCAATTAAACTGTGTAGATGCAGAGGATTAAAAATGAATGCGCTGGACACCCACGCTTGTTTGTCTAACGAATGAGATGAACCATTTGCAAAGTGTAGCTAAGAGTGTAAGATATGATCAAAGCAGTTGTTTACAGCCAAGGAAATGGGAGGAATTATTAGTAAAGCTGGCTTAAAATAGACCAACTGGGCTCTGAAGCTAAATAGTTTTAAGGGCTTTAAGCACTACTTGCTTGATATACTCTTCAAAGACCATGAAAGTCAGGTATTCAATTGCTGTACAACAAGCAGAGTAAAATGATTTACTGAATGTTGTCTTAACCTTTACTGTGAGTTTGTAATCAAGAGTCTTACAATCATGAAGACAGGTGAAAGGTTATTAAAATAAATTGATCAGGAATGTATTGCTGCTAATTCTATGATTTCTTGATTCAAACTTATGAAAGTACAAGTAAAGCAGCTTGGAATTCTGACAGTATACAGTACATGCCAAAATGCATAATTAATTATGTTGTTACAAATCGGTGGTAATGGTGATTAATGCAGTGTAGACTTCTGGAAAGATGCAGCTCAAATGACTCTAAATAGGCAAGAAGTGGGTGGTGATTAGACCAGCACCCTACCTCATGGGAACAATCATGTCTAGGTCCCTGTCAAGTGAAGCTGGCTGAACAGTACAGTGTGTGTGTGATGAGTGTGTGTGGAAATAGTCGCCGGTCGTAAATACTCATTAGGTGGACATTGTGTAAATGAGTTGAGACAGCCAGATTAATGAGAATAAAGAGCCTGGAGTCTTAGCCACTAGAATGTGTTTAGATTAAAAGCCTTTTGTGCATGGTACAGAGGTAGGCACCATCGACATTGAAGCTGTACAATGGGAGTTCTTTGTTGCCACCAGCTGGATATCGTCTAGCCCAGGGGTGGCCAATTCAGGTCCTCAAGGGCCTCTGTCCTTTCCCTGGTATACCACACCTGATTCAAATGAATGGTCATTATCAGGCTTCCACAGAGCTTGATATCAACCCCCTCATTAGAATCAGGTGTGCTGAAGCAGGGAAACATCTAAAACTGTCAGGACAGCGGCCCTCAAGGACCGGAATGGCCCACCCGTGATCTAACCTATGTTGGAGTGTAATGTACAGTAGATTTCTAATGTGTTATAGTGCTTGCCTGGGCATAAACAGTTTATGGTCTTTCACAAATACTAGGTGTTCCCCAAGCCTGCGCACCTGAAGACCTCTACAGATGGTCCCATCGTGTTCTTAAAGGGTTAGGGGGGTGGGGGGGGGGGGTGGAAGCAGGAATGTCCAGTAGATTACCTCAGATAGCACAAACAATATATTTACAGATTTTTGAAACTTTAGTGGATCCATCACTGTGTATAAAGTCAACAACTGTGTGGATTTATGTAAGCGATCTGCCAGCGTAGTGAATTCACTTGCTCATTTAGTTTTGCAATTAGTGTCGTGTCCCATGGGTGCTCTGGTCTTTGTTTTCCAGCCTAGCTAACAACAACAGAGCCTCCATATCAAGGCACAGTAGTGACACCTGCTTGAAAGACATTAACATTTATTTTAAGATTGACTCATTGCTTTATGTTAATATATTTGTTTACCACATTGGAAGAAGCATGTTGGCTAAGTGGGCCTTATTTTCCAACGCTCTGTGTGAAATTCCCTTATTTTTTCAATTTATTTTTCCATCCCTTATTTTTTCAATTTATTTTTTCTTACGTGCAATAACTTGGCTGTATGTCACTCATTACTTATTCATAGCAGCAGCCACCACACTTAACTCTCACTTACTTTATATATTATTTGACTATTTTGTACTCTTAGATCGTTCGTTATTTATAGGATTCCCAGTATATATTGTATTTTGTATATTTTGTATTTTAAATTGTACTCTGAGAACTGTACTGTACCCTGCTGCTTTTGCAAACTGCAATTTCCCCACTGCGGGAAAAATAAAGCATTATCATATTTTATCTTATCACAATCACCATCACAAATACTATTGCACCCCAGTGGCTCCCTTCTTAGGCATGATGCGTGTGGCATGATGCGTGTGCAGCACACAATGTTCCACAAACATTCCACCAAGGATGCAATGGAATGCTGACCTGTAACCCAGTGCTTCTCCATCAGAAAGGCATTTTCTTGCTCCCAAATATTCTATTTGAATTTAGGATGGTGGCAGCATTGATTGAATGTGTATTTTCTCAGAGGGGAAGTATGTTGAGATTCAATGAAGAGTCAGTCTTCTATCTCCCTTCGTAAAATTTCCCTGCGAAAAATGTCAGATGTGGAAGGTTAACCCATTTGACGGCTATGTTTGGCAGAAATATTTCACCTGCTAACATGGATGGAGACTGGAGTGAGTTGAGGAGAAATCCATAACTAAGATCATGTATGTCACAAGATGGGATACTTAATCAATTTACTGTTTGAAAGCTGGTTGCCACAAGGCAGAAGACGGCCCACACAAAGTTAAAGAGGCCCACACTCCCCCCCACCCCCCTCCCCCGAAGAATCCGTTTACAGATACGTCTATTGCCAAAATGATTAGGATTAAGATGTCTTATCTATTTTACATGAGTAAGGACTTCAAAGTTAGTGCAAATACATAATGGTCATTCAAGCAGAAACTACCGCCAAGAGGCCCAGCGATAAATAATCACTGTAAACTTGAAAGTGCATCTTCAGGGCTTTCTCATGTAGGACTTCACAAGAGAGCGAATCTTAGGGCACGTCTCTCCCATTTCCAATTACAGATTAAGAACCATAAATTGTAATCATTCCCAGAGATCCCTTATCATAGAAGTCTTGTCTTTGAAATCTTGTTCAGAAATACTGTTTTGTGCTTCTTGATATTGCTGCATTTCTATTTCTGCTGTGTAAAAACATTAAAATAATAATAAACTGTAGAGCGCATGCGTAAAATATTTAATTATACAATTTATATAACAAAATGAATTATAAAACAGATGAATACAATTGGAGAGCATCTCATAGGGAACACAGAGAGAGAATTTAATCTCCGGGGGGAACTGAATAAAGAATAAAGGCAGTGAATATGTGTGGGTGGCCAACCTGTGTCAATTACATAGAACTGAATAGGAAGTATTTAAAAGTAAATGAGGTACATTTGATTTACCTCACACATCTCCCTGGGGAGGCTCAGTCATTGGTAGCTCTGTGGCGCTGCCCACACACACACCCTCGGTCTTTTCAATTATTTCTCAATGATCGGTGCAGTCAGTCAGTCAGATAGAGTATGGTAACTGAAAGTATTTAAAAATAATGTTCAAACTTTTATGCTGTAAAGTGAGTTAAAATACTGCAGTCTGGAAAACGGAATGGAAGAATAACCAGCCTACTTTATTGTAAGCAACTGGTGTGCAGTATTGACAAACAGCTGTTCCGAACCCAAGCTCGGAAAAAAATAAAAAGTGTTTTCTGGTTTTCAGAAGTTTCCTTTTTCAGTCTAGTTAAAGGATGGCAAAAATAAAAATGTCTTCCTTCCATCATATTGTTTGAGCAGAAGCTGTGTTTGGAAGGGTGAGACTCAAAATACTCATGAGACTTTCCACCAATGCAAGTCTAGTTCTGACCAAGCATCAGAGCTATGACGAATGCTCATTGCCATTCAATAGTTTGTTTTGCTAACATTAAAGATAGCATAAACCAATTATTTAGCCAGTAGCACGCAAGCCACTCCACCACACAACATCAAATGAGCAGGAATTTTAACATGGTGCTGATCACAATGTCAGTTTTGTTATCTTAAATGCATCAATACACAATTGCCATAGAAACTAATGTGTTAGATACCTTCTTTAAACACTTTTGATGGGTGGGTCTTTGCGACAATCCATTCCCCATTGTCTGATTTAAGTGGAACGATTCTAGACTAGCTAAGAGTTGTTGCTGCACTGGAACCAGATATCCTGGCCAGCAGTTGACTCTTTTCATGTCGAAACGTAAACAAAGTGGTTTTGGATTGTATCGTACAGGACCTCAAACTGCCTCGGTAGAAAAGAGGTGGGCTGAAGGGAGGGGGAAGTAAGGGTGTTCTGCAAAGGGGTGAGGGGTTGTTATTGTGTTAGAGGCTTCTGACTGGGTCCCAGCAGTGGGGGCGAAGTCCAAGTGGTGTCTCTTTATCTGGCCACCCACTCTCATCATTCTAGGGGGTTTCGGATACACCGAACGCAGCGCTCCCCTGATCATCCATTTGCATGGCCCTCGCTGCCACGTCTCTCGCTATCCCGCAGACCCGTACAGTAAGTGCCCTGGCATGCCACAAATCAAAAGAAAGCCACAACTTGTTATCTCCTTACAGCTTCTCCCCAGTCTGTGCAGTGTAGCCATATCTCCCTGCTTTGAAGTTGGAGCCACTGGCAGTGTCTCAAGCGTTGCTGCCATCAAGCAAGCGCCTCTTCATTAAATCCTCGAGCTGCTTCTAATTACAGGCAGTATCAGTGGTGCCTCAGATCTAGAAGCAGGCTGGGGAACAATCTGCAAGACACAAATGCCAAATACCACAGGGAGAGCAACTGGGAACATGGACCCTATGGAGAAAAAAAAGGGGACATTACAGTATAATTCATCACATTTCCATCTAAACCCTTTACCGTGTCTGCGGCAAATTAATATAATTTCTAAATAAAAAACTGCACTGTCATGACAGGAGCTCACAGTAGCTATTGACAAGAGTATAATTTCATAGAATATACTAACTAGACTAATCTAGCAACGGAACGAGCTAATGTGAGTAATGGATCCAGCAGAGTGCTCACGCTCAAATTGTCCTCATGGTAGACTCTCCAGTGCTATTCAGTTTTGAGTCTGTTTCTACCATAGCAGTGCATTCTGGGATAAGTTTTTGCAGCAGTCTTTCATCCTGAAACTCTCTCAGTTCCCCTGTCACCTGCACTCCAAGAGGCTCTATTTATAACTTGTAACCATAACAACTGCTTTATTCCTTCACTAATCTGGGAGAGGTCTTGTCACTGGCTGTTTAGTTCCTAAGGGAACTAAGAAGCCTCACTTGTAAAATGTTTACCAAGCTTTCATCAGTGTTGTCAAGTCTGTGAAGCATGCATATGATGTGCTGAAGATAGATTCTGTGTTCTTGAACAGCAGCTCTGAGCTGGAATTTGCTGGCGAACGTTTCACCAGTTGGTTAATTAAAAAGCTTTGGTACAATGACATCTGGAAAATGCTTCATGTTCCGTCATGCCGCAGATGACTGAAGAAGGATGTGGAAGATCAGGGAAATATATAATTCAGAGAGAAGGACGAGTGGAGTGGAATGAAGAGTGGAGAGAAATATTTCATCTTTTATATGTCACCTTTCAAGGAGGAAGAGAGCTGACAGGTGGTTACCATGCTCTCTGCTGACATTCTCCTATTAGTCATTTTGCAGCAGATATTTCTAAATAACCTTGCAGCACATATGAGGTGTTGGTAACATTATGGAGCACAGTCCTACTTCATCTGGAGCAGACTGGGCTTTTTTCTCTTCATGTGTGACAGCTTCCTGTGTGAGATCATCCTTTGTTCATCGGTCCTTAAACCAACTGAACCAACTACTAAGATGAGACCGGGGGAACATTTCTGAATCACCTCTGACCTGTAATGATAGCTAATGGTAGGAAGCAATGACACTGAATGGCACTAGTTCACCCCCAGTGGGAAGGGGTGAGGGTGTGTTGGGAAGGGATGGGTGCAGCGTGCGTTTCCAGCTGATGTGAAGCTAAGCTGTTATTTGACATCTATTCCTGCTCCCTCCATAACTGGATACTTTAGTGAGGCCTAATTGCTCTCTGAGGGACCAATCCTCTGGTCACACTTCCCTGAACATGACCCAAATGCATGCTGGGCTCTCTCTACACTTCCTTGTCAAACTGTCCAATCAAACAGTCTTACTGTGACTTAGTTCTCCTACAGTACAGAATATTACAGTACAGAACTATCCATACCAAACAGTGAACTGCTAGACAGTTTACTTCACAACCAATAAGATTGATCAAAAAATAAACACATTTGTTTTTTGCAGAAGAGCAGGATTAAAAATGGTTATTCTGATCATATTATTTATTCATTTATTCGATGATCTTGCATTGTTTTGTGAAACAATTTGATGTTCCATAAAAGATTACAATGCAATGAGTCACATACTAGCGGTTGTGAATGAAATGGTCTGTTGAGAAGGACAGAGGATAAATGGTGTCCTTAAAATAACTTACCAATCTCTTACATTGTCTTTCCAAGGTTGTGTGACTAATGCCAGTACGTTTGTGGACAGTCCTGGTAGAGAAGCGTGATGTTTTTTCAAGAGGTTACTCAGTTCTCTTTTTGCCCTTCTTCCAGTTTCTTACCAGGAGGACTTTTCTCTGATGCTTTGCAAGAGGAAGCTCAGAAGGATATCTCTACTCAGGCAGAATTACAGAGTCAAGTCGGGGCCAAAGTCAATGAAAAGAAGCATTTTTAAGAGGAGCCAAAAATAGTGGGGTTGTTCTCTACAGAGAGATAGTCAATGGCACACTTAAAACCCTAAAGATATGCTGCCAAATTCAAAGCAAACTAAATCTCTCTACATAGTTCAGGAATGATAGTTAATTGCCTGACACACTTCTTTCATGAACATCGATAACATAGCTTTCAGTTTGATTTAACTTCATATGAAATGTTACCATCGTATAGAAAACCCAGGTAGGAAAATTGTCTAAAGCCAGCTATTTATTTTAGCTTGAACTTATAACAATACCAACCCTAAAATTATTATTTTGCAATTAATGTACTGTGAATAAGGAACACGGAAATAAATGCTGCAGTGTATGACAAACGTTTATACGTTTTTTTTGTTGTTGTTTTTTTTACAAGCTTTTACTTATTCAGGTGTGATTGAACAAAGAACAGGATCATGGTGTCTGGTGTTTGAGCTTGAGCTCTGCTATCCCATCATGCTTTCTTTGTTCCAGCCTGTCTTTCTGACTGTGATCCCAGAATCCTCGGGGCAGGTAAGCGTCATCACATGGTTGTGACAAAACCCTGAAAAAAAAAGAAAAGATCAGTTGTCCTTTAGGGTGAAATATTGTGCTCAACGCTTTGTCTAGTTAGATTCAACAGGTTGAAGTATCACATCCTTGTATTTACAATACTTGAGTTTACTAGTAAGGGACATCATTAACTGTTTTCTGCGTTTGGGAGCTGATTTACATGTATGTTTTTGCATGCCATCCATTGTCATGTTATTAACAGGGGACAATGCACATCACAATCATGCTAAAAGCATTCAAGAATCACAGGGGTGAAAAGCATTAAGTATTCAATGCCATACTTCAAATCAAACAAATAATTACTTTCAAAATAATTACATTTCCAGCATTGTTGTTTGTTGAGAGCCTCTAGCTGTGATCACTCACTGCAACAAAACTCAATTAATAAAATCACTAAGTGCTCACTAATCCTGACAGATTGAATCCTACTGGATGATACTCTCCTCCCTCACTCCCACCACCACCTTCTCTCTGTGGCATACAAAAACTAGATCAAACATATTGGTTAGACCTCTTTGAAGGTTTCTGGGAAGAAAAGATGAGTAGTTAGAAATATAATATATAAAACGGTAGAAGTTCTAAATCTTATCATTAAGGGCAACCATTTTTTTGATGGTTAAAAAAATAAAATAAAAAAAGGTTTTGGTTCTCTAGAGGGTTGACAAGTCTCTCAGGTGAAGAGATGTCATGGGGTTGTGACTGCATTAGTGATGGGTCAGTGTGTCGGTCCCTCTGTCACACAGCATTCCTCAGAGTTCCCTGTTGCTAGAAGCTTTGCATGACCTTGTCTGTAGCAGCAGCAGCCTCAAACCTCCTCTCCACCCCTGCAGGGTCGGCCAGCCTCTCTCAGACACAATGGCTCCCCTACACCCGCTCTCACTTCCTGTCTCTCTGATTAGCGTGCCACCATTAGGTTATGGCCTGCGATCCTGCCTCAATATGATGTCATGGAGACCAAGGCAGACTAATGAAAGGAACAGGGGCCTGTCAACTCAATTCTTCTATGAGAGCTTCACTGGCCACCAGGGCTGAATTGTAAAAGAGAAACTCCTCTTCTGGTGGTGTAGCTACCCATGTAGAGACACATGCATACACATGCACACACACGCAGACCTGCTGTACATACTTATTCACCTATTGACTAGCATGCATTTTAACAAGAAAGCCTACTGCAAAAGCACAGACAAAACACAGTTTGACCACAGTAAGAATGCCATGGCTCTATGCTTCAATGAACAGACAAAGCTCTCCCATGGTCTGGATCTCAAGGAATAATGTCAGTAAAATAGCCCAGTGTTTCCCTGTGATGGAGCATTGCTACTATCAGTGTTTGTATCCGTATAGACTTTGTCAATTTCAGTCCTGTTGCAGCGCAAACCAAAAAAAACCCTGGGGTAGCTTTATTTGGTTTATTTGACATTGTGACCGTTTGATAGAGCAAAATAAATCCCATCAATATCTGACACAAAACACTTTGGCTTATCCCGGCTCTGTTTAAAGCACGAAATAAATGTCAGTGAGCCAGCTGTTTTTTTGGTGAGGGAACAATGGTTCCTTGTTGTTGGTGGTGTGAATGCAGTAAAGGCATAAGGTTCCCACCTGGACTTGAATAAGGAACACAGTGTTCTTTTGTCACCAGCAGACCATGTGTAGACAGCGCTGTTTATAGCACAAACTCATGTCACAGTCATGAAATATCATCATTTATTCATAACATAACATTGACATGTCCTCAAACAGACATTTCTGGATGATTTTGAGATATATTGAGGAAGGAATTATCTGTGTGGTTCAAAGACAAAACTACTTTATTGTCAATTACCTGTAACAGAGCCTGCAGCTTTACATTTCATAACCTTTCCATAAAAGTCTTACATAGTAAATCATAGAGATTCTTCCTTTTCTTTAAAAATGATTATACCTTCCTGTGTCAACTTGACACAAACTGAGTAAAGAGCCGCTTGTTGAAGTTGAGTGAGTCTCTGACATTTGTGCTAATAGCATATATTTTGCCTTTGCAGCTGAATCCTGCAAATTGAGAGCACGTAGAAATATGGAAATGTTTCATCCTTGATCTTAAAATTAGCAGCAATTTTCTGCAAATTACATGCAATCGACGGTGGAGACGAGTGTTATGACGATCCAAATGTGATAATAAGGCAAAAGAGGGTTGTTTACAAATTGCTGACAATTTTAAACAATTGAGAACAAAGCCCATCTACTTACTGTACTGCAACAGTCAAATACAACCATGGCTGTTGGTGAAGAAGATGCTATTATGTGGTTATGTGGTGTTTAATAACCGCTCAATTCTACTATATTGTTGCAGTTAGATTGTGAAAGTTTTCTCATTCTGTGGTGAGCAACAGTCAATACATTTTTTGTGCTGCTGTTGAACACAAGATTGCGGTCTGGCATTTTAAAAGCCTCAACAAAAGATGTGCATCAGGTGCAACATTTAGCATCAGGTCAATGTCTTTGTGAAGAGACATAAAGATGAACAAGGATATTCTGTTGGTCCAACCCATCAATCATTTTTTGGCGAGGTAGCACCATGTGAAATAACATTCTGACCATGACGTCTGTAATGACCTGAGAGGTCAGTGTACTGCGCTGTGCTGTTTTATAATAATCTGGGACGCAAGTAGCAGCGGTGTGGAAAGGATCGCTCACCAGACCAGCTCTCAGCAGACCCCCAGAATACCATTGGGCCGGCCTTTTGGAACAACTTTTGATTTCAATTTGAGCCAGGCCACGGAATGAGGACATGACATCATACGTAGCGCAGTGGAGCCAGCGAAGAGACGTGACCAGAGGCCTTAAACAGGCTCAGGTGCTGGAAACAGAAATTTAATGACGTCTCAAGAGAGGGGCTACAGCTCAGGAAGGCCGACCCTGTCAAGACCAACCGTAGCTAGTCACCTTGGTAGGGCACAACAGTCCATGCAAATGGGCCTTGATGATGGAAAACAAAACTAGACTAGGACTAGAATGTATAATTTGCCTCATTAAATGTGTAGAGTCTGAAGGAAGTTTTGGATGAGGTTGACTGTAGCTTGAGGATTTGTGAAGATCCACTAATGGACGATTATCCAAACAAGGCTATAAAACACAATGTTGAAAAACGACATCAGTCGTGTCACTGAGCTGCCAGCACTGGTTCTGGGATGATGAATTACATCATCTGAACAAGCCATGAAATAGAAAAAACTACTGCGAAGGACTTCCCTGCCAACAACACTTAAAGCTCCATCTATATTGGCTCAGTGGACCTTACAACTTGCTAGTGGTATGACCTCACATGTAGCTTTTGTTACAATACACTACATCACATTTATATCATGTCAAAACGATGTGGTCCAAAGCCTTTAACACTGCCTTGCAAACCCACCCTCTCATTAGGTGAGTTCAAGGGTCAAACAGCTGCACACGGCCCTTCTCCTGTCAGATTTACGACACTAAGGAGGCCTTGAAACACATCTCACACGCTCATCCGTCAGTGTGTAACAGAAAACACCGGCTCCTTTGTGGCACTTTCTTCCCCATCCAACTTAAATATGCGCCTGTATCCATGGAAATCCGGCATAAATCAATCAAATGAAAATGAATGCAACTGTATCTATAATTCACATAAATGAACTAGCCCCACATATTGTCACTGTACAAATAATGCATTCATGATATACTGTATTTTACTGTAGTGATAAAGTGGGCCAAAGGCCATACAGCATGTTCGAAGAGGATGAAGCTCCTTCTCTATGGAGGAATGTCTTATCTCTCTGTTCCATATTGTTAGAACAATAATACCACAGCTGCTACATCATTTATATTCGTCCAATATAAGACAGAGAAGACTGCCTTCAACTGACTTCTCATTTGCAATTTGTTGATTACTCGTTACGTAATTATTGTCCAAAACACATGGAGTGTAACCCAGTAGTTAAGAGTTAACATTACAAATGTCAATGTTGATCTTAATAAGATACCACACAACAAACAAAACAAAAAAAACTTAAGCTAATATATAGCGTCAAATGTGTTTTTAGTTTCAGTAGCTAACCTCCAGACTTCATAATAATTCCCCGCAACAGTTTTGTAGTATGACCTGCTCAGTTGAATATTCAAGATATGCACACAGGCATTCTGGGTGGCCCCCTGCTGAACCCCCGACCACACTGGATTCATATCCAGCAAAACCTCCTCTTTCAAATTAATTTCTGCTTTCACAATCCATTCGTTTTCACTTCCTCGTTGCCTCTGGTGTTCTGTCCCTCAACCAGTTCACAACAATAAGGAAGAAAAAGGTGAAGTTATTCGTCTTTATCAGACCTATGAGACTCTGGCACTTATGAAGACCAATGTCAGTTAATATACATCAGGCGCTTTATTGCAGAAAATGAGAGCACACAGTGGATTCAGCTTTGCCGCGAGCAGCTGAAGGTCGAGCTTAGCTGGAGAAGGGATGGTTCTTCTCTGTCAAGGGCACCTTTAATGCTGATTGGTCAATTGAGACGCCATCTCTCTCCGTAGGATAGAAAAACATATTTCAGAGTAAATGCTGTTGTATCAAGAGAATATTGTATATAATAGATGTATTGAAGATAGTCAAACATATCATGATACATTTAGGAAGTTTGTGCACAGGGTCGCTGTACAATTAAACTTTGATACCGACGTAGGTTATGTGTGGGCATTCTGATACAACACAATATTATTTAGGCTGTGTAGAAAAGTCCCACTCCATTTTCATAAACAAGTGGTTTTCCATATATCAGGATGAGTTGACAAGAGCTATTTGTATTCGATTTTTAAGAGGGACCAAGAAAGCAACTCATCTTAACATGCCAGTTTTTCATCAGGCCTTTAATTCATTTTTCCAATATAGGAACAAGTCTATGTGATATCCCATTTCCCAGAAACTCCTTTCACATTTTATTTACTACTAGCAATTATTTGCTTCTGTTACAGTGTGTGACCATCAATCTGGATTAGTCAATTACGCTGAGCTTCTCAATGCACGTTTCACTTCTGCTGCTTGGCTGCGTTTCTTGAGAAAACCCTTCACGTAATGGAGGATAATGAAAGTAAATATGGAAGGTGGGCCTCTGATCTGCCCCATGTGCTCCTATACACACACCCACTGCAAGCAGCACAAAGACTGGACCACCATGAGTGGACTAGATGAGAAGCATCTTTAATCGTCCGTCTTTTACGTTTCACAGATTCTGAGCATTACTACACCTGTAGTGAGTGAACAAACAGCAAAACATGCTGCATTCTCAGGAGGATAATCCAGTATCTGCAGCACCCACTCAGGTGGCTAACGCCTTTATCTGCAAAAGAGGCTTACTTGTCCACGGTGGAGGCAGATGTAATACAAAATATTAAGCTCTCAAGTCTTCTTACTGTATGATGCTATGCCAAGTATAGCATTTTAAACGTCTGCTGTACCTGACTGTAGGGTAAACTTTCTATCGAGTCTGCGAGGTTCCTGACATCCCATAGCGAACTCTCCAGGTCAAGGCAAGCCAAGGCAGACTGAGGAGCTCCTTCCCCCTGTGGTGGGGCTGTGGAGCCCTGCATGATCTTACCTCTTTATGGGCTTCACTGGAAATCCTGTTAGCGTAGCTCAGGACCTCCAGCTCCATATCAGTCTTAATCAGACTGTGGCAAGAGGAGACAGGGATGAGGAAACGATGAGCTCTTCTCTCTGGTCATCACATCTCTGCTTACCCTGCCAGGTGTTCATTTATCTATGTTATCATGCATAAACACACTGTAACAGCCACAAGGTAGAGAAGCGCCTCCCCCCCCCCCCCCCCCCCCCCACAAACACATGCAGACTTTGGACACACACTCACACACACATTCACACGCTCATGCCTGCACACGGATACGCACTAGTACACATGTCACCCACACAACAAACTGTTAAAGCCATCTTGCTTCTTGTTAATGAAGCGACTATTCTTGGTCGTTGTTCGGGCACCATTTTTTCTCATTAAATCATTTATCGTCACGTTAGAGAAACAGTCGCCTTGGATGAGTCAGTGTGAAAACAGCCACACTTGACTAATGAGGTTATTCTAAAATAGACCCTCAACACACAGATGCTGCAGTAACCAATGGTTACGGGGATGATATTTCTGGTTATCATCCTGGAATCATACTACAACTAATACGTTTTATTTTAAAATAGTATTTTAAAGTATTTTTCTAAAGCACACATTGTTTCGGCATGGCACTGTAAATGTGGGTATTCCCAAAAGCACATCTTGTGAAAATTGCCAAAAGTCCATTCTTCTCCCCCTGAGATGCGCCTAAGAGAGTTGCTGGCTCTTCTGAGAAATGTCAGCTCATCAGGGTTGTACAGCCCTTGAACTCTCTTTGGTAATCTTCAGTAATAAGCAGAGGGAGGAAGAAATTACAAGTTTGCTGCAGAAAGAGGTGCAGCCATAATGAACCGGCTTCCTACAGAATAATAAGGGCCTGAGAATAATGCCAAGGACAGGCAGGCAAGCACGAAGACCATTACAGCTCAGCAGACTGACTTAGAGTTTTGCTTGGGAGGATGCACAGCCCCTGCTGCTGCCTGCAGCTACAGAATTACCTCAGGAGGTTTCTGCAATTGGCTCACTGTTGCTATAAAATTGAACAGATGCCTCGGAAATGAAGGAATGTTTTCAAAAAATCAAGTTGTATAGGAGAAACCTGTAAAAACAACAATTTCTATGCCTATATTGTGTAGTGAAGTGGGGGAGGGGAACATATTTTTTGTCGAAAAGACAAGAACCCGGAATATGTTGTCATTTTATTTGTATTTTTTTCTTCAGGTTCTGGTACACAGGACCAAGATATAGTAAAACATTCAATAAATCAAGATAGTATGAACTGTTTCCTCAAAAGTTTCATCTCCGTTCATGAAGTTGTATTAACACAAATGTTTTTTTGACTATTCAAGAGAAAGGTTTACAGACAGACAGATATCTCAGTACAAAATAGAATAATGTGCACAAAATGAAATGCAGACGCTCGTTTAAAATGGCACTGAGGCTTGGAGAGGAAAAATGAGGGTAGAGATTTTCCAGAACATTCTTATTAACTATTCCTCTAATTTTCTTGGTCTTTGATCACACAGAACATACTCTCAGACGCCATGCAAATTATCAGGAGTAAGAAGCAGAAGTTAGAATGTTCTTTAATGGTCATATTTCAGAAGAGATTGCTTAACTTAAAACGCAGTCACTTTGGAGTGTCAATTTTGCATCTTTTAAGGATGAAAGCACTTTACCTCAATTTACTTCAGAGGTTAGAAATCTGGTGTTCCGACCTCTGAAACAATTGATTTGGTCTAGGAAAACTATTGAAAAAAACATAATAATATGTTTGTAGATTAGTAACACAACCTTCCCCCAACATGACAGAAGCTGTACGGATTGTTAGCTCCCTTGCACAGCCAAACAGAATGGGCTAGGTTAGCCAATGCCCCAACCTTTTCAAAAATCCATGGAGGATTAAAAGGAGCTAAGAGAAGCTAAACCAAAGAAGATAGACCAACCACAATTTAAATACAGTCTATTACATCCCTCAGTGCAGATCCTGTCATTTCTGACGGATAAATGTAGCTACATTTTGATTTCAATATTATTTAAATGGGATTTTCTGAATGCAAAGAGAGCAAGTCATATAACTCAATGACTAATACACTAATGTTCTCTTAGAACCTGTTATATTAAGCAAAGTGCAATCAACTTATTGTAAAATATAAAAATTTGAAACTAATGGCTCCAGTTCTGCTGGAGCAGGAGACAAGATAATCTCTCATATAAGTAGTGATGTAGCTATACAGCTCCCATGGTACTAGGCACATTGAATGGCATAGCACCATGTGCTTGGAGCTGTTTATTACTCTGTAAACAGCCAAAATGTCAGCCAGCACAGCCCTGATGGGATAGTGTTTATGGGAACACTGATGAATGAAGAGCATTAGTATAGATGTTCACAAAGTACAACATAACTACATTTCAAAGGAACAAGCGATCAGTGAGCAGCAGTAGAGCATGTCATTACTTTTCACAGCAATTAGTTTAACAAATCTCAAGGTGAATCTATGTATATACTGTATATATCATCTTCTGTTGCGGTCATAACACAATCTTTCGGCTGTTGCTTTTTCAAATTAGGACTAAAAAGTGTGAAAACCATCTAGCAATAATGTGGTTTAAGATGTCACAAGTGTCTTATTTGACATAGGGCAGATAGAAAACCTGGCAGGAGATAAAAGTAAACAGTGTCTAGCACAGCTTTTCATTATGAATTAGGAAGTCCAGCAGGAACCTCTAATTAATGACACGCAAGTATTTAATGTGCACGTTTAATGTGCTGCATCCAACAAATTACATGCATGCTGTGCTGGGGATTAAGACATTAACTTAATTTTAGCTAACTTTTATCTACAGTTAGGACATTTTATTTCATATTTTATCATTGACCAGCACATTTTTTAAGGATGAAAACATTTAGATGGACCATCATTGGAACGGTTAAGAACGTATTGTAATTTTTCTCACCATTTGTCCATGCCCAAATTATGTTTTAAATATAAAGAGCAAGATGTTGCAGAATACTTTGTCAACTAAATGTTCAGTGCATGTTATAGGAACATGCAGTCACATGAGATCCACAGAAGACATACCGAGAACAAGATGACAAAGACTGTGGTTGTCTGAGTAAAATTCTGGTTGAGTCTTGGGTCAGTGGAATCATATTTTAAGAGGCGAAACGTACAAACTCGATTGAGGAAACATGATTTTGTTTTGACAAATACAAAAGGAAATGAAAGGAGGCAGATGTGGCAGATGTGTTATGCTACAAGTAGCATGAGTCTCTCTGCCATCATAAATCAAGGGTATTTCTGTCAGTCATCCACTTACGGATTAGGTACAGTGTTTCCTGGTAGATTGAAGTTGCTGACTCAGATACGGCAAATGTTCCTACGCCAGGGAGCCATCTAGTAAAAACACTCAGCAGCAAATATGGCCACACTCATGTGGATACAGATAGTTTAACAGTTGATAGGGGGGAGCCACTGCCCCTTTAATTAGCTAATGTTTGAGATCACTAACTACCATGACATTACCTTAAATTGTCCTGAAGGATCCAGCATAACTCTATACAGAATGACTGCCTACATATTCAACATGGACATGCTGTTCTAGAGACTCTTTGCTTGCATAGTAACGTTAAATGTTGAGAAAGATATTTGAGAATCCAATTTACCCTGTAGGTAAATGGGAAATTATTATCCTTACACCGATTGAGATTGTCTTGTTTGACTATCAGAGGGAATTCAAGCAGCTGTAATTACTGCAGCGGGCCCCAAGGCTTTTCAACTTGAGAGTGGAGAGTGCAAAGCTGGCAGGTTGACAGCAGGTGGTTCTCAAAAGCGGATTTCAATACAGGCAACATTCTGCTTTCAGAAGTCAGGTATTCTTGTCAAAGAGGAGTCAATATTCCACAAACATCATACTTCCCAGTGAAACAGCAAACCTAGACATTACCAATTGTCCTATTTTATTCACTAAAAACAGACCTTAGCTATTCCTTCACTAGAAGACACAAGTTGTTGACCCATTTCTCCACTTCTTTCACCATCGTTTCTGTTCCTGTGTAGATTTGCACATAGTTGAAAGAGTTAAGGCATGTGTTAACAATTATAATTACCCATGTGCAAACCTAGCTTACTTCATTTTCCAGAAGGATGTGCACGCTGACATGAAGATAAGTATGTTGAAAAGCTCTGAAGCACATCCTCAACAGGATCACAGAACACCCAGTGCAAGGTGGTGGCATGTACCAGCGATCTTATCAGTATACTTATAGCTAGATGAGTTTGTTCTGTCTGTATTGTTGACAGCTGCAGTGAGGTAATCCTTCAGCAGTCCGATTCTGATCTCTCACGGATGACTTGAGAGCAGCTGTCAGGGATAGTGCCATAGTGCCACAGGAGCCTCAAGTTATAAGGGTGCTTATTGCCACTGGAGGGCAAGAGGCTGTCTGCATCACTGCTTGTTTTTTTTCTAATGCATTATAGTTCTGTGTTTGTTCACCACTTCCTATTTATTCTGTTTACCCTTCCTTGAACCTATTAGATTTTCTGGCTGCCATTTTTTCTTTCAGTATTTGCTCCTTAAAAGTATTTGTTTGAACAAAGATAACTACATATACACAGGAATTATTCTGGACTGGATGCAAATAATCTTCACCCCAATTTTTTCTACACATGATACACAAAAATAGCTAACCTACAGTGCAGTTGTCAATCTCATTGGATAAATGAGATTTGAGATCACAAATATTTGGGCCAGTAAGGTTTACCAGTGCATCGCATGCGTGTCCTTGTAGGTTGAGTCAGAACCCAGACTCTAATGGTGCTGATGAAGACACACAAATCCTCTCCCAGACCATTTTGAATTCACAGTAACCTCAGTGGAACCTTTGTTTCAGCTCTGCTATCCCTTGGAGAACTCCCGAGTGTGTCAGTTATCTAAGGGTACACAGTGAGATGGGTTTAAATTTGGTCTAGGCTGGTCACCTTTCCTGCCAGCGACCAGGCTCCCATCCATAATCCTGACACCTGGCTGGCAGTATGTCACCCTCGCACATGATGAACAGCACTGGATCAGCATGCACTCACTGTACCTCGAACCACCAAAGGACAGAGGGACAACTCCTCACCTTAGGGAAATTCTAACTTTTTTGCTATTATTAAAATTCTGCCCAGTGAATGACACACAGTGTATCACTGTCCAGCTTTAATTGTGCTACTTAATAATGTATGCACTGTACAACAAAACAAAACTAAACTCCATCCATACAGGTGCATTGGTTCACTTGGGAGAGTTCGCTTGTTCTTGTGTTTTTTTTGCATTCACTGCAGCCCCACAACCTCCCTGCTTGACCTCTAACCTAGAAGGATTAACAGTAACGGCAAGATTACTCACAAAGATAGACTATAAGCTTCACATCCAAACTTCTGAACGCTGTAATCATTTTATTCAAATCAGTTTATTCATATGAAACAAAGTAAATAATTAAATTTAAACTAATGCATGCAAGTCCTAGTCAAACATGCTGAATGGAATACCCAACAGTCAACATTGTCTTGCTGAAAGTTACATTTTGTCCCTCCATACAATTAAATAAATGATGATTTAGCACAGATCATTTTGACTTGGGGTCTCATGGGGGACAAGACAGGGAACTTAACATCCCTGATGTTCAGATCCTAAACTTTTAAATCCTCATTAGCATCGTCTCTTATTTTGTCCTCAAACAAACAGACATCTGCATCTTAAAAGAACATCGGGTACCCGTCAAAACCACAGAATTAATAGTTAATCTTTATGTGCCATATGCCTGAAAGAGACAGCTAACATCTAGGTAATTGCCATGCATGTCTACAGGGGAACGAACCAGAAATAGTTTTGAATTTATGAAATATAACTGTCAATATTTCCCTGAATATAGTTGTTAGCTTTGATGAAGAGAAACAACATTTCAGCCAGAAAGTGTGAGTCTTGTTATTTCTCGTGAACTTGCAAAAAAAGTACCTTCCTGGCAGTTCAAAGAGACAGAAAACAATGAGCAATGGGAAATATAACCAGCATCATAGCATCTAGATCAGATCATGAAGATGGGTTCTTCTGGTGAATTGTCTCTGAAGCCTGACTCTACCTGTGTTTGGATAGAAGAGCAGAGTGCTGTCAGAAATGCCAAGGTCACCAAAATTAGTCAGATGCTTCACTGCATGAGTCCTGTAGATGTGGAGCTGTCCATATATCCAGCAAGAACACACAAACACACATATGCATTCATACAGACACACACACACACACACAGGTGACCTATGGTGCCCTTAGTTTCCAAAACTACCCAAAACCGAATCAGTCTTTGCCTCTTAGGAAGGAAATTAGGAAATATAATAAGTGTAATAAAAGTGTTGAGTTTGCAACATCTGTACATGTACATTGCCTGTCATACACTACATCACATATCAGGAACAGTATTGCTTTAAAAATATTTTATCATTAGTTTTTAAACAAATAACTACAGTACATGCTCACTGTCAAGTTCAAACCGTTCTCAGGCAAACCAATATTCTGAACCTTTACTGTATGGCACAGCTCTGTGGGCTGTGACATCTTGGGAAAATGAGGTACTTACCTTCTGAAAAATAGCCTTTCCATCCTATGAGTGAGCTCCACAATAGTGAGTGGGATAAGGCATTGCAGCACTAATTAGTCTGACTGAAGCACAGCATTAACAACAAGCTTCAGAGCTGGGAGCTGAATAAATACATATAAATCCACAATAAAGAAATATGGTAATATTTCCCTCCATTGTGAGAAACTAAAACAGTCTACTGAGGCAGTGTGTGAGAGAACCTTGGAAATAAGCTGGATGTATCTATTCAATTTGCTGATTAAAGCAATACCAGGCACGGCTTGGCTGCTGAGCTCCCAAGAAAAGATAAAGGTTTGAAGTCTCTGGAATCCATTTCAAACGGATATATTTTGAGAACTCAAGGCAGGGGAAAATGCAAGAACAGCTGGTAACTCACATACTTTAGAAAAAAACTCTAGTACTCCTTCAACTGGGAGCCGAATGAATCAAGTCATGCATGCAGGTAGCACAATCTTTAGGCCGGGGTATAGACGAACAGAATGGATATTTCTGTCCACATCGATGGGGACGTATATGTCTGCTTCGGTAACTCCAAAAGCTCAGTGGATTTAAGACTCTGACAAAAGCGCATGAGTCACAGACTCCAGCATAGGTCTAGACTTCACGTCTCAATCCATATCTTTAATTGAGTTTTCATGTTCAAACCTTGAGTGCACAAAGCAGGGTAGTTTCTCAGGTGGACTGTCTGAGGCACCGTGGGTGCACTCACCATGTGCAGCAATATGCAGCATGACAGCGGTAGCACATGCACCATGGCATTGCATTCCTATAGTGCTGACAATCCATCCTAAATCCTGATCGGAATATTGAAAAGCCAAGTGCAGAGTGGGCTGGAAAAGAAAGACAAAACAGCAACCGTATCACATATTTCATGACTCTTCGGTGACTCTCTTGTGTTTTGATGAGGAAGTCTTCCTCAGTTCCTAGTCTTGGTAATGAACCTTGTTCTTCACAGGCCCAGTTACTCTCTAACTTAAAGTTAGTCCCAGTGCTGTTGGGTTCTGATGGATGGGCTCCCCGCTCCCAACTCCCTCCCCCGCCCACACAAAGAGGACATAATGATGGATGATTGGCATAGGAGTGTTCTGCTACAACCCCTAGGGAGGGTAAGTAATAGAACAGGGCAAGTGGGCTGGTGCCGAGTGAACAGAACACCATCAAGTGCAAAAAAGGATTTAATCTCTTATCAAATGGCGGAAACCCGCAAATTTGACAATGTACAGGTTTATCTGTATCTATACATTATCCTATGACAGATTATGTACTGTGGGAGATTATAATTCCTAAAAGGAAGAAAAGTAATTATTTGCTGTGCAGTGTTACCCTTCTAATTCTCAGGATGGAGAGGCTGGTCACACATGTAGACTGCACCATAATTTAACTCCCCAGCGAAAGTAGCTATGCATTATAATTAAACATATTAAACCTCAACCCCATGGAATCCACTTAAAACGAGGACATCAGTGGTACACTGTACAACCAGGTCTCAATTCAAATAGCTAATAGAGCTGTGTGGTGGCTGCTCATGTCATAGTGGCGCTAATATAATTTCTATGGCAGAAAGGGTTTCATCAAGCAATTACCTCTGCCAACTACACTGGAATATGAAGGTTGGGAGAATCTGCTTTTAAGTGGAACTAAAGTGCTTAATGTGCCCTCAAAGCCATTTTCATACACTTAATTCCCATTTACACATCTTCCCTGATCCCTTCACTGGACTGGTGATAATTCTTCAGCTAATCTCCTTTCTAAATGTTGACATGCTCCGGCCCTTCAACAGACTCGGCTCTATCTTTCCCTCAAAGAGCTTTTGTGGTCACTCACAACATCAGAAGGAGTCTTTAGACCCCTGGCGATGTCTTATGCACAACGGGCAAATCTTTGTTCATATTAACTTTGGATATGAACTGGCACACATCTGCTCCCTGGTGCTAGACTATTCTGAAATCTGAATCCCTATACTTCAGAAGATACCTGTGTACTGTACCGCCCTTCAGAAGCAGTTCAGACATAACATTCAGAAGTTCAGAGGCTGGTTTAGCTCAGACGATATTTACTGCAGTTCAGAGGCTGTGTAGTTCAGATGCTGGTGTTGTTCAGAGCTGTTTAGTTCAGAGAATATGACTCACAAAATCCTACAACAGTCCTGGTGTGATGCTCAGTGGCGTCCAACTGGCAGAGTTAGCCATTCCCCCTCACAATGCCACACCCAACCCACTACATTTTAACAGCCACTGAAAATGTTCTCCTCGAGAGGGAGGAACTAGTAGGCTGAGTGCTTCCTCTACCCAGTGGGGCTTTTCACATCACCTCACATGCTTTTCTTTCTGGAACCTGTGGATGCCTCTTTATCATTGTGGAGCCAAAACTCCAGTCCTACCATCACTCAAGACCAGTGCAGAACACCGCAGGTTCACTAGGAAGTACAAATGCTGAGATTTTACCATGAAACAAGATCTACAGGGAGAGCTCTAATCCTCACATCCATCACAATGCTGCTTTTATTCAGTCACATTTGTACATGAACGGGGGTCAGCGGAGGACAGGAGGTGCTGCTGCGTTTCTTTAAAGCACTTAGCGACAAACGTTGCTGAATGAAACGTTGGTGGGAGCCATCTATGCTTCCAACTTTCTTTCTTTTTTTTTGGTCTGCAGCTCGAAGCAGAATGCGGTACTCAACTTTGGATCCCTCGTCATCAGTCCTCTGGGTTTTTGGTTACCCCTGATCAGAGAGAATGTGATATAAGGTGATATTATGCAGAGGCAGATATGTGGTGGCAGGCAGGCTGGCAGGCTGGCAGGGAGGGAGGAGGCAGGCAGGCATGCAGAAAGGGAGGGAGGGAGGGACGGAGGGAGAGAAGGAGGGAGAGAAGGAGGGAGGAAAGAGGGAAAGAGGGGGGCAGTGAGGCAAGGAGGCAGCTCTAGTGGGGAAGCTGGACCAGCAGTGAAGTGAAAGTCTTCCCTTTGGTGCTCACACACTACTCTGGAGCCTCCTCCTCTTCTCCAGCACTCAGGACCCCACTAGAGATTATTCCAGTCTACCGGCTCTGCACACAGGGACCTTGGTTGCCTTTTGAAATGTCTTTGATTCGGTTGCATTTAACATTATACTTTATTTTTCAGTGAAATACAGTGGGCCATGAAAGAGCTACTTGCACATGTATTATCTTCAGTGAATAGATGTACAGGACTTTGCCTCTGTGTCTTTGAAAGAAAACATACCAATCTATTTAAATTTAACATTTGACCCTAGATTATTGTTGGACATTTTTGGAAGACTATTTTGTATGATTCAAAATATTTTGGGGAGATTTGTCGAATGTCTAGTAGACAATAAACAAAATAGTCACATAGGCTCTATCAAAAACTACTCATACTGTGTTCCACAATCCACTGGGGTTTAAACATCCCAATAATAAAGAAACTGAACAACAGTTATGAAAGACCGCCAGAAGTGAAGCATATACCCAAAAATACCTGTATAACTGGAAGGGTATTTCAGCTTCTGATATAACCTGAAATCAATTTTTAATGTTCATTTTCTCCCTGTCTGGTGGACTATAGAAAATTGGTAGCCTCTTGGAGTCCAGACCCTGGCAGATATTGGTGTCAAATATATGGCCGTGGGACAAGTGAAGTCACAACTCATCACTTTACACTTCTCTGGGAGAGACAGATCATCCCGTGGCCCTGACACAAACATGAATCTTCGAACCCAAATAAAGACATCACAAGCAGACCACCTGCTCTAGCCAGGTGCACAGCAACAGATCCAGGTAGCAACGGTAACTAAGGCTGTTTCTTATTCTTTCTTTTTTTTCAGTAGAGGCCATGGTAAACTGTCCTTGGGTTTGAAATAAAGGAACAACACAATCCAAAATAACAACAGAGATCATATTTGAAGTATCAAGTTAGTGCCAGATGGGCTTTTCACAGACTTCTATTGCAGCATTTTAACATGAGGTTAAATGAAGTTAACCAAATCTACACAGACCAGTCTTTTCCAAAGGGAGAATGATGGTGATGTGATTTTCCAGTGCTACCACCTACTCTCCCTCCCCTTCAGGATGGACCTCTAATGCTCTGTCCTCGGACACAAAGCGGAGAAGCACTCAGCCAAGGGATTGGCTGCCCACGCCATGCCAGGTCTACCCGCACATCTATTGATCACAGCCTGAGTCAGGCTTAGTGTGCCCTCTGTGAAAACCTCAGATGAGGCGCTGCACCGATACATTCATCTTCATCCCACAGCAGCATATCTTGGAGGGTCACAAGGGCCATTATACAGAGTTAGAAGTAAAGCTGATGCTGCTATCTAGCTACACTATTCTGAAGCCCAGAAGCTGTAGCACACCAAAGCCTAGGTTGATCTTTTTGTTCTCCTTCTCTCAGTAAAACATTATCTTCTCCATACATTACAGGAGAAGTGAACAAGGCTATAGATATTCTGTGTTGTGTGATCGTATATGGTCACTGTAGATGCATTAAGGCTGCTGTCATGATACATTGACCATCGCTTTCACAAAAATTCACAGGTCAGCAGATGGTCTTGGGTGACTTAGTAGATGCTAGTGACCTTGCTGTGTTGTGTAGCGGTCAATAGTCACGCATTATGCATAGAGTTCTGAGAGTAAATGTTGAATTTTCACTTGTTAGTAGAATTTATTAAGGTGTTGCTCATCCCCATTTATCATAATCAATGTGAGGATAGCTGGGCCAGTGGAGCAATTTACAGCTGTGCTGAGAGCCACAGTTTTGCTGAGTCAGAGGTAACTTTAGGCACTATTATCCAAGGTGTTATTAGACACGGGGCACAGCCACTGTCAAGGTTCAATGAATCATTAATTTGAATTGGATCTATAGATTTATAACTGGTCAAGGTGTTATCCAATATACCTGTGAAACCACTGGTTGAGTATGATTGGGGAGTAAGTCCTCAGATCAATATATTGAAAGCGATAGAGTGTAGTTGTGGTTGACAGTCACAACAGTTACGTGACCTGCTAGAGGACAAAAGCAATCTGTTCAGCAGAACTTATCTTAAATGTTACAGACAAGGTCAAGTAACTAGTTGCAGATTAGTGTGTTGGTGAGTGCCATTCTTTTAAAATGTCAATGCGGGTACAACAGTGTTGGTATTGACTGACAGGATCAACATTGACCAATGAGCAGTGAAGCCAGTAATGATGTATGTGCCACAGGGGGACTTCTGCTCCTTCAGTTGTCAGGGGATAAACTCTTAACATCCACCAGAATCTGAGGTCAAGATGAAGAAGGGAGATCTAGTCTAAAAAGAACAATTTACTAATCTACGAACAGGTATTATTTGGTTTTAGATTGGGAGAACTGATGAATTTAGTAAGGTTTCTTGCCCTTTTAACAAAACAAAACAAAAATAAGCACAGCTCAAATGTGGTGGTTTTTATTATTTTCTTTGTATGTTCAAACAATCAATCTATTATCTATCTATATATATATATATATATATATATATATATATATATATATATATATATATATATATATATATCTTATAAAACAATCTTATAAAGCACATTTATTTACAAGCACAAAAACAATGGCTGTTATACAAGAGGAAGTTATCACTGCAGAAAAATAAGGCATACAACAATGTAGATAAAAGTAGAGTAATTAAAAGATAAAACTGTTCACAAAGCTTAAGGCATGTTTAAAGCCAAACATGTTCAATTGTACAGGATCATATAAACACATTGGGAGAACACTGAAATTACATTTTTCTAGTAGCCCTACATGACGGAGAGGGTAGAAAGTGCTGAGAACATACAAACCAAACTCACTTTTGGAAATAAAATTATGATATTTGTGAGCTCACTAAATGGCAAAAGGAGAGGCAATATAATTTTTATTCAGCAAACCTCAAACATATACTGTATGTATATGTATCTAATCAAGTCTGCTGTTGATATGCTGATAAAAAACCCAACATGGTCAACATAACCCTCAGAGACTAGGTGCAGCTGCTCTACTGGTGCCCATTTGAAAAACCTGATTCAGCACCATGCAATGGCCCACATAGACACAGCAGTCTAATGAATTAATATCTTCTCAGTGGGACTGTGCCTATAGAACACACAGTGGCCTGGCTTAAACTACTGGTCGACCAAAGCAACATGTAAAAAAAGGTACTTTCTCAGGCATGCGCTTAATCTACGGTCTGACAGAAAACCCCTCGAGGGTTCCTTTGCCATCCAAAACCAGCAGAGGGAGATGTGCTCAAGAACGGATGGGGAGGTCGGATGTCTGGAGCCCTGGACATCTATCACCCACACTCTGATGTCCCAGAACTAATTCTTTAAAACACATAAAACCTAGAATAGAGGGTGAAATATTGAACCAAAACAGTCAAGGATGATCTGCTCTTTAGGTATGTCTTTCTCCTCTCTCTCTTTTTTTTTTTTTTTTTTTTGCATTTTGAGAGTATTTTTTGTCAGTGTAGTAAGAGTACAATCAAAATAAGACTTTTTATCATATGAATTTATTCTGAGTGACGTTACCCTAACACTGCTGTTTAACACATGCATGCGCTGTGTCTGGGGTTATGCACGGTTATGCAGGCATCCACTTTGATCAAAGCCTGCAGAGAGCAACATGGAGGCTCTTGGATCTAAGCCAGCGTACTGTCCAGCGTACCAAGTTATGAAAGAAAGTTCATGTCCTTTGAGTTGTAAGCTAATATCAAACCTGTAGACCATACACACATGTATGCACAACCACACACACACACGGGATATTACAAGAGGAGTATTTTTTGGAAAACTTTGGAAAACTAAATAAAGTATGCCTTCTCGCATCATCTGATCACAGGTCAGATTACGTTTACTGAAATATTGCCCCTCATAATTCATGATCAGAATCAGAATGGGGGTTTATTCGCTATGCAAGATTAACAAACGTATAATTCACTTTGGCAGGAATGAGCAAACATAGAACATATATGTGGCATATATTCTGATTCTGATCATGAATTATGAGGGGCAATATTTCAGTAAATGTCATCTGACCTGTCTCTCTTGTCACCAAGATCATCCATGTGTTTGTTTAAGAAAAGGACAATGATTGATACTAACAATCAGATGAATCTAAATTTGCTCAGGGCTTTGATAGGATTTTCTTTTTAGCTTTATGTGAAATTAATTATTTTGTTTTGTTTTTTATTGTAAAACCTTTTCTAGTGAAGGTGATGTCTTTATAATTTCTGGCTCCAAATTGTCGACAGGGAAAGCAGAAACAAAAGTTATGTGATAACTTCGAGAACAAGTGAGCGGAAAGAACTTAGAGGTTAATTTCACATGGACGTTTATCTAGTTATATATCATTATAACAATAGATCGGCATGAGGAACCTCATTCATTGAGGCGTGCCTGTTTTTGTTCTGTCAACATTGTCAACATTCTTGTCTTGTTTAGATTGAGTTCCTTGTATTTTTATTCTCGCTCTGTCGCATTATTTAGAGCCATTATTTAGAGCCAATAATGTTTTTCTGTCAAAAAAAAAAGTTTGGAGCATCTGGGAACTCACTGCTGGCGTAACGTCACTACGTCAGCACACCTTAGCAACGATGGGAGGACAAACGTTCTGCTCTCTGGCGGGCATGGTGGCAGAGCGGTTAGTGCTGTCACCTCCCAGCAAGGAGATCATGAGTTTGAATCTTGGGTTCGACCATGTTCTCTCTGGGTGGAGTCTGCATGTCCTCCCCGTGTTACTGTGGGTTCTCTCTGGGTGGAGTCTGCATGTCCTCCCCGTGTTACTGTGGGTTCTCTCTGGGTGGAGTCTGCATGTCCTCCCCGTGTTACTGTGGGTTCTCTCTGGGTGGAGTCTGCATGTCCTCCCCGTGTTACTGTGGGTTCTCTCTGGGTGGAGTCTGCATGTCCTCCCCGTGTTACTGTGGGTTCTCTCTGGGTGGAGTCTGCATGTCCTCCCCGTGTTACTGTGGGTTCTCTCTGGGTGGAGTCTGCATGTCCTCCCCGTGTAACTGTGGGTTCTCTACGGCAGTGGTCTTCAACCCTGGTCCTCAGGACCCACTGTCCTGCATGTTTTGGATGTTTCCCCCTTCCCACACACCTGATTCTAATGCATGATCGTTTACCAGGATTCTTCAGAGCTAGATAACGACCCAGGCATTAGAATCAGGTGTGTTGGAGCAGGGAAACATCTAAAACATGCAGGACAGTGGGTCCTGAGGACCAGGGTTGAAGACCACTGCTCTACGGGCACTCCGGCTTCCTCCCACTGTCCAAAGACATGCACATGGTAGGTTGATTGGACATTGTGACACAAGAATTGTCCCTAGTGTACAGAAAAAGCAGGAAAAATCAGAAGAAGATAAAAACGTTCTGCTCTCAATAGAATCAAACAGAGAGTTCCAGGCGTCAACAAATGCAAAACTGAACTTTGTGCTAATTTCAAACTGTGATTAGGGTGGACAGACCAAAGATTTTTTTTAATGTTTTGCCATTTTTTTGTGCTATTCGTATGCAACCTAACCTAACTTAAACTAATCCAAAGTCAGATTTTAGTCAGCTTTAGCCGTTTTCTCACAAAAGCCCTTTTTTGAAACGTTCCACTTTAGGTCTTGAGTTTTGTGGCACCGAGTAGCTGTCAGGCTCTGGATTGTTCAACGTCACATCTCTGCTGCTAGCCAGGGTGCGAGCTGCTAAGGCACTCAAAGCCTGATGTTACAGGCTGATAAAAAGTCTCATTCAAGAGGCCAAAACATAAAATCACATGGATATCCAGTTATATATCATTATAACAATAGATCAATCGGCATGAGGAAACTCATTCATTGAGGCGTGCCTGTATTTGTTTTTGTTGCACAAGCGATTGGAATCTCACTTTGTTTCCATCTTTAAGGCTGTGTAAATATTTGGACTACATAAACGCCCATGTCAACATTCCTGTCTTGTTTAGATTGAGTTCAGTTAGATTGATTTTTATTCACGCTCTGTCGCATGACTTAGAGCGGATGACGTTTGTCCGGCAAAAACACAAGTTTGGAGCATCTTGGAACTTGTCACTACATAAGCGCACCTTAGCAACGACGTTGGACGTTCTAGTCAGCGATGTCAGCGAGACGTCAGCATTACTAGCTCTACATTTAGCTACGTACCTGTACATGTAGGATATTTTTGGCCAGGTATAACAAACACGTCTTAATCTGCTCCACAAAGGAGTTCCCCTATTCTTTTTTTTGATCCTACTCACCCATTGTCATAGGACGAGCAGCTAAATAGATAGCACTTTTTTGCTGGCTGTACTAGATCATAGGACAATGGGGTCAGCTTCTTCCATGCAGTCACCTTACCTAGACCATATTGTCGCATTTTGCATCGTTACTGACAACTGCCAGTGAAACCTTTTGGAATGAGCAAGTTTATCGACGTTTTGGGGAGAATTTTCCAGTTAGCAGATGGTACTGTACTAGTAGTAGCTCTATGTGATTCCATCTGAGCTACAGTACTGTTGATTCAGTAAAATTAATTAATGTGAAATTATCTATCAAAGTTGACATGATCTCCAAACAGTAGATATCATTTGACACTATTTAACATCAAAACTAGCCAACCAGCCATTTCAATGTCTCAAAATCAAATAAAGATTTCTACGAAAACAATAATCGGTAAACCTATGTCTTCTTGGCTGCAGACTGAACAAAGGTACTAGTCAAGAGTCTGCTGACAGTCTGCTGTCTCTAGCAGATTGACTAGCTAGATTTTACTGTATAGCAATGGGATGTCAGATGAGCACTTAAGTGACACTGACTCAGAATTCAGAAATGTTACATTTTCCTAGGAAAGTTAGTTTCATAGTCAACATTCGACTCACATTCGCTACTTCGAACGTTTGGGAGGTTCATACTGTGGAAGAAATTGGATTTCCTGTGTACTTATATTAATCACTACCGAACACACCTTCTATGAAGACTGTTGTAACGTCATTACCACCTGACTGTCACTATCTATGTTTACATTCTTGTGCCCTATAAAAGAATGCTCTCTTGCCTTCGTCCGGGAGAGAGCCATGATTGAGACCTAAGCTTTGTACTGTCTTCATTTTGTTGCCAGAGGTCTGGTCATTTCTCTCCCAATCTGCGGGTTGTTAACAATAAATACAATTATATACATTTCGGAAAATAGCATCAAACACACCCTAATCTCAATAACTTCCTCAAATCTTTGTCAGAAAATCTAAAAAATGCACCAGATTATTCTAATGGTGTCTGGCCTACTTCCACACCATTTATAAATAGTAACATTAATAAATAATGGTTGTATTGTTTTATAAAAATATACAACTAATGCTTATGCTCCAGGAATTATAATTATGGTCACCACTTAATGGGACTAGTTCCACAACCTCCAATCATGTTTTTCTTCTTGGCTATCTAAAATCAATGTAAAACACTAAATGGTTGAAGTCAGTGAACACCAGGATTGTATAGGCAGCTGAGCAGCTGCCACCACACCCCCACAATTTCCACAGCAATTGTACACTCTCTAGTAAATTATAAATAATACTAAGAATAGTTTTCGTGAAGGGCACAAACTGTCAATTCCCTTGACAAAAGGGCACTGAGATCATGGGGCAACAGCAGTGGCTCCCGCCCCCTCCCTGCCCACTTGGCACAGCTATACTGGTTCTGTGGGTTTTGATAGGCTATATTAAGGTTCTCTCTACGAGCGGAGACCAGAGAAACTCATCTGACACATGATCATATCAGCCTTTCGGTGTCTTCACAAACTTGCATCCATCGCATTATTCTCAGGTCAGAATTTTTTTTGCTGTGAAAGTGGGGGTATTTTTTAACATGATTCCTCGCTTAAAACAAAACAAAAATGGATGTCATTAAACCTGAGTATACAATTGCTCTTTTCACCCCTGTTATTTTTGTTTTCAGCAGATGTAAAATAACGGTGTAGCTGCGCGGGTTGCTTATAATGCAAGAAATATCCTCCTTTCTCCTTGGAGACTTCTCCTGGGTGTAAGAGGACCGGAGAGAAGCGCACGAGACTGCCTGACTAGCCGCGCGCTGCTGTAGAGAAGCAGGATCCCTCACGCGCATCTCTCACCTGCGACTTACACACGGAACCAGGTCAGTTCAAATAGGATAATAGGCACCCTGCGGGGTATAGTTGTATTTGGGAGAACAATTGCCTGAATGTCGGTAGTTTAGCTAGTTTAATTTTCAAATAACTATCCTTTTTCGGAAGAGGCGGACGCCTTTCCAGTGATGCTGAAGATAGGACTGTGTGTTTTAACGACTGACGAGAAGGAAAAACCTCCAAGGATCACAGGCTGTCTTCAGTTCGATATTGTGATTCCACTTTAAGGTTTGTTGAGCTGTACTACTGATGTAGACATCGTTTTTGCGTGTTACCAAGTAGCCGCAATTGGCTACTACTTGTCTTTATTGTATTGGTATTTGTTGAATAATCGTAAAAAAATTGTATACGGTGGTAAAGTATCCGTTAACTTTACCCTACCCTTAAACTCTTTGTGTCATTCTTCCAATATTAGCTGGACACTAAGGACGACAGCGTCACTACAGGCTTGCAGGTGCTGATTGTTCATAAAATATCACGATTTGTTTTTACGTTGCTTTCAAACCCTTTTTAGGCTGCTATTCATACAATGAGTTAAATTACGGCGATGAAGTTATTTCAACAATCATAACTAAGAAGGCAGCTATACTATTTGCATTCCTTAGCAAAACAGTGATTTGTATGACATAACATCAACCACGGTGATAAATGGAAAGTTTTGCACATAAGGTCCACTTTGGTACATTCATTAGTGATCTACATGCAGAGTGTTAATTTAACACCAGAAGTGTTTGTGGAGGTTATGCCAATGAGAGTGGACCTAAACACTCAAGTAGAACAATTAACACTTCATAACACTTACAAAATGTGCTGCACTGGCTTATAACCTACAGGTTAGTTGATGACTTTGAAAATGTATTTGACTTTTTACAGTGTTGTAGTGGAATCGTTAACCCATCTTTAAACTTCATGAAAATGTGGTTACATATGACTTATAGTTTAGAGAGGGGTTTAAGATTTTCCCCAAATATGCTGCTCTTTTTCTTGTTAAACGTACAATGGGTGTTTTTTTTGGTTAAATAAATATAAATTTCCCCAACATGTTGAATATAATGAGGTTCTCTGAGAGTTGACTAGCAACACAGACAACTTGGTGCAAGTAAAATGTAAATTGCAAATGTTGTGGTGGCCCACTACTTTCTAGCCAATCATGTTCAATCCCTTTCATTTCCTAATACATTGAAATAACTGGATTCCATTCATTTATTACAACTTGACCTAAAGTGTCAAGTTGTTACTTTCTGGCAATCAATAAATGACACAATTACATTGTGAATAGTGCTTAAATCATGAACAGTTCCATAAACATTTGTGTTACTAATGCAGAACCAGAAACAGAGATCTCCCACTTCAATACTATGTTCTACTCTTTGGTCGCTGCACCACGTTTCTTTAGGAGCAAAATAGGGCTGCCGGTAGTGCCAATAGTGTGGTGCATAGAGTGTACACAATATATCGACGTCTGTAGGCTTACGTTCTGAATTCTGCCCAATACGATCACTTCACAGACATTTATATCCAGGTGCCAGAGGTATTTTATTAAATTAGACGAGAGCAAAGTGTTCTTTTTTTTTGTCTCAAAAAGGAATTATCTCAGTTAGCGCAGTCTCTATAGCCAAGCTTAGCCATGTATGGCTTGTGTTAGAAGACACAGTGCTGGTACTGGGAGGCTCAGATGCTGGCAGAGAACCAGTTGAGCTGGAACATAGCAGTCCAGATGGCTCCTGGGTGTGTAACCGTGCTTCTGAACAGTGGAAGAGAGCGCTCCAAGCCCAGCTGGAAGGAAGGGATGTCTTACTGCCGCCCCGTGTGCATGAGACAGTGAGTGCGTGTGCCTATGCGTGTCTTTGTGTGCATCTTTCATCGAGCGTTCCCTTATTCTTTGAATTAGTAACTGTTTATGCCTATCGGGATTTTTGTTGAGTTATGTTGAATCTAGTTAAGGCAGGTTTCCACTTTTTATAAGCAGTTTCCATTGTTTGTGTGAATAAGTCTGAGTTTGAATCCGTTGTTTGTGTCGAACATACGCAACCTTTAGACACCGTGGGAAGCTGTGCTGTAGATGATGATGCACCGCTGTAGCTGCATGGCCCCAGAGTGTTGGAGATGCTGTTGGTGTTCGCTTCTCTGCTGGATTCAAGAACAGTTCTGTGTGCAGTGGTAGAGGCTTCTGTGACTGCCAGGTCCTTTCTTGTTGAGAAAAAGACACCTGTGGACCACTAAGGGAAAATAACAACCGAATAATCCCCACACACAGACACACACAGACAGACACACAGACAGACAGACACAGACACACACAGACAGACACACACAGACAGACAGACACACACACACAGACACACACACACAGACACACACATCCATTATATGGCCGATGGTAGATAGACAGTGGTCAGGATGTGAACACTTGCCTCGCATTTCAAAATCACGGTTATTAAAATGGAGGTGGATCCCATATTAATACTATAACTGCCTTCAATCTTCTATCATACCAAAGATATATTTAGTTATAAATTATAAGTTTGGTATGTACAGTTTTGACCTGCCTGCACAGATCCTTTAGCTAAAATTCATCAAACCCATTTGGGGAATATATAAACACGTTCTAATAACATCTGCTAGTCCGGTCTAATCACCTAACATCATTGCTGAACCTCTGTAATGCAGTTGTGGCTGAATGGGTACAAATTCTAAATGGACGCTCAAAAACCTTGTGAACAGCCTTCCCAGAAGAGGGACAATTATTAAAGTTGCAAAAAAATTACACAGCCACATTGATGCCAACATTTTTTTTGAATGGGAGATCCAGAAAATCTCATACTGTAAACTATAGGTGTGATGGTCAGGTGTTCACATACTATATCATACGTATTGCCAGAGGTCTATATAGCAATAAAACATACAAATTGCCTTCAGAGATAGCCTTGCTCGGCTATCTCCACTCCTCACTAGAGAAATCTAATCCAATATGTACTTGAGCACCCTTTTGCTGATCCGACAGGTTTGGAATGAAAACTACCAGAATATAAGTTTCATGAATGTTTGTGAATATTAAATTGATTCTTATATAAAATTAGGGGAGAAAATTCACAATGGTTGAGTATCTTAACACATCCTGAGGGGGAATTGTCATCCTCTACAGTCTGTCTGTTGAGGTGAACACCTTGGTTGAGCATCTCTGCAGGTGTTTCTGTATACGGACACAAGCGTTCCAGGACCATGAGCTTGCAGCCCTCCTCATGAGTATGTGTGGAATACATGACAGCCCCAGGCCTCACCCAGGAAGTGCTTTAAGCCCATCACCTCTAATGGGAACAAAAGGTCACACCTTAATTATTCATCGGGGGTGTCAAACAATCCTCACTGCCTGGTATTTAGAGGGGAGCACGTATCCATTGAATAATGCAGAGAGAAGATTCTCTCTCTCCAAAAGCAGCACACTCCTGTTGGGATGTTTAAGATGGGCTTGATGTTAGAGGTGCTTGAACCCCTCCCTTACCCACCCCCATGCTCCCTAACCACAAATACCCACACATGAACAGCATCATTCAGGCTGACCTTCTCTGTCACTCGTGGTGGGATTCAGATGGCACAGAAGGTGACCGTGACTCATATTGTCACATTTCTAAAGTACTGCTACATAAGGAGGAAGTTAAACTCCTGGGAGCTCTCTTCCAGTCTTCCCTAAGTTAAGACAATGCCTGTTTGCCGAGTGAGAAGAAGAGCAAGTTACTGTCGTAATGTATTAGAACAGATAACCCCCCCCCCACACACACACACACACACAATGATTCAATACCATGCTAACTCGAAGGTGTATGTTTTGATAGACTTGCTTTGTCAATTGCACTTAAGCAGCTATCTTAAGACATAAAGGGGTGTTTGTTGCAGCAGAAGAGGCAAAAAGGTTATATTAATGCTATTAAAATGCATTAAAGTGAAGAATGGTGTAATGTGAGCCTCTTCCGTAGGAGGATTAGAAGACAGCTGGAAGGATTCTGATGAGTCTGGGTGGGAGACTGAGAATGTGCTCTTTGTTGTGGCATAAGTGAGAGAAAACCAGCGAGGTGGAGGGAGGGGGCTGGAGCATGTGTGGGAGGTAGAGAAAGAAGAAGAAAGGGAGAGAAGGAGAGGGAGAGAGAGAGAGAGAGAGAGAGAGAGAACCATCCCCAGTCTGTCATCTCTGATCATGAAGAGATGCACATGGAGAGATGCGTGACTGAGGCTGCAGAAGAGAGGTGGCAGCACAGGGTTTTTTAGTTTGGCTCGTTCTAGCCAATAATCATCCTACTAGCATCAGTGCATGTTAATTACAAGGTTAATATGTTCATCAGGATGATATGATTTTCAATTGTACTGACTTTCCGTTACAGCAAATATTGGTACGCTCCCTCTTGCCCCAGTAATTATTGTAAAAGAAAACATGATCAATACTGCTGTATGATTATGTATTGACAATGCACTTAAGTCTTCAGCAGGGGTGAGTTATATCTGCATTATTGAATACTTTCGCTTCATCAGTTAGGTTTGTAGAGCTGTCATTGGGAGTCAGTGAAGATATCTTATTGATGCCACTCGTCTTGCAAGCTCACTAGACCAAGGTTCACAAATGAAAGATGTAGTGTCCTTAGGAATAGGAACAGTATTTTGCAGTCTGTTATGGTTTATGGTAAGATGGCTTGGTATGTGACTTTCCATAGCGTGCACACCAGTATCCGTGATCTCTTTCTACATCTGGTTAACAAGAAGCTGTATGTCAGCGTAACTGATGATGTTAGTCCTACTTCTGAATCAGCATACTGTTGATTCTTAAGTAAAAGCTATGCAAAAGTTTTCATTAACCGTTGGATTCATGTAATTGAATAAGAAAAATGTGGAAAAGATGAATGACACTAGACTTTTAACGTCAGTATTTATTATCTTTCAAAGATAATGTCCTTATTCACAGAGTTATATGCTCTGGTTATGCAAAGATTTATTGAACCTACAGCTCAATATGACTAGTTAGTTATGTAGACAGTACTGTACTTGCCAGATAATATCATCCAGCTGCCTAGGGAATGCACCACCTCAGACAAGGTCAGAGATTGGAGACTTGGGGCAAGGCGAGATGCTCTTTGAGTTCTGGGCATGGCACTGTGCCTGAAAACCAAACCGGAGAGCCAAGGGGGGTGAGAGAGGGGTTGTGTTTGTGTGTGGCCCTGGCCCCTGTGTGTGGCCCTGGCCCCTGTGTGTGGCTCTTAAAGCCTTAAGTCTAGAGGAACCCAGGTGCTTAGACCTTGATCAATTAGTTCTCAGTCTTGCAGGCCAAACTTAATTAAACAAATGTGTTTTGCCTAAGCCTGTTGGTAATTAGCTGGCAATGCACTGAAGCCATTTCAAACATTCAGTGATGCTCACACATGAGCAAACGCACAAATAGACACAGAAACACACAAATACACACAGAAACACACAAATACACACAGAAACACACATACATACTATACTGCACACGTGAACCAGCACATCGTTTGGCCTCAGAGACTCAGCTGCGTTAAAACAGAAAGTTAGAGCCGAAGGTTAAATGCTGTTTAGTCAGCAATTATTCCTTCCCACTCTGTGTTGTTCTATCTTGACCAAATACAAAACAGCAGTTATGGTGTAAGAATTGGCAGGGCTTCATTGTAGCTCTTTTGTTGTCGTTTTCCACTGTGTGTGTGTCTTTTCTAGTGGTCACTTGATATTTATAAAAAAACTGCGGCCTAACTGCACCGGTTCTCTCTTAGATGTTTAGTTTTTTAGGTGTTAGCCTGAAATCTACTTTCACTCGAGGCACTTAATGATTCATTCGAAGCACAATCATAGTAGATACTGTATAACCCTGCAAACCCTAGCATCTTAAGCTTGCTTTAAAGACAAATTGGAGTGTTTTGCTTCTTCCATCAGTGTTTCATTATCTGGATGGTTAATTTACCACATTTATTTACCTCATTCTATCCCAGGTGGGGTCCACAATGACCGGTAGGTACACTCACCTGAAGTTCCCTTTCGCTCAGAGGAAAACATTCATATGAGCCATTATCTATGATCACTTAGAAAGTGCTCCATCATTATCAGAATGAAAATCAAGTACAAATTGTTCGGAAACATTTCGTTTTGAAAAGGAATGCAGTTAGTTTACAACCACCCCTCCTGCATACTTGGGTAGAAACAAAGCTCTGTCATACAGTGCAGTTAAACAAGTTACTCTCTGGAACCTTATTCCATTCTTAAACATGGTTCCAAGCATTTCAATTTAATGACGTATTGCGGGTAGGATTAAGTATTAGCGCAGTGTTCAACGGGTAGCTTTAGGTTGAAGACTTCAGAGTTACTGTGGACTATGCAGCTCATACACTTTCATTTCCATCCTCATCCCTGAAGTTATTAAACATGCATTACATTATTGTAGAACCAGTGTAACACAGTTGCTAATATGATCAGTCACATTGACATCCATGTTTTCTAGAAAGAGGAGCTATGAGAACTGGGGACAACTTAACTGAAATCACTTTGGGATAATTAATTATCTTCCTTTTATAAAAAATATGTTTTTAAATCTTGTATGTTGTAATGCTGTAGTTTCCCCTCAGCGATGAATAACGTACCTACACTGACATAATTATATAATAATGTAACGCACTTACAACCAAGTCCACAACCCCTGGTAGTTGTTTTTAATCAACAGAGAACTTGATGGCAAAACAAACCTTGCACTTAACCATGTATGGCCATGCCCATGCATCATACAGGATTCATGCAACGTAGTGGTTGTTACAGCCTGTAGTGCAGGAACAGACCTTGCTGTCACAGCAAATAATTCATTGAAACAGACTTTAACAGAGCAGCGGGAATTGTACTCCTTCCAAGGAATATAGATATTGAATTGTGATCGACTCTGCACTGTCTTTGCTCAAAGTAATGTTGTTTAATGAAATACCTGGTAGTCAGTGCAAGGTTTCTCTGTTGTCCAGGTTACTTACTTGCAGCTACCTTGTTAGGATCTTGTCTGACCTGTAAAGTGTCGGCGAATCGGAAACCCTGGGGTAGCTTCCAAATGCAGAGGTTTTGCTGTGTTCCGTGTGGAGGGTAGTACATCATTAGTAGCAGACCTAGGAAGAATGAGCGCTAGGTGGAATAATGGAGCCTTTATTTGTGGATGTGGTTGTGAGACATGGTGAAGCCTTGACAGAAGGAATTAAAATCAGATTACAATCAGACTACCAAAACAAGTTAATAAATCTTCATTGGGTTAGGCCTTCGTTAGAGCATTCAGTTTAATTACAGGTAAAATATCAATGAGTGAGCCAGACAAGAATGGTATTTACATTGCTTTCAGAGACAATTTAGTTGCCTGATAATATTTCGCCCCTTGCAAAAGATGACATACTTTTCAGTTCAAAGCGACAGTACCATAATATACATCTGGTTTTCTTTCTTCATATGTGCAAGAAACAAAGACTAGAAGATAATGTAGACGTATCTCCTTCATCATTTTTTAATCAGCTTTTGAAAGTCCAGTGGTTGCTTACTTGTCGTGAACATACTCAGCGGAGGGTGAGTATTTTGCCTGTTTCATTGTAAAGTATTATTTGTGGAACTCAGCCACTCTGTAAACAAGCAAAACAAAATTGCTTTCTGAAAAATGTTCTTCAGAGCTCATCTCTTTCTAACCACCATAACAAACACCAAGGCATGTCTTCCATTTGATCTTGTGCTTTTTCAATATATTTTTTTTAGGAGTTT
The DNA here is from genome assembly GCA_030340665.1 of Neosalanx taihuensis. Taxonomy (NCBI): domain Eukaryota; kingdom Metazoa; phylum Chordata; class Actinopteri; order Osmeriformes; family Salangidae; genus Neosalanx; species Neosalanx taihuensis. The sequence goes on from CM059295.1 coordinate 1,907,541, forward strand.
CTTAGTTTAATTTCAGAAAGCGGCTGGTTGATTTATCTTACATAGAATCCAAAGCAAGAATCGCTACTTAATGACGCTTTAAAATAGGAGTATCTGTGTTTAAGTTACAAAGTTGGTTAGCAAACTATAACACTCTTGAATTATATTTTTCAAGCACTGTGATTTTCACCGAATACCTGACTCATTCATATTGTATGCTGGAAGTTGATTTGATATATATATATGTTTGGCTGATACCCTTACATTGAGATTTTTCTGTACCTATGTACTTATATAACTTATATAATACTCACATAATTAAAGAGTAAATGATGGTGGAATTCTAATCTAATGATTTAATATATGGTTTATATCAACCAGTATATAATTTCACAGATAATATCTACTGTTCTTAAAAGGGCATGATTATATACTGTTGGCAGGCATACATTAATCAACCATAACAAGTAGCTTATCTGGCCAAGAGAGTTTAGTGTCAACTAAGGTATTCAATCACAGCCAGTACTTCAGCTGTGGAATGATGATTATTGTTGATAAGTAAGTGAATGTCCCCATCTCAGCAGATGCATGGAGATTTCATTTGCTAGCAAGTGTGGATAAGATGACCCTCTCTTTGGTTTGTCCCTGTCTATGGAGAGGCCTAAGAAATCAACTAAATGTGCTTGGAGTGAGTACCTTGCCCATAGGTAACAATGATTGTGTATGAATGCCAGGTTGTGGGGGCAGCAGTCTGAGCAGGGAGGACCAAACTTCCCTCTCCACACACACCTCCTCCGGGCGTTCCCTGTCCAGCTGAGAGACATAGTCTCTGACCGTGAGAGCTTTGCCTTGCGGCTCAGCTCCTTCTTCACCACGATTGGCGTGTAGTCTTGACTACATTGGCGGCTACATTGGTGTCTCAAGTGGTCTTAGTTTCGCCACTCATAGTGTTGGGTCATCAATTTTACATTAGAATGACTGCCAGTGAATGAATGCCATACATTCATCTATTGGCATTTGGTTTTGTGTTGGGTAATGTGTCGCTGCTCGCTGCTCAGATTTGGAGACAGTGTCTTATTACACTTACACTACTGAGTCCAACCTGAACCATTTGATTCCAAGTGTTCCATTAAGAGAACCACAAAGAACTGTTGAATAAATAAAGAGTACTATCAAATATAGGTTCCATTGCTATCCCCGATGCTTTATTTCATTTGCTATGTCAATGGAAGGGAAAGCTTAGAAAGAGGATTTAGACCTCTGACGGGTAGCAATTAGTTTAAAATCACCTCTCTCTTGCCTAGATATCATTACGAGATGAAATGTGTCATTGAATGGGCAGTATGACAGCATCGGTGTCTTCTATTACCTCTCCTGATGAGGATGGATGTGATGTATTTTTGTCCCACTGGCCTCATCTTTTCATCTTCTCCTCTCAGGAATGTGATGAGTTTCTATCTCCGGTTGTTAAAAAGTAGAAGGTTCCTCCTGAAATAACTTTGACTGATTAGACTTTACCTTTCAATCAACAAACGGGAAATATGCTTTTAGCTTTGTCTTTGTCTTTTCCAGCCATGTTAGCCATCAGTGGTGGCTTCTCTTACTGAGCCATAACAACAGGTAATATCTCTGCCTGGGCTCATTTTTATCTGGGTGACCCAGGCCTCCCAAAATTGTCAATGGAAGTCAACTGGATACTAAATGGGATCCTCTCCACAGTACTGGGTGTTAGGTCTTCCCAGAGTATTCGTTACACTGGGTTTGGTCTCCCACTGCTGTGGACTCAGTGAAATAGGGGTCTTTCAAACAAGTGTCCTTTCAGATAATCATATTTCTGAATCTATTTTTGTTGTTGTTGTTCATTATACATTTTTGTTACTTGTGTTGTAATTTTTCATTAGTTTCATCTAATACATTATTTTATGTGGCAAGCAACAAACCAGGAATAGATTAATCATTTGGTAAATTGTCTTGATATGCCATCAGGGAAATGTATGTACGTAGATACTTCCTTCATATAATTGATAAATCATATAAATAGCAATTGCAGTCTTTTCATCTGGCCTTGCCTACCACGTGTATAAACAACTCAATTTGAAGGGGGAGGGTAACTTGTTGTCAGTTACTGTAGCCTTTAGAGTGGAGTCAAATGTGTCCTGTGGCTGATGGGTCAAGGACTCGCAATCCAATGTCAATACTGAAGAGGTCAAAATGTCACTACGATAATGCTAGTTCCAGGCCTGGATAATAAACCACAGCTGCAGAATGATCCGAGAAGAAGATTGTTCCACGAAAACCTGAATGAGTCGGATCTCATCTCAGCGCTAGATGTCTCTGCTTGCATCATTGTTGATGTCGGTGATGTGATGTGACATTTTCAAAACGTCTGATTCAACCTTCTGGATACCTTCAATTTGGACCTCATGTATGAAGCTAAATTGACCATACCCAGACAAGCCCATTCTCACATGTCTATTTGTGGCTGCCCTTTACATAATAACTTGATAATTATTGATAGGAATCTATTTGCCATGCCTTTAAAGAATCCATTTAGATAATGACTGACAAGAGGACTGATAAAAAGTGTTGGGATATTTTTTTCATCTTACATATATTTCTTGGGAAAAGTTACCAGCACAACCATGTAATGTGACAATGCCAAGCAGTTCGAAGGTTAGCCTATTCACCGTTTGTTTTACTCTCTCCTGGAGAGACTGTGTTGATTTGACGCAGGTATCGATTGTGCAATGCCTACGATCTGTCATGTTAATCCACATTAATGCTGGACACCCAGGCAATATATTGTCTGAGTCAGTCAGATGAAAGGTTGCTTTCATTGGACTGAAATACCCCTGCTAGATATTCCTGCTCTGGTGGACAAACTATTAAATTATCGGTTGATGTGGTTGTTTTTGATGATGATGAAGTCAAAGAACTTGACAAGAACAATGTCCACCATTTGTTTTTAATAAAACACCCTAAACTGCACACTGTTGAGCAGTATCAAGCAATATGCTGAAGAAATCTCAAAGCTCAACTGCCAGTGGTCTGGATCTAAGGTTTGGATGCCTCCAGGGACTGTAGTTTGCGTGACATGTTGTGTGCTCACTGAGTGCTATCGACTTGACAACATACAGCTTTCACATTGTGTAATGGGTATAGAGAAACCACATATCAGCCGTAGTCCTCAGAAGCATGGAGGTCCACAACAAAGAATACAGTAAATCTTTGGAGCTTGGGGCTACTCCATGTTTTGCACTTTTTATTTCTTGGATCTTTTTGGTGTAAAAAAATCCATTCCTTGCGGGAACCATGTTATCAGTATTTTTGCCAGCATTTTATTTGCCGATCATTGACTACTCTGCAGTTTTTTTATTATTATTTTTTTGTTGTTTGTGTTTTAACACCTAGACAGCCTATCCCAAAAGAATATGAGGCAGCAGTGGTAGGTGCTTCTCCCGTGGGAGGTTCTGTATCCTGCACATTCTGCTGATCCTCTCTCACCTCAAACTGCACAGCCTTATATTCCTGGATGGAGAAAGGTAGTATTTTGCTGTGTACCTGTAGTTTAAATCTAATGGTAAGACTGTTGCTTGATGGGTGTTGTGTGTTCGGATTATGAGGTTTGGCAGTGTTGCAGGTAGTAGTTGAACCATAGATGTCCCTTGTGTAGGGCAACTCATCCACTAGGCTTAGGTGAATATCCTGGTATCCAGGAGTAGGAACTGGGTCACAGGTAGACGTAGGGTATGTATCATTTACTAGATGTTACCAGTAACCTCCACAGCAACAGCTGGGCTATTTATTTAACTGGAGCAGCAATTTCACTTTGAAAGAGGCTTTGATGAAGCCTGATAAATTTACCTTCTTGTAGCTTTACTTCGTACTGCAGCCAGGATTTGGTCAACCTTAACGGACAAACCAGTTTAGATGGTTTACTGTATTTGTCAGGGAAATACCTCTCTATGCTGAATTCTCCACACTCCAGCACGCTCTTTTGTGTAAAAGTTTAAACTGGGTGTTTTCACAAAGTTCACATTATCTTTCTCAATGGCCATAGGCATTTGTTTTGTCTTGCCTGAAAGTCAAGTACATACTTGGTGAACCTGTCTTGGTTCCCATGCACACATCTATGAATAGTTGTTTAGCAAAAATTTGATGATACAATTCATTTAGGCTTAGGTCACCTTAGGTCACATTTTAAAATTCTATAACAGTACTGTAGAGTACATATGTTTCCAGAGTCAGTAATGTTTTGTTGTCATGCCTATTGTAAGAAAACCGCACCCCATGCAATTCGTCACACAATTCTGCTCAAAAGACAGCATCAAACAAAATTCAATCTCTAAGGGCTTGTCGTCACTGGCCTTGCTTATTAATTAGTATATTGCTAAAGTTCCTTTATCAGCTTACCAAGGACACACTTAAATTAAGCGGAACTTCCAAGGTCCTAGTCTCTTGGTGAAAACTACTCCAATAAACAATGTGTACATGAGTGTCTTCACATTACAGCATAATATAGTCATTTTAATAGGGGTGCTCATTGAACACAACTGTGAAGAAAAACCAGCACTCAATTTAATTAAACTCTAATTAGCATTATGCTGTTCAGTCCTGCAATTATTTCATCGAATGAGAGGAACATAATTTACCAAAGGACAGAACAAAGGAGAAGTGCAGCTAAGGCGGTGTCTCAGTATTATACATCACTGTTTGGTGAGAGCTCCCTCCCTCTTTCTATCTACCACCCTTTCTCCAGCCTTCCTCAACTTGGTCCAATATGGATTCAACACAGCTGCAGTCAGATTGACAATGACAAATTCTGTGTTGGTGAGAACATTTAAGAGAGGTCACATTCACTGACATTTCTGAGGAAAATTTAAATCCACAGAAAAGCCGCAGCTCTGACATTGTTGTACCCTAACTTCAAAAATAGGTAAAAAAAAAAAGAAAAAAGAAAGAAAAAAACATTTAACAGTTGCCTTGTATTTTTTTCCACCTCAAAAAAACTTTCTTAAATGTCCATTGGTCCTTGTATTGGTTAGATTTTGGTGTTTGACAGTACTGATGGACAGGTAGAGTTATTCCTTCCCATGTTGTCTTTAAAGCAGAGTGACAAGGAGATGAAGAGAAATGCTTGGCTGTCAGCAGTACAGTCTTAACCCTATTGGTTTGTATTTGAAGTTTCCCCAGACAAACCAAGAAGGCTGCATAAATTGGTATCGCCACCAGACCATTAAAATATGGGAATATAAATTCTCATGGTTTTCGAAGCAATCTGCAATTCGGGGCAAGGCTCAATGTGGCCAATACTCAACGTTTATTGACCAATGACAGGCTCAACATGGACTCACTGTGGTGATTGACCAATGACACTTGACTTGAGGTATATAACATTCTCAAATTTGACAGTCGAGCATGCTCTGTTGCAGTGAGCCTCCTACACTAATTATACTATACTACACTAACGATAACTATATAACTAATTATGAGGGGCTGTTTCGGTCCTCACACTAACACATCCAACACTTCAGACTACTGATTATTACATATTATCTATGGATTTACTTGGTTCCTAAATCAATTTCAAGGTGGCACCCTAACTAATATATACTTGATTAGAAATTAAGGATATATTCTCAAATGACCAGCCTCCACCTAGCTACAAAGTAGACTCCAGAAAAAAAAGATGTTGTGGCCCATCTCATTTCATGATGGTTAATCTGCATCACAGCACACATCACAAAGATGTGTTAATATTAAGCACAATTAGTTCTGCTGTGAGAAGGATTATAACTGCTCCCATTTTACCCGTTGCTACTCCCCCACTCAGGTACCCATTAATGAATGAAATGGGGCCACCAACAGAGTCATTGTCTCTGTTTCTGAGGCAATGTGGTTCTTTATTTACAAGGCAATAGAAATACAGACATGAAATTGTGTTGCATGTCAATGATCCAAAAAATGATTTCTGGGTCACCGTGAAATTTTCACTTTGAATACAGTCTTGTCAAGGGATTGAGATTATTTACATTATAGAACGTGTTAAAATAACACCCTGTATTCTCTGTCACTGCATGTTGTGCAACAAAGGATCTGCATTTGGTTTCTGTTCTAGTTGAATCTTTTTTTAGCACTTCATGCTGGGAAGCACTACAGTGAATATTAAACAGTCATATCCTAAGAAGGGAATTTGGGAATTTGAAGGAAAACAATAAAGAAAAGTGGCAGAATACATTACAAACATGCGTGTTTATTTTGAAGGAATGAATCCAGGAAGTCGAAGCGTTTGATTTTGACATGGATGTGTGTTTGATCAGAGAGCTGGCTTCTCAGCAAACCTGCTGTCTATATGCTGCAGATCCCTGGCCAGTGGCACTAGCTGCTGTCTATATGCTGCAGATCCCTGGCCAGTGGCACTAGCTGCTGTCACAATCTGAACTGAGAGGATATCCACCCTACTGTACCAGTGTTGGCTTCAGTCCAAAGGCCCTGGCAACAGTAAATTAATATAAAAAAACTCCAAGCTTTCTTGCATCATTGCCAAGCCTCTATCAGAGGGTATATTTTGAGTATATTCTTTGATATTCATTACGCAGGGATATAGGACTACAAAGCTTGAGCTTGCCATTACCGTACCTGTCCCATATCGCCCTGCCTTGGGTTTACACATGCCAGCTGTGACATTTCTGATGTAAATGCTTTTGAAGCTTTGTGTATGTGTGAGTAAGGAAAGCATACTGAATATCAGAATTAGTCGAATAGTCATGCTTCCGTCTGTAATAGGCTTATAGAGTATGTTTTAACAGGCTTTTCAATTTCCTTTTCTTTCATGGCAATTGTTTTTTTAAGGAGTCTTTTCATGGACGGTTTGTTCATGTCTTGCAAAATTATGTTGACTGAAAACATGTCTGTCTGTTGTATGTTGACTGAAAACAAGAGTGAAACTGTTCCATTTGTGTAATTATCCTCCCCTTTTCCTTTTTCCTACCCACTTCTCACAATGTGTCCTCCCTCCCTCCCTCCTTCTTGGTCACAGAAAGCACAAGTTGAGCTGAGAAGCTCAGTATCGGGGTTGCAGAGAAGAATGAGGACTCTGCGTGTGATTAGGCAGTTGGCTGTCAAGCTTCCCTGCTTCTCCTGGTTCCTGCTGCTGTTTGGGGCCGGGGGCCTGGTGCTTTTCATCCACCTGGATGACCTGTCTGAGATGGTGCATCGACAGGAGCCTGGTGAGTACTGAAGGAGAGATGCAGCTCCACAAACACCCCCACCATCTCACCTTCTCCACCCTGTCGCACCTGGGAGAAACTGTAGCAAATGTTGTGAGTTGTAATGACATTGCCAGTTCATTAAAAATGAAAGGGATGCAAGGTGTGCCTTTGGTCGTGTCAGAGGGCGCAGGTAGACAGCACCTGCTCCAGCAGAGGTCCGGCACAGCAAGACTGAGTCCCAGACAGGCAGAGTCAGAGCTGGGGAAACACCACTGCTGTGTGTGGGTCTATCATGTGTCACCTGTGCTGTGTGTCATCATCAGGATCAGTACTGTTTCCTGCCTCTCCATCAATAAGGGCCACTTACAGAGAGTGGGTTCTCTACAGGCTCTAAAATTCCACTGATTGTCAGACGCTCTCAGGAGAGACAAGAGCCCACACACACATAAACAGAAGCAGACGATCGTGCACACACAAACACACACACATACACACACACATACATACACATTCCGCATGCGTCCCATTCGGCACATGCATGCACGTGTAAATTTACACTCGCCAATAGAAAACATAACGACACAAGGTTATTATGTGACTCTAAGATGTCTTTTCTGCCTTCTTATTTAACAGGGGCATTATGCCAAGCTAGACAGCAAGAGTAACACTGTCTATTGTGTGATTGATTATTTGGAATATAGGTGTGTGTCCTTGGGAAAGGCATTTCACCCTACTTGCCTCAGGGGGAAATGTCCCTGTACTTGCTGTATGTCGCTCTGAATAAGAGCGTCTGCTAAATGACAAAATGTAATGTAAATGTGAGGTATGTGTAGGCCATACATGTCAATGATTTAAAAGTAGACATCTGCCAGGCCGCACACTAACTTCAGTCCAGCCTTCTCTCTTTTTCCCCAGTTAGCCTGTTCTTTTCAATATGAAAAGAGATAAAGTGAGAGAGTCTCACTGTCTTAAATGTTGTATGAAACAAAGTATGTTGTGTACCCCTCTCCCTCCTCCACCACTAAAGAAAGCCTTAAGCTACGGTGCCTCACTCGAGCACAAGCTCATATCTAATAGTGTTGAGTTTTTAATACATTGGGTGTCAGCTTCTATCTTCCTCTCCTCCTCTGCTCATCCTCTTTGTTTGTCTGGGAGTGCACTGGAGTGCTTTGGTCCCCCATGGTTGAGATAACACATATAATGGCAGTGGGAAGCAGCAGTTTAACAGGCAGCAGTCCATCCCCTGAACTCCAGAGTAATTGTTTAAGGACAATTGGATGAGGGGGTGGGTTGGGGCGTCAGGGGTCGGGGAGACCACTAGCAATCTCCTGGGGAATAGAAATGTTGAAAGAGGTAACAGCTGAGATAAATTGCACAAAATTTGCCCTGTAAGGTTTTCCTACACCACTCTTCCCCCCCCCCCCAAAGTACAGTCAATGTGGGCTGGCCAGCTGTGGAGGCTGAGAGGAAGGACAGGTTGTGTCCTGCCTCCTCCTCCTGTCAAGGGGTGTCCTCAGTCAAAGCGCCACATAGCCAAGCAATCGGTTCTCGGAAGGTTAGATCAAGCATTGTGTGGGTGTGTGTGTGTGTGTGTGTGTGTGTGTGTGAGCGAGAGAGAGAGAGAGAGAGAGAGAGAGAGAGAGAGAGAGAGAGAGAGAGAGAGAGAGAGATTCCAGTGGCACAGATCTGTTTGTGCCACACTGCATGCTTTGTCTTCACAGTCCACTGGTGGATTTTTGCTAATCGCAAAGAATAAAAACACAATCTGATTACTAACTACTGGAGCTAAATAAAGCAACAAACTCTAAATAAGCAACACTTTTTGCTAACAATCAGTCGCTGTGATTATTCGTGCCGGTTAAAACTATTTTCCAAGCTGGGTCTTCGTAAATCAAGCTGCTATCTCCTTGAGGTCATCTCCTGACTCTAGCTTTCAGCTAAACAGGATGAATGAAACGCTGTCTATTCAGAGTTCCCTCACGAAGCGCACTTCAGACAGCAGCAGACTTTTTTCTAGACCTTTTACAGTAAGCGATAACTACGGACTGTCTACAGTCACTCTAAGAGTATGAGTCAGATCAAAAAGCATCTTGCCAAACTGGTTTGTTTCTTATTTGAATTTAGTTGCTTGTTGGAATTGAAATTTGCAAGACATTCATGTTTCTTTGTCCTATTCTTCTGTTTCCGGTATATCCTAAAAACACATGGCCAGGTCCACACCACTGTCCTCTCATGTTACCATAGAGAGTAAAACGGCACTTCGGCACTGTTTATCCTGGCATGCAAAGTAGTGCGTTAGCTCGCTCTTCTTGGTGTCAGTATATAATCCCCAAGGATATGTCGTGTACCTCCAGGCGCTGTGTGAAATTGCACAAATTAGACAAAGGCAGAGTTTGGGCATTTGCTTGTCTTGTCTGATTACACCCGTTACCATGACAAGAAAATCCTAGGAAATGTCCTTGACGTATCTTAATGACCCACCGTTTGGCAGTGCCAGTGGAGGATGATGGTATTAAGCCATCTGCTAACAGAGAATATGTCAGTATTACTGTCATGCCAGGCAGTTGCAGAATGTTACAACTCATACCCTAATGATGACATGCAGCGATAAGTAGACGTGCCTCAACAACGCGTGCGTTACGCAAACACATATGTGTGCCTGTATGCTCATGTGGATGTTTCCTGTATGTTCTCCATGTGAGCATATATTGGACGCACAGTCCCCAGTCTTGCTGAAACTGTTTCAATTCAAGCAAAGTGCAGAGTAATTCCAATATTCTGTTGCAGAATCTTTCGTGATTTCCCTAAAGACTCGATGATCAGCTTACACAAACAATTTTGAAACATGACAAAAAAAATGCAAAGGCTGATGTTTCAGACTTGTCCACGTTTTTAAGATCTTTCCCATTGCGCTGCATTAAAAAGAAGCCCTTCAGCATCTAAAACTTCAGCTGTAACCATTTTTTTTCTCTACATCTGCCTCTATGCTCATCTCCTTCTAACTCTCCATCCCTTTCTCCTCATGTGGAGACTGGAACAGGGCATATTGTTTCAAGCTGGAAAGCAGAATTTGATCTCTCTCCGTCAGAGGTCCAGTAATCCCTTAAGCCATGTCTGTTTGCAAAGTCTAATTTAGCTGTCTCTTAATGTAATTAAATTGTGCTGATGACCTGGAGCCGTGGGGCTGTACAGCATCACTATGCAAATTCGGGGGGGGGGGGGGGGGATTATTTTACTATCCTCACACTCTTGTTCTGGAACTAATCCAACAAAAACTCGTTTTGTTTAGTTCTACAGTCACATTGTACGCTCCATATATCGCCCAAAGGGGACCTCGCGCTGGAAAGCAATACCATGGCAGGGTTTCATCAGTCATTCTACACTCTACAGTGCTTTACAGTAAGCTATTGGTCCAGATGGGACCTGGTTTAAACCAGTAATGTAAGCAAAAAAAAATACCTCAGCTTGAAACGTTGAAACAGCGGTTCCTTGCTCATTAAGTTGCATCACGCGATTACCTGAGACTGCCATGGCAACCGGGTGTACAGGCCAAGTCTGCGATACGGTGGTATCTACCTTACTGGGACTGAGCTCTGGGTCCAGAGCTGGCAGAGGAAGCTGAAACAGGTTTCATTGGTGGACCCTGCTAAGTGAAACCTTGGATTGTCTGACCTAGACATCTCATGCCCACATCACCTTCTCTCTCTCTTCAGCTTCTCTCAGGGATCACAATTGGATTTCCAACCCAAGTGCACGGTGGCCTCACCAAGGTCATGTGCAGTTCTATTAACATCTATGCCCCGGGGTCATGCCACAAGCTCTAGAAACATAATCTTTTTTTTCCAGGCCATCTGATCCCACATCCGATGGCTGGCATGTTTTTAAATGGATTCGTCCTCACCACATTTGCCCTTCTGATAAGGAATGGATCTGTTGAAAGTAAAAGTGAGGAGAAAAGTTTAAGACATTTTCAAATGGGGTTTCTAGAAGTACTAAATATACTCCTGTTTGAAATGGTGAATAACAACTGTGGAGATTGACCTGGCTGTTTTGAAGAAGGTGTGATGTTTGTTTTGTCACTGGTGTTTATTCCCTCATCTTTGGTGTGGTCTTTTTATGTGATAGAATCCAGTCGATGGTGAGAAACAGCAACAAATCACATTAGAGAAGGACTGAGGCTTGGGCAGACCCCACGTCTCCCCAGCAACCATTTCTCATTCTTGAGCATGAACAACTTCAAAACAGCTGATGTGGTGTTATTCAGTAAGCCGTGAAATATAGCATGTTGCTCCCAAAGCGTCCATATCAGACTGAGCCAGAACGCTAAATTCATCAGCAAAGAGTGTGAAAGAAAAATGCTTTTTACTTTGAAAGACAAATGGGAAGACCTTTTTTATTTATTTTTTACTTTTCACGAGCAGCAGTGTGGGTCAGAACCCAGATCAAGAATAAGAGCAGAGAGGGGTCACCCTGGCAGGGGCTGTACAGCGGCCCTTTCTCCAGGCGCACACCAGAGCTTTGGTAGAATGAACTCCATATGAAATCAAAAATAAACTTTGGTGGACTACAAGGTGGATCCAGCAGAGAAGCATCTTTTTGAAATGTCTTTGAAGGCTGTCTGAAGGAGATTTTGCCACTCAAACTAGCCCATCTACCCCGGGCTGTGTCACTGACAACCCTGAGCCGAGAGTGATGCGTCTCCGATGCTGGCTATAGCGCAGACAGGGACCCAGAAACAGAGACGCATAGAATATAAAGGCTGCCTGGGAGTTAAGGTAAAGCAACAGATGCATTGACACAGGCAAACTCAGAGACCAAGGACCACAGACAATACAACACACAACACACCCACAACACACACAATACACAAATGCACAACACACTTGGACAGAGGTGTGGTGTATGTTGCTGTATCTAGACAGAGCGGTCTGATTGCTCATGGTCATACAGTCCTTTGACAGAAATCAATATTACACACGGTTATTTGTTCAAAGCAGAGAGTCCTCACAATTGATCCATCCCTTCTAATCCATCACATTTTCAATAAGGAACACAGGATCCAGAAGGATATTGGATGTCTCTCCTGCACAGGAAGACTAATGACATTGTCTTCTTATCTTGCCCAATTAAAATGAACAGGTGAGAGGTAAGCCAGAGACATGGCCTAGCAACACTGATTAAAGCAGTTGGGCCACTTATTCACCATGATAAAGTCATCCCTGTTCTAAAAGTTGAATTGCCGATGGAACACCAATTCATCATAACGGGATTGTTTATCAAAGACTTCTTAATGACTAGCAAAATAAATAGGTCTGATACAGAGCCAAAACTGACATTGGGGCTCATTCTCACAACCAACCGGAATGGAAATGAGTCCACTCTTGCACCCCCCCCCCCCCCCACACACACACACACACACGCATACACACACAAAAAGTCAAAGAGAATATTCATCCAGTTTGCACTGCACACTCTTTCTGTTTACATTATTGTTGTTTTTTTCCCGCACGAGTTGGATTAAAAAGTAATCAAAGGTGGAACAGTAGGTAAACTAGGTTCGGGGGGGGTTCTAACAGTGGAACACACCCACCAGATAGATTTAATAAGAGAGGGGGAGGGAGGGAGGGGAGGATAGTCCATAAGCACCAAGGTTTTCAGACGTGACTGTCTTCTTATAATGCTGTTGGAACCAAACCTCCATCTCTGTGAGGATGCTTGTCCCCGCTGTCACACTCACTTCAGAAAGAACACTTGTCTTTACCACAGCTGAGGCTTGGGATCAGACCGGAGCTCAGGACAGAGCAGACCCCATCTCCCAGCTGGCTGGAAACACAGATACACTCAAAGCAATGACATAGAAAGACAGATATGGAGAGAGAATGAAGGGAGAAAAGGAGAGGGAGGTAGGGAGAGAGGAAGTGAATGAGGGAGAGTGGAGGAGAGAGATATGCATACTTATATAACCAGAGCTCTCACCAAGGAGGCATCTTGGAACATGAAAGGCTTTATATGACGAACACAATAGCAACCGCATTGTTCAAGGTCTTTACATAGATGCTTCAGGTTTACTATAGAAACAAAAAAGCCTTCTACAAAACCTATTAGTCCTGTGAGGATTCATTATAAGAGCAAGAGTTGAGTCTTTAAATGGCTCCACATGCATACTGGAAGCCATTGAACCCTATAGCAACTAGTATCGGTGTAATAGAGGGCAAGTGAAATATGTTGAAATTAATGATTCAACATTATTTAAATACATGCACCAATGTGTAATCAATGTGGCATCCATGTATCATTCAAAGTGAATTTCAAATTTTTTTGTTTACAAATATATTGCTTTAACACATGACTATGAATTATGCAGTACAAATACATTGCTAATTGGAGTGTGCTCAAAACTGTATCTGGAATTTTTTAATGATAATCACTAGATCACTTAATAGGATAGGCTTCTGCTCAGTCACACAGAGAGTCATTCAGGATACCTATCAGGTGGTGAATCAGCCTTGGACTAGCGACCTGCCACACCCACACACTGGACAGACGGCAGTCACTAAGCTTTTGACAAAGAGCTGAGGCCTGAGAGGAAGGGACTAACAGAGAGATAGAGAGAGAGAGAGATATATGGCTGAGCGAGAGAGACATGGGGAAAAGAAGGAGACAGAGAGAAAAGAAAAAGAGGAGTTTATTCACCGCGTGACACGGCAAAGCTGAAGCCACAAGAACTGAGGTCTGTGGCCGGAGTGTTGGACTCCTCCGTCTCTGTCCATCTATCCTACCTGTCTGACCCTTCAAAAAAGAACAAAAGATTAAGCCCTCCTGCCGTCTAGAGTGATAACAAGCTGTCAAGTTCTAAAATGTAATCTGCTGACTCGGTCGAAGAGGTGGTGGTGACACTGTAGTGGGCCTGCCTGATGTTTATCTCTCTGAATGACATGTTGTGATGGAGAGAGCATTGGGCCTGGCAGAGGGACAAAACCATCCAGCAGTGCCTAGACAAAGGCTCCACCAGTGACAGCGCACAAATTCCCCACCTCCCCTGATTTAAATCAGAAACATGGAGGACGCAGTACATCAAGCTACAGAAACTCCCCCTTCTTCCGTCACAATGATGATGGTGGTGAATCATCAGACGACGAATGAAAGAGGGTATTGCCGATAGATGGAGGGATGATAGTCCAATAGCCTGTGACAAGATTTGAGAGCAAGCTGAAAGTCCTGTTCCCTAAGTGAGACAGTCCCTTAGATCTCAACCTGCGTGCAGCTTCCGTTGATTCTATCAGGCTACAGACTGTTGGATATGATAACCATATATCTGCCAACAGTCAGTAATAATACACACTTCAGCGGTTAGATAGAAATAAGAAAAGGGAGAGTGACAGAAAGGGAGGGAGAGGGGGGGGGGGGGATGGAGGGAGACAGCATGTAAGAAAAAGAGAAAGAATCTGTGCATTTGGAAACTGTCAGCAAGCCGGGGCTAGTAAATCAATCCAGTTAGGGAATCACCACCCCCCTTTAACAAGGGGTGTCAGATTGTTAATTGGCCCAGACTCATTCTCTGAAAAGCACTGACCCCTGTCCTCTCAAACGTTGAAACAAAAAGCAAATAGCCTCCAAATGACCATGCACAGCTAGCCAGGCTGTTAGTCAGCTGCACAAAAGGTATCTTTGAATGTGTGATCCGTGAAAACTCTTAAAAATGAGGCAGCTTGTTTTGTTGGGAGCTGCATGGGGATATTTATCAAATAGGGTAAAGAATGACATTTTCCAATCCTCCCAAACAGCGTTTTACGGTCACAACAGCAGTGAGTGAATTTGCCACGGTGAGCTCATTTCAGGGTGGGGAGTGTTCACTGTTATATTACAGATTGGAGCTTTGTGTTCTTTGGCGCTTTTGAGGTTATTGATCCAAAAGTGGCTGTCGAACGGTCTGAAACGGATACTTTTCGCTGCTGTCTTTGCTGTCTGGTTTGAGAGTAATACGCTCTTTGGAAGCTTTTAAAAAACCCTCCCTCTCTACCTGCCTGCCTGCCGCCCTCACACCTAACAGGACTGGAACGCATTAAAAGGCAGTTTTGGAGCTGTGCTGAATTATTGATTAAAACAACATGAGGAGGTTTGATGACTTTTTGCACACCCAAGCATAGCTATGTAGTTAACACACAACCACAAGTATGGCAATGATGCATGACTGACAGGCGATATGTTAAAGCTTCTTGTTGCCAAGCATTTTTCCTTATCAGTCATACTTAGCTGGTCTTTCTTCATACCTATATTTGAACTGATTTGTTAACCAGGATGTAAAAATCGCAGGCTAACCTGATTGCTGACATGCTTTCGAGGAGATTCAGAAGCTGGTTTCAATAAAGCCAGCTAGAGAGAGAAGGGGAAAAAGAGGGAAAGCGCTTGAGAGCGTTTAAAGGACAAACCGATTCTTTTGTTTCCCTAGCACCCTGGCTCACAGTGACCAAACATAAAATGAATCTCATCATGCTATCAGGCACGACTTCGTGGTTTAGAGTGGAAATTAGAAATTGTCGGATTCGTTGCCACTCCTCTCAGGATTTCCTTCTCAGCTAAAACTTTCACCCTTCCTACTCTCTCTCCACTCCCTTCTCATATTTGTCTGTCCTTGTCTCCCCCATGCTTCTCCTCTCTCACTATATATATATAGTATTGTATCTTCTTTATTTTTTTTATATTCTACCCTGTCAGTCTGAGTGCTGTACTGTACCCTGCTGCTGTTCTAGACTGCAATTTCCCCTCTGTGGGACAAATACAGGATTTTCTTATCTCTTATTTTATCTTATCACAGTGTTTGCCTGTGGCGCCACAAATTCAATCAGGTGAGATCATGCAATTAGGAAGCACATGTTTTACATCCACTACCCCACCCCCGTAATGTACCCCCGCCCCACCCATACCAAACCACCTTCTGTACCCACACACACACATCCTACCACAGTGCCCTCTGTCTGGGCCATCCTACAACCTGATGAAATTGAGCAGCTATTCACCGGCAGCCATTAATGTCAACCTGTGGCTGCGACCACCCATTATAATCCTCGTTTCCTGTACCAATATTCTCCTATCCAACCAACCTCGTTTTACATGCAACCTTGAGGTTGAATAGGGCAGTTTGTCTAAAGGCTTTGAGTGGCAGTTTTAAAGGCGTACACAACCTGGCCCCTTTTACTGCCCTTCATTCCTGATATTGAATAGCTTTCAGACAGCTCATAGAGAACCACATCCTCTTTGAAGAAGCTCAGGCATTTTCACAAGTGGGTGTTTACAGAATTAGACTGAAGGGAGTCTATGAGGAAACACTGGCCATTAAATCACACTGAGAGGAATGGACTAGTTTACTAGCTAGTACCAGATATTGTCTCTATTGTTTCCATGAAACAGAATGAGAGATGGATCCCTTAATAGAATATTTTTTATGATATCTGGTTAAGTGTCTTAAAGGGATTTTGTCTCCTGATACAGTGCCGTAAAAAAATTGTCAAGGCTTGTGTTGCTTGGGGATTGGCTGAGAACTGTAGCAGAAACATTTTACTGTGACGTATAGTGCTCTGTTCTTTATTCTTCATTCACTGGCGGTTGTTGTATAGCAGACGTTAAATAAATCTCAATTACAAGTTATTCAAAGAACTGTAGGCCTTGTTTAAAAAGAAGAATGGTGTTACCTATTTCTTCAATTAATTACCAGGCAAATAATATTTAATGATATTACTGGTACAGTATGTATATATTTGCATACACATCTTCTTTATTTTCTCTATTCTTAATTTTTCGTGAAAATTGTATTGTGGGTGTTTATGTGGAAAGAGGATTCTGAAGAATCTGCTGGAAAAATGGCGTGGCGTTAAGAAATAAGCCCACTTCAATGGAGGGATTTGCAATGCCCACTCAGAGGGTGGGAGGGAGTCTTTTAAAAGCAGCCCCTTACTAGATGGTGGCTCTCCAGCCACTGTTTCTTCAACCCACAGCCAAGACATTCTCCTCCAGACCTACATGGTGGGGGGCAGTTTAGTATCTTTAAATCCCTTTAGGTATCGGTTGCCCTTTTCCATTTTTAAGAGAGTATGTGTTTGGGTGGGTGTGTAAAGGTGATGTGACTGCATGCTGTATCTACGCCCACACCCTCACATTGGAACACACTGTGTCATCGAAAAAAACTATTCTAATCCCATCAATCATATCTCTCAGTAAAACTGAGCCTTTCCGAGCGTCTTCAGGTTTCAGGGTTGGTATTTCATCTGTGTTTTTCATCAAAAAGTATTTATCCTCTTGTTTACCCACCCTACATGTAATATTCCTTTCTATTCCTGAAGAAGCAGCCTTCTTTTATATGAGATACTTGGAACCAGTGACCCCACCATGATCAAATGTTTGACTTTTTATTTTTTTCTCACAAAGACCACACGATGATATAAAGTTCCACACTTCGATCCATGCCGGCTTGGAGCTGACAAATATGGCCAGGCTGCTGTCTGTCCCATCATCTTAAGACTGACCCCTAAATGGCAAATCTATCAATTGTGTGTCAATCCCCCTTTGCTACAGCAGGCTCAGAGGGAAGTGAGGCAGCATTAATTATGAGACGCTGTAGCTCAGAGCGACAGTTAATCTTTGTCATTCTGCTCCTGGAGACGTTGGGATTCTCCACCAGTACTGAAGCCAGGTCACAGCTCTTGACCCTTCACTGACAAAATAAATTCTGCTCATGCCGCTGTCTGGGCCTAATAGTTATTTGCCTTCCTGGAACCTGGCCCCAGGGTGTCCTGGGCTAGGGAATGGTGTGTGTGTGTGTGTGTGTGTGTGTGTGTGTGTGTGTGTGTTTGCCATCCTTGAAAAGTTTCCCCTGTCAAGAGGAACAATCCGTTACTCAGTTACGAGATCAGGTGGTACAGGTGAGATCAGATGGAACACCTCTTTCATCGTGACTGTATAAAGACCCCAAATGATGCAGCATCCAGCATTAACCTGGCCAAAACTGTCCTCTGTAACCTTAGATATCCACAGCTAGAGAATACGTGCTGTTGATCAGATGGCTTATTGCATGTTATGCAAAGCTTGTGTGTTATTTCAACGTTCCTGGTAGAACATTTACTGGTCTTGATCTTGTCTTGTTTGATCTTGTCTTGTCTGTCTTGACTGCCGTCTTGATACGCTCTAGTTTTGGTCTTGAGTTGGTCTTGGTTCAGGTCAGTGGTCTCTTGCCATCGAGGACCGAGAGGGATGCAGGTTTTCGTGTCAACCAATCAACTACACCAGGTGATTTCACTAACGAGTTTCTCTACTTGTTGAAATCGGCTGGTTTAGTTGCTTGGTTGACACGAAAACCTGCACCCTCTTGGCCCTCTGGCACCAGTTTGAGACCCCTGTTTAAGGTGGTCTCGACTACAAGACTAGTGTAGGGAACACATTCACACACACACCAGCCGGCTGCCATAAAGCAGAGCACAAAGACAACTGAGATGCTTCACACAGAGAGCTTTTTGACAGAATTGGGGCACCGTCTCGATTATTATACCATATACCTCCTTGGTGGCCTTTAGTGTGTGCTTAATATCCTTGCAATCAAAGGCATGTCAACTCTGTGGAATCGTTTCAAGGCTATTTGCATGACTGGAACTCTCGCTGTGTAGATGCATTCAGGGATAGGCATCCATCTGCAGACTTAAAGAATGCAGACACACTCCAGCCACGCACCATAAGCTTTCTAACAATATGCGTGGCCATGGACACAGGTACCGCCAATAAGAATGGGAGCTCCCCAAGCCGCTTAAGCCGTTAATTCCGTGAATACGGTCACGACCATTATGCTCAAACACATGATTGATTTGGCTTTCATCTGGTTGTCACCCTGCACCTCCAGTCTTCTGACGCGTGTCAACGCTCCACACGTCTAGACAAAAGTTACATTCGGCTCTGTTAAGGATGATGCCACCCAGGTGACAGGCAGGGAAGAGAAACCCTTTGACTTTGTTCTCTACGAAGATTAATGAGGCAAAGGGAGTGTTTGAGTCAGTTTTTCGGGCCCACGTCTGCCGGAAGACAAGCGTGATGTGTTTGTAGAGAGGAAGCGGGCCCATGGAGCCACTCCTTTCTCTGGACGGGGAACACATGCTTCTTCTCATCTCCAGGCAGGAGGTTGGGGGATGTTGGTGGGGATTGGGGGGAGAAGGCGAGGAAGTGTGATGGGGCTGGAGTTGATGGAATGGGGCTGTGCGCTGCTGGAATCAGGATGATCGTTGACTGTATAAAGTTCAAAGGCAGCAACAGCAGCGGATTCACTCACTTCTCATGAGGATCCCCAACAGCTGCTCCATTTGCCAGACGTAGCACTAGCTACCACCGCTGTATCCACGACAACAAACTGGGAGTGGCACAGCAGCCTCGTTGCTATGGTGAAACTGGGGAAGATGACTTGTGGCGGAGACACTACGTCCATACAGAAGAGAATCTTAATAATTATTGTTAAGATATCTACTGAGCCATTAGATTAGATTAAATAAACCTTTATTTGTCCAGGTGTGGACATTGCAGTTCACAACAGTATTATGGTAAAGTACAGCACACAGAGTTGCGGGGTAATATAACAATAATAACAATAGGGGGCCACGATAAAGTCCAGTATCCAAAAAATAAATAATTACTAAGTATGTTGTCAATACAGAGGTATGAATGCACTTTCCTTATTTGCTGAAATATATTAGTAGTATTTGCTCACTCATACAGTATGTGGGTCCAACTGGTATTGACTTTGCAGGCTGCAAATGCATCCCAACATCTTGCCTGCTTGGTTTGTCACTGCCCACAACAGAACTGACCTGCTGAGTCATGCTTACCTAATGAACAAAGGCCAAATTAGCATTGTTAGCTGTCTTCGTATATTCTCTCATTTGCTAAATCAAATATTTGAATAGAGATCTGTCAATAAGCAGATGATGAAGCTGTATTTTCTAGACAGTCATAAATTAGCTTAGGCTTTATTGATAGAAGGACAATAAGCCTTTCTATGGACAAATCCTGTGCCAGATGGCTTGGATAGCCACAAGGAGTATAGGCCTACTGATTAATGACCAACCACATCCGAGAGGTGATTGGTGTTCAAACGGTGTCCAAATTTAAAGTCGATTAACCCAGCCTCATTGTTTGCACTTAGTCTAATGGTCAGGAGAACATGTTGGCCTTACATGTCAGGACTGCTTAATCAAGGGTACAGGATGCATATTACAGGTCTGGGATTCATTCAAATTCAATCCAGTCAGTTCAGGCAGTCAGAAACACAAAAGACACACATACACAAAACTACAACTAATTCATGTAAAAAAAACGTTCATAATTATCCATTGTGATCAACCATCTGTAAACCAACTCAGTATGTAGCCTAGGAACATAACACTTATTTATTACCGAGTATCACTTCAATCTAATTCATCAACATCTTCACCAAGAACAAAGACAAAGCCAACCTGCTGAGAGCAAGAAAATCAATCTGTCTATTTGGTCTGCTTCAAACCAAAGCCAGTAGCAAAGTGAGATCTTTCATTTCAACGTGTCTCGACTTTCGATGGAAGCCTGATGAGCAGGCGGTAGAGAGATGGTCAGGCTCCCATTGTTGCCACGCTCGCTAATGAAGCATCTCAGTGCCAGTTTGGCCCATGTTCTCTCTTTTGACTCCGTCCCCCCCGATCCCCTGTTCTGATTGGGGCCAAAGTAGTGGATAGGCTTGGTACCCCTCTTTTTAATTTCATGAGCACACGGCAATCATGGCTTAACCTCTATGGTCGACCGATACTATGTTTTTTATCACACAGTACCCATGCTGAAACAGTCATGCCTCTTATGTTGATCCAACCGAACAAGATTAGATACAGGTGCGTTTTATGTGTGTGTGTGTGTGTGTGTGTGTGTGTGATGGCATTTGTGACAAAGGAAATACTGTAGTTAACAGTGCTTGTGCACAGAGCTGTTTGAAGGTCCAGGTGCTTTGAAATATACATTATTGACCATCCATGGATCACATGGTGGGAATGTCTTCTTTAGAAGGAAGTCAAACTATTAAAAAACCTTTACTCTCATTCAAACATTACAGAAAAAAAGGACCAAATCAAAAAAGAACACATAAGCATTCTCACATTCTCAAATCTTAACCACTGATTGGAAGCAGCTTGAATAATGCATGGATTAGTGGAGGGGATCAGTGGCCTCCCTGTTGACCAGTGATAAATCACAACCGTGTTATTATTCTTATAGAAGTTAAGGAGGCGATAAGTAAGGTGCCAGCGAGACAATGATAAATACTCATCCTTCTTTTCACTCGAGACAAGGGTGAAGGTTTTTTTTTTTCTGCCAAGAGCTATCTTGACATTTGGATTATTGATTCTCTTTATTTGAGGATTCTTTAGCTAAAGTCTTCCCTTTAATTACATCTGTGACAGGTATAATCGCCTCATATTACTTGGTTGGACTGAATTCATGCATTTTACTTCAGTCACTTAAGGAATGTAGATCATTTGAATTTATGAATATTAATTGGACGTAGATGTATACATCAACGTTGTTAAGTGTGTTTATAGACCGAGTTTTTTAATATAACTTTAATATTGTTGAAACGTGTTGTAACACTGTTTTCGGGACAACACCTTGAATTTTTGGGTAAGTTCATATGTATTTTACTAGTTGTAAGGGTCCACAATGACGTTAAAGCCTAATTAACCCATCCCTAATACTTTGCAGATATCAGGCTGGGGTTTTCAGGCACACACGCAGATGGTAGGTCAGTTGCAGCAAAAGGGTTTATTGATGATAGGCCGGATGTGCATGGTATCAAACACTTCTAGGTTAGCAAGGTTCCTAGCTTAACAGTCTCTTTTAGTAACAGAATATTCCACAGTCAACTGGTTAGTCTAACAGAGGTTTAATCCAGGGAGGGTAATCCACAAGAGGTAAGTGTACTCACGAAACTCCATGACAGAGTGAAGGGGGAAGGGTACCCAGTGCTTAAGTAGGAAGTGGTGATTACAAATGCACCGCAGGTGTGGCCCAAGACAGAAGAAAAGGTGAGTGCTATGTGCTCTAGGGTGAGTGTCGCCCTCTAGGGGGCTGGCGACTGTGTGCGGATGTGACAGAACCCCCCCTCCGAGGGGCGACTCCTGACGGCCCAGGGGAAGAGGCCCGAAACTGTTGGATAAGGGATTTGTCCACAATGTTCTTGGCGGGAATCCAGCTGCGCTCCTCCGGCCCATAGCCCTTCCAGTCCACCAGGTACTGCGTGGACCTCCCGACCCTGCGGACATCCATAATCCGGTGAACGGTGTAGGCGAGACCTCCGGCGATGAACTTGGGTGGAGGTGGGGCTGGGAGCTCTGGACACAGAGGGGAGGAGGTTGCTGGGCGTAGGACGGACCGATGGAACACAGGGTGAACCCGCATAGAGCGTGGTAGTTCCAGATGGAAAGCCGTCTTGGATATCCTCCGGAGAATCCGGAATGGTCCAACGTACCGCGGGGCCAATTTCCGGGTCTCCCCTTTCAGGGTCAGGCCCTTTGTGGACAGCCAGACTCGCTGGCCTATCTTCAAGGTCAAACCTGGTCGTCGGCGCCGGTCTGCTTGTTGCCTCATCTGTCGTTGGGACTGGAGCAGGGCCCGACGAGCCTGCTGCCAACGGTTGCGGAGGCGAGCCACCGAGCAGCGAGCCGCTGGCACATCTCCATTCCCGAGTGAGGAGGGGAACAAGCGAGGGGGATATCCCCACATAATTTCGAAAGGGGAGGTAGCTGTTGCAGCGCTCCACTGTTGGTTGTGGGCAATCTCTGCCCACAGAAGGTTCTGACTCCACTTGGTGGGGTCTTTGGAGGTGTAGCACCGGAGGTAAATTTCTAGCGACTGGTTGACTCGTTCCGTCTGCCCGTTGGACTGGGGGTGGTAGCCCGAGGTCAGACTGACTGAAGCTCCCAAGTTACCCCAGAAAGCTTTCCAGAATCTTGCCACGAACTGGGGACCTCGGTCGCTAACGAGGTCTTCTGGGGGTCCGTGGTAGCGCACCACCTCTCTTACCATAATCTCCGCCGTCTGTTTGGCCGTGGGGAGTTTGGTCAGGGCAATGAAGCGAGCAGCCTTGGAAAAGCGATCCACCACCACGAGGATGGCAGTGTTCCCTTGTGACGGGGGAAGCCCCGTAATGAAATCAAGGGAGATATGGGTCCAGGGGCGACGTGGGACCGGAAGGGGTTGTAAGAGTCCTGCAGGTTTGCGGTTATCTGGCTTAGCCACCATGCACACCGTGCAAGCTGCCACATACCCCGTCACATCCTGGCGGAGTGTCGGCCACCAGAACCGTCTCCGGAGTAATTCCAGGGTGCGTCGGACCCCTGGATGGCCGGCCAATCGGGAGGCATGTGCCCACTCTAAGGCCTTTGTGCGACAGGATGTGGGCACGAACAGAAGGCCCTGAGGAGTCTCGGAGGGAGCCGGTGACGGTCCTTGCGCCTGTCGAATCTCGTCCTCCAGATGACAGCGTACGGCAGCCACAACCTTAGAGGAGGGAATGATGGGTTCAGACACTGCTGGCTCAGCCTCAGTCGTGTGGAGGCGTGAAAGGGCATCTGCTTTACCGTTCTTGGAACCAGGGCGATAGGTGACCACGAAGTCGAAACGGCTGAAGAAAAGGGCCCAGCGAGCCTGCCTGGGGTTCAGTCGTTTGGACTCTCCGATGTACTCCAGGTTCTTATGATCAGTGTAAATGAGGAATGGGTTGGTGGCACCCTCGAGCCAGTGACGCCATTCCTCTAACGCTAGTTTGATGGCTAGCAGTTCTCTGTTCCCCACGTCGTAGTTTCTCTCCGCCGGGGAAAGAGCTTGGGAGAAGAAAGCACATGGGTGGAGCTTGTTGTCCTCTGCTGCACGTTGCGACAGCACCCCCCCTACGCCCGAGTCTGAAGCATCTACCTCCACCACAAAGGGCAAGGCTGGGTCTGGGAGAGTGAGGATCGGTGCTGTGCAGAACCTTTGCTTGAGGTCCTCGAAGGCCTTCTGAGCAGCCTCGGTCCACAACAACCGGCGGGGACCCCCCCGAAGAAGAGCGATGATAGGGGACGCCCGGGCGCTATAATTCCTTATGAACCGCCGATAGAAGTTGGCAAACCCTAGAAACCCCTGGACCTGCTTGATGGTGGTGGGTATCGGCCAATCCATGATGGCCTTTACTTTTTCAGAGTCCATCGAGAGCCCCTGAGGCCCGACTACGAACCCTAAGAAGGAGGTGGAAGCAGAGTGGAACACGCACTTTTCCACCTTGCAGAACAGCTTGTTCTGTAGAAGGGCCTGCAGGACGGCTCGGACGTGGCCAACATGTTCCTGAACTGACTTGGAGAATATGAGTATGTCATCCAGGTATACAAACACGCACACCTCCAAGAATTCACGCAGCACGTCGTTGATGAGGTTCTGAAAAACCGCAGGGCTGTTTGACAACCCAAACGGCATCACTAAGTATTCATAATGTCCGCTGGGTGTGATGAAGGCAGTCTTCCACTCATCTCCGGCCCGCATGCGAACCAGGTGATATGCGTTCCTGAGGTCGAGTTTAGAAAAGATAGTGGCCCCCTGGAGGCGTTCGAAGGCGGTAGACATGAGGGGCAAAGGGTACTTGTTCTTCCGGGTGATGTTATTCAGTCCCCGATAATCGATGCACGGCCTCAGTCCGCCATCCTTTTTCCCAACGAAGAAGAAGGGCGCTGCCGCCGGAGACGTAGAAGGGCGAATCAGCCCAAGGTGCAGTGCCTCTTTGATGTAGTTCTTCATTGCCTGGCTCTCCGAGACTGAAAGGGAGTAGAGACGCCCCCTAGGGGGAGAGGTTCCAGGCAAGAGGTCGATGGCACAGTCGTATGGCCGATGGGGAGGGAGAGTGGTAGCCTTCTCCTTGCTGAAGACCTCTTCCAGATCGTGGTAGCAGGCCGGGACCGTGGTCAGGTCTGTTCTGTCTGGCGGTGCCAAGATGTTCACCCTTGGAGAGGTGTCAGCCGACCGAATAGGAGCCACGGTGGGGTGAAACGGGGTCCTGGAGTGTTCCTCTGCAGTGGTGACGCGGGGAACACAGGGTGTTGTCAGTGTGTGAACTGGGAGGTGACCTGCTGTGGAGCAAGCAGGGCCCCAGTGGAGTAGTGAGCCAACCGCCCACGCAAACTGAGGCTCGTGGACAGCTAGCCAGGGGTAACCCAGCACCACAGGGTCCTGCGGGGTGGTGGTGAGCCAAAAGCGAATGGTCTCTTGGTGATCATTATGAGAGGACATGATGAGAGGGACCGTCACCCGCTCCAGATGTCCCGAGCCCAAAGGGCGACCATCCAAGGCCTGGACTGCCTGGGGAACGGCCACCGGGGTAGTTGGAATCCCCAGCTGTTTAGCCAGGGTGATGTCCATCAGGTTGACTGCCGCGCCGGAGTCCACCAAGGCAGTGAGGGAGACAATGGAATTGTTCTTGCCGATGTGACGGAGGCGTATGGGGATGGAGAGACGGTTGGCGGGTCCAGGGGTCTTAGCGCCACCACTCATCAGAGGCCCTGGAACCCCTGACGAGTGCTGTCTTTCCCCTGCAGGTCTGGGCAGTGTTGTACCTGGTGCCCGGAGGACCCACAGTACATGCACAGGCCTCTTTGGAGACGGCGGCTGCGTTCTTCGCGACTCAGCCGGAGGCGGCCGAGTTCCATGGGTACTTCCGGTAACGGGGTTGGTGTTGGAGTGGTGATGGGGGTGGTTGGTCTTGGCAGGAAGGTCGTCATGGGTGCCCTGTTCTCACGACGGTCTCGGCGACGTTCCTGAATGCGAGCATCGAGGTGGATGGCTAAGTTGATCAGCTCGTCCAGCGACTGTCCCCAGTCACGG
The DNA here is from genome assembly GCA_030340665.1 of Neosalanx taihuensis. NCBI lineage: Eukaryota > Metazoa > Chordata > Actinopteri > Osmeriformes > Salangidae > Neosalanx > Neosalanx taihuensis. Next base: position 1,933,628 of record CM059295.1, read on the forward strand.
TTGACCATCTCATCCTTCACATTCTCCTGTAGCCCGCGGTAAAAGGCTGAACGCAGAGCTTGGTCCTCCCAGCCACTCCGAATTGCCACGGTGCGGAAATCTATGGCATACTGTGCTACGGATTGAGTCCCCTGGTTGATGGTAAGGACTCGTTGAGCTGCCTGGTCTTCTGTGCGCTCTGTGTCGAACATCAACCCAAGGCGACGCAGGAACAGCTGGCTGTCACGTCCCTCGGGCAGCTGGCAGTCCATGACGGCGGTTGCCCACTCCAGGGCTGATCCCGAGAGTCGGGAGATGATGTAGCCCACCTTCGCTGGCTCGGTGGGGAAGAGATGTGCTTGGTGGAGAAAGATCTGTGAGCACTGAAGCATAAAGCCCCGGCATGCTTTGGGTTCCCCAGAGAATAGTTGGGGGGCGGATAGAGGTACGGAAATGGTGGGAAGCAGCGCAGGGGCAGCCTGGGCGTTGGGTCCAGCCCCACGGCTAGGATCTGAGGTTGGTGGATCAGGTGGAGGTCGTGCACACAGCCCCTGAACAGTGGTGTTCAGTTGCTGCATTGCTAGCTCTAAACGACCCAGTCGCGGTGCATGGTCACTGAGCATAGTGCCCAGTTGAGTAATCGCATCCCTGATCTCCTGCAGCTCTGCTGTGCCTTGGCTGGACTCTGTCATGCTATCAGGCTGGGGTTTTCAGGCACACACGCAGATGGTAGGTCAGTTGCAGCAAAAGGGTTTATTGATGATAGGCCGGATGTGCATGGTATCAAACACTTCTAGGTTAGCAAGGTTCCTAGCTTAACAGTCTCTTTTAGTAACAGAATATTCCACAGTCAACTGGTTAGTCTAACAGAGGTTTAATCCAGGGAGGGTAATCCACAAGAGGTAAGTGTACTCACGAAACTCCATGACAGAGTGAAGGGGGAAGGGTACCCAGTGCTTAAGTAGGAAGTGGTGATTACAAATGCACCGCAGGTGTGGCCCAAGACAGAAGAAAAGGTGAGTGCTATGTGCTCTAGGGTGAGTGTCGCCCTCTAGGGGGCTGGCGACTGTGTGCGGATGTGACAGCAGACAGCACTTAGGGAGCTGCGGAGCATCATCTGAAGCAGAACCCACTTGAATCCCTTTTTCTGATGCTTTTTCGGTAGAAAGCAGTTGTCAGTAAAGGAGTACCTTAAGTGAATGTGTGGAAATCTGAATTCTTTATTCCGTAGGTCTGATAGAATGTTGGACATGATTTTAAAGAAAGTTTAATGTTTAAAACCCTGACAAAGTTGAAAGTATCTCTGTTGTATCAATGAAAGAAGATATTGGAATACTTTTTTCATTAAATTGACTAAGATTTTGCCATCCTTCCTCAGTATATTTGTGCGTGTTTTGGCATGTCTATCTGAATCGTGATGATAGAAATCTAGAGTGGGTTGAAGAATATAGTCAATAAATTTTTTTCAATAAAACTGATCACTGAAAATAACAATTTCCTCTTGAATTCCTAGGCATAAAAATTGGGCTCGTTTGCATTTAAGTGATATTAATAACTGTATTGCTATTTGTTTATATATACGACTTATAAAACATTGGCTATATTTTGACATTTGTACATACTGTATTTACAGACAAAAGATGGAAGATCATATTCATAGGCTGCCATGCCTGTTGTTTAAGCTCGTCAGAGTATCAAATTATGTATTTCAACAGCTTTATTGATGAGAGGGGGATTCAAAGGAATTCACCGATTATTACTGTCATGCTGTCACTGTTCCCCCCAGTAATCATCCACAAAACAGTAATCATGTTCCTAATGGGCACCAGTGAACACTCACACAGTGTGTGTGTGTGTGTGTGTGTGTGTCTTGGATAGCTTAAGTGACTTTGTGTGAGCGTGTACGGCGTATGCATGTATAACTTGCATGTGTGTGCTGCCAACTGGGAGGAAGCAAATCTCTCTTCATGCCCACACACACACACACACACACACACACACACACACAAACACACTGTGGTGTTGTGGTGCTTGAGCCGTGGTTAAACCAGACAGGGTGGTCTTGTGCCATCCATGGGTTGCTGGCATGCCTAGTTAGCTGTGCAGCCGTCCATTCATGTGTGTGCTTACATGCCCTTCTTATCAGTGGAGCTGAGTCAAACAAGCATATGGACACAGGCGTTTTATTATAACACCCTGCAGGGAGGAAGAGTCTGTTTCTACTGTATTGTCTCACTGTGGTATTTAGCGCTAGTGGTCATCGTCTGCTAGATGTATCTGTGGGTCAAACTGGGCCTGGGGAGGTCACAGATGTGGGGATGGGTGTGTGGGGGCGGGGGGGGGGGGCGTGCTGGGCTTAAGGCCATCTGTACAGATAGCCAAATAGCCAGAGTGATGAGTTGATATACAATACGGCGCCTGCTTGGTTGAAGCGAGGAAGACTCAGTGTATGAACCACGTTCTGCGGTTCCTCACTAATATTAGGAGACTGGCCAATGAGTAGTCAGGAGTTCATCCATCTCCCTCCCTGCCTGCCTCTCCTCTCTCCCTCCCTCTCCACGAGGTCAACCCCGGGAGGAAGCAACGTATAGACTCGGGAAAATAGTCTGTGAAAGCGAAGCTGTTAAAAGATTCTGATCTGGTTAATGAGGCCTTCACTCCTGCACTAGAGTGAGCGCACCAGTTTGAATAAATGAGCATCTGCTTTGAATATCTCAGTTGTGTGGAAGAGAACGCTCCCTCCCTTCCTCCTCTTGGCTCTAACCCCCCCTGCAAGGTCTTGAGTGGTCTTCCGACCATCTCTTCAGGGAGGGAGGGAGCCGATGGTGGACGAAGGAGTTCGTTACCAGACAACTTCCTCCCTGACAGGATGGGTCAGCGGTTTAGATTAGCATTTTAATAAGCAGGCCATGGAGGAGCTCTGCAGGATCACCGAGCAGGTGACACTCAGAGTATGTAAATGATTAATTACCTGGAATACATTAGGATTGTTCGCTTGTTAAAGAGATGAGGAGCCTGTCAGAATATAAATGTATCGATACAATCTCTATGTAGACCCGCCCATCGCCCTGCTTGCCCGCTAAATGGAAGGTGACAGTAATCTAGAAGGAACTAATGAGATTTTCTCAAGTTAATGTAAAAAAAATTCTATAAAAGTATACGCCGTAGCCATAGCAACTAGTTAGTCTCGAAAAGGGACAGATTTCCAACGTTAGTTTGATTGAGACGATCATTAATGACAACCCAATTACAACATACTCTGAGGGGCTGTATAATTGGAAGGCATAAAGGAGAAAAATTGCAACTACGTTGTAAACAAGCTTGATCTTATACACTTTAAACTGACCTTGGTAAGTTTTTACATTTACATGTACATTTAGTCATTTAGCAGATGCTCTTATCCAGAGGGACTTACAGCAAGTACAGGGACATTCCCCTTGAGGCAAGTAGGGTGAAGTGCCCTGCCAGAGAAGACAACGTCATGTTGACGCAGCCGAGGTTTGAACCAGGGACCTTCTTATTACTAACCCAACACCCTTCTTATTACTAACCCAACACCCTTCTTATTACTAACCCAACACCCTTCTTATTACTAACCCAACATCTTTCTTATTACTAACCCAACACCCTTCTTATTACTAACCCAACACCCTTCTTATTACTAACCCAACACCCTTCTTATTACTAACCCAACACCCTTCTTATTACTAACCCAACACCCTTACCGACTGCGCCACACAAGTCCCCTTTTTTGTCTTACCTGGTGTAGATCATCCTTGATATACATGTTATTAACAAGCTTCCACATCTAATTAAATATTTCCCAAGGACAGGGAGAAATTCTTAACATGGTCATCTTAGTATGAGATTCAGACAGTATAGACCTATTCATCTTTTCTAGGCTCAATTAATGGAGTGTAATTACAAAATCCAATACAACTTGCAGAATGTATTTCAAAACATTGCCAGACTCAGATGGTGTTGGAACACAACATTTGTCATGGACTGTGAACATAGTGAGTCATGTTTCAGATTAAAGTAATACTAATGTAATTATGCTCAGGAGCTGAGGAGTCAAAGGCTAATCGGAAAATATAAATTATATTCACAACAAATCTGAAATCATTCACAGTTTCCTCCTTTTCAGTAAAGGGAAATTTGGTCTGTTTTTTAATAAATCAGTACAGATTCAGTTCACTTGTACCTCCACCACTTGTAGTCAGTGCTATTTAAGAAGATCGGGAGCAATTTGCAATATTTTACATGAACAGTAGCTGACATTTAGTTAGTGATTGCTGCCCTTAAATTTGACACGAGTCTGCGGTGCGACCCGCCATGTAAGGTCGAGTCATTTTAATTGAGAAGTAAGAGGGATGAATCTAATGTGGTGTTTTTTTGACTGGTTAATAGATGGGTCTGAATGAGGCTGCATTGTGACTGTGTGAAGAATGTAAATTGAGTTTTAACAGAGTTTGTTGACTGGAACGCTTCCCAGAGTCACCATGAAGCTCTTATCTCGGTCCTGCTGGGTGCTCAGTCTCACCAACAGATCCAGATAAAACCAAGTATCCTTGCTGATGCAGTTCACTGTCAGATCCCCAAGTCAGGATGGCCCCTAGAGAAGAACATGAAGATTAGTGAAAGTAAGGCTTTTAGGGTCAGGAAAACTCATAGTACACTGCACATTCAAGTGTTCTGTTGAACTGGAATGTCTCAGACTGTGTGGTGTGAGTTATGTAAGAGTAAGACTACACCTTACTACACCTTACTTTTGGCAAACAGTTACCAGAGATATAAAACAGTGTCATCCAGACTATAAATACAGAAAAGGCAAAAAAAAAACTTGTGTTTTGCATAAGTGAAGGAAATGGTTAATCTTACTCACTGCTGTGTTCATTCAATTCATGAACTAACAATATTGATAATACAGAAGATGGTATAAATTACCTCAGTGGGTAAATAAATTAGTTATGCCATTACCTATTGTAAAGGTTCTCCATGCTCTACCGCACTGCTGCAATCCTTTGACAATGGGTAAGGCTAAGTAACAGCAGACAGCGTAAACCATAGCTTGGAGAGTGTGTTCATGTAATTATCACCTTGGGGCTGTGCTTAGTTTCCCTAATTACTGTAATTATACTGCAGACTTTCACCGACTTTCACTGCTTCCCTTCTGAATGCTGTCTGAGAGGTGAAACAGTTAGATGAGCTAACACATGAGACTTAAACTTCAGCTCTGAAGGCAAACCTGCTTTTCTGTTTCAGGACAGTTGAACTTTGGATACCAGATGTACGATGTGGGGATTCGGCACTCACAGACTAGTCTGAGTTTTGGAGGAATGACACCTGCTTAGCTTGTAGTCATCGGCCACTTGTAGACTCTCTTAAAGTCAGTGTATCTCTAGACATAAAGGATCTAACATGTACTATGAAGGTCCTAAACTGTAGGACATGATTTTCTGATATCGGCCCTTGATAATTAACTCTCGTTGTATTACGAGATATCAAGACATTTGGCAAAGTAGGGAGATTATGCTGTGCATCCGTGGAACAAGGGATCAGTAAGCTCACTGGGGACTGATAGGAGCCAAATCATCTCATTAAGACTGAGATAAAACACTGAGACACGATAAAAAACTGTGTTCCTCAAATGAGGAAAGCTGAGATCCAAGACTGTGCTTTTTGAAAATGCTACGGTCATATTTGACTTAATGGAGAGGATGTCAACAGATGCTTGTTGTTATGGCTTTTGCTCATTCCTTTATTGCATTTGGCTTTTCTGCTTAATGCTCTGCGCAACACAAATCTCCTAATAAATATCATGGAGCATGCCTCCCGGTTCTGTCAACCTAGATGTATTCACTGAATCATTTGGAAAATGAAGTAAAAAGAGCCTGTGTTCATGTTGGCTTAGAAAAGGAAGGAAGCTCTTACACCAGAGAAGGTTTTAGATGTGGATATGAAAGTTTCCCCCATCGAGACTATATGCCCAGAAGTGCTCAATAAAAGGAAAAAGGCTTCAGAACAGATGTGTGCCACCTTTTAATAATAAAATACAGTCCAATACCGTCTCTCTGACGGTGCTTTAGTGAATGACCTAAAAGATAAGAATTTGGATTTCAGAATACCTAGTGTGGACAGACTGGCTTCTTCATACTCCACCTGTGTGGCTCCAACAGACAAATGGACCATTCACTCACAGAGCACAGAAATCCCAAAAGTACGCAACATGATGACACAGGCTTCTTGTGTCATCGATAGAGGACTACCCCGTATATATACATTCACAGCCTGTCTGCCCGGCTTATCAGCAGTCACTGTTAGGTGGAAAATCTTCTGAATAGATGCTTCACCGAGGCATCTATTTAGCCACAAAGAGGCCATTCATAGGAGACATGGTATTTAAAAACGCGTCAGTCCAGACTCTGCAGTATGCGTGTGTGTGTGTGTGTGTGTGTGTGTGTGTGTGTGTGTGTGTGTGTGTGTGTGTGTACCACAATGCACTGGGCCCCGATGACGTTCAGCCACACTGTGCTTGTGGCTCCTTATCCTTGGTAATGGGGGCCCAGTTTGAGGACGGGTGGGTGGGATTGCAAACATGGGGCAGGTGACACAACAGAAGCCACCCTGCATCTTAGAAGCTGATTGAATTAGCAAGTTGCCCACCCGCCTGGAGGGACAGAGTGGAGGAAGAGCGAGAGGGAGGAGGAGGAGAGAAAGAGAAACCACCAGGGCAGATGGGAACAGCTCCTACTCATTTAAATAGGTTTGCCAGTTGCCAGTTGGCTTAACGCCTGTGAACTGAGGCAGAAAATAACACCTTCTAAATAATGAAATAAGCTCTCATTTAATGAAAGATTTAGGCCTCACGTACTTTTCCCACACTGGAATAGATGGAAGGTGCTTAGAAGGTGCTGACAGTATGGGGGTGGATGTTTGCTATCTTCCTGTTGTGATCAACCGTAAGAAGCCTGCTGCTGAATGTTACCTACTCTGTTTATTTCTTTGTCTCTTTTTTCCTCATTCTTTTTCTTTTTCATCGTCATCTCACTTTCTGCAGCCTCATTTACCAGCCTTTCTTTATCCACTCCTCTCTCTCCCTGTCTCTCTAAACTGCCTGGCCGACAGTCAAAATATAATCGTATCCACTGACATACGTTACATAAGGCTTTAGAAGAAAGATGTGTTATATAAAACTGCAGCTTCACCCACATGACCCATGACCCAAGTTTGTAATTCAGCGTTAAATGTGTCGTGTCACCTTCACGGGTAGAGCTGATCATTTCACGAAAGTAACCTGTTGCTGATACCTGACCATCTACGTCATAGAAATAGCTCGCAGTTTGATGTTAAAAATCTGTGCAAACGTGCAGAAAAATTGAAGAGAACATTCTTTATTTGAGAGGGGGTCCTCAAGCGGGGTCAGAGGTCCAGAGACATCAGCCCACTTTCCTGAAGGCGTAATTTAGCCATTCAAGCAGAAGCAGACCCTGGCCTACAGAAGTAATCTGAGCTAATTAAATGCGGAAGGCCAGATGAGATGCTAATAGGATAGAAGTTTCCGTTCCTCAAAGTAGGGCAGCCGGGAACAAGACTTGCTTCGAGACCAAGGGTGAAGCACACATCTCGAGATGTTTTAAAACTGTGCTTCTCAAATGAAGATGGAGACTCAGACACTCAAGGCTACACTCACATAGCTAGAAGGAATTAAGGATGAAAAACACTTGTGAGTACTCTTGCTTTTACCAACCTACTGTAGTTCAGGGCTACTGACATAAAGTCATCCCCTCCTTTAAGACCAGGCGCTTTGCCCCAACCTAAACTCTCCAACCAGCTTCATTCAAACCCCTTCTGTCCTGAGTTGGCCTGGGTTGCAGCTCAGCATCTGCAGACAGATCCAAATATTTCACACTGACCTCCTGCTGCACGTCTCCCGGCATTCTCCCAGATTCACACCTTAAATTAGCCAATGAAGTCCCATTCATCCGAATGAAAAGCTTCTCCTTTTCGATAAATGAACCTGCCAATCAACAGCATGCTGCTAACATTATCCTGTTTCCCCACGCTGCTGATTAATGGCATGCGGTGTGTTTATCAATGTTCCATTTGGGAAGCGTTATTTATTATGCTGATCTCCGGGCCTCGCTGGGAAACGCATCAGCTGACACGTTTCGCTGTTCCACTGTCCACTTGTGCAGGGAGAAATAAGATACAGGCAGTAATGGTCCCTTTTATCGTGCTTATGTTAATACGCTGCTGATACCCAGCACCAAACGCTGAACATTCGGCGAGATGAACACTAGCGAGAGACAAATCACCAGCATGGGTGAGGCAAGCCATGGTGAGGCAGGGAAGCTGAAAGAGCCAGCCATTATTCTAATAACATGAGAATTTCAAGCATCTGATTTTTGGCTTCCCTTTACTGATTCGTACCAGGAGACCTGAGGCTCATTTTGTATGCTGTTACCTCGGGGTAAATACTCAGAGGCCTGCTTTCCATTGATCAGGCCTAGTTTAATCTCTGATTCGCTCCTGATTATTTCAAGGGCTGGAACAGAATGATGTCTTTGATCATGCATTATGTCAGGCATGTGATGATCACGAATGATTAACATGATCTGAATGTACTTCTCTCCATCCAATCAGGTGAGAACGGGTGTTTTTTTTTGTGGTTCGATCGATCCTTAAGCATGGATGACTATTCACAGAGAAACCTGGATTTGCTGAAAGAAAAAAGACATTCAGAGTAAAGCCACAGTTGCATCATTTATTATTTCATATGTTGTTTCTAATTCAACTAATATGTCTTTCATTTTGCGAAGAAATTCTTTCCTGAAGCACCTGACTAAGCAGTTTTTAAATGAGCCTGAGAACAGTCCACCTGGGAGCAGTTATTGATAAGCAAACAGGAGTTCTACCATGTACTTATTCAGTGTTTAATATATAAGTGGCTCGCTTGGATTTCCAATAATGCACGGCTTGATTGTATTACATGGCATTAGAATGAACCTAACACAAAGCCAATATTGAACCAGAGATCAGTGAACCAGAGCCTCATCTGAGTTCTAAAGATACTAATGAGAACTTTCTGATGAAATTCTCCCTCTTGTCTGTTTCAAAATATATATATATCTTTACAGTTCTGTGGTCAACCAGCAAGGCCTTTAGAGAGACATGGGGGGGGGGGGGGGGGCAGAGATACCAGCACCACAGAGGAGAGACGGGGAGAACAGCAGGGGAGAACAGTGGTTGCCTATGATGGAGCCACACATTCATTCAGCACAGCTAACGATATCAATTAACCTGACTTGTTTTGTTGGAGTCACACTACAATAGGTTGGTGCAGCACTTGTGGGAAATTACATTTGATTATGGCTCTCCTGTACATTAATCGGTGGCGGTGTTCAGCTGCATTGGCGTTATTGCTGTTTTAAAATTGCGTCTCATGATCTCTGGTGATTTTCCTTCCTTGCAAGCTATTACTTCTTAATCAATTTGCATGTCAAATGACTAGGGAGCGGTTCCTCTCAATCACCAGCCTATTACAGAAACATCACATTAAGGTGTTCATGCACACTCCCTCCTGTCCTCATCTCCATCTTCCCTCCACCATATTACACTGATATGATGCTGATATCCATCCCAAACTCAGCTCAGTAGTGTAACAACAGAGTCCCATCAAGATTACAATGTGAACAGGACTAACTGAATAGACATGGAACACACACACAGCATTGCTTCTCTAAATTTACGACAAATCTTTACTTACACGTCATCATTCGACATATACTGTACATTTATTCATTTAGCAGAAGCTTCTATCAAAAGCAACTTCCAAGAGAGAGCTGATCATAACAACGTGATAGTCCCCAAACATTGCGGATTGTTCGATTATGAAACATACATCATGAGAAACCAAACAAGTGCCAAAGGGAAGAGACTTAAGTTACAATTACATAGCATGCATCTCAAACTCATAGTGTACTTGTAGGAAGTAATAATAATAACATACCTCACTGCAAATATGACTGTGCTTTCTGTATTTAGCCAAGCTGACAAACTGATTTCAAGTCAGCTGTGGCAATGATGGAATGAGATGTCCACAGAGACAGTCAGCGGGCGCAGTAACCAATTAATTTCCAAACTGGACTTAGTCCTGGGTGGAATTCACACAAACCACATTATCTCATGACAGACAACACCTCCGTCTGCAGTGAATACTGAAGCCCTTCTGAAATGTTGTGAATTTTGTGTTGTGTGGAGGCAGTTCGTCTAGCCAGTTTGATATGCTTCAGCATGGCATAAGGGCTACCACCACCCTGCCCCTAACAGTATTCAATAACTTCCAGCCAAAGCCAAATTTATCACGGGTTTCTTTTTGTGTACTTGCAAAATGCTTTGACACCGATATTTTGAGAGGTGTTTTGCAAAGAGGGGGAGTGTCGAGCCTGATTTGGATGAACAGACTGTGGGATTGAGATGTGGGGGAAGAGAAGGCACAGCAAATTTATCAAGCTCAGATTCGTGTTCCTGTATCTCACTGAAAACAATAGAAAGATTGTCATCTACAGTGGCCTTGCTGTGGCTCGCTTGCCTTGGTCACCATAGTATTAACTCCTTTTCATTCAGGTACTGTGCTTGCACAAAGTAATAGTCCTCAATTTTTACATTTAAACAAACTGAGGGGGCTGAAATGTGTCATGGTTACAATATATGCTATCATTGATCTTTCAACCCATCCATTTGTCATCTTTCCCAGCAGCTTTATTTGTCTGTCTCTCTGTTTGGCTGATCTGCTACAGAGGTCCCCCCCCCTAGCACCAGGCAGTCAGGCCTCACATAGGATTTCTATCATGTGGAAGATACATGCACATAAATGGTCCCTGTAGCCAGTGCAGAAGAACGCAGGGCGTTTTACAGCAGAGGCATGGAATCCCATTAAAATAACACTCTGAGGCGAGTCGTAACTCACTCTCCTCCATCGTCTTATATATGCCCCTTTGCTGCCTTGATTGGGCAGCTCTTTCAAAACCCCCCCAGTCACAGTGGGTCTGCTTTATGAGAGCCAGCCACGGACCATGTTGATTTTATGACCGACTTTCTTTCAAATAAAACAGTATGTGCAACACCATTAATTTGGCTGCGCCGCCATAAAATGTTTGCCTTGACAGTGGAGATTTCTTCATGCTGAAACGATCTGATCTGTCATGTGAGGTGTTGGTCTAGGAGGAAACACAAGCAGGGTTGAAGAACTTGGACCTGTCTAAGACCTCTGCATTACAATCTGTGCATTACAATGTTGACAGAATTCACATTATCTATTTTACAGTATACTTGCATATCTAGTGTTGAAATAAGGTGGTGGTGTTGTTATATTTTCTCCATTTCATTCAGGTCCATTTGTCTCTCAAAATCCGTGAAAAGACTCAATATGTCAGGGCGATATAGCAACAGATTTTATGGATTATTTTTGGTGTGATCTCCACTGAGTCTTTTCTTCAGCTTTACACAGGAAGTTATCTGAAGAAATTACACATTCAACAAGAGGTAAAGACAACTTATTTCCTGTTAGCTTACTCACACCTGGAGCTGAAGCTAACCGCAACCTCGGGGCATCTCTCTCGCATCGCTTACCAGCGTCACAGCTGTGCTTAGCCTTCATTTGGGCTTAGTGTTTTCACCTTGTGTTAAATCCAGGGAGCATATACCTTCAACCTGAATCAATGTCTTTTTGTGCTGAATCCTTCCACTTCCCCAGTCTTTGTTTACCTTAAATTGAATACTCCATAACGCTGTCTAGAACAAGTCTTTCCTTTCCCCTTCTCTCCCCCTTAGAGATTGAGATGAGGACCAGGGTATGTCAGCCAGACGTAATTTCCTGTACACTCCGACATACTACAAGGTGAACTCACGGAGATGAGAGGTGTCCGCACATTTCCATCTGCTTGTCGTTTTTTTCTTCTCTCTCCTCCCTTTATGGCCTCTCCTTGTCGTTTTTCATCTCACCAGCATGTCTGCACTCACCTGACATGTGGGCGATCGTAATGAAGAAAGAACTGCGGTGATAGAGTGAGCGTCAAACCTGTCTGCCTACAACAGGCTTTCAGCAGGTGAAAGACCTGCATGTGGAATTATCAAAGTCATCCTAACATTAACTTGGAGCGGAGAATACCTGAATAGCTGGGGTTCTTCACAAGTTACCATCTGTCTCATGGCCTCATTGATGAACAGTTTTCGTTTGCCTAATTTCTGTCGACGTGTACAGCAAATAGGAAATTTAGTAGATGTGAGAGTAGGAAAAAAAGAATTTGCCCTATTTTATATTTCAATTCAATACTATTTCATAGTTTCAATGAGTCACACACAATTAAACGCGAAGACTAATTTTATTACGTCGTTGAAGAATGAATGAATTATATCCTGACTGGTAATTGAATTTCAAAGTCTCTGTGTGGCAGCACCCTGAAATAATAAGGCTTTGTGAGAAAAGACATGTTACAAGGCTGTCACATGTTGGCTGCCTGTATGAGTTAGTGGGAGGAGGGCAAGAGCTCAATCAGACAACCATGTGTTCAAAGGCTGTGGATGTGTTGGAGACGAATGCATTGCCGTTGCATCCCATTTAGGGGAGGATGGTGGGGGTGGTGTGGTGGGGGTGGTGTGGTGGTGGTGGTGTGGTGGGGGTGGTGTGGTGAGGGTGGTGTGGTGGGGGTGGTGTGGTGGTGGTGTGGGGGGGGGGAGCTGTTTATTGTTGATAGGAGAATCTGACCCCGGCCATGAACACTCTCATATCTCATCTCTTGAGCAGCAGTGTTTTCCAAGCACAGGCCAGCCCACCCCGCCTACAGAACTGTCTTCTGACATTCAGAACATATAGGACTGTTGAGAAAAAGCTTTTTTTCTTATGTCCTTATCCTAACGCTATCCAGACAGCACAGGGCAGGCACACTGTTCAAACATGAGGTGAAGAATGAAGTATGGAGCATGGGACTGGACATGAGGGCCATCATACTGGTGAGACAGATGATGCCAGGGATATGTTGGAACCATAGTGTTAGGGTATTAAAGGTTGGTCAACAAGTATTCTATTTTCCAACTACCAACTACCCCCTCCCCTCCTTCCCACCACCACCCCCTCCCCTCCTTCCCACCACCACCACCTCCCCTCCTTCCCACCACCACCCCCTCCCCTCCTTCCCACCACCCCCTCCCCTCCTTCCCACCACCACCCCCTCCCCTCCTTCCCACCACCCCCCCCCTCCTTCCCACCACCCCCTCCCCTCCTTCCCACCACCCCCTCCCCTCCTTCCCACCACCACCCCCTCCCCTCCTTCCCACCACCACCCCCTCCCCTCCTTCCCACCACCACTCCCTCCCCTCCTTCCCACCACCACCCCCTCCCCTCCTTCCCACCACCACCCCCTCCCCTCCTTCCCACCACCACCCCCTCCCCTCCTTCCCACCACCACCCCCTCCCCTCCTTCCCATCACCACTCCCTCCCCGCACCACTCAGCTTGGATAGACTGGTGAAGCGTGTGTGTTACCTGTTTACATACTAATGAGCTCAGCATTAGATGGAGATGTTGAAGCGATGTGCACTGATGCCAAACAGCGGTAGCGTATCGTTTCAGACGTTCATTATCAAGTTAAAACCAACCGACGTTCGTTCGCTGTAATTGGCAAACCGCTATGCCTCTGCGCCCACACACAGCCCATTCTGTCATGGTATATGACTTGGATTTTTATATGTATTCAAAAAACTAAAAGCATATTTCCGTTCATTTACTTTTCTCAACACATTTGTTTATGAATGTTGTGGTAATCAATGCCAATCAGTTTTGTTCACTCTCTTGACGATCTGTTATACGATTACGAATAATTGTGTCCCAATACAGTGAATGGGATTCTGGTAGAGTTGATATAATGAGCTGCTGAGTTTGTTTCTTACACCGTCATGGGCAGAGGCCTTGGCTGAGGAAAATCATGTAGTATCCTTGGAAGTTTGGGGAATAGCTCATAAACGTAGAAGTAGAGGTCTTTATCCAGTGAGTCTTCATGCTGTGTAACAAGTCTTGTTTTACTACATTATCAGCCAGTGTTGTGGCTCTGTTGTGGGAGGCTCTGAGTCAGCGGAGAACCATTCACACCAATCCTGTTTTAAAATATCTTAATGAGGCTCAATGATGATCTTAATATCAGCAACTTAAGGCCATGAATACATATGATTGACAGAATACATGTCATTCACGCATAGTTTTGAATCTGGGCCGTAAATCAAGACAAAGCTAACACAAGTGATATCTGCTTACTTAAATAAATACTTTTGATTGATTAAAAAGTGTACAGAAATTCTGGAAATATAATATCTATATTATTTCGAGCCATTACATGGATGGATTAAAAGTCTAATTGCACCAGTCTTAATGATAACCATGTCAGAGAACACCTGAGCCATCCATTCGTTCAGCCATCTTTAGTGTTTATGATGACAGTTTGTCGTTTACATAACACCGCCCCCTCCAAGTCTAACGGACTATTAGAATGTAATTAAAAAGAAAAAGGCAAGGTCCTTTTCTTCCCCATCTATAAAGAGTAGGCCTACAGCAATGTCACTGTCATTACTTTTTCCAATTAAAATAGGCCAAGCTTTATTATATGAAGATTAATAGCAAAGGTGGGTAACTACGTTAATGAAATATGATTACCCTAATATTAAATATTAATATAAAATGAATTAATTCACCAGCATGATATTAAAATAGACCAATCTTTTAGTGGGCAATATGGCAGGAGTCATAATATGAAAAACAAGGCTAAAACCTGTTTCTGAACGAAATCTCTTAACTCCTAACTCCCCAAAAATATGGTGTTGATATGTGCCTAACATATTAGATCACAGGGGTCAAACTGCAGTCCCCGAGTGCCACTGTCCTGACCGTTTTCTATGTTTCCCTGCTCCAGCACACCTCCACAGAGCTTGATAACGACCCTTTATTAGAATCAGGTGTGCTGGAGCAGGGGAAGGTCTAAAACCTTCAGGACTGTTGCTCCAGAGGACAGGAGTTTGACACCCCGGTATTAGATGACTCATTTCAGATCTGTTTACCATTGTAACATCCTCAGACCTCAATCTAGACACCCCCTCACTGGATCACCTCTATGTCATATTTGATTTGTGGATAACTTGCCTTGAGCCATGCCCACGTAGCGACCCTTAGCTTTAAGGCCTTTGGTGGAGGAGGAGAGTAGTGGGTCAGGGGCCAACATTGTAGCCCCCCAGGGGCTCCTGACTGTGGGCAAGGAGATCAATCTTAGCTTGGTGCTACAGGGTAGGAGTCTTGCATTAATTAACACCCAAGGGCTGATATCACTTTAAGGGGAAAAGTCTGTGGCGATTGTTGTCTCTTCTGAATGCCCTCAAGGGATTCTGTGTTTTTCAGCAAACTTGCAAAAATAGCTCAGTTTTCTCACGCATGTGACGTCACAAGTTCTAAGTCAAATAAGTATGTTCATTATTTTAAGGATGTGTTTTGTAGCTGGCATTTTAATGATCTACCTGTAGTAGCTTTGTAAAATAGCAACATTAACGGTGACATTAACGATCCTATCTCTCTCTTTCTCCCTCGGCATGGCCATATTCCCTGTGTAGATCCAACAGGTAAGATGTATTTCTTTTTTTTCATGAACTTTGAGTTTCTCAAGGGTGCTTGTTCACGCACTCGAAAAAATGCAAAGTACAGCACATGGCCCTAGCATGACTGTTTCAGCAAAGCCTGCACACTTACAATCGTTTGAAGGCAATTACTGCTTTTCCCCTAGAGGTATTCACTTGTGTAAGAATGACATTTCCTTCTGAATTGCTGAGTCAATTTGGTGGTATAAAAGTAAGGTAAGTAAGAAAATATGCATCATAAGGGATCATAATGCTGATATTGAGTTAAGACTTATCGACTGATTCAGAGAGACAGCTGTCAGCTGAGGATCTTACAAGTGCAGCTCTTAGTTCTTGTCCATCCTAGAAAGGTAACATACAGATAAGACCCAAATCATCTTAGACTAGCAGCAGACTGAATGCATTGATTGGGAGCTGGTCCATGAACCTGTCGCTACAAAACGTGACCGTGCTGGCTCACAGTAGGCACAGTTTTATTGGGGTCAATCTCCTATGGTTTATGGAGAAACAGCCAGACCTCCACCTAATCCTCTTCGCACAGCTACACACACTAAAGCCCCACCAGCACCACCTTTACAGGCGGAACGCACACAGCTCTGCGTGTGCATATTTTTGTGTGTTTGTGGAAATGCGTTTTGGTTAGTCTAGACTAAATTAAATCAGAGGGTATAGCTGGGATTTCTTGTTTGTCGTCAGTAATCAATGGAACATGACAGAGTAGTTTCTTCAGAAGGTTTTCAATGAAAGGCAATCTTTTGAATCAATAGCTATGGAGTCAAACAGTCTCCATGTGGAAGATTTTGATGAGGATAGACAATAAGATATAGCATGAAACATTAATGTGCTGTGGTATCAGTTTTGTAAAAACATCATTTAGATTGTGGCTTGACTCTTTTGCTGGGTTTGAAGGATGGATTTGCAAGTTGCATTCTCATATCATGAATTCATAATGATATATATAATTCATAATTATTTTTTACATCAAGAACATACAAGTGTACAATGCCATATCCCATCTCACAAATGAGGAGTTGATGATAATATATTGTCATAGTATTACTCTTATCATATCGTGTCATTCTTAGCTACAGCTAAAATGTCACAGTTTTATAGATGGTTGTTTGTTGCAATGATTCTTCAACAACTAAAGCCTGGGCCAGAAATCTTTGCCAAGGTATGGTCATGACCTCATAAAACAATACAGGTCTGGGAAGAATTGCTTCAATCTTCCAGGCCTCTCAAACAGTATTAAAGGTTTCAGAAGCTTAAGACTGCCTCCACTCCTTCTTCAAAGGGGAGATAGAACGCTGGCTGAACCAAAGGTTCTGTAATGTCATGTACCATTGGGGGCTCTGTGGATTAGAACCCACTGCGCCTGAGAGGTGTCACTCACAAGAGGCCACATCCCAAGTCGCTTTCATCAGCCTGTCAATTACAGCGAGGCCAGACCCCTTCTCTGCGATTCCCTCAGTGCATTTTGGGAATTGATCGACACCCATTCGTGTACTTGCAGGGATGTACCTTTTAGCATTGTTAGCTGTAAATTCTGAAATACATGGATGCAGGGCCATCCCCAAACATCACTCCCTGTTGCTCACAAGATTCTACCCACTGTGGTTCTGAAGAAATGTTATAATGCAACGCCACTCCAGAGACCTGCAAAGCTTCCTAATTTGCCTAAATACATACTACTTTCGGTCTTTTTCATCCTATTGATTAGTCCTCATCTCCTTGGCAGCCTTGTTTTCCTCTCGCAGAGAGATGCAGCTGGAGGACAGTGCACCTCGCAGGTTTACTCCCCAGCCCAACAACCACGGTACCACCAGCATTCACAATTAGCAGCACTGCCTGACTATTGGCTGGTTCTGTGGAGCACAGACCACTTGCACTTGCGTTTGATATTTTTTCCACTGTAAGGCCAGACACGTCTTATTTATTTTCAGTCTTTATTTTTTGAGTCCTTCTTCCCTAATTCTCACTTCCCTCAAATATTAGAACGTTTTGATATCGCTCCTTAAATGAGGTTGCCAGACCTTTAGTCTCATTAAGAGGAAAGTCAAACTCCTTTCTGTTAGGGAGCGTTATCTTATTTGAGCCAGGCTCTCAAAGTGAGTTAACGTGTGTGGGCTCATTAAATATGTTCAATTAATTTGCCAGTTTTTCCCTTAGCTTCAGGAGCTCCGATAGCGGTGTTAGTTTTTCATAATAAGAGGACACTGGGCGAATTTGTGCGTTGGGTAGCGGAGGCTGTGTCATGCGAATACACTCTTGTTGAAGACAGCCAAGACCTTTACATTTCCAGCCTCTGAAATTGGCCGCACCTCACAATGAGCTCTCACTACCAAACTCACATCAAAGGCTATTGTTGTGGAGAACTCAAATTATATTAAAATGAATAGAAGTGGTGGCAGACAGCTTTCTATTCTCTGAAATTTACACCTTAATAATCACAGTTGCAAAGAACATCATACCTTTGACATATCAGAAGAGCTCAATGATAGTGGCAACTCTATAGCATACTGGCTTTTAATAAGATTGTAGTACTTTTGTGCTTCTTCTGAACGAAACCTCTATCCTTTACTACCTGTGCATTCCGGACATTCAAGGTTATGAAACATCCAAAGTAATAGAGACTTAGCGAGAATTGGAGTAGAAATATTGCATATCAGCCGACATTATTTTATCAGCGTGCTTTGTCTGGAAAAGGGAGAACGGAACATTAGTGAGCTGTCAGAGGAAATAGAATGGAGGGAATACCCTGAGGTCTGGACTCAAGATGATAAGACCATGGGATCTGTGTGAGACTTGGAAATTCACCCCTTTTTCTGTACAGTTGAACATTCTTGTGTCATGTGATTAATGCTAAATTAAATGAATGAATAACCCAACACAGGTAAAATATGTTAGAACTCCAGCTCCAGTCTTCATCATGCAAGGGGATAAAAAGATGAAATGGTATAAAGCAAAGTCCCCTCGTAAATTGCAGTGTACACACTGGAAATATTGAGATGATACATTGTCAATGTGAATGAGCTTGTTGTCTCATGCACTCAACTAACACATGGATTGAAGGATTGCATTTGTGTGTGTGAAAGTGATGGTGGCACACCCAGACAGCTAGTTTCACACACTGAGGAAAGACAGCAAGGCAAAAGGATTTAAAAATATAATATAATAGAGTCACTTTATATGCAAAGGAGGACTTTAAATAGCCTTAAAAGAGCATGTCAGTTTTATAAATGATCACCTATTTCCATTTGCGTTCTTCATCTTTGTTCATTCATTGTTCGGTAGATGAGAAGCATAAAGAAAAAGGTTTCAGCTGGAAGTTTATAGTCATTGGACCGATTAAACAGCACTTTTTGACTAAGGATCTTTGCTGTTTGATCCTATTCTGCCTAAACCAACACAAAACAGAGCAAGAGAAGTCACAGGTTACTTCTCACAGGCTTTAACAATTTATTGACGTTCTGCACTGTGCTTCCATACACCACACCATCCATTATCACCGGGAACAATAGATCTCATGGACCTGCAACAGAAAATCCAACAGTGGATGAATTTAAGTCAATTTCTCTGTCCTGGCAATTCATTTGTCATCCTCTGTGAGGCCAGAGGAGATGCTGTTACCTTCCAGCTCTCTGATTAAACAGGGAGATAAATTAATAACAGGAGGCCAAGAGAGAGGAGGGAAGGAGGCCATTGGTGAGAGGGTAGCTTGTGAGGATAAGCCGAGTGAAAACCTCTAATTTGCCATTGGATGGAAAAGGCAAGCAGGGCATGTTGTCTTGTAGGGTGTTAATACCCAGTGACAGTCACTTTGATTTTGTCGTATTATTTATAGATTAGGTGACGAGGCCAGCCTGACCTATAGATATGTTGATAACTCCGTTGTCTTTGCTGGAAAACAATATTTTTGTGGATCAAGAAACTTAATTAGTTCATACCCTTAAAACCATTAGGTAGAAATCTCATATTTACATTTAGCAGATGCTTTTATCCAGAGCAACTTACAGCAAGTACAGGGACACAACGTCATAAAGCCACAGCCCGGAATTGAACTCTCAACCTTCCAATTACAAGCCTGACACCTTAACCACTGAGCCACATGACTGCCTATAAACTCAAGAAACAATAGTCTAATTCGTTTTGTTCAAAATCGTCAAAAACTCTTCACAAACAATTGAACACTTCTGTTCAATTGACAGCAGGATTAATACCTGCAATCACATTCTGGTGCTCCTAATCACTCTAGTCTATACGTAGATACCCGTATCAGGTCTCATTTTATTCATGATCGATGATTATCTATAGATTTTTTTCATATAATTTCCATAATTTTCCCTTTTAAAACCTCTAAATGGAAAATAAATGGCCTAGGAATGCTTGTAGAGCACATTGTGTCTCTGGCAAACAAATTCAGGTGAATCTTTGATTACCTCTAATGTGGTTACGGGTAATGGTGACCTGTCTCTGAGGACCCCAAGTCAGAACAAAATTATATTTCAAATCCATTAAACGTTACCTCAGATCCATGATTCGCTTCCAGCAAGCAGCAACCCAGGGCATTGGGTAATTGAATTTCAAACTTGGATCGAGGAAGTGAACAGGGCCTTGAGCTACGGTCCTCTGTGCAAGGTGGAATATTGTTATTCTATGAGTAATAATTCATATGTGCCTCTGAACTTGTGTAATGAGGGTGCTTTGTGCCATAGAGAGCACCAACCCCCATTTGTTAGAACCACACTACCAAACTGGAAATAATGCACAGTGATAGATTGACAGATAAATAGCAATTATTAAATTAAGGCCTATATTTAGTTTTTCCCCAAGACTATCATGAAAGGTTAAGGTGACGGTGGAAGACATTTAATTACAGCAAGCTGGAGAGCCAGTCGTAGAGCGATTCATGAACGCATGCTTTGAACTATCTGATTAATTTCAAGTTCCGGCGTAGGTTCGTCAGAGCCTGAAGATATTTTTATCCACATGCATTTTTTATTATTGGGGTGTGGACTGTGTCTGATCTGTTACGTTCTCTGTTATTGTGTCCAGTACAAAGCAATTCTGTAAGATCTTGCGTCAATCTCATCATTAAACTGGATGTTGATGAATGGCATCAGAACATCACACAAAGGTATTCAATATCTCATTCAGTTTTATGAATAAAACGGACCTTATTACATAAGTACATATTTAATTGGCACAGCGACAGGCAGTTCTGCTTCTAATTGCCTTCACTGGACAGACTTCATCTGGGAATGTTCTGTAGAAAAGGCTGGGTCAGATATCTGACTGTTCCTGCTCTGTAGGAACAGCATGAGCTCCACTGTCTCCTCTGTCATCTCTGCTATTTAAAGACATTCCTCACTCTGGGGACCTCAACAGACGACTCTAGACTCAATACTGAATCAATCACCAGACCAATTTACCAATTAGAGTCATTATTGTCTATAAATAAACACATTCCAGCCCCCTCCCACCCACCCCCTGCAAGATCATGTTGTCTCAACTTCCAGTCATGCAATCAGAGCACGGACAAACCCTGTAGATCGATATGAGGTACCCGTGCATAGCTATCTCAGGCACGAGGCCCAGGGACCGGCTTGTTTTGTCATTTAAAACCTTCATGGGGTATCTAGTTTTCATCAAGTTAGTCTGTCTCTGTTTTTTAATGCATACTGAAGCTTCGCAAAAATATCTGTTCAGAAAAAAATGTATACAAGCGCTATATTAAAACCACTGAGTTCTGTGGAGAGTATAAACATTACAAGGATATCCCAAGGATTTTTTTTCTATCTATCTCACCGTATTACTGCAGTTGACTTGAGACAAAGTGAGGGAAACTGCATCTGCTGCAAGAAGCACAGTGATTCACTCAGGTGACGTCTAAATCAGTGGGAAACACTGGAGTTAACATTTCAAGACCCCTTCTATAATTCATGGTAGAAGGAAAAGCACTCTTATGATACTGTACTTGGCAATCTCTCCTCCTCTTGCTCACCCTTTTCCTTCTCTTCCTCCGGCTTCTACTTCCTCGTTCTTTTCCATTCGTTCCCCTTCTCCTCACCTCCCACTCCCTCGCTCATCATCATCGTCTTCTTCCTTCTCCTCATCGCCGTCGTTTCTCCCTTTGCTTGAATGCAGGCTCCATGCCACCCAGTCTGACAGAGCTCCAGACAATCCTGTATGGATCAGTCATCTCCTGGGGAAAACATTTCACTCACAGGAGAGACAGATGTCACTGGCTCTACAATACAGTGACACGTTTCACAGATACAAACACACACAGTCTCCAGCAGAAATGCTGTCAAATCAGTACCTCTCCAGCATCCACAATGTGTCTTCCTGAGAAAGGACCTATTTATGTCCTAGTTATGTCTGTTTTTGAGATATTGTAGTCTGAGATCATGCATTCTGTACCATGGTCCAATATTGTGCTGGTGTTGTACAGAATGCATTGCCTTGGCCCGTCTCTCTTGGGCAACTCTGTCGGGATGTCTTCTTACTCTGAGTGCTGCTACTGAAGATGACCTCCTTCGAAGTGCCTTGAAGAGCAGAGCAGAATAAAAGAGGACTGGTTATTGACTACCAAGTATGCCCCAAGTGCACTGCCACAACTCAGTGCAGTGAGCCAGCAGGTCTCCCAGCATTACACATCCAACAAAAAGCATTTTTATCAATATTCTATCTGAGTGAGATTCTCCCTATTCATGTGAGGAGAAACCTGGCACTTCTCAGAGGCCCTTTCAGACCTCATATTCAGGCATTAAGTCTCCTGTCGGATTATGTCAAAGTGCCCAAGGGATGATGTCAGACTGAACACTGTACCATCGGACTTAACAGTGTGATGACATTCATTCATTTGATAGGAATTTACGTAGAATAGGGATATAGTTTCAATCTGTTATGGCTCTTTTTAAACTTCCCAATTTTTTAGTTTGTGGATTAAAAATGTTCTTTGCATTGTCAGACTGTCAGAATCTTTTTCTCTCTTAATTTAATTAATTTCTCAAATGCATATATACTGGTTATTTTTCTAGTTTTCAGACCCAATGTTTTTTCATCTTTTAATGTGAAAATGCAAGACACAAAGTCTGGCCAGATTTAATCTTCAAGCAAATGCAAACATATAAAGGTCAACAAGGTATTAAGGGTAATATCCATGATTTTTCGAGTCAGTGGAATTCAGGAAATTCAGGAATTAGAGATCATGCTGTACTTCACTCCATTCTTATCTTAATCTGACACACCCCATGGGTTAAAGAAGTATGCTGTTCAAATTAATACACTGATAGGATAACTGAGATTATAATTGAGATTATAAACAGGACCACCATTCACATCTTCTGACGAGGGGGATTGGCCAGAGATGTCCTTGAAGACATTTAATTTTGGATTAATCTTCTTTTCCTCAGCTCATCAGTCTCATTGCTGTTTACAGTGTATTTCAATGAGAGAATATTGCAAGGCATGAAATTGGTTGCCATCCAAGTGTCTTCTTTTGATTCTGATCCACCAGAGGGTAAATCCTAAAAAACTACACGAGGAAATTGATTACAGAAGACACAGAACTCATTATGCAAACTGGCTTTGTCCTTCAGTGGACAGTGCAGCACGGCCCTTATTGAGTTTAAAGGTCAAAAAAACAAGAAAACAAGCACACAGGGGTAATTCAGTCTAGGGAAATAGAAGATATTGAATCAGGAAGTGACAGCACGGTAAATCCGTATTTATCGTTCAAATAAATAAAACAAACCTTTGCTGATTGTTATTGATTCCCCCCCACATACAGGCTGATTAATTTGCACTGACAGGAACACTGTAAGTCAGGGGACCAGAATGCAAATAAGCAGAGCTCTTTACAGGCCAGTGGACTTCCTGTCAGCCCACAAAGAGGCGGTGCTTCGTCACCCAAGGCACAATCCACACAATCCCTTTTACTCTCACAACCAGGCGCTTGCAAAGATTTAGTATCCTGAGGTAAGGATGGACATAGCAGTGGCGGAGTGTGTCTGGCTGGCTGGATGGCTGGATGGCAGGTTTTTTGGCTGGCTGGCTGGCTGGTTGGTTGGCTGGTTGGCTGGCTGACTGGCTGGTTGGCTGGCTGGCTGGCTGGGTGGCTCGCTGGCTGGCTGGTTGGCTGGCTGACTGGTTGGCTGGGTGGCTGGTTGGCTGGCTGGTTGGCTGGTTGGCTGGCTGGCTGGCTGGGTGGCTCGCTGGCTGGCTGGTTGGACAGATCCAGGAAGGAAAGAGGAGCCACTAGGAGCAGTACAGAATGAACATGGCTGTTTGTGTTGAGGATTATGAAATCCCTGGTGTGACAGATTGTCATTAGCCACGGTGTGATAATCCGAGCAAGGCTGTGTCATAGATGTCTTTTGGGATTGTGACCCAGTGAGTGTGGGGAGGTTGTGGCCATAAGGCATAAACCAGCATTGTCATCCTAATCATCCTTATTCTTGTCATTGTCATCACTATCATCATTATCAACACCGCTATCATTATCATCATCGATATTGTCATCATTGGGTGTCATATAAAATGGTAAAGTAAAATGGCCAATACAGGCTCGTCATTGACTCTGTCCACCAAAATACTATTAGAACTATACACCGCTGAGTC
This sequence comes from Neosalanx taihuensis, assembly GCA_030340665.1. NCBI lineage: Eukaryota > Metazoa > Chordata > Actinopteri > Osmeriformes > Salangidae > Neosalanx > Neosalanx taihuensis. The sequence continues at coordinate 1,957,906 of CM059295.1, forward strand.
TTGATTTCTTGATGTACTTTCTGTACAAGCACTATAGAAAACTGTGGGTGAAATTGAATGTAATGTAAATGAAGAATGTAAATGTCCCAGTCTACTGTAGCTGTATAGGCCATTTAACTGTAAACAAGCATAACCGGTTGTCAGCCATGTGCACAGTGGTTTTCTATTCAGAAAAAAGGACTAATCCCAGCCCCGACAGTCATAAATCTTCCAGTCTGGGCCAGTGGTGGAATCCTTTTCCAGGGAGGGAGACAAAAATCACCCAAGAAGCAAGTGCACGACCCTGGCAGAGTAGAAAGAGGAGAGGCATGCTGTGTAAGACTTGCATACACATCCCCAGCTCAGCCCTTGGTGTCCTGGGTTAGAAATAAGGGATTTCATCGGATGATTGAGGAGGGTAGGGGAGAGGAGACTACTCTGGTGGAACAATGGGTCTTAAAGCCCAGGCTAGTTCTAATGAGGGTGGTTGGTGTAGGAACCAGATCCACTGGGTTCCAGGAACCAGACGTCTCTGGCACACTCACTGTCCACCACAGTACCACGTTCACCACCCAGGCCATCTGCTGCTATCCAGCACGGTTGATATTTGTCCATTGGGGGACAGAGGGAAGCTCGCTTAGCACCTAAGATCACGTTAGCTCGTTTGGTTAAACTGGAGATGAGTTTATATTCCGTCTAACCAGGAAAGTACACAGTTCTTCACAGCCCACATGCAGCATCCTATCTGTCCTTACCACCTCCTGTGTTTAAAAAACGTATTTCCAGTGACTTCGCTAGAGAATACTAATAAGGGTGAAACGCAACACATTTTAGATGGAAGATCTCATGGAGCAGCAGCTGAATTAGGCTCCAAATTCACACTTCGTGACTCAGCACTGAATCAGTGTCGCCAAAGCCCTTACCAACACCCTGTCATACAATATGGCCATTCTTGTTAGGAAGAAGGCTGGTATTTTCTGACATTCACAAAGTGCAGTAAACACTGAAAATTGGTTGAAAGCATCTAACCTTATTTTTTTAATAATAGCCATATCTGATCAGTCACAATCACAAGACTGTCACTGTCCAACTGACAAACAAGGGAAGATTTCCACAAGTAGAAATATGCATTCCTTGTTCAGACACATGGCTCCCCTGTGGTACAGCTTATCCCTGCATCTCCTCTCTGAGAAATCTGACCTTTCATTGCAGAATCATCAGATGAAGAGAGTCATAAAGCAACCCAATTAAAACTGAGGAGAGTCTGAGGAGAGCTAAGTCTGAGGAGAGACAAACAAAATATATTTCGCCAAACAAGCAGTTCACAGTCTTTGGATCTGAACTAAAATGATATATCATAGCAGACATACGTGTAGATAACGTTGATAGAATGATAGATTCATACACTGTATGATTTATTCTCATTCCGCATCAAGCTACGGTGGTCAGGATCTCTATATTTATGACAGCCTCCGGAAAAGCTATTGCGATCTCACGGTCTCAGAGCTCATGGGGTGAGACAGTAACAGCCACAACACCCACATACACAACTGTGATTTGAGTTATCCTTCCAGAATCTACTCTGAAGGTATAACTGTCTGCAGGCGATCCTGCTCTGAAGCACAGTTCTGCTGTAGAAATGCATAATTGATCTCGCAAGAGTAGAACACATGCACACATGTATTTCTCTCTATCTCGGAGGGGGGGGGGGGGGGGGGGGGTCTAGGCCAAGTGTGAGGAGAAGGGAAGACTGTGTGTCAGAGAGAAAGAAATACCACAAAGTTCATCTGACAGAAGGTAAATAAAAGTAACTCTAGTCTGCAGCAAGTGTATTTGGGGAAATGCAAAAGGGCACTAATTGAAAATCCCACTTGCGTTTTTTTGTATAGTTTGCCCTCGGATCACATTCGTGTGAAATGTCAATGTGTGTTTCCATCTTGCTGAGCATGTGTATGCACAGACAGTATTGTGCTTGCATGTGATGTGTTTCTGCCTGTCAAATAATGGAGGGACATTCAGCCATTGAAGACAGTGGAAAACATGTGGTAGGCTTATGTGGGAAAAAGAAGGAGAGAGAGAGTGTGTGAGAGAGAGAGAGATAGAGAGAGAGCGATAGAGAGAGAGAGAGAGAGAGAGAGTGTGTGTGTGAGAGAGAGAGAGAGAGAGATGTCTCCACAGTCCACAGGTGAATTTTTGTATTCATCGCAAAGAATAAAAACACAGTCTGATTACTAACTACTGTAACTGAACACAATGTTTCAAGCTATTTTAACTATTCTCAAAGAATAGAAAACACAATCTGATTACTAACTACTGGAGCTAAATAAAGCAACAATCTCTAAATTTGCAACACTTACTGCTGACAATCAATCGCCGTGATTATTCGTGCCGGTTAAAACTCAGAAACTTGAAATTTTCCAAGCTGGGTCTTCAAAAATCAAGCTGATACCTCCTTGAGGTCATCTCCTGACTCTAGCTTTCAGCTAAACAGGATGAATGAAACGCTGTCTATTCAGAGTTCCCTCACGAAGCGCACTTCTGACAGCAGCAGACTTTTTTGTAGACTTTTTACAGTAAGCGACGGACTGTCTACAGTCACTCTAAGAGTATGAGTCATGTTTCTTAATTGCATTTAGTTGCTTGTTTGAAATAACTTTTACAGTCATCTGTACCCTCTGGCTATAAGACATTCCTGTTTCTTTGTTCAAGTCTTCTGTTTCCTGTATATCCTGAAACACAACACTGTAAAAGATGGTGTACCTGCTAGGGGCAAACTGGGGGGAATAGTGGTGCACTCCACTTTTAGTTTTTCCGTAGTAGTTGTAGTTGCTGAGAGAAACACTGCAATCACACAGCGTCTATCTACAGGGCTTCCTTTGATGGCTTATGTGGGAAAAAGAGAAGGAGAAAGAGTGTGTGAGAGAGAGAGAGAGAGAGAGAGAGAGAGAGAGTGCCAGTGCCTTAACCAGTGTCAGTGTATGTTGACACACAATCACATCAAGCCATCCCAAGCACGAACACTTTAGTACGTCCGTCCTGTCAGATGATCTCTGTCTAATGAGGCTGTTATCAGGCCAGTGCATCTGCAGGGCAATGCTGCCCTTCTCTGTTCTCGCCTCATGTGTGTCGTTAATGTCCAACTAATTCAGCCAAAAAGCCGCCCAGACAGGCCCTTGGCAGCTAGCGCTCACGCTCAAATTAGCCATCGTGGCTACTGGGATAATGTCCACATCCTCAGAAGATGGTTGGAACATTAAGCAGATAAAAGTCATGTGACAGCCTTCCCACTTTCACGTAGATAAACAAATAATCAATGAAACCTCAAAGAAGTTGTTTTGAGCACATTTAGGATTCAGCTTGTGAAGGTGTGTGTGTCTGCTACACAAGATGAATTGCCATTGTTCTCATACTGTGCAGCTTGGTCAAGTCATAGTAAATCAAGGCCCACCAGTGGCGGTACTCTTTGGTGTTTCCCTTGACACCTTATAGAGCACCAATCTGAAGCATACAAAACACCTACTGCTCTCTGTTGCAACCACAGCATGATAAGACAGTCAACCCTACTAATCTCTTAACATTTTTACAGAACACATGGTGTTTGTGAGCACTTCTAAGATGCTGTGAGGTTGTTGTGCGTGACTGTCAAAGATCCAGACTCGTTCGTTTGTGAGTGCTACAGTAGTACAGGTCTGGTGGACACCAACAACCGCTGTTCTTCTGCCTTTTCCTCCCCTCTCTTCCTCCCTCCTCAGCTGCTTGAACCGACTGACCAGGTGTCCTCACACAAACAGATGCCCCCAGCTGCAGTCTGGGAAAGAGGAGCAGTTTCAGTAATTTACGCAGAAGATAAAAGATAGTGTACCTGCTAGGGGCAAACTGGGGAGAATGGTGGAGGAAGACTCTGTAGAAGCCTTTGAAGCAGATGGTCCCATACTGCTTGGGTATCCACTGGTGTGTGGGGGGGTGGGGGGGTAGGGGGGGCACTCCACTTGTAGTTTGCCTGCTGAGGGAAACACTGCAATCACACAGCGCCTATCTACAGGGCTTCCTTTGGTGGTGCATTTGTGAAAGCCTTTCCTTTACGCTGCGCTACTTCTATGCAATCTCTTCTCCGAGAATCCTCTCCTTAAGTCATCTATATAGTGTGCGCGTATGTGCACAGCCCTTATAGCTTCAAACCATGGTGAGCTTGTGAGAAATGGGTATCTTTTGGAAGCGTTTCTCCATTGTAATGCAATGTAGTTAATTTCAGGTGAAACCAATGAGACATATGTGAAGCAATATCTTCAAAAGGGACAATTTTATCCTTAACATAAAGAGAGACTATATTTTCTATTGTGGAAAGGGTCCGCCAACCTTTTCTGTTCTCGGATTACCGTGGTACGTTAACGCCCAGCCAGTCCCATTAGCCTCAGACACAATGGCCTACAGTATGCCTCAGAGCTTTTCAACAACTCAGCACTTTAAAACCAAGTGTAGAAATAGGATTTTGCTGCACTAGCAAGGGGGTCAGCTAGGAGCCTTTACACCTCAACCCAATTTGATTGGTGTGACGTTTTCTCCCAGGGTTCTTTAAGCCTCCTATGATCCTGTCCTTGGGAGCGTTGGCCTGTGGAAGCCCTTCAGCAAGCTCTTATGGTGCAGATTGCTGTTGTGCTGCTAAGGAGGAATATGCACTCACCGCAGAATAAATCAATCTGAGGCCGAGATGGCGCCAGTTCTCCGCATTTTCCGCCCCTCTGCATTCACCGAGAATTAGTTTAAGGTCAACCTCCACAGCGAGTCCAAGAGTCTCGCCGTCTGGGGCAAGGTGTTATTTTATTCTTGGTAATTTATAGAGATCAATATCATCCAGGCAGTGACCCACAAAGCAGGGAGGTTGCCTAGCCATAGACAAGCTATTTTCGGAGGCACGGTAATGCTAAGAATAACAGAGGTCCACTGAGACCCACAGTCACACTCCAGCAAGTCTTTACCATGACGACCAGCGAACGAAAGCCAAAGTTCGGAAGGTGAGGAAATTAAGTCAGCGTAACGTCACCTTGTAGAGCATTGGCGATGACTTACAGCTATGATGTAATGCTGAACGCATAGGTTTTTGCACGTGGCTCCGTGAAATCCCAAACTGTAATATAACAGTCACGCAGTGTGGAAGACTGAATAATCAATTTGATATGCAATAGATTGGACAGTGGGAGGCCCACTGCCAGCTGATGATATCCTAATCACAGCACAATTGCCACCAAGGATTTCCACCATTCGCTTTCACCACAAGCAGTCTGACCAGCAGATGGGGTTTGGGCTGACTTTTAGTGGGCGCCCTCCAAGAATAGTTTTGAAAAGAAATAGCATCTCACTTTACCTTTCAACTGAATGGGGAGGATCTCTAGGCTTCAAAGCCGGAAGGCTTGCAATAAAGAATTCATTTTACCTGCAATAGTAAAGCGACTGTTTAATTATACATAGAATCCCACAGCAGGCATATCATTTCTATCAGAGCCAGGATTTGAAAGCTGTTACATAAAACTGATGAGAGCAGGAAGATACAGATTGCTGATTTTTTTTCCCAGACAACTGCTGAGTGAAACAGACGTTGTTCTGGATCACTGCAGTCAGGGAACGTGAAGAACATTGTCATGAACAGAGACGAATCTAGATGATGAAGAGGGAAGGGACTTTGGTCAAATTCATTGCTGCTGACACCTCCCACCTGCATCATGGACACCGGTGTTGTACCTCTCATTTAGCAGGAAGACAACCCAGGCTATGTCCTGTGGATTCAGCATTTCTCACAGCCACTACCTCCAGCAGCTGTTCCCAGACAAAGGACGGAGGCTGGAGCAACCTTTTTGTTTATCCACCTTGCACGGTGCGCTACCCATGAATCACACAGACATTTATTCAAACAGATTAATTCCTTCACGGTATATTATCCATCAGGTTTTCTCTCAGACCCAAGCTCAGCCTTGCTTATGATATGGCTCGTCATTTCCTCATATTGACTCGAGCCTTGGCTAAATTGTCATGAATAATACATGGAGGCTGGTAAATAAAACAGAAGGTATTGTAGATGGAGATAATGCTACTAATAGCTAGCTCTGTGGATAGAACTGACTGCATGTTGGACTCCTGGTGACGAGAGGAACTGCTTTTTTTCCCAGGGAGAGAGGGAGGGTGGAAAGAAGAGATGTAGACTAGTGAGGGATGGAGGGGAACTCTAACATGGTTAGAGAAAAATAAGACGGAATGAGAAAGGGTGAGGAGGACGGAAGAGTGGAGGTGAGGAGGAGGGAGGCGTTGACAGGGATGAAAAGAGAACAGGGGAAGGTTTGGACATTAGTTAAGCTTGAGAACACCGGGCCACTGGCCAATAGCATGGTAGAGTAAGGGAGGGGTGGAGAGCAGAAGAGAGAGAGGGGTTGGCAGCCCGCTGTGCTGGAACCCAATGTAAACACAGAGTACTTGTGAACAGAAGGTGAGGCGCAAGAGGGGGCAGGCCTGAGGCTGGGCAGCACAGCGTTGCTGTAAACAGGACCAGCGAACATTACCAAACGACTATACAGTGGAAAGCATGGAGACTTAGACTCCCTCTAAACCAAGATAAATGGATTATCATGGATGAAACACAATTTTCAGTACCGCATAATTGTCGTACGACAAGTATGTGAGAAAACACTTGTACGAACTTAGCGCAAATCATTGATAAAGGTATCTGTGTAAAGTAATCAGAATCTGACATAACCTTGTTGTTTCAGTGTTTAGTGCCTTTGCTACTTGATCTATCGAGCTTTGTCCTTGCCACAGTTTGGTTCCCAAGACATAGTGTCACAATAAGGCGTGTTAGTGGGGCAATGCTGACAGCTCTACCACAGCTGTCACCTTGTCCCCTACTGAATGCCAGTGAGAAAGACGGTGACACTAGTGCCGAGATGGTGACGGATGATGGACGCAGTGACTGAGCGATATTCTCTCACCTCCGCATCCATGTCATAGACCTAGACCGGTAATTGAAAGTAAAAGAGGCTGACTGAAGCATCCCAGTTTATTTCCCAGGATGGACAGTTCTGTTGTGTGGGTGGTTGTGGGAGAGAGACAAAGAGAGCTAAAGATGGAGAAATCCCGAGATATTATCGGACGACTGAAAAGGAAACTGGTTGCTCAAGGCTGTACTGGCAATGGAAAATCCATACCCCTGTTTTCTCCGACTAGACCTACACTGTGAGTTTGTTACTGTGTACGGCCATGTTGTATTTACAGTATGTCTGTGTGGGGGTGCCTGACATAAGGAAGAAAACACACAGTCTTCAACTGTAGGACCAGGGAGCTGCTTAGTCCGCTAAGGCTTCACAGTAGACATGAACCAGCAACTGGGGACAGAGGCAGCATCAGAGTAGCCTCCAATTTCATTAGCAGTAGGTCTGAGTGAGCCGGCCCAGCATAATACCAGCTTTAGAGTCCCAGAGGAGCCTTCAGACCGCGGCTGCCAAAGCAGGAAATGAAACCTAGTCTCTTCTTCCCTGTAATCCTCCCCCTCCCTTCTCTCTTCCCTACCTTCACACACAAGAGGGAGAGATTAGAGTACGGGGGCCTCGGGCTCTGATGAGGGAGACACGCATGGCCCACTCTGCATTATCATCCCTCAATCCCAGAGAAGACATTGAATTAGAGCTTTTAGAGAGCACCATCCATCCCCCCCCCCCCCCCCCCCCCCTCACCACCCGTACCCCTACCATTTTCCTTTGCCAACCTAACTACGCCCAGAGGCAGTCAATCCCCATTACCCTGGCCAATCAGTGAACACTTTGCTGTCTCTTGGTAATGGACTGATAGTAGGAGTATGTTTGGGGAGGCGCAGTCAGTCGCCAGCACAGCACCAGGCCTGCCTCGCTGAGTACCTTATTGGGCAGAGTGTGTACAGAGCGATGTTTAGTGCTCTGTTGTGTGATTTAATGAGACATCCAGAGATGTACTTAGAAGGGTAAAAAGAGAGAAAGAGAGACGGGGAGGAGAGAAAGAAGGTGACAGAAAGAAAACCTCTTCCCCAAAGCTGAGCTGAGCACCTAATAATCTAATCTGGAGAGCAGTGGCGTTGATTGGAGACCAGGGTTTTGTGCAGAACCAGAACATGTGGAGAGATAGGTATAGAGTGAGAAAATAATGCAACAAAATGGGCAGAATTGATTCAGTTTTGTGGCTTTGCAATAATTAATATCGTATTATAGATTGATGAGATATTTTCAAATGATGCCCAAAACTTTAATGAGGTCCCCTGAAGGCATTGTATACACTTTCGTAGAAACTCTTAAATTGATGAGTTTGGATTCAGTCTTTTGGAGCAGCGGGTCCTATTCAACTGTGGTGTGAAAAGAGTTTTGGCCACAGTAAGTGGACCCCCTTCCTAGGTAATTATACTAAATATATTATGAATGCAGTTTCCTCTAAACAGTCTCAAAATGTGTCCAAATGAGTATTTCGTATGCATGTATGTGCACACGCTTGTGTATATGTGTGTGTGTGTGTGTGTGTGTGTGTGTGTGTGTGTGTGTGTGTGTGTGTGTGTGCGTGTGTGTGCGTGTGCGTAAGATAAAAAGCGCTCCCCCTCTGGGCCTGTCCTGCCCTGACCTTACCGCTGTCCAGACTCCTCGTTGGCATTCAGTGGCAGCGCTGTAGGGGGCATCAGGTGGCACGAGGAGGTGTGCGTTCTCCACTCTTTAATATTAATGCAGCAGGAGACTGAAGGGCTGTCACACGGTACTCATATGAACAGCGACGCCGATGAAATGCTCTGTCACACTCCCTGTGGGGGAGTCAGCATCTCAGACGAGCTGAGGTGAGCACAGTCAGCCAGACCAGTCAAGGCAAGCCAAGGTGAGAGACACTGTGAGCACAGCATGGCTTTCATTAGCTCGACTTTGTTTCCAACAAACACCCATGGGTCTGTTCACTCAGCACAGCTATGAGACAGAAACACTCCATCCCCCAACACAACAGCCATGCTCCCAGAGACATACCAACTGTTTTTTTGCTGCCAGACGAGTGGAGTTTGTAAAGGGAATGTAAATATTGTTGGAGTAGGATTTAAAATCCCATTAAATGGAATAAGTTGTTGACCTTCCCTGTGTTAGTGAAAATTATGCAGGTGATGAACCCTAAAGCTATTATGCAACCATCCATCCCCCACACATTCTTTCATGTAATTTGTCTGCAGCAACTGAACAGAAATTATGAATCATTACCTAACTGCCTGTTGATACAATATGCAAATCTGCTGATATAATCTCCTGTAGATTCTCTTTTATCATGAGATCTTCAGTTATTGCTGATTCACAATATAAGATAGCGAAATAGATTTTCCTCAAGAAAGAGTGATAATAATAGCACCTGCTGAGGTATTAAATTATATAGGTATTAAAACTGTCTCTCTGGGGAGTATGACAAACCCTCTGATGGATTTTAATAACAATAAAGTATTGCTTTGGATATTCATAATAAAATCGTAGGATCTTTTCAGTGAGGGTTTTGTTCATTGTGCCGAAGTATTTATTGGTTTCAGGTGAAACTGAGAATCTATAATGACATTTTTACAGTTTCTCGTCATTAAGTAGTCAGCACAAAGGTAGGCTACAGAGGGTACATCATCTTTCATACGAAATAGCAACAGTAAATAGCAGTCTCACACGCAGCACCTAATCAGCATAGCTTCACATGAGGTATTCCAACAATGGGAACTTGACATTTTCCATATGCAATAGAAACCACAACTCATTTAGAAAAGTATGTGACTGTGACAACAGGGCGAGACAATATGCGTCTGACAATAAGCGTCTAAAAATGTAAATTTACAATTAATTGTATTAAGGCTTACAGGCATTAATACAATTAATTGTATTAAGGCTTACAGGCATTAAAGGTGTAATGTACCACCAACATACCATCATTGTACTCATTAAGATGAATATGTTTCATGTTTTCTGGAGGATAAGGGGTATTGCTGCTCTGATCCTATTGAAATAGATGATTTCCTCTTCTAATGAGAAGACACACCCCTACAGGGCACCTTTTACACACAAACACAAACACACACACACATACTGACTTTGTCTGTTGCTAATTTTTTTCATCTGATTTTCAGGCCCCCCGCCCCCCCGAAAAAGACACTGGTCTTTCCCTGGACTAATATGGGTTATTTCCACCCCGTGGAACCACTGTAATTAATCTTCCACGTACTGGGGGGGAAGCTATTTACTGTGACGAGTTGTGCTTTAACACACCACCTTGCTTAACAACCGATGCAATGCTGTAACTGATAACAGGCAGGAATAAGATGGAGCATTCAGATTATCTGCTGTGTCTGCAATGAATTGCATGCTGTTGAGGCGAAACCCCAGCGCTATAAAACAATCTCTGCTTTATCAGATGTGCTCTGGCCATGGTGTGACAGTGAGTAGATGGGGGAGTGCTTTGCATGGGCTACCTATGTTCTGGGATGCTAAACACCTTGTATTTGTCAGAAGAGACAGCCCCTTCACACACCACCATACTGTATATGCATACCCAGCACATTTACTATGTAAGATCGCACTCCCAATCACAATCCCATTTCATGCAAACACCTCACCCTGGGTTCTGGACATGAAGTAGGATCATCCTGGCATTGTTGATTGAAGCTCAAATTGGAATTATCACCTCATCATGTTCATTATATCATCATAGGACAATCAAGGGTCAATATCAGAGTTTTAATCAGTGAACACGATTTTCCTTGCACATTTAAAAACCTGAGATAGGAAGGATTGGTGAAGGTGGAAGCCTAATCAGGAAAGCATAGCAGCCCATCACATGACCAGTTGTTTTTAGCCCTGGAGCTTGCTTTGTTTTTCTGATGGAAAGAATTCAGAGCATGTAAATGTGCTTGTCTGTGAAATTAAATCCAGCTGTAATATCCCAGTATTAATGTCTCATTCTCTGCATCATATTCGTGTTCACTGGCAAATTGCAATTTTTCGAAAGTATTAAAACATTCAGAACATCAATTATCAAATTTGAAATTACAACGCATGCCAGAAGCTGGAAGCATGTCTTCAGTGCACTTAATAAGAAAAACATTCTGTCTACAAACACTGGGAGCTCCGACAGCACAGCTTCTTTTTGATGTTGTTGATGTTGTTGGAGTTTTCTGTGTTTGGTAACTTCAGCGAACAGTGCTAAAGTGTTTCTTCAAAGCCTGATGAAATATTGAATTCTCCCTCAAAGATATTACGCTGCCTACCCCACCTTCCTGTTCCACACCCCCCTGTACAGACTGGGGACCCTAAATGAAAGAGCTTGGAAATCCTTTTATTCCACAGACCCATACAAACTATTGATTTAGAGGAATAGGGCAGAGAACTGACTCTCCCCTTTCATCACTTAATAACACATCCTCCTCTGCTGATTAACACCTAGAGTAGACCAACAGACAGGAGGATGGAGCAGTCCCTACTGAATTGACCACCAGTACCTAGGAACGCACTTGTAATGCCAATATACACAGGGGTTTCTAAGAATAGATCACAGACATTGGAAATCAATAGCCGATAAAGTTAAAACCCTATTTCCTTCCAGTATTTTAGGATGCCATACGATTCCATTCTATTCCATTTCTTTCTATCAAGTTACCATATTTAGTTTCAAAACTTACACTTTTCCTCTCTTTCTTGCTTTATAACCTGAGGTGGGTTTTTTTATTGATGGAAATGTTATGATTTTTTTAAAGGCCATTCAACTGGGCATGAAAGAAAATCCAGATCCTTTGTGAGAGTGGCATTTGTCCCTCTCTCCTGCCACAAAGAAACTTCCTCACTCTCACCAGACTAGGGAGGTACGGAGGCAGGGAGGTAGGGAGGCAGGGAGGCAGGGAGGCAGGGAGGCAGCTTCTCTGAAATGTCACTGGCAGCCAAGAGATCAGCACCACCTGTACAGGTGGTCTGAGAACGTCTCTACTGTCTCTCATTCTGCCCTCTCAGCTTGAGATTGTAGCATTGCCCAGTTGGCATAACCAGACTTGTATGTCTGCTAACCTGCACACTATACCTTTCTACAGATACTGTAGAGGAATGAGCTCAGGCACATTCATTTGCATTACCTCTCACTTAAGCCTCTGCCAAATAGTCCTTATTTATAAAACGTCTCCATTAGGGAAGTGCATTCCTGATTTAGAGACCTACACCCACTGGTGATCAGTGGGTTTCATTTAAGATCAACTCCTCAGGTGTGTGTGTGTGTTTGTGTGTGTGTGTGTGTGTGTGTGTGTGTGTGTGTGTGTGTGTGTGTGTGTGTGTGTGTGTGTGTGTGTGTGTGTGTGCGTGCGTGCGTGTGTGTCGCCTTGTGTGTTGCCTACCCAAGGCAGGCAGGCAGACTTGCTGGCAGGCTTTGTTGGTCCATTCACTGGCCCTTTCCACACCAATTGCTTTAGTGGCAATCCAGCGGGGATGTCCTCTTTTTGAAAACACCACTGACCTTTCCTGACCATATCCCTCTGCTGAACAGGAGCTCTTAAAGGCCACGCTGCTGAAGATCCTCAGCTAGGTTTTCCCCTTTATTGATTTTCATGCACTGTCTCCCTTTGTGCTATGCCTCTTAATCAACAGACATCCATCAAACTCTTTGTCATCCATCTGATGTAAAAACTTGCCTCGTACCGCTTTCGGGCTTCATGAAACAGGTTTAGAAAAATAGGTACAGCCTGTGTTGCTCAACTCTTCATCGGAACATGATCAACCTGCCAACCTGCATTGTTTTGGTAAAACACCATCACATTGTTATGATCAGTGACAAAGCATGCTATTTTAACCCTCTGGTAGTTGAACAGCATTGACATAACTGAATTTCTAATGAAACGTTATGCAGAACTTTCAATGTATTTCAGTTTATCGTTGGGGCTCATTGAGAATGTTGGAAAAGAGCTTCTTCTACAATCCTGAGAAAGCATGTAAATTCCAGAAACAGGAGCAAAGATGAGGACAAAGTATCTCATTAGCCCTCGGGTCCAAAGTCATCCAGTAGGGAACTGATAACGCCAAGTTTGGAGATTGGCAATTATGAAAACTATCTCATTCCTGTTTATCTGGCTGCCATTGGAAGGCACTTGGAGCAACTCCTAGAGCCGAACCAATGCTCGCTTCGTGACCTTTTCCCTGGTAAAATACATCTTTCTTGTCCACCCCCAAAAAACATTTGGATTGAGGGAAATGGAAGGACAAATTTGTGAAAGTACAGGAAACAGGAGAAGGGCTCCCCACAGGGGCTGTTGGTCACAAGCACCTACATTTCAACAGGGCTGCTGTGTATACAGAGCTGTTATGAATGATGGCCACCAGATTTCATATGCCATTAAGGTTCATTAGCACATGCACAGTCTCTTTTAATCTTCTTAGGCAGTGGAGTTATTAGGTCGCCCCCATGACAGGAGGACGCCCAGTGGACCAGCACTCACACACATTTGAGGTAAAGGTAATGTGAGGCTACAGTAATTAGCTTATGTTCTGTCTCATGTTGAGTTAGGGAGGCCAAATGTTTCCTATCACTCAGACACACAGACAGGTTCGGTATTTTCGAAGGCAGACTTTTAGTCTAAAGGTAAGGTAAAAAGACTTGGGATAACTGACCAGAGTCAGCTTCAGAAGAAGTTCAGATGTCTAATATCAGATACAGTGCTTTCATAGATAATAAGAAAGAGGGCGAGACCATTTGAAACTTATGCAAGAAAGAGGTCTACGCAGGAATTTTGAAAGTTGTACCCAGACCCCTTACAAAAACCAAAGCCACACCTCTTCACTTATACAATCACAAGTTATTTTTTCATCACACAAAACTGTAAGCACCCAAACTTATTCTGTAGGTGCTGAGGTCTGTCCTTATGTGGAAACACACGTTAGGTAACCTGCCATAAAAAAGGGCAGCTAAAATATCCAACAGTTTTCAGACAAGGTTAGATGGCTCTCTGGTTATCAGCCTTATGATGAAACACTGCTATTGTGCAGAGCAAAAGCCAATGATACAGTTGGGGAATTAGTCATCTGCAATTTCACCCTATTTATAGTGTGTGTGTGTGTGTGTGTGTGTGTGTGTGTGTGTGTGTGTGTGTGTGTGTGTGTGTGTGTGTGTGTGTGTGTGTGTGTGTGTGTGTGTGTGTGTGTGTGTTGTGTGTGTGTGTGTGTGTGAATGTGTGTGTGTGTGTGTGTGTGTGTGTGTGTGTGTGTGTGTGTGTGTGATGAGAGGGGGGCCTCTCAGTACTGTATATTTTGCCTTGAGATCTATTACCACCTTTTCCACTGTAATTAGCATGGCTCGTTAACGTAGTGCTTTCTTAATGATGCACCTTTTGAAGCACAGTCTCGCTCAATTTGTTTGATCCAATGAACAAATTGAAAGCAAACAGATGACCTTTCATATATGATCTCATTCATTTCCTTGAACTCTGTCTGAGAATTATAACATTTGACAAATACAACCTTAACATAACAATTAAGCTTAACGCTTAACACAAGTTATGAGTACACTAAAGATAATAAAGTAGGTCATTGACACTCTGAAATGTTACTTAAAATGTCTGCACATTAATACAGAATATTCATATTCAAGTATTTACTGTAGAGAACTACATGTACAAATAGAAAGAATACATATGTATAACTATACTATTTGGTACATTTGAATGGTTGTTGATGGAGACTAAACTGTTCCTCTGTTTGGGAAAAAAAACCCAGGAAGGAACAAATGATAGTCTAACTGTGATTTGTCGCCACTGCAGGACAAATTAGGGATGAGGATTATTTAATAATAAAGCCTGTTTTGGATTGCAGTATTGAAGTAAGGGTGGATGTTATTTGAGCATATCCAGACCCTAAGCAGCCGGATCATTTTCAGGCCCTTCCTGATATACCTCAACATTATTTCAGCGACACCATGGAGCATATCATTAATTCATCACCCAGCCCACGCCACCAAAGCAGGTAGTCAGTGAGAAAACCCATAAGCTGGAGGTGTAATAAGACTGTAAGTGGCTGTCATTAATAACAGCACACCTTTCTGACATGGAGCAAGCGTTTGACAGTGTATGGGTGTGAGCGGGCACTGTCATTAGTGAGTCACCATTCCCCCAGAAGAGGAGGCCCCCATCCTTGTCTATTAGCTCAAGCAGACGCTGACAGTCGTCATAGGGCACGTCCATCAATGGACTGACAGCTCGATCGTATGCGAGCTGACCTTACGTATCCCTAGTGTTTGCTTGGGGGGAGGGGGGGGAGGCAGACGGGTGGATATTACCACCAGCGTAGACAGACGGCGTGGAGATTAATGGCCTAGCAGCCATCGAGCGGAGACAGTCCCCCCCACACACACCAGCTCAGAATTCACTGGTTCAATGACACACAAGGAGTAACACATCACTGTCCGTACCCACAGGCTGGTTAACAAAGGGTCCATATAAAGTGACTAAATATTATGCTGACAAATGGTTATGAAGGCAGCATCAATTTTGTTTTGATTTGAAGACATGTGTCAGACACATCCTGCCCTCTTCTCTCTCTCTTTCTTTCTTTCTTTCTTTCTTTCTTTCTTTCTGTCTTTCTCCCTCTCCCTCTCCCTCTCCCTCTCCCTCTATCTCTCTCTCTCTCTCTCTCTCTCTCTCTCTCTCTCTCTCTCTCTCTCTCTCTCTCTGTGCGTGTGTCTTACAACTCTACAGGGCTTCCCTCCAGCCAGTCTTCATGTACTACAGAACACTGTCAGAAGTCCATTGTCAGCCAGTGTGGTGGCTGGCCTTCAAAGGGAATCCCACTCAACACATCTGATCCCCTATTGTGACAGTGCCCTTGTAGCACACTGACAGACATGCTCCACTTCAGCAAAGGCAGAGGGGAGCCTTCGTCACGGAGACCTGCTACTGTACGTCAGCCACGTGAGCCAGCTTAGAGATCCTGTGTGAGGCTCAAAAAAACCTCTCCGCCTCCTGTACCCAATAAATTAACGCTGAAGTCACAATAGAATTGTAGTGTCAGAGAACTTGGAAATACATATTCAGATGTGAACTATCCATTCGAATATCGTGTATACCAAAAGAAGATATTATTGGAGAAGACATCAAGGTTCACTTATATCTAATAGATAACCTAGTTCTGGGCTAAAACATGTAATGCACTCTTGTGTCGGTTATGATGCACAATATGAGTGAAAGCTCTTATATAAGGGCCTCAGTGGACAGGCTTCACCATCAGTTACTGCCTGCTGCTCCAGTGTGCTACAGCAGAGCCAGTGTGCTACAGATGGCCAGAGAGTGCCCTACCCCCAGGTAAACACTCACAGCTGACAGAAGGCCTGAAAGTGGTGGTGAAGCCTTCTGGCAGGATTCCTGCTGACAAGTCTGCTCTGTCCCTCCCCCTCTCCATACATCTGAGCACAGCAGCCGTACCTACTGTACTAAGGGCCTGGACAGGGGACATGCTGGACTGCTGCCTGTCCTCCTTAGGGAGTGGAGCGGAGCAGAGCAAAATAAACCCTCAGGCTCAGCCTTGGCCTCCTCTGATTGTCTCTTTTCCTCTCTCTCTTACGCTTTCTCTCTCCCACACTTTTTTCCCTGTTGCGCTCCGTTTTTTTTCTTTTCTTGACTCTTTCCGCACACAGCTTGTTCTTGAAAGCACAAACGAGGCTAGCCATGTAGCAAGTCTATCCACTCAGATATTCCTTAATGGACTCCTTGATCGATTGGTAATGACATGCTGCCAATGCAGGGTCTCCTTAGTGGGAGGAGTCAAGGCAGAGCCATCCAATGCATGTTAACATCTTGATCTATTTACCTTCCGTTGAATGCTAGCCTCTGTAGATAACATTTGCGAGTCGTGCGAACACGCGAAACAAATGCTCACACACTACACACACATTACAGACGCACATATACAGTTCACATACTGTAAACACGTAGCACATGACCCACAGGAGCCACACACGGAGCCAGCGGTGTCTGGGTGGGAATCACTAATGGATAATGACAGCCTTGACAGCGGGAGACTGAGCTGAGTCACTCTGGACTAGCAAGTAATGAATAAAAGAGAGGGGTGCTGCTGTGTGAATAACCGCTTTGCTCATCCTCCCTGATACCTCATATCCCTGCCAGCCTTCCTGTGTAGACCTCATCATTATTGCTTCTCTGTGGGTTTCTACATACTGGATTTGCCATTGAATGATGGGGATGGCTGATGTGTTGGCACGGAGATAAGAGGTTTTTTTCAATGGTTTGGTTTTTCCTGTTGCTGGAGCAGTGTCTTGTGTCTTGTGTCCCTAAGCAGTGCACAGTATGGCAAACTTGTGAACACACAGAGAACTGATTTATCCAGTTCATGTCAGCATTGTTTCCCGTCTTCACTGTGCATGACAGGCTAATCCATGTTTAAAATGGTCTCTACCTTCATTCTAACATACCTCATAAACGAGCAGAACTGGTATACCTGGCTTGCTGTACACACTGTACATACTGTCTGCACCTTAGAAGTTTTTCTTTTTTTTCCACATTTCTTAATGACAGCTCCACAAAGACAACAAGGATGAAAAACACCAGAGGTGCTTACAAGAGTTATTTTGGGCATTTGGAAGCATCAGGAAGGACTAAAAATAAGTTGGTTGTGTTGTTATTATCCGTATTATCACTGTAGAATGTCAACATGTGTATTTCAGTAGCTGAGGTGATTGGATTCACTGGTGTTGGTGGCACTGTTGTGTTGGGGGGTGTTTCCACTGCTTGAGGTGTATAGAGGTAAATCTGAAGGAAATGATCGGTTGGTGGTTGGGGGGGGCATAGGTGGGCTGCTTTAGATAGGCAGAGACAGATAAGACACTTGAGGGAAATAACTGGTGGAGTAAAAAGAGGGAAATCTGTAAAGTTACGGCAGTGTTACTGGGAAAGTTACTGGGGTGTGTGTGTGTGTGTGTGTGTGTGTGGGGGGGGGGCATCTGAGATGGAAAGGGTAGGTAACAGAGAAAATAGCAGATGCTTTAGCAAAAAGGAAAGACCTGCAGGAGGAAGAGTGTGGTGAGGGTGCTGTAGACCCTAGAGGTGAGCCATGAGGCATACTCAGAATCTACTCTCTCTCTCTCTCTCTCTCTCTCTCTCTCTCTCTCTCTCTCTCTCTCTCTCTCTCTCTCTCTCTCTCTCTCTCGTATCTTCTCCCATTATTCTGTCTTCCAGCGGCCAAACTCATATAGGCAGCTTCCAAGGTCTGGTTCTGACAGCTAATCAATCGTGCCCATGTGTAAGTCGATGTCAAGGAGCAACACAAGCTAGAGCTGTGTTTCAACTTCTTCCCCCTTAATCCGATCCACCTTCAAAAGTCAGGATTGTTATAGGCGGCAGCGTATGGAGTGATAGAAGAAATATTTCCCTTCACCCAAAAAGGGTGAAGGGAGGGTCCTACCTGGGGGAGGGGGATGACGAACTTGAAGTGAAGTCAATGGGGGGGGGGGGGGGTTTCCTTCACCATTAACTTAGCATTCAGCCACTGTTCCTCCATTGTGCTCACATGTCTCCCTTCATCAGGCTCTTGCTGTAATCAATGGTCCGGGTGACAAGACACCAAGGAGTATGTGTGTGAGCTCAGAGCTTATTTAAAGCTGGAAGCAGGGGGGTAAACAGTGACAGAGCCAATTCCACTTCCCAATCTTGCCCGCAAATAAGGGTGAACACTGGAGCGCAGACGCTTAACAAAGACACGGGGCAGAACGAGTCCCCCCCCCCCCCCCCCCCCCAGTGGAGCATGTGCACAGGGTACTCCGAGGCACAGAGCGCCTTGGACCCTGATCCTATTCTGTGTCTGTCTTGTTTTCTATCTCTCATCCTCTCCTCTTTTTCCTCATTCTGGTAGCCTAGTGAGGGGAGCAAACAACATGTCTCCCTGCGGAACCTTCCGGATCAGCTCTCATTTCCAGCTGCTCATCAGAGAACTTCGAGAGAGGAAAAAAAATACATTTTGCGTTCAAGAGAGCGTTCCACTTTTCCAAACTTTTCCCACAACCTCAGGCCCTGCTGTCAGAGCTGTCATCGGCAAGGGAGCGTCTCCCAAAACGCAGAGCAACGCTCCCTTCTCTCGTAGGTCAAGCGCGCTCTGGCATTCTAATGAGATCCCAGCTGCCAATTAAAAACTACAGTGCATCTCAGGTTCCCTAATTCGCTTAACCTGTGGATGACAGTTGACAGGTAACATTTTTGTTTACACATCGTCACGTTGGTGAGCTGTCGATGCAATGAGACACCCAACAACAGCACAACTCCTCTACTTAACCCCTTACTGTTGCCACGCCGCACTGTTTCCATGGAAATACTCTTATAGAAATCACCTTACCTGCATTCCTTAAGCTTGGTATACATGCTGATAATTGGCAGTGGAATAACGATGAGCGCTGCTATAAACATCTCGGAAGGATCAAAGCACGAGCATAAAGCATTCTCAAAACAATTCCGAAGCCTTAATTGAGAGTCATCTGTCGTGTAATAAATAGACCTTCTCGCTATTCATACGTCTTACGGAAGATGGATGCTGTTTAATATGCTTTGCTGCAGGAGGGGAGAACAAGACAAACCATATGTTATTTATGTCGTATGGTACTGAACAGCACACTGATTAATGCAATGAGGTTATAGCCTATATTTTCTATGCTATCTTGAATTTCGCATATGAAAGCCATAACCCCCCCCCCCCCCCCAAAGGATTTATGAGGCCTGCAATCTGACCTTCATATGAGGTCAGAGGTCAAATGGAAGCCGATGCATGGCAGCACCAATATCTATTCGATGTGCTCTTTAATACTTGTGTGTCCCAGAAGAGCTGTTAAAAGGAATTGTGTGTGAGTCAAATTAGGGAGTGGCTCTGAAGATGTTTGTAGACAGTCTGTTTAGGTCATAAAGCCCCTTGTCATTTTGGATGTCCTTGTATTAAATGCTTTTACCATGAGAAGCTTGATGCAGAGTGTGTTGTAGAGCTAATGTACTGCTTCTTATGTACAATATTCTGTTTGAAATGCAACACTATGCAATTCAATTTTACTCTCACTACCTACCTTCAGCCTGCCTCTCTCCTTTTCTACCAGGCTCCCGCCTAACGTTCTTCATGCACACAACACCATACATCCTCTCATTTACTGTGTCATTGGATAATTTAATTTAGCCTGAACAATGTCCCCAAAAGTGGGGTCAGTCCCAGATACTTGGGGTCACTTTTCCTTGTCCAGGCAGCTTCCTCTCCAACTTCAGTCATTACAGTGGCCCTCTTTTTTAATCTATTACTGCAACCTACAACATCAGTGGGCCTGAGCTTACAATCTAATAAATGTCCTGTTCACTATTAAACCACATCTCTATGCTCATGAAGGGTATTCCCATGCATAAGAGGGAATGTGTATGTGTGAGGGAGAGAGAGAGGGATGAGAGAGAGAGGGATGGAGAGAGAGAGAGAGAGAGAGAGAGAGAGAGGGATGAGAGAGAGAGAGAGAGGGATGAGAGAGAGGGATGGAGAGAGAGAGATGGACAGACAGAGAGGGATGAGAGAGAGAGGGATGGAGAGAGAGAAAGGGACGGATGGAGAGAGAGAGAGAGGGAGGGACGGAGAGAGAGAGAGGGATGGAGAGAGAGAGGGAGAGCGGGGGATGGAGAGAGGGAGGGATGGATAGAGAGAGAGAGTGAGAGAGAGGGATGGAGAGAGAGAGGGAGAGAGAGAGGGAGGGATGGAGAGAGAGAGAGATAGAGGGAGTGGGATGGAGAGAGAGGGAGAGAGAAAGAAAAAAAGAATGAAAGAAACTAAGGAAAGAAAGGGAAAAAAGACAGCAAGTGGGGAAAGGCACACAGAGGAGGAAAGGTAGTCCAGGTCAGAGGCTCTGTGAGCTGAATGGCTGATGAAAGGTTAGTGTGGCCCCACATGCAGCGCTACCCCAGGCAGCTAGGGTCTTAGAGGGGGTCTAGGCTGGGTCGGCTTGGCCTGGATCCATGAGCTCTCCTCCTCCTCCTCCTCTTCCTCCCATGGGGAAGGATAGGCGTTTAACGAGTCCTTCCCCGTGTGCACAAGGCCACCAATCCTTCATTTAACAAGCTTGTTATTTCAGGTAGTTTTTTTGTCCTACGCTTCTCTTTGGCAGATACGTCTCTGTGGGCGATAGCAGATAAGGGGGGAGGGAGAGAGGGGAAAGGGAAGGGAAGCTTTGATGTGCGTCTACGTTGGAGAGTCATGCAGGGGTCTTTCAGAGGAAAAAGGCGTTAATGGATCCACTAATGATGTGGTCCTTGCTTTCATGACTTCTCCGATAACACAGGGGTCCTGCATGAATATGCATGTTTCTGTGGTTCAAGGAGAATCTTAAGCCTCAAGGTTGGGATTGGCAGAAAGCAAAGTTGTTTTCTGAAGGGGTAAATGTTTCTGCCAGTGCACCTGAAGGAATTAACACTGATCTTGTTTTGGTAATAACATTTTCAACTGGACCCTTATAGCACCTTGTAATAATCCATACCACATATAATCTATACCAAACTTAATAGCAGTTAAGTATAAATCAATTCCTATTGTACAGTGTTTCTACTCTAAATGGCTAAAGTGTTCAATTTTGCTTGTGAGCAGAATTTGCTAGAGGAATTTTCTCAACCATTCAAAATCAACCAAGGTAAATTTTCCTCAATTCATCAGTGCTTCCACCGTCCGTAAAGAAATCAATAGCATAAAGACTACAGAATTGACTGAGTGTGAAATTGCATTCAAATAAAAATAAATACTTTCCTCTGCCAAATACATTGGGACAGAGATTGATTTGGTTAATAAAACTTCCAGAATTATAATAGCCCAAGTTTATACTAGTTTTATTGTGGTTTATTTCACAAAATGGCCGAAACACCACTTGCCGAATGGCATTTATATTCCACTAAGCAACATGGGGACATCGTATTCCCCTGTGCTGAGGACTAAGCTGCCTTGTTAAACTCATTATACATGGCATGTTTTTTTTACACACATTAACTAGACTTCCATAACTATAGAATATACAGTATCACATAATAGCTCATGTATAATGTCTAACCTGTTGCCAGATACAATGTTGAATCTGATATATAGAATCTGTAACCTCAACAGACTACTTAGAACTCGAGGATGATTCTGTCACTATTTGTGCTGCAAAATACTTACAGCACGTACTACATATTGATTATAAACAGTCTTTATTTACCTTACCCCTTGTAATCAAAACGGCAAATATCAAATCAAGGGCACCACTGAAATTATTTCTGATAATTGATCTCGATGGACCCTGCCAACGGCCCGGGAGTAACTGGGATAGGCTCCAGTCACTCGTGACCCCTAACAGGAATAAGCGGAAGAAAATGAATGAATGCTCTCGATGGACTAATAGACTTGATGGTTCTGATGATGGGCTTGCGGGATGGTGAACATCAGAAACACCACAGCCTCCTGACAAAACACTAATTAGCAGGAAGTAATTAGAGCTGAGATTTCAATTAGCAACTTGATGGGGATCCTGAATCAATAGTGAAGCATGTATCGCAGAACAGAAAGCCCAAGCTACAAGCGCTTACCACAACACACTAGTGGCGATCGAATAATGTGTGTGTGTTGGTGTTACTGTGCGTTATTGTCTCCGAGAGAGACAGGTTGATTCTGTCTCCTCAGATGGCTGTCTAGAGAGAGACAGGCTGATTCTCTGTCCTCAGATGGCTGTCTACAGAGAGAGAGACAGGCTGATTCTGTGTCCTCAGATGGCAGTCTAGAGAGAGACAGGCTGGTTTTTAAGATGGACACGAAGACAAGAACTCATCAGCACATACTTTTACAAAACAGCATTGTATCTGTCTGCCACCCTTTCAACACGCGCACCCTCTGAATAGCAACACAAACAGTACTGGACCATACTTAAGTGCCACCTATCTCCTCACTTAAGAAAGGGCAACAGCCTTGCATGATTCCCCCTTGCAATCCCACCCACCATCCATCCATTCATCTTGTCATCCCTTCCTCCCTCTCTCCGTTTCTCAGTCACTCAGTCACTCAGTCACTCATTCACTCTCAATCATTCTCCCTGCCTACCTCCCTCCCTCCCTCCCTTCTTACCTCCCTCCTCTCCCTACCTCACTCTCCCTCTTTCTCTCCCTCCCTCCCTCTCTTTCTCCCTTCCTCCATCCCTTCATTCTTGCCTCCATTCCTCCATCCTTTCCACCCTCCCCAGGTTGCGATCACTTCCAGGCTAAGATTTGAAGTGACAGGCCACTCAGACAGAGGTGTCCCCGCTCTCCCATCAGCCAGCATGCAGCCACCGAGCCAGCCTGTCGCTCTGATTACACATCAGCTGTACGGGGTGCGACAGGACTGGGGGTGCGAAGAGAGGGAGTGGAGGCGGGGTCTGGGGGGGGGCGGTGGCAAGCTGGGAAATAGGCAATGTCCAGCTAGAGACAGCGACAACACTGTTAACACATGGTTGTTGTGCACCTGCTACAGCTTCTAGAACTCACTCGACTTGTCCCTCAACCTCGCTCTCTCTCTCTCTCTCTCTCTCTCTCTCTCTCTCTCTCTCTCTCTCTTTGCGCCACAAAACCAATCCTTCTAGTCCCCCCCACCCCCCACCTCCACCATCCAACCACACACACATGGACTCCCAGAGCAAACTGTTCACTCCCTTGCTCAATCTCTCTAACTGGGTCCACAACTCATTATCCAACTTTTGATAGTGGAGTCTCATTATGCGCACAGACAGGCAGGGCTACCTGAGACATGGCTGTGTGGAGGAGAGGTGTCCCCTCAGCAACCAACCAGCTGTCTGACACTACGGCACGAGGAAAGAGACGAATTAGCAGGGCCTGATGCATCAACAGCCTGGCTCGACATATTTGGACAAGTTTTAACAAAGCATGTTGTCGCATTTTTGGTTGTCTGGTTTGGTTTTTCTCACTTTTTATCTCTCTCTTGCTTGTTCTTCTCTGCAGGTATGAATCTCGGAAGTACGCTGCAACATTCCAAAGAGGTTTGTGTTTCCTTTGCTCCTTTTTCCTGAGCATGAAGGAGGTCATTAGAAAGAAAACGTGAGGGAGATAAGATGAGAGATAGGGCATTTGCTTTGTTATCCTTTTTCAACATTTAACACGGATGTCAGTTCTGATTCTTTCTACAGCCACAACAGCTGTGTTTTATGTCTGCTGTCACTAGTGAGCCTGGACGCCCAGACCAGGGCTCTTTGTCTGGGGACCGAGCCTGTGGATGAATCCCTCTGTGGAGGATCAGAGATGGAGCTTTTGCTACTCAGTCCCACAGAGTCTCACAGTCAGAAGTTGCCGAGGGAGGACAGGAGACTGGTTAGAAATGTCAGGCATGCTACTCCTCGGTTCCTTCTCTCCCTCTGACCTTCGTTTGCTCTCATCTCTGCTGTGATCATCAATAAAGATGAGAGCGTTTACATTAGTAAGAGTCCCCGCCCATGGGCACCTGGTCAGCCAGCGAGGCTGTCAGGGAAAAACCACTTCCTGTCCTCTTCCTGTCCTCCTCCTCCTCCATGTCTCTCTATGGAAAAATCTAGATCTATCTAGAAATCAGAGAGAGATTAGATTAGAGTTTTTCAGCAATCCTATCACCTGATTCGTTAAATATTAAGATTGCACATCCATTTGGCACTATAATGGCATTTAATTGAAATAAAATGACATAATGCGTGATAGCTATGGTACTAAGGCAGTAGATTATTTTAATTTAGATTTCCCATCAAGTGTTTATAAGACATTTATATGACATTCAGGCTCCGTTTATGGTCGGTCATGCCGACCAATGGATGACATTTTTTACCACAGATTTGAAGCATAGTCAGAACATTATGTAACAGCACCATGGAGTGGTGGAATCTGAGTACTGCAGAATGCTCCGGCTCTCACCAAAGTCTTGTTTCATAGACAATAGAAGCAATTATCATCCAAATCTATAACTAATTAAATATATTATCCCCTGTCATCAACACTTTATTTTATCATTCTCAGGAGACCTGGCGCAGACTAGCTGCGGTCCAGGAAGCACGTCAGAGGCTGATCAAGCAGGTGTGCGCCAAGTTCAAGAGCGACAGGAACCAGTCCATCTTGAAGGACCACCTGTCTCGCATCTACGTGGAGGACAATTACAAGATTCTGTTCTGTGAGGTTCCCAAAGCCGGCTGCACCAACTGGAAGAAGATCCTGATCGTGCTGGCGGGCCAGGCGTCCACCACACAGCTCGAGCCTGAAGATGTCCACAACAACTACGTTCTGAAGACACTCAATAACTACCCGCAGAAGGAGATCAACAAGCGTCTCCAGACCTACACCAAGATGCTGATTGTCCGCGAGCCCTTTGAGAGGCTGGTCTCTGCCTTCAGGGACAAGTTTGGGAACAAAAACCCGTACTACCACCCCACGTTTGGGATCCCCATCATCACCAAATACAGGGCAAACGCCTCCAAGAATGCCCTGATGACAGGGAGTGACGTAACCTTCCCGGAGTTCATTCAGTACCTGCTAGACGTGTACCGGCCTGTGGGTATGGACGTCCACTGGGAGTCCGTCAATCATCTCTGTCACCCCTGTCTGCTGGATTATGACTTCATCGGCAAGTTTGAAAACATTGAAGAGGAATCTGCGTTCCTGTTCAAGATTCTGGGCGCCCCGAGCAACCTCACCCTCCCCAATGTTAAACACGGGAACGCTAACGAGGAAAGAACTTCCAAGAACATAACAAATCAATACTTTTCTCAGATTAATGCTTCAGAAATTCAGAGGGTGTACAACTACTATTATATGGATTACCTGATGTTTAATTTCTCCAAACCTTATAAAGATTTATATTGATTGTATTCGAGATACCCATATCTTGGTCTGAAATCTCTCCCACTTGATCATAAAGAAGCAGTGTACAGTAAAAGAAGAGTCCTTTTAAACGTATTATTGTATGTCATGTAAGACACTTTAAAAACAGAAAACAGCAATGTCTTGGTTAGACATTTTTACAGATAACCATTCCTCTTTGCACTTACAAACAACATGTATTGCCAAAAATACGCTTTGCAAGCGATTTCACACAGGAAACTCAGTGTTGTAAAGGAAAATGTTGATGCTTTAAAATGTGGTGCCCACTATATGAATCTGTTTTGCACTCAGAGTAGCTTTGTTATTTACCTCATTAACATTTATCATTGGTTACAGACTTAGCTCCTGTACTACAAAGTGTTGTGCCAAGCTATGAGAATGATCTATTTACCCCCCCCTGGCTGTCCCATTGATCACCACCTAGCTCCCAGTCTCTCTGATAGACATACTTTCAGACTACATTCTTAAACCATGGGAGATTTATTCTGACTCTGATATTTAAAAACTGTACAAAGGACATTAAGAAGACTATATCAATTTTTATATGTATTTTTCAGTAGCTATATTTCAGTGATACTTTGTGGACTTGTTTTCTTTTCTGGTGTCAATGATTGTTCTTATAATGATGCGGTGGTTAGTGTAGAACAACTGATAACTAAGACTCCTTCTAGTTCAACATCATTGTAGGACCTGTAGAAATTAGCTGGACACTGGTTAGTGTTGAATCAACACAAAGAAGTAAATGGAAAAAAAGCAGTATACTGATGCCAGCCTATCCTCTTTATCTGTGTGAGTCTGAGATGGAGAGAGGGAGATAAAGATAAAAAGAGAACACAGAGAGGACCAGGACGACTGCTATGATTTTCTTTCATTGTTGTGTGCACAGCTTTGTGTAAGAGCTTTGTGATTAGTGACACACAGATATAGCAGAAGAGGAGCCGTGCACACAATTTGAATGGACAGCTGTGAAATATATGAACTCCACCGGATCTCAACATCCAGAGTTGCTCAACATCCAGGCTTGTTTTACAGACAGATACTTTAGGATTGTAGAGATCTCTTCAGTATTATATAATAGGAAAAACTACTGTTAATGGGGGAAGGGAGGGTATGGAACTTAATGTATGTCTTCTTTCATCAGCAATAAGGAAGACACCTACCCTGGGAGAGTAGTAGAAGTCTTGGTTTTATGTGTAATCAAGAGTCCAACCAAAAGGTAATGATGGAACAATACTGGAATAAGTATTACTTATTAATAACGTTACTCTTTTATTTAGAAAAAGAGTAGCCGTTCTGGTGTTGTGTAAACTATCGTTTTTCATTAAACAAAAGTGAGGAAGGAAAACACCAGTAAATATAATGTTATCAAGGGATGATCCTTCAACTATGTGACCAATAAGAAAGAAACTGCACATTATCTGAAAAATCTATATACCTACTCAGTGTGTTCAGATGTTCTTATATTTTTTACATTTCAAAGAGTAAATATCTATATGATGGCTAATATATACAATTATATCAATGTAGAGTACAAGAATCTGTGTTGTTCTAATGGTGGTTTCATTCTTTATAGGTAGCCAAAATTTGGTCCAAAGGTTATAGCATAATATTGATGTTCTAAGTTTATTGTAGTGTATGGAAACTATGATATGGGGGTATGGATTATTTTATATATGAAGATATAACAGAACTATTGATAGTAACAAGTGAATGTATTACTGTTGTGTCATTGGTGCGGAAGTGTATGGTCTAAACCCCTTTGCCTTATTTAACACTGGCTATCAGATAGCGTATTTCAGGAAGACTCTCCAGCTGTTCTCTCTCTGCTGAGTGTCTACTAATAAAATGTCTTTAGCAAATTGACCAAGTTTCTTTCTCATGTAATGGGCTTCACAACAGCCAATGGGTTGTTGGGTTCTCCCTGTCTAAAATGTACCTCTGGAAGGTAAAGAAGATGATATCTGATGTGATGGAGGCCTGGTAAAACTCATGGGGTTGGTGAGAGCATGCTGTGAGAGCAAGTCGGAACAGAACAGAAACAGTAAAAGCTAGTGTAACGAGATCTATATAAATCATAAGTCTTTCTACCTATTATTCTTATACAACATGTTTTTTATGATACACAGCAGGGACTCAAACCCTCTTTCTGGAGGGCTGCCCCCATTTTATCTTCAAAACCAAATCTAGCGCTTTGATTCTAATAATTTGATGTTTTGAATCTGGTTAGTTACAATGAATGTTGGAGTGAAAACCTATAGGAAGATGCAGGGACTGTCCATGAAGAGGAAACATATTCTTTCTCATTTTGTAATTAATTGATGATTGGTTTAGATGTTTCCCTGCTCCAGCACACCTGATTCAAATAAAAGGTCATTATCCAGGCTTCCACATAGCTTGATAACAACCTTTTCATTAGAATCAGGTGTGCTGTACAATGCATATTTGGCAATATTCTGACACAACATTGTGTAATATAATATGTATATCCTGCTAAAACCCTGGATATGCTGTACATCCTGTTACAACACTGTATATTCTGCAATACCTCATTCATTCATTTTCTTCCACTTGTTCCAGTTAGGGGTCACAGGTGACTGGAGCCTATCCCAGTTACCGTTTTTTCAGACTATAGGGCGCACATAAAAGCCTTTATTTTTCTCAAAAAACGACACTGCGCCTTATAATCCGAAGAGCTTTATATATGGATTAATTATTTTGTTTACTGACCTCTAAGCGATTTTTGTGTGGTCCAAGGCACTAAATAAAAATGTTTTAGTACGACTTTGGTAAACTACAAAGCCGCGCCGATTGCAGCATTACGGCTACCGTAACCAGGAGTGTCGCGGAGTAATACATACTGTGCTTCACCATAATATTATTCGACTGATTTATTTGACAGTTTTTTTCCGCTTAATGCGCCTTATAGTCCGGTGCGCTTTATATATGAAAAAAGATCGAAAATAGACCATTCATTGACAGTGCGCCTCATAATCCAGTGCGCCCTATAGTGCAAAAAATACGGTACTCCCGGGCCGTAGGCAGGGTATTCTGCAAGACCAATATTTGTATAATTGTCATTGTATTTGTATAGTCTGTAATTGTACTGTCTGTACATAATATGATCCCCCCCCCCCCCCCCCCCCCCCCCCCTCCAAGACTAGTTAAGATGAGAATCTCAGTATCGGGGTTGCAGAGAAGAATGAGGACTCTGCGTGTGATTAGGCAGTTGGCTGTCAAGCTTCCCTGCTTCTCCTGGTTCCTGCTGCTGTTTGGGGCCG
This sequence comes from Neosalanx taihuensis, assembly GCA_030340665.1. Lineage (NCBI taxonomy): Eukaryota > Metazoa > Chordata > Actinopteri > Osmeriformes > Salangidae > Neosalanx > Neosalanx taihuensis. The sequence continues at coordinate 1,987,057 of CM059295.1, forward strand.
GGGGCCTGGTGCTTTTCATCCACCTGGATGACCTGTCTGAGATGGTGCATCGACAGGAGCCTGGTGAGTACTGAAGGAGAGATGCAGCTCCACAAACACCCCCACCATCTCACCTTCTCCACCCTGTCGCACCTGGGAGAAACTGTAGCAATTGTGAGTTGTAATGACATTGCCAGTTCATTAAAAATGAAAGGGATGCAAGGTGTGCCTTTGGTCGTGTCAGAGGGCGCATGTAGACAACATCTGCTCCAGCAGAGGTCCGGCACAGCAAGACTGAGTCCCAGACAGGCAGAGTCAGAGCTGGGGAGACACCACCGCTGTGTGTGGGTCTATCATCAGGATTAGTACAGGCTGATTCTGTGTCCTCAGATGGCTGTCTAGAAAGCCAGAGAGAGACTGAATACAGTCTGTCTCTTATATGGAACATTATAAGACACATTTCACACCCCGGTCACTCCCTGTTTGAATTGCTGCCGTCAGGCAGACGGTACAGAGCAATTGGTACAAGAACAAAATGATTCAAACACAGTTTTTATCCAAATGCAATATTCACTTTGAATGCTGCTAAAAAAGTATGCGCACAATGTACACTATTACCAAAAGTATTTGGTCACCCATCCAAATGATCAGATGGATGGGTGACCAAATACTTTTGGTAATATAGTGTATTTGTAATGGGTGTGGAGGTATGTCTATATGTTGTTTTATTCTTCTTTTAGCATATTTAGTATTCATTGTGTGTTTTTAGTATATGTTTAATTGTATTTATTTTAGTACACTTTTCATGTCTCAGATATATTTATTCTAGTTATTTTAATACTTATTAGTTATTTTAGCACTAGGTTTCTACTTTTTGCACCGACTAGAAGCACTTTCAATGTCGTTGTACCTTGTGACAATGACAAATATAGATGTATCTATCTATCTATGATTCTGTGTCCTCATATGGCCTTCTAGAGAGAGAGACAGGCTGGACACGAAGACAAGAACTCATCAGCACATACTTTTACAAAACAGCATTGTATCTGTTTGTGTGGTGGTCCCCCTGCCACCCTTTCAACACGCACACCTTCTGAATAGCAACACACACAGTACTGGACCATACTTAAGTGTAGGGCTGGGCGATTCTGGAAAAAATGCGTATCACGATTTTCTTGATAAGAATTGATATCGCGATTTTCTGCACGATTTTTTTGAACAAAGTTAAATCTTTATCGAAATCCATAATTTGCATATTTGCAGTTAGCATTACAAAAATGATTGAATTACTATTGAGCTACTTAGCTGTTCATTTAGTGCAAAACAAGCTTTTTAAAAAAAAAAAGCACAAAGGGCTTAATATTGAACAGGAACCTTTTCCAACTTCTCACAAATGTTCGGGACAACTGACCCAATTAACAATACAACTCGGAATACGTAAATAGTTACCAGCAAACATAAATATTGCAGCAGGCATCTGCTTTTCATGGTGAAGTCATTCAGATGGCCTGTCAAACTCATATAAGGTTCCATGGTCCGATGTTGCTGAGAAGTTTCTACTTCTCTTAATTCAGACAGCTGCCCGCTTCTCGTCGTACATGGCAGGGTTAGGTATTGCAGGTATTGCAACATTTGAAAAATAGTTCTAATCGAGTACCGGTTATCCAATGTTTTGATAATTTTCTTAAATCCGTCATGCTCTACCGTGTAAACGGGGGCCAGATCTTTAGCGATATTCATGATTGGCAGGAGAGGGAAACTAAAGCGTGACGCGGCTCACGATGAAAAAGAAAAAAAGAAAAACCGTCTCTCATCAAAAAGCGTATCGTGTGTAGGGGTGTATCGATATCGCGGTTTTTTAACGATATATCGCACTTAAGAAAAGGCAACACCCTGGCATGATTCCCGCTTGCAATCCCACCCACTATACTTAAATTCTTCTTGTCATCCCTTCCTCCCTCTCCCCCTCTCACTGTCTCAGTCACTTAGTTCACTCTCAATCATTCTCCCTGCCTACATCCCTCCCTCCCTGCTTACCTCCCTCTTCTCTTAAGGAACTTAAGGAAAGTTCTGTGCCTTTCTTGAACAAACTACATTTAAGGAAGATCAACTGTACCCTTTCTTCAGTGGCATAGTGTGGTGAAATGTACTTTGATTTAAGATGAGCCTTCCTGTCGTTAGCATAGCTTAGCATAACTGTCCATTGTCTCCTACTAAGGCAAATTCTTATCCCTTTATCCCTGTCTGTTCCTGTCTATCCCATATTTGGTATAAAATCACTGCATCCTTATCCAACTAACCTACATAAATTCTGGTATTTGTTCATCATCATTACATTTGCTTGTAATAAACCAATGTGTATAAAATTATCCGTCATCTGATCAGCGCTACTTCTAAAGAACTATATGACCTAAGATAGGACTGATCATAAGAGGCTATTATGCGTTCATTTACCCATAAGATTTCCACAATTCCTTCCCAAATATTGAGGTGGTGACCTGTTTATTAGATATTCTACAAGATATGAGATAACCTCCTTAACATAAGTAGCACGTTAAGAGTCAAGCTCCAGAACCCCGCTACACCCCTCTCCATCTCTTTATTCTTCCCTCCATTCCTCCTTTCCTCCACCCTTTCCACCCCAGAAAGCGATCTGGATCTGGCACTCAGATTAGAATTGAGAGGGCACTAAGACAGAGGTGTTCTCGCTATCCCATCAGCCATCATGCAGCCACCAAGCCAGCCTGTCAGCCCGGCTACCTGAGACATGGCTGTGTGGAGGAGAGGTGTCCCCTCAGCAACCAACCAGCTGTTGACATATTTAGACAAGTGCTAACAAAGCATGTTGTCACATTTTTGGTGAACGTTGTCTGTTTTTAAGTCTCTTTTTCTCACTTTTTGTCTCTCTCTTGCTTGTTCTTCTCTGCAGGTATGAATCTCGGAAGTACACTGCAACATTCCAAAGAGGTTTGTGTTTCCTTTGCTCCTTTTTCCTGAGCATGAAGGAGGTCATTAGAAAGAAAATGTGAGAGAGATAAGATGAGAGATAGGGCATTTGCTTTGTTATCCTTTTTCAACATTTAACACGGATGTCAGGTCTGATTCTTTCTACAGCCACAACAGCTGTGTTTTATGTCTGCTGTCACTAGTGAGCCTGGACGCCCAGGCCAGGGCTCTTTGTCTGGGGACCGAGCCTGTGGATGAATCCCTCTGTGGAGGATCAGAGATGGAGCTTTTGCTACTCAGTCCCACAGAGTCTCACAGTCAGAAGTTGCCGAGGGAGGACAGGAGTCTGGTTAGAAATGTCAGGCATGCTACTCCTCGGTTCCTTCTCTCCCTCTGACCTTCGTTTGCTCTCATCTCTGCTGTGATCATCAATAAAGATGAGAGCGTTTACATTAGTAAGAGTCCCCGCCCATGGGCACCTGGTCAGCCAGCGAGGCTGTCAGGGAAAAACCACTTCCTGTCCTCTTCCACGTCCCTCCTGGGACAGATCTAGAAACTGGACAGATTTTTTTTTCCAGCACTTCTATCACCTGATTAATAGCATGTTAAGATTGCATGTCCAGCCCGTTGTCTTTATGACACTATAATGGCATTTAATTGAAATAAAATGTCATTATGTGTGATAGCTATGGTACAAAGGCAGTAGATTATTCTAATTTAGATTTCCCATTATGTGTTTATAAGACATGTTAAGAGTCAGAACATTATGTAACAGCACCATGGAGTGGTGAAATCTGAGTACTGCAGAATGCTCCGGCTCTCACCAGAGTCTTGTTTCATAGACAATAGAAGCAATTATCATCCAAATCTATAACTAATTATCAACACTTTATTTTATCATTCTCAGGAGACCTGGCGCAGACTAGCTGCGGTCCAGGAAGCACGTCAGAGGCTGATCAAGCAGGTGTGCGCCAAGTTCAAGAGCGACAGGAACCAGTCCATCTTGAAGGACCACCTGTCTCAAATCTACGTGGAGGACAATTACAAGATTCTGTTCTGTGAGGTTCCCAAAGCCGGCTGCACCAACTGGAAAAAGATCCTGGTCGTGCTGGGAGGAAAGGCAGCCACCACACAGCTCGAGCCTGAAGATGTCCACAACAACTACGTTCTGAAGACACTCAATAACTACCCGCAGCAGGAGATCAACAAGCGTCTCCAGACCTACACCAAGATGCTGGTTGTCCGCGAGCCCTTTGAGAGGCTGGTCTCTGCCTTCAGGGACAAGTTTGGGAACAAAAACCCGTACTACCACCCCACGTTTGGGATCCCCATCATCACCAAATACAGGGCAAACGCCTCCAAGAATGCCCTGATGACAGGGAGTGACGTAACCTTCCCGGAGTTCATTCAGTACCTGCTAGACGTGTACCGGCCTGTGGGTATGGACATCCACTGGGAGTCCGTCAATCATCTCTGTCACCCCTGTCTGCTGGATTATGACTTCATCGGCAAGTTTGAAAACATTGAAGAGGAATCTGCGTTCCTGCTCAAGATTCTGGGCGCCCCGAGCAACCTCACCCTCCCCAATGTTAAACACGGGAACGCTAATGAGGAAAGAACTTCCAAGAACATAACAAATCAATACTTTTCTCAGATTAATGCTTCAGAAATTCAGAGGGTGTACAACTACTATTATATGGATTACCTGATTTTTAATTTTTCCAAACCTTATAATGATTTATATTGATTGTATTCGAGATACCCATGTCTCATGAAGATATAGCATAACTATGATAGTAACAATTGAATGTATTACTGTTGTATCATTGGTGCGGAAGCGTATGTTCTAAACCCCTTTGCCTTATTTAACACTGGCTATCAGATAGCGTATTTCAGGAAGACTCTCCAGCTGTTCTCTCTCTGCTGAGTGTCTACTAATAAAATGTCTTTAGCAAATTGACCAAGTTTCTTTCTCATGTAATGGGCTTCACAACAGCCAATGGCTTGTTGGGTTCTCCCTGTCTAAAATGTACCTCTGGAAGGTAAAGAAGATGATATCTGATGTGATGGAGGCCTGGTAAAACTCATGGGGTTGGTGAGAGCATGCTGTGAGAGCAAGTCGGAACAGAACAGAAACAGTAAAAGCTAGTGTAACGAGATCTATATAAATCATAAGTCTTTCTACCTATTATTCTTATACAACATGTTTTTTATGATACACCTGCTGAGGGCTGCCCTCCGCAAAATGTTATCTTCAAAACCTAGTCTAGCACTTTTGATTCTAATAATTATGAAGAGAAAACATATTCTTTCTCATTTTGTATTTAATTGATCAAAAAAGTATAAAGAGTATAAGTAGATACATTAAAAGGATATTTATTCAGTACATGTTCATGTGTATCACTGGCGGGTGAAACATAATTTGTCATTCTGCTGTAGTTCTCATAGTAAGATATGGCTGATCTTCCAAATGGCATATTTGTCGTACAAGAGAGTGACTAAACTTTGGATTTGGTGAAACAGACAATGTATGGATCTTGGAACTTAACATTTGTACGTAAGAGTGTGTGTGTGTGTGGTGTGTGTGTGTGTGTGCGTGTGTATGCGTGTGTGTCTGTTGTCGTATGTTTGTCTCATCTTAACGCAATCAAAATGTAGAGTTCAACACTTGTGCTTTACACAAGTGCTTTGGGCTAATTTCCACAACAGCCTGTGTATTAGTCATGAGAAGACTAGCGAGCAGAAATTCAGTTGACATTTTCTCCGAAAACAAAAGCCATCCATCTGCCTCATTAGTGAGGAAAACTCCTGACACTTAGCAGAGGGAACTGCTATGCTCACTGTGCTTGAGGCCACCAAACGGGAGGTTGCATGTGAAAGAGTCTGATAAAAACTCTCTACTGTGTCAGTGTGAAATTTTCAAGCACAGAATAAAGTTTATTTCCAAATAAACATCAGGTAGCCCCACAGCTAAATGTTCTGAAGCAACTCTATCTGCTGATGAGTTGCATTAGAACATGCCCCAAAATGCACATGCACAACAATATACACTTTTTATCTCTTTCAAAAATGTTTCTTTATATAGGCCTCCATCTCACACACACACACACACCACTGGCAAAGTGATTGACATAGCAGGGGCGCAACATCCTGATTTGCAGCTCCATGGATACCATTTAATAACACAACAAATGTGTTCCCTTTTGACTTTTCAAGTCACTGAGCTCCGTTCAGAGGACATCTATCTAAATAATATTATAATCAGAGGTCGATGGTGTGGGTGAGTTCCTCTGAATCATATTCACATGCCAGGGTCAATGTCTACGTTTCACATGAATTCCTCCTTTGTTTTGACAACATGCTGGAACACACGTGTGCCCGTGTGCCCTGCCTGGAAATATCAGTGCAGAAAGCTAATTAAAATGATTTGCCCGAGTGGTTTTAATAACGGTTCAGAGTAAAAATGATCTATAGAGATCTTTGCCGCTTATTTAGGAGCTACAAGACAATCCCCCCTGTTTCTACAGATGGTTGTGCTTGGTCTGGACACCAGCCTGGTTTAGCATTTGGCAGGAGGAGAACATGGATCTAATACCAGACAGAGAACCGTATTTACCATTTAGTAATTTAGCAGACGCTCTTATCCAGAGCGTACAGGAACATTCCCCCTGAGGCAAGTAGAGTGAAATGCCTTGCCCAAGGACACAGCATTATGTTGGTAGAGCAAGGAATCAAACTCACAACCTTCCGATCACTAGCCCAACGCCTTAACCGCTCAGCCACCTGACTACCCAATTAACTTAATTAACGAATCTCTAAACTCTATTCCACTTCTGTTGATGTCAATGGTGCTGCTTTCCTACCTGATCTGAGTTGCCTGAAACCAATATCAACCTCCAAGGCTTCCTTCCATAGGAATGTTTTCAAGACAACCACAGGGTGGCAGCACATGATCTAATTTTCAGACTGTAATGACGCCTGAAGATGCACTCAGTTATTTTAAAATAATAGGTGAAAGTGTCCCTACTGCAAACATAAACTATTTGCCAATATAGGCTGCTAATAGTATCAGTGTATGGTTTTATACAATATATTTTTGTTAATGCCCTATCATTTGTCAGTGCAGTACATTGCACACATGTACTTCCTCAAACAGTTTAGTCACATTCTAATCTAAGGGCACTTAAAATACTGCTGTCAAATTTAGAGTCAAAAAAGTTCAAATTTTATCTGAAAAGTCCATCAAATACATGTAGGCCACACATTTTTTAATTAAGCTATATGCTGTCATTGACATAAATTATGCAACAGCTTTAATGAACTTGAATCAATATACACAGGATCTATAATTAAGCTAGTCACGCAAGCTGGTGGGCGAAGAGTGGTCTAAGCTTCAGGCTATCTGTGTCTCTCCACAGACCTGACACAGCTTGTTTTTGGATCTTTGCACCATTTGGGTGATGAAATGATACTCCTACTTGCCTTTAAATATCAAGGGATCAGTACATTTCCCCCTAATGAAGACATTTTACAGATGTATTTTTAATGTAAAAGCAAATTTGTTCTAAGTAGAACATCTGTGCTGTGATTGGGATGGCCAAAGACTAATGGGAAGAGTTTTCAGATGAGACTGCTTACAGATGCAGAGAGGACAAAGGCAGTTTATTAACAGATGCAAGCGGAAGTATAACAGTTGGTGCTAGTGACATTCAGAGCCTCATCTTTGCCAAGGTCTCCCTTCCCTTGCCAAGGTATGAACTTCAGCTTAGGCTTTTGTTTTAGGAAGACGCAAAGCTTAATATTCTGGCAAGGTAACAGAAATGACAATCATGGGCGTCGTTAGCCCTGTTTTAGGGGGGCTGAAGCCCCTCCTAAATGTTCTTCAGCCCCCCTAAATAATTATCGGGATTATTATCGGGCCGCCGAAGAAACACGATAATTAATAGCAATATTTTATTTCGAAAAATTACCGGATGCTCTCGGTTAAATGTCGGTCACTTGAGCGTCAAAAATGTAACCCACAAGTTCGAAAAACGAGTGAAAAACGGATGTCTATGGGAATCGCTGGCTCGCATCGGACTGCGGTGCGACTACCACCCCCCCCCCCCCCCCCCCCCCCCCCCCCCCCCCCCCCCCGTCGACAGAAAATGCCAGGGGCTAAGCCCCCCCTTTCTTTCAATCCTAGAAACGTCCCTGATGACAATGATGCTTAATGTAACATGTTACCGATCGTCTTTCACTTTGTTACTCGTCACAAGCTCAACCAGAAAACAGGTAGGGCTCACAGTCACTATGTACCCAGGAGGATTCCTTTCCTCTCCATTCAAACCTTTGATTTGTTGCATTATAATCATGCTGCATTGCAGATCAGAGTTAGCTTCCATCTTTCAAGGGAAAGAAATGCAATTACTGTATCAGAATCATGCGCATGCCCTGCTGAAAAGCACTTACAGCACTCCATTTGAGATAAATGTTGAACTCAGGCTCCCTTTGTCCTGTTGCTCACTGCCTCCTAGCTTTCCTTAAATAGATCCAACCCACCTACCCTTCCCCCCACCAACCCCCACCCCCCTGAACCCTCCCTGAATCTTTTCAAGAAAAGACACGAGCCCCGGATGAATCACCTCCGTTCCCATCGTGTTGCGAGCTGTCTATCTACCCCATCAACCAGAGAGAGGGATGGCAGTGACAGAAATGACACCTGGCCCTGAACCACTGCCGAGGAAAGGGAGGGTGGGAGGGGGAGAGAGCGGGGCGCCGCATTGCCTGATGGGAGAATCGCACGAGGAGGCAACAAACAGACCAAGACTATCACTTATAGTGACAGGCCAGAAGGTGCGGTGCTATTAGCAGACTGCAGGATAGGCCCAGAGCAGGCCCCGTCCCACCAACGATGGATGGGCTTCTACTGGGGGACTAAATTAATACTGGGAGTGTAGTGAATTGCTTTTGGAACAGCCTCCTCCTAAGGAGCTAATCAGACAGGAGTTATCTGAGAGTGCCTGTAGGCTGGCTGTCTGGGGTCCGAGGCTGCGGCCGCCTGACAGAGCCAGATTCACCACAAGGACACACACAGCAGCCCATTGGGGGCCAGGACACAGCGATGGAGAGATGTTCCTTCTAAGACGGTCGCGGTAGAGCCTGTAGCGAGGGAAAGTGGTATAGGAAGTTGATAAGGCTTCCACCGGTGATTTTGATGGATGCCAGCTGCACTCTTGACTTTCCAAACAACCACGATGAACCAGATCTGGCATGCGATGAGCCCACAATACAATGGTGCCATGGCTTGTTCAGCTGACTGTGAAACGTACAACATCTGGACTTAAACACACATCCAGGTCATCTGTAACCAGAGCTTCCCTTTCCCTGCTTTGCTGAACTGGACCCACATTATTAGAAAACTGCTCTATTTCAGAGGCGAGACCTGACGTGATGAGGTCAGCGGATGAGGCTTAGTGGATGGAAGCGATGAGACCCTACATGAGTGAATCACTGGAATGGGCAAGTGAACACACTGTATGGATGCACACACAATGGAAACCCTGGCGTAACAAATGGCCACTTAACGCAAAATGTTACTGAAAGGAAGCTGTGTCCGCAGGGGCCGAGAGGCCCCCGATGTCAGGCTGGCGCTGCAGCCAAGATGCCCAGGGAGGGAACACAGCCGCCAGCCACAGAGAATCTAACCCTCTGGATCACAGCAAAATACATTCACTCTGTGAGTCACTGTGCAAAGTAGATACATTGCAAACTCACAGGCCAGTGAAAATACACACCATATTCAACGGCATCTCGGATGTGCTGAGTTGGGCTTTATTTATTGTGTTGCTGATGCCATTGATATCATACAGGAGATTGTTTGTTGCTGGGAAACGCTCTACCTGAATTAGTGTTGGTCAACATTAATATTCACAAAGGGAGAGCGTCACGATCAGTCTACCAACCGCATTCATCTGAAGCCCTATTCAAACTCAGCTAGGAGGAGTTCAATGTACAGCTACAATGTTGTATTGATAAATAACACAAGCACAGGATGAGGAAGGTATTGTAGATGACGCTTAACATCTCTCTCAAGGCCATGGCCAAACTTTGTAGGACATGATGACACCGTCCTTTGAAAGGATGAAACAAAAACAACATTTAACATGTAAAACCACTTTTGCCAAGAAAAGTTGGTGGGATTGCATTTTGTGACCACAAAATGTCATCAGCTAGTAGTTCCAGCCCCCATCAGCCAGTCTGCATGGAGCACTCTTCTCTAGCCTAGAGGGCAGGCCACACTTGCACCCTTCCCCCTCTCCTGTCTCCCTCTCTCTCACTCTTTCCCTCCTACTCTTTCCCCCAGCCTCACCAGACCCCAGCATCCCCATAGCACCCTCAGGCCCTCAGCTTCCACAGTGTCAAGAAGGCCTCAGTGTTGACAAAGCAGCCGGCCTTCAGAAGACACATCAAACCCAGGCTCCGGTCCCTGTTAGCCTGGGCTCAGCGCTCCACAAAAGGACAGGACTCCAGTTTCAGTCTCAGGCCATTACTAGTCCCAATAACAGAACTACAGACAGAAATGCCCTCCAGGGTACACACACTCACTGTTATAAACATGAGCCATATCAGCTCACCATTCACCAGTGGTCCAAGAAAAGGACTGTGTGTGTGTGTGTGTGTGTGTGTGTGTGTGTGTGTGTGTGTGTGTGTGTGTGTGTGTGTGTGTGTGTGCGTCTGTGTATAAACAGTGGTGAATATTATGATGACAGTGGCTTGATGGATGATCGTAAATGTAAAGCATAAGTCACGATCGGTGGGTTTGTGTGTTTATGACACATGCATCCTAACGAGGGCTCTGGGTTTTTCATAACGCTACCCCTCCACCCTCCAGGCACAACAACCAGGCTATTCACACGTGATGTACATGAGATATGACTGGAAGCAGCACACTGTTCCCATTTGTGTTCTGTATGAAATCAAATGTATTATCAAGTGGGGAGAATCGACTTGCTTTGATTTCAATTTGAGGGTTTATTTGTATTTGTTTCATCTCAAATTGCAGTTTTGCAACAAAATTAGATTCATGAAACGTTAATTATGATGGTGACGTATTTGCCTTAGTTGATGGTACAGCACTTTAAATAACTGGCTATTTTCAAATGTTCTATTTACATTTATTTTACTAGACTTTATTCCTTAAATATGAACGTCCTCTACACAAGATTAATCAATTACAGTTAATTACCCCCACTATCTGTAATTAGAAATCCTACCACATGGTGGCAGCAGACATAATTCTGAACCCAAATTTCCAAGATGTTTCGTGTATGTGTGGACTCCACTGAGACACTATTAACACAAATGATCTGTCGTTACCGGTTGGAACACAAACTCAACACCATACTGCATATAGAGGAAGAGTTCAGCACCAACAGCATAAATCATGAGCAATATACCTAATAAGGACTTTCAACTAATCCTTCAAACCTAGTTCCAAAATACAAACACAATACTTGTTGATGTCAGGGTCATTGCTTCTCCGACTGCAAAACCAAACTAACCTTGAACCCCAAACTCACACCATTTACATGACCTCATGGCAATTACTTTTTCAAACTTAATTGCTTGCATTAAGCTCTTGAGGGAACTGCTGTGCTTGTTATAAAGTTTGTCTGTAGGCAGTGCAACCCCACATGTTCTATTAATATAACTGCTTGCAGTCTCTGAAATAACGAACAATAAATGTCACTCACTGTCTCACCTCACAAGCCAGCCAACATCAAGCGGAATGTCGAATGACTAAGAATTCTAGTCATGAGCGACACTCACTCATAAAGCATATGCATATCACCAAAAGCAACTTGTCGTGTTGAAAACTTCTTCCACCTGCCAGAGGAGAAAGAGGAATATATTCAAGGTTATAATCGAGATGGAATAAGCAAGATACTGAAAGAGTGACTGTCACTGCTTTCTTTATAGGCATGTGTTTAATGTCATCTCGTGTCTCATCCTATGGATAGTTACAAGCAAATTAGTGACCATTTTCATGATTTGTGTTAGATTATCCTTTTTTCAGGTGTCACACGTCTACAAAAGTCTGAAGTAAACTTGCTTTATGGTTAAATATATGGTAGAACTTTTGTCTTATTCACGCAGTACTAGATCCACATTAACTGTATTAAGCTTATTGCTTGCTTTGTAACCATTAAACATTTCAATAAAATACATATGTCAAATCCAATGTAACCAAGGCAAAGCCACATTTTTATATATATATAAAATGTGAAATACTGAATATTCTAGGATATTCTAGAATAATCTAACACAAAACAGGAAAAGCACAATATTGTCCCTTTCTGCATGATGCCTTGAGCATTACTACTAATGACACCTGCTTTCACTGCTCCAGGCTAAGTTATTATGCTCAGAGGGTCATGCATTAATGCATATGGCTCATTAACATATGATCTGCAACACCAACGCATGTTCTGAGTCATTCTTTTTGGAATTATTTGTCTCTCTTGTATACTTGCCATTAAAACTAAAATTTGATTTTTTTATCAGCTCATGATATCATCTTTTAATTTAAGAACGAGTAGTTCTTACTATGTTTGTAAAACATAAACTTGATTATAACAGTATAGATGCCTGCATGCCATCCAAAGACTGTGCTGTTCCTGATCATGTTTGGCAATTTTCTGACAAAAATGTCACGTTCGTAAATGTTTATAGAAAGAACTATTAGGTTTACCAGATTTGTCAGCAGCTAACCCAAAGGTCAAGATATGGTCTGATTTGAGATCCATTGAGTTTAATAGTAAGAAGATCTTCAACGTGACCTACTTATTTCTCACACATCAGACACTCCGCTAAAATCCATAAATTAAGGAAATTAACTGATGGGGCCAAGGGCAACGTGGTAAGCTATTTAAATCTTTAAATTTACAACATCCCTGCATACTTCATGTAATTTAACTCACTCCGGGGTTGTTACTTTAATGAGAAAAAAAATATCCCGTCTTCCCTCCAGTTTACTCCTGAAGACAACAAATGTGCGCTTCAGGGAGTGCGTCTTATACTGCGAGGGAACCGCTTCAAGCATTTCGCTTCGAGGGGATCTCATGTATTCAGATGAGAACAGCTTCAGCAGTGGCCGGGAACCAAACCCTTCATTTCACTTTCCTCTTTTTTTCTGTACAAACTGTATTGTTAACACCAAGACGAGGAACTTTTCGATTTAAGCACTGTCATATTGGGAAAAGAAGATGCGTTAAAATATTCAATATTTAAATTTTACGCCTTATTTTCACCAATAATAATTTCTCACACTGGTTGGCGCCAGATGTCAAGAAACAGAGTACAGCTCGACTTGGTGAGGCTACAATCTGGATCAGGACGGGACATAATTAAAGGGCTCAATACAACATCTATTATTCACAGTTATTTACATGCAAATAAACAAACATGCAAATAAATGAATAATCTCCCAGCCCATGTAAACACCTGCACAGGAAGAGGGAGGAAAGACGAACACTTTGAATTACACTTTGCACCTAATTCAGACTATACTGTAGCATAGCATTGGTTTACATGGGCGCACTATCGTATTATAGGCTATAGCCTAGGCTAAGGGAATAAATAATTTGTCAGAATGTAATTTTATTTTCACATAATGCATCTTTGGGGTAAAAAATCTAAAGGCAGTGCTTGCGGTCTGCCTTCCTGTTTGCTGGGAAGATCTTCTCCATCTAGTGTGCTATAATTGAAATGGCTGGTCTAGCTGGAGGCAGGTCGTCAGGGCGCTTTTTGCAACAGCAGAATGCATGTCGATAGACGTCATTTGGTTTGAATGGCCTACAGGAAATTTGGCATTACAACCCAAAGACATTAGAATAGAGATGACCGAGAAAAAAAAATCCATTTGAAAACCGTATGAAAAGTATTCAAGGAGAGCTGCTTTTCAATATATATATATATATTGACAGTTTATCAACAAGTTATAGGCTATAGCCTACTGCGCATTTATTATAGTCAGGGAGATATGAAGCGCGTCTTATACTCGGGAACATAAGGGAAATGTATGCCTTGCTCTAAATGCTTGGGGAAATATTACATCAGACATAATGACAGTGATTAAAATATGCTTTTTTTCCTACTCTAAATCTATTGAGCGACGTCACACTTGCCTGATACTGAACAGCATTTAACTATACAACCTGCAAACTATAGCCTAACTTTTAACCTTTAAGGAGACTAGTATATGGATTTTTTATTTATTTATTTTTTACTTTTGACGAAATGTATTGAAAATATAAGGACCATATTTGTATGTAGTCGTAATTGTAAAGAACAGAGACTATAGCTGATCTAAATGTCCCCTAATCCTGTCCCCTAATCCTGGCCCCTCATCCTGGCCCCAGAGGCGTTCGGGCAGCCGGGAGCAAGAATTCTTTTTTAGCTCTGCTGTTATTTAGAGACGGATTATTGTCTTTCTTCTCATAACAGACTGGCAAATTTCATTAAAGCAAAAAGACAAGTCAAGAAGCTGAAATACGAAGGAGGATTTTAACAACATAAATTGTGAAGTGTGTGAGAATAAGAGCAGAGAGGGGGAAGGAGATTTCTCATATGTCCAAGGTAAGAACACCGCTCCTGTGCGCTTTAGAAGGAGAGCTTTGGTGTGACCGAGTCAAGTCAGCACTTGTCTGTTTTCAGTCATCGTAGACAGATAGATGATCAAAATTTTTATGCAATTTGTTTATACTATTATTATATATATATTTTTTTTTAATTGGGTTGACTTAGGAAACGCTTGATGGCTGGATGGCACTGTAGGTCTATGTAACTCGGGGTATTTGAGAGGGGGTACGGGGTATTTGGAGGGGGGGGGGTATTTGAGAGGGGGGGACGGGGTATTTGAGAGGGGGGGAGGGGGTATTTGAGAGGGGGGGGAGGCACACATCAGCTGGGACTGATTGAAACGCCACGGATTCGCTCGGAGCTCCTACAATGTTTGAAACGGTATGATCATTTTTTTAAATATATATTTATTATATTGAGACACAGCTGCCTACTTCTAAATATCCTTGGCATGATAAGGTGTAAGTCTGCATACTACAAGATTACGCATTTCAACACCAGAAAATGTGTTGACCTGATAACTTTATATGAGAAAGGGGCGTTCAGAGCAGTCTGGACTGAATTCTTGACTGTTGGCTTTTAAGTTGTATTTTTAAAAAGCTTTTCATGTTTTTCTTTCGGATTCCATCGTCTATGTGTCATTATTTCACAGTGGTAGATATGAGAGACGCCATATTGTGAGGTTGGTTGAATTAGACTATCCGTTTCACAGACTTCATCGTCAATTTGACAGTCAGGTTAATGAAGACAATATAGTTTCATTCTTGTCGCCATTAGCTTAAAGGTAAAACAATACACTTTGAGTAAATACTGATCTTACTGAAATTATACAGGACGAATTTGTTCAGTGGGGCATCTATGGGGAATAGATGTGCAGGAGTTTGTCTTACTGGGTCTTCATACTTGGAGGAAAATTAGAAAACCCCTTTAGTGGAAGTCAGATTCTCGTAGTTATCTTCTGTATCCCCATAATCAAATCGTTTTCGTTGACCATTGAAGAAACTTTTATAATCCTGTCATATTTACCCTGTGTGTGAGTGTGTACAATGTGTGTGAGAACAAGAGACGAGAGAGAGAGAGAGAGAGAGAGAGAGAGAGAGAGAGAGAGAGAGAGAGAGAGAGAGACATAGAGACAGATAGAGAGAGAGAGAGAGAGAGAGAGAGAGAGAGAGAGAGAGAGGATATCTGACTATGTTCCCTCAACATTATCAGTTGGATACTGTGGCCCGTGGCCATATGAAGAGGTGTGATAGCCTCGAACACTCCAAACTTCTTAAGCCTTTTTGAAGTCTTTATTTCACTAGGATCTGTAATGTATCATTACAATATGCGTACTAAGTGAGCAGTATTACTGAAGGCTTCGAGAGGAGGGCAACACCCTGGAAGATCCTGTATTCTCCGACACTGGGTGCCTTGGGCAGCAGGCATTAGAAGCACATTGCTTCAAGCGAAGATGGTTGTTCTGAACAGTCTTAACAACTGCAGCACGATTACAGATTTAGTCAAATAACTGCGTTTCTAATGTAAGACACGTCTTCATGGAAGAACAGGTTCCAGAAATACCTTTCAAGTTACAATAATTTCGTTTTTTTTTCATCGACAGAAAATAGAGGCCTATTTTTGTTTCGAGCTAACGTCTTCGATGCTTAAATATTTTCACACCGCCAATTTTCTCCCAATGAGTCCGGTAAGTTGGTGAGTTATCTTGTTAGTTTAAGTCTAAGTGCATGAGAGACGATCATATGGAAGGTCTTTCACATTAGATGTGCTTTTGACATAACCTATACTGTTAGTGAAATATATTATTGTGTCTCAAGTGAACTGATTTCAATTATACGCAGACAAAGTTGACTATAGTGTGTGAATCTGTACCAGCTAGGTGTGTTTCTGCCATATGGCCACAATGCTTTGGCCCTTTCAGAATGACCTCTGGAGCAGGAGGGTGTCTGGGACGGTGTTGAAGGAGTCCTGATAGACAAGATTATATCCAAACTTCACAACTGACCATTTTTACTTTTTTTTTTACCGGAATGTTAACTATGCCATGATCTTGTATGATTTTCTTTATAGTGATTTCCATGTACACTTTTGTTGCTTTAAGTTAATGAGCTATTCAGTTTTTTTTTGTTATTTTTTTTTTTACAATTTCTGATATTATCATCGTCGGCTGGGTTAACATGGGCTTTTAGTACTTGCACTGGATGTGCACATGAAATGCAGCACGGGGTGAACGTGAGGGGTGTATTTTCATTTTTATAGTTCAAGAACAAAGTTACAGAATGCACTTGATTCTGTGCTCTCAGACTGGTGGTTGGTATTTCTGGGCACCACAGTCTAACTCATAACACAACCTTTAATTAGAATATTTCAGTTTGTTTAACCCCCCTGGAGGCTGGCACCTAGTATTCCTCTCTCCGGGTCCTTAATAAGCATCCTTCTATCCTCCCCTACGGTGCTGAAGGAAAAAATGCAAACATACTTAATTAGAGCGGTGGCAATAATTTGTAAGCTAAATATGCGGCCAGACAGACATGGAAGTGATCTGATAAAGGTGCAGGAGAGCAGCGGTGGAACATAGACTATTCTTGAGGGGAGATTTAATAATTCCTCCACACCCCCCCCCCCCCCCCTCCCATGGCTTTTCCATGTATTTGTTTTCAGGAAGGAAGAAGCATGTCACGCCTGTCTTTGACCCGGTCCCCGGTTTCTCCTTTGGCCGCACAAGGAATTCCTTTACCGGCTCAACTGACTAAGGCGAATGCTCCGGTACACATTGACGTGGGTGGACACATGTACACCAGCAGCTTGGCGACTCTGACTAAGTACCCAGATTCCAGGTAAGGTTTTGCTTGTGTAGACCTTCTCTTTTTGCAGTTTCGCCTGTTGGTTTAACAAGATGACAAGCATGGCAATGTTTTGTTATTTTCAACCATTAACTTTTTGTGGAGATGGGGAGGGAGTAATTGGTGACAGTGTTTAATACAGTTAAATACGAGTCACAAGACAGCATTGCTTGATTTTAGGATATTACAAAGTATCTTAAATGATTTAATGTTAGGATACCCTCTAATTCAATTTGAACTAAGTGACACGTTGATATTAAATCTGAGCTAACAGCCTTATTCACTGAATAGATGCTACAGGTTGATTTGCAAAACTATTACGTCTTCACTTTTCTTGTTGACTATACTGTATGATGCCATTAGCTAGTACTGCAAAAGCTACTGTACTCTGGTCAGTGTGTCACTACAGACGTAAGAGAGTGTCAAAGGCTCAGTTTATAGGGAAATCAGATTTTTTGGGGTGAAAAACATACAACAAAGTTTCAACAGTAACATAAGCCCTCAATATTCACACATCTTACTGTCCTCCAGTCTTTTTTCTAAGTCATAAGCAACTATAGACTGATGTTTTTAATATATTGAGTGTTTTGTTTATTCAAAGGGAGCTAGACAGGCCAAGGACAAGAAAACAATTTCTAGAAGAGAGACCTTTTGATCTTTTTAAATCCAAATGACTCATTCTCTCTTATATATGTATGCATTATATTATACAATTATATATACAGTGTGATTTGTTAATCCATTTAATATTTTAGAAAACATGTACCTCAGCAAGACAGTTTAACGACTTCGTAGTCGTTATATGTCTTTGCTTTTTAGTCATACCATTTATCACTGTCACACTACCTCTTCAACCGACCCCAGGTAATGCATCGAAACTGTACACAGACAGCATTGTACAGTATAAACACTGGACGCATTTACAAAGTATAGCCTGGAAACCATGCAAATGGAGCATGCTATGTCGAGAAACAGTATATTTCCAGTCAGAGTAAAGACAGGATACCAACGTGGATGCTGGAGCTTTCTCTCATTCTCTCTGTCTCTCTTTTCTCTCTCACACACTCTCTCCTCCTCCCTCCTTCCATTTCTGTCGCTCTGTCTGTCTCCCTCCCTCTCTCTCCCTCTTCCTCCTCCTCCTCCTCCTCCATGTACAGCTTGCCTCAGGGCTGCACTTTCCAGTGGAGCCAGTGGAGGAGGAGGTCTTTTGTGTGAATTAGTATAATGGCTGACAGAAAGCAAAACAATTACTGTGCAATAGTTAGAATAAAGACAGTGTTCCGAGGTTACCTCTCTGTTGGACTAGCGGTCCATGTTGCTGTGAGAATTGACAATTAAGAACAAGGGTTAAATAATTTTTAAGTTGATGATTACTTTTAATAGATCGCTCACTTAATAATGTAGTGCACGAAAGGAAACTTAGTCTAGTAACTAATGTCTGGGTATTCATCTTCTTCTCTAAGGGACAGGGGCCATGAAACATTGATGTTTAACAGTCCTGTGAAGTTCACAGTTAAAGAGGACCACGTCTATACGCAGTTCACCAGAGGCCGATGAGAACATTTTGGGAAATTGTCCTTTCAGAATAGGAAAGTTATTCTGGAATCACTGGTGACACTGAATGTTGGGAATATTCCATTGACCACAGTTACTCTTTTTCAAATCAAGTTTTTCACTTTTAAGTATAAACATGAGCTACCTGGTCTGTTAGGCTAGAAAGCACATACATAAATAAATACATCAGTTTGTAGATCTAATACTTGGCTCCCAAGTTAGACTGCAATCTTTTCCCAAAGCTTACGTATACAGTGTAGGTCTTGAAGTTGGCTTTGATTACATCCCCTGAGCACCCTACACTGGTATTTGTTTTCACAGACAGATGTTAGACGTCCTGTTCCTGAAAACCGTCATTCTTCGGTTGTACACGTGAGACAGGCGTGTCTCCCCTCCCACATGGCAGGGGAGAGAGCTGAAACATTACCTGAACTCACCCATACCTCTGGGCCAGAGGATCAGATGGAAAGTGTCCGGTCAGCAAGAGCACTGCTCAGGATGACGTGTGGCTCCATGAGATGCCTACCTACCGCCCTCCACAGCCTCCTCTCCTCGCCGCTGCTGGGATGGAGAGATCAGAGAGCTGTTCTTGTCCTAGACCCCTACATCACCTCTCTCTCTCTTTCTCTCTGGCTCTATTTCTTTCTATCTCTCTCCCTTATTCCCTTTCTCTCTCCCTCTGTTCCCTCTGTCTACGCCCTCCCATCTCTCTTTCGCTTTGAGCCACGGACCAGTGTAGTGGTGTAAAGTCTCTCTACCTGTCTGCCATGACAGAAAGAGAGCAGGGGTGAGAGGGACGCCAATTGGTGATTTACCAAAAGGAAAGAGTGAGACCAAGGGACATGCAGAAATAGAGGAGAGAGGGAGAAAAAGAAAGAAAAGAAAAACAGGCAGCATTTTAATTGCTTTAAAAAAAAAGTGGAGATGAAAAACAGAGTTGGCCTGAAGGGGTATGGTGAAATTCTAGCTGGAAGAATTGCAAGACCATATGAGAAAGGAACACCTCAGGCACAACAGGGAGATGAGTATTGGTTTTTTATAAAGCATTTTGCATCGATTTCCAGAGAGAAAGGGAGTAAGGGAGAGGGGGAAAGATGGAGAGAAAGAGGGGCAAAAAAGAGAGGGAGGGAGAAAAGGAGAGAGAGACTCTTTGCAGAGTCTCTTCATAAAGTTCCGTGTCAGATGAAAACAGTTCTACTTGATAGGATTGACTATACCTGATGAAGCACTTTGATATTGGGGTTGTAATTGAAATTCACTGCAATTTGTGTCAGAGATTTAGACTGTAAAGTCAGTACACTTGTGTGCATTAAGATTTCTATTCATTACAACCCCCACCTGAATGTTGAATCTTGTAACAAAAGTAGACAGTCGCTAAGCTAAAGTTGTTTGAGTAAACCTTTTTTGGGCGGTCAGTATTCCTAATGGGGTATGTGTAGTCAGCTGATGGTGATCAAAGAGCTGATTACGTCAAAATGATACGCTCTGTTGTGAAAAGCAAAATGGAAATATTGGGTACGGAAATATTTAGGTTTAGGTTATTTAGGTACTTCAGTCGGATTTGACAGTCAGTCAAATATACATTTGTTGTCTATAGATATTGCCCGTGATTTCTGAGCTGTTTACATTGGCAGGCACACGTTGCAGGTTTTAAGGTGAGATGAGTGCATGACTAATGGTTGAGAAAGGCACTAAGTTGGACAACCTTACCACAGATGAGAGAAATGAATATCTGTCTAACCTTGTCTCGAGGCATGGTACAGACATGCTAGGATGAAGGCTAACAGATTATAGCAATTTCCAGTCTTAGCCCTGATGAGCCCCTCTAGCAGGCTCCCCAGCTAGCTCTTATTCACTCAGCACACTCTTCTGGTGAGGTCAACTATGGATACCCAGAAACAGGTGTCGTATTAATCCACAAATTGCGTTTATAATTCATGGCATCTGATGCTCTGCATTCTAATGGGAGAGGGTGATTGTTTTTTTAACAGAACAGAAAAATAATTCACTGAAACCCAGGAATGCTGGCCTTAATAAGCTTTCAGATAATTTTGTCAATCCAATGTAACAGCAGAGTGGACGTCATCATTCGTCATCCCTAAGCACTGTTGGATATCTGTTATTGACTGGGTAGAGACAGTCATACTGTATGAGTGTAAAAGTGAACTCTCATTTCTGTACCTCCACGGACTGTGGCAGAGAGTATGTGTGTCACTCTAATCTCCTAGCAGAAGGGACACTTCAAACAGGTCTGCAGAACAGGGGAAATATGCCTTGAGCTTCTTGTTTCAACCTGGGATGCTAATACATTTCAGGCTTAGCGCTAATAAAATTGAAAAATAAATGGAGGGTAATTGTTTCATGCATTTGAAGGCAGCATGCCTCATTCCATTATGCGTGTGCGTGTGTTTCAATTTCCAGAATCAGCCGTCTGTTTAATGGCACCGAGCCGATCGTCTTGGACAGCTTGAAGCAGCACTACTTCATCGACCGGGATGGGGAGATATTCCGGTACATTCTCAGCTTCCTCAGGACCAGCAAACTGCTCCTCCCGGACGACTTCAAGGTACATTTCCCCACCCCTACAGTGCACTCGGTGTTACAAAACTCTGTCATGTAACTGTCTCACAGGAAAGGAGAATGGGTGGTGTACAGTGGCAACTTGAAACTACGTTTCCCATCATCCAACAGCCAACACTTTGACCACTTCCTGAAGGGGGAAGAGGTGAAAGCGTAGGCTAAACTGACCTCAGGTTCTGTGATGTGTGCCAAAAGCCAGAGCTGTCATCCGAGTGGGATGTGTTCTGTAGGGGTGAGCTCAGGTGAAATGGTCGACCATGCTTCGGTTCTCCCCTGTTCCCCGAGTTTCCACGGCGACAGGCGGACCCACCAAGAGCTCACTGGCTGGCTGAAGGGAAGCCTAAAGATGGCTTCTGTTTCACAGAGAGGAGGGCAGGAGAAGTCTGCAGCACATCCTTTAACAAGAACACAAACACTTACACACGTACGCTTGCACGCATGCATACAAACATCTGAATAGACAGACACATATCAACACACACACAGACAAAAACACGCAGACATGCATTTTAGTCAATGCTTCATCTGGGGCATTGGAGTTTCCTTGGTTCATATTAGACCATTGTGGCTGCACCTGGCCCCTGTTTCAGTGTGCGCATGAGGAGACTACTGTGCTCTGGTTAGAAACAGTTCCTACACACACACACACACACACACACACACACACACACACACACACACACACACACACACACTAACACCATGGCACAGTCTTTAAAACAAAAGTCAAAATGAACATTGTCAAGGACACTATACAATTCATGTGGAAAATAAGAATAAGACAGTCAAACATTTAAGACATTAAATTGTTATGTAGGAATGGCTTTGATATGGATTTCTTCTAGTCCAACAGAATTCCTTTTAGTTCATGCTATTGTATCTAAACCTGCATGCCTTTTTCCTGAGGGGCCCTCTCTCTCCTTCCTTTCCTCCATCTCACTCTTTCTTCCTTTCTGTTTCTGACTGCATCTCTCCCTCTTTCTTTCTCCCCCCCTCTCCCTCTACCCCTCTCTCTCCTCTCCCTTTCTTCCTCTCTCCCTCCCTCCCCTCTCTTTCTCTCTCTCTCTCTCTCTCTCCCCCTTCTCCCCCCTCTCTCCTCTCCCTCTCTCCTCTCCCTCTCGCTCCCTCCCTCTTAGAGAATCAGTTGAAGCAGAGCCCTCTGGCAGTCTCTCAGGGCTCAGCAGGCTGGGTGAATAGAATTCTAACCTTAACCTCAGTGACGAGAAATCCTCCCATTTTAAGACTCGCAACGATGCTCGAAGTCCCATCTAGACATGGTAGCCTAGTGTGCAGGAGCTGATCTCGCTCGCTAATAGATCCACAGTACTGTGTCCGGGCCAGGGGACACACCAGAGCTACTCTCTGTTGCAACTCATTACTTTCTTCACATACAGCCTCTCGTCGATCTGCATACCTTTGAGTTTGCGTGAAGTCAGGGGGAAAAATGCAAATAGTGCGAGGCGGAATTGAGCATGTCCTTATCCGAACACAATCAGCCTTGCCGTCGCCCCGGGCTACAGGGCTGTTCTGCTGCCAGCGATGGTGCTGTGTGTTTTGCTAAATCAATGTGAAAACTCTGAGCAAAATAGGAAGGCAATATTCAGCATAACATCAGAAGTGGAGCACAAAATGCATCCTTATTATGATCCCTTTTACATACGTATCATTATTCAGACTACAGTTAAGCCTGTGTGTGAGCAATAGTCCGATTGAATTAGGCCATGGTTCTTAAACATTTGAGGTTATTTAGCCATTTCTATCTGGACTTAAAGTAGACAGTAGAGAAACACTTTGGCCCAGACAAGAAAACTCTGAGAAAACAAAGATGTTGGAATGCTGGAGTAATGTTGTGGGTGCCTTCTGCCAAACGTTATGTTTGGTCAGATGTAGTCCCTCATCAATGTACATTGGGTGTGGAGGCGGTACTGAACATGATCTGTTGCCTTAGAAAGCCGTGTTCATCTGTAGGAATGTCTCGCTCCTTTACTGCACTCTTTCTCTCTCTCTCTCTCTCTCTTACCTCCCTCTCTGCTTCTCTCTCCCTCCATCCCCATGATGTTGCCTTGCCAGTGGGCGATCTGGTCGGATCATTATTTCGGAGCTCAACCGGGGCTGTCTGGACCCAGGATTGTGGGCTGAGGGTTCGCAGAGCTGGCAGCGTCAGCCAACTCTGAGCTGTTGGCCTGTCTCCCTCTCATCCTCATACTCCAGCACTTAGGCTTACTCTGTTGTTTTGTGCCTGGGATCGCGATGACTAGTGCCTGGCAGACAGACCCCTGTTAAAAACATATCCATCCTCGGCTTCAAACCTGTGAAGGATGAGGAGCTACACTTTGATGGCTAGAGCACCCCCTCAGGGTGGGAGGGGGGGGTTAGGGGCCCGCGTGTCTGTATGCATTCTGTCAAGACGCCATAAGACAGAGAGAGAGAGACAGAGAGAGAGAGAGAGAGAGAGAGAGAGAGAGGGAATGAGATGGGGGGAGAGAGAGAGAGGGAATGAGATGGGGGGAGAAAGGAAACAGACCCCGCCACCTTACATTCTGTAATGTTAAACATTAGAACGTCCGCTTAGGATGTGTTGCGTCACGGCGGTAGGTTGGTGCCATCCTCTCTCTCTCTGGGGGGGGGGGGGGGGGGGGGGGGGGGGGCGGCGGGGGGTACATGGGGTGGAAGCAGCTAGGTTTTCATGGAGCGGTTGTCCATCTTGGGCTGTGTCTTGTGTTCGTCTTCCCCAGCTTGGGTTAACGAATGTGCTGTATCCCATCATGCCCTGCCTCTTTGTACCCAGCAGTGCTCTGGAGAGAGCAGGGAAAGCTCTTTTTAGATTCAGTTCCCCAGCACCCCCCGCTTCACAACACCCCTAACCACCGATGACGCAGTCAGTCTGAAACAGGGTCTCTCTTCTATGGAACAACCCCTAACTCACTTTACAAGTGCATTAAGACTTCATGCCTCATTATAGTCATAAACTTCTCTCTCCATCCCAGTCCTTGCCAGTGATCCGTCAGTGTTTTAGTAGATCCGTATACATGATATGGGTCCATTTAGGTGGAGGATACAGCGACTTATCAAAGTCATGGCATGGGGAAGTGCTTCTGAGCAGGAAGTGCTCAAAGGAAAATGGCGCACATCACCAGATAACCAAATCCCATTTTGCTGTAACAGAATCAAGTCTGATTTTTTTTAAACTGAAGAACCAACATGAATGGCATTTTGACAATGAAATGGCCTGCTGTTTCACCTGCCAACCATCCGTCACATGATCTCCTCCCTGCATGTAACCAATCAGGATACATTTGGATAAATCATTGGTAAAACCATTAAGGGAACATTCAACACAAAAGTTGGCTATAAAGAGCTCACAACAAGCACATATATTTTTGCATATAAGATGGTCACATTCATGTTCACATACAAATATTCCTCTCCTTTCTTCTTCTTCCCTTCATCCTCTTCTTCTGTGGTATTCTCTGTTGTGGCGTTGAACGATTGGCGCCATCTGGTCATGTGGGAAATTAGAGGCAAGAGCACGGGGGCAAAAGGCCCTGAGCAAGGCCCCAGCCCAGGGGGCAGAGGCAGGCAATCTGCTGCTGACTGTCGGCACACAGGAATGCAGTCCCCACCTCACCGGAGCCTAAATGAAGGCCTCTCACTTAAACATGCTAAAGGCTAAGGAAGCCCTGGCAAAAGCTAGCGGAGCTAAAGGGGACTCTGCACTAGGGAGTAGGATTGTTAGCTTAGCACAGTCACCCTGCTCTAGGAGCGCTAGGAGAAGTAGGGGAACTATTCTTTTAGCACTCAGCCTGTCCTCTCCCCTTTTCAGTTGCATATTCACACAAAACCTTTGTTGGGAATAATGTATTCATCAATACAGACCAAACATCCCTGTTGTATGTTGGTGTGTTGAATATTACTTGTAGAACTGAGGTTTGCTGCCATTCAGGGAAGTCTGCATTCGAGCAAAGACAAAAGTGCATTGACGTTAATGCGTTTGCGTGTGTGTGTGTTCTCTTCCAGGACTTCCACCTGCTGTACGAGGAGGCTCGATACTACCAGCTGACGCCCATGATCAAGGAGCTGGAGCGCTGGAAACAGGAGCGGGAGCAGCGAAGGATGGCCCAGCCCTGCGACTGCCTGGTGGTCCGCGTTACGCCCGACCTGGGCGAAAGGATCGCCCTCAGCGGAGAGAAGGTCCTCATCGAGGAGATCTTCCCAGAGACCGGAGACGTCATGTGCAACTCGGTCAACGCCGGCTGGAACCAGGACCCAACGCATGTCATCCGCTTCCCCCTCAACGGCTACTGCAGGCTCAACTCTGTCCAGGTACGCGGGCTGCTGTGTGTGTAGATGTGTTGGGATGGTGGGGGTGGTGGGGGTCAGCGCGTGTGTGTGTTGACCCTGTGGAAGATTACTCACACAGTTTCCCTGCACTCCTACATCAGTGGGTTTGTTTTCACACAGACAACAGGTTGGCTATTTTTAATGCTGCATTTGCTCTTGAAAAGGGAACTCAAGGAAATATATAAAGAACTTTTACACGAGGGCAGTTGCTATAATCGGTGCCCCTGTCAGCTGTGTGTATTCACAGGCACAATGTGGTGCTATGACTACAGCGCACCTCATAACTCTGATAACGGGGTCTCTGATCTGGTGGATGGGAATCTGTCTGTGATTGGCTCCAGAGAGCAGCTCTGTCAGGGCCTGTGTGACGTCTCCCTCTTGCTCTTTCACTGTTTTCCCCTCCGAAACGAGGAGAACATCACAGCCTCACACTGCAGCTGTGTGGCAACACCTCTGAGCCTTGAACCAAGCACCAGGCCAACACGTGCCACACCTCTCTCTCTCTCTCTCTCTCTCTCTCTCTCTCTCTCTCTCGCTCGCTCGCTCTCTCTTTCTCTCTGTCTCTCGCTCTCTCTTTCTTTCTTTCTCTCTCTCTCTCTCTCTCTCTCTTTCTTTCTCTCTGTCTGTTTCTTGGTAACTCCCTCTCTCTCGTCTCTCTCTTTTGTCTCTTTTCCAGTCTATCTCTGCCTCGCTCTGTCTCTCTCTCTCTCTGTTTATTTCCTCTCCTGACACCCACAATGGCCAAGTCTCCGACAAACATCCTTGCTCCGACACCTCCACCTCCCTTCTGCCAATGTGAGAGACCACCTCCAGGGGAGGAGAGCAGGGGAGTGCTTGTGTATGTGTGTGGAGGGTGAGGGGGTGGGGGGGAGGTGGGTGTGCAGAGAGCCCTGTCTGTCTGTAGTGGCCATGCTTTCTTTCTCCCCTTAAAAAATCAAAGAAAGAAAAAGACTAAAGAAGAAGAGGGGGAAAATGATATGCATAATTTACGCGTTATTCCTTTTTTAAGACACTGCTCTTCTTTTTAAAAAGACTCCAATATAACACCGCCCGGGGGGGTTGAAATACACGTATTGCATTTTTTAATACCATACTTACAATTTCTCAAACAGCCTAAACCGGTTTATACTTCTTTTATAGATTTTTAAATGGCTTGCAATATAATTAATTGGCCGCATCAACTAACACAACATTTTCCCACTCTGTTTACCAGTGAGTCTGGTCTCGTGTACATGAGGAGGTCCCAGATAGGCCGGGGAGGAAGGTGTTCAGGTTCTCAGCGAGGCCTGTCTCAGTCTCACAGGACTCACAAAGCTGAGGAGAAATAAGCAGCTTGGTTCAGTGTGTGAATGACCTGGCGCTCTCACAAAGTCAGCTCTTCAAGGTAACCTGTCAGAGATGCCGCCTTAATAAATGAGCAACACACAGAGACTATGAAGGGCTTTTGTCAAGAAGCATGGCCTTTACCAAGGTGTGGTGGTGTTAGGCTGTTTCTCTGGCTCCTTAAAAACACAAAACACACACTGCAAGGCCCAACTCGTTAAGGCTGATATAGGTGAAGGGGGAAAGCTAGCAGATGGAGGTGTGTTTTTCTTTCTGTAAGGGGAGATTTTTCTAAACAACTTAGTCATCCTGTCTTTTCTCATTGTTGCATGAAGGTATGAGAAGGTTATGGGAATAATCCTCATCTTCCCCGCCAGACAATGTGGCTGTGATCTGATTACAGTCCTGGACTCTGACCCAGAGAAACACAGACACACCCTGCCCAGGGAGAAAGAGAGAGAGAGAGAGTGAAAGAAAAGAAAGAGTGGGAAAGACAGAGCAGGAGAGAGAGAGGGAGAGAGAGATAGTAAGATAGAGAGAACTTAAGAAAGATTGTTTCGGGAACTAGTATTTTTCAGCACTTGTACCTGATCATTTAAACTTGGTAGATAATTGATCAACTGGGCGTGTCCTCTTGGAATTAGAGCAGCATTCTCTCATGGTTACTGTGAGTCACTGTGCTATGTGAAGATTCTTTTAAACATTGTTTATCCTGGAAAATGAGTCTTTCCATTTCTAAACGTGGGCACTAACCAGTAAAAGAACCCCACCTTGATGAGCCCTACACCAGTCATGAGAAGAATGTAGTGGTGGGGTGGGGGTGGGCTTAATGTAAACCACCTGCTTTGTGATGTAGAGCCAGGATAAAGAGTTGGGGTGGATAGGGCGGTTAAAGAGAGGGAAAACATTTAGCCACAGAACCACAGAGGTGTACACACGAACTCCCTTGCGCGCACACACACACCTACACACAGTCCCAGAGCACAAAGCTTGCCTGTTCCGGCCCGGACTGCTCCATGCATCAAGGTGATGGAGCGCTCGGATCAGACCGCACGCAATCTGTCCTTCATCACAGTGACAGCTGCAACAGCGATGGCGCTCTGTGAGAGGGGACCTCTGTCCACTTCTGCCCCGACTCCCTGTACCCCCCCCCCCAGGACCCACTGGCAGCCGTTTCCCACTCACCTCTCAAGTCTATCAATCTCACCTGGTACAGGTGAGCTGGTGGTCCGAAGATGTAATTCACGATTAATTCCTTTTCCCAGAAAGCATTAAGCAGATCATCTTAGCACTTGTTCCTCTTTTGTTCTGTCGTGAAGATAAGAACTACCCTTTTAAAGTGAGAGCCTGTTTTCGGATTGTGTCTAAAGTTCTGGGGGTGAACTTAGCTCATGAATCAAATGGATACGCTCATATTTAGCGATGAGAGAAGGGCTTTTTTCCCGCTGGTTGTTTAGCTGATGCTTGTGATGAGTGGAGGGGATGGGGTGCTGTGACTTCAGAGGCACCTCTTCACATTTTACAGGTCATGTATAGTTGAACAAAGCCGCCCCCCTCTGCGCAGCGCGATGGCTGACGTGAGCCTCCGATACCTGTCATTCACTCTCAGCCCTCCGCCCCAAGAACCGGAGATACAGAGAGGAGAGCGCCGTCTCCAACCCTCTCCAGAGAGGTGTGTGTGTGCGTGTGTGAGATTATGTGTGCGTGTGTGTGAGTGAGTGTGTGTGTGTGTGAGTGTGTGTGTCTGTGTGTGTGTGTGTGTGTGAGTGTGTGTACGTGCACTCCGGTGGCCATCAATATTACATCACGCTCTGTTTCCAGCCATGAGGCTCATGCACTTTGATTTCTACTCCGTCTCCCTGCGTTCAGATCCAAGGCAGGGGTTTGTAACAGAGCGCGCTCCGTACCCCTCCTCCTACCACTTCTAGCTCATCCCCAT
Source organism: Neosalanx taihuensis (assembly GCA_030340665.1). Lineage (NCBI taxonomy): Eukaryota > Metazoa > Chordata > Actinopteri > Osmeriformes > Salangidae > Neosalanx > Neosalanx taihuensis. The sequence goes on from CM059295.1 coordinate 2,016,184, forward strand.
GGCGACCCTGGGTTGAGTGGCAGCTCGGGGAGATCTGTGCATCAGGCGTACAGGAGGCGGTGAATGTGATGGTGTCAGAGCGCTTCGTGGGCAGGTCAAGCCTGCACCAGGGAGAACACTTGGAAGAAGTAGAAGGGCACTGAGATGGGATAAGCAGAGAGCCAACTAACTTCAAGCTGCTGGATGATGCATGCGCATTGAAAGCCATGGTCTGTTTTGGACCCAAATCGTGTTTTAGTCACCTTTCTGTTACTCAACGTTGATTTATTCAGCATTCATTATTGTTACTGTGAATGTCCTGAAATCAAGTCATTTGACTTGTCAATGGAAAATGTGGTTTGATATTCTAAATACTTCATTCATTACCGAATTGTATTGAAGAAGTAGAAGCCTTATTGATCACTCCAGTCTCCTCTGTGACCAAAACCACATCCCCCCCAAAAGCAACAGAGGCCCCACATGCTGAAAAAATGATGTGGAAAATGCAATGTGATGCAATGATCAAAGCAGGGAGTGTAATATCATTTCCATAATCGTTAGCCTTGCCTTCATCGTCTGTCGTTGGATTGGGATAGTGTTTGATGCTTCGGCAGGTCTCTTAATTAGCCCTCATCTTAAGCTTCACCATCAGCCGTCTGCTGCCTCTCCCCTCCTGCAAATTAAAGACTTTATCATCGTCACATAACACAGCCATGGTGGGGGAATGTGTAAGGTAGTTATCTCAGCGCTTCTGGTGCCAAAACATTTTGGCCTCACTTTGGTCTTTATAATGACCCCCCCCCCACAAACACACACACACTCTCACACCACACTACTCAGTGTGATTCTGCTGTGACTCAACCAGGGGGCCTAATTGGTCCTCTTTAGCTGTCCGATGGGGCCACAATGCTCATTATTAGGGAGACTACTTGACTGTGTGTGTGTGTGTGCGTCTATGGGCAACAGGAGTACTTGTGTATTTTGTGTGAACTTTGCTAGCCCTGAGCCAGACCTCTTCTGCTGCCAACACTAGTGGAAGGACTGGGGAATAAGTAAACACACAACATACATCACATTGGGATTCAGCAATACCCCCCCCCCCACCCCCACCCCCATACACACACACAAACACACACACACTCCTAAATCCCCACGAGGAGTGCAGGAGATGGGAGGGGGAACTGCGTCACTCCTTTACAACTTGTACTCTCCAGATTCATTAATCCTCCGGGGAGAAGATCCTACCACCTCTTCTTTCTCTCTCTTTCTCTCTCTCTTTCTCTCTCTCTCTCTCTCTGCTCCAAACTCCGTCTCATTACTTAAATGATTCCCTATTTTCAGTCCACACTGTATGCTATTAGCAACACCCCCCTTACCCCTCTCCATAACACCTATCTCCCTAACACCTCTCTACCTAACATGACTCTCTCTACCTCAAACACACCAACCTCACAAACCTCCCTCTCCGCAACACCTCTTCCTCTCCATAATACACCTTCCTCTTCCTATAACAGACTGGCCCTCCCTTTGAGTGCATGGCCTCAGATCAGCTCAGTCCACATCCAGCATAGCTGTCATGAATATTACAGAGTCAGTGTGATGCCTCCCTGCCCTCTGGACAGCTCTGTATCCCTCAGTGTGATTGGACGGCTAACGACACACACCGCACAGCGTGATTGATGCCGCGCCAAGTGATTGATGAAGAGGAGGGAGTGTCTTTATAATTGATAGGTCACATTAACTCTTTGTGTGTCTCCCCCCCCCTCCCCCTCCCCTCCAGGTGCTTGAGCGTCTGTTCCAGAAGGGTTTCAGCGTGGCGGCGTCCTGCGGTGGCGGTGTGGACTCCTCCCAGTTCAGCGAGTATGTCCTGTGCCGCGAGGACCGGCGGAGTATGTCCATCAACACTCCCATCAGGATAAAACAGGAGCCTCTGGACTAGAGCATTCTGGGAAGAGGGACTAGCTACGAGGGGCTCTTCAACCCCACCATCAGGACAGATCCAAACCCTAGCCCACCCCCCACAAGCCCTCTTCCACTCACCCCTGCCCCCTGCCACCCACCATTGCCACCCACCTACCCCTCAAGATATCAGTCCTGCCAGAAACACCCTAAGTATTAGCAGAGGTCTGGTACATTTTGCCGCTCTGCAGAACTCAGCGCTCTAAGGGGAATGTAGTATCAAACAAAGAAGAAGAAGAAAAAAGAAAAAGAACTTAAAAAACAAGTGTTTGATTCTGTTTAATAACGCCCAAAGAATATGGGACAATGACGAACAAAGGACTGACAGAAAGCCTCTCTCTCCCTCCCTCTGACCATTCTAGCACCATGACCAGTCACTTTTTTTTGTCCTCTCTTGTGGTTCTCTGGCCTCCAGTGAAATGGTTGTGTTCTCTCCACCCTCTCCTGGCCCCTCCACCCCTTCAGCGTGGCGCCTGGCAGAGGTGGCATCCTGTTCTGCGTCCATGTGAGGCGCACATGCTGTGTCTGCCACTCATGACCTGTCTACCACACATGCTGTGTCTGCCACTCATGACCTGTCTACCACACATGCTGTGTGCCACTCATGACCTGTCTACCACACATGCTGTGTGCCACTCATGACCTGTCTACCACACATGCTGTGTCTGCCAATGTGGCGGCTCTCATCTAAGGAGCTTGACCTATCAGAGGTCTGCCAGGGCTGGCAGCCAGGAAAGAGGATTGGAGGAAGTCAGACCATCACACAGCCCTCTTCGACACACTGACTTCCGTTTCCCTAAAACCAGCCAATCAGCGGACCAGGATCGCAAGAGCTTAGCCAAAACAAGTATTGTTTTCCAAGAATGATTGGTCGTTACTATGATTTTGCTCACTGCAGTTTATGACAACTGACTCCTTCTCTTTTTTTGCTGTTTTTTTATCACACCATGATGTAAACAAATTATTAATAGGGTTATTCTGTGTGTTCTCTTTCTCTCCTATATGAAGGATGTACAAATGTGTTCCGAAGTCTTTATGTTGGAGTGTTTGAGAGGAAGGGTTTTCTTGGGACGATGTCTCCATGTTACTAGATGTGGCTGAAGCAGTCTGGCTGTGAATGCATTCAGAGCTGGAGAAGGTCTCGTTGTTTAAACAGGGCTACAAGGGAACCTGGCTAATTCTACATCTTTCCTAGATAAAACAAATATATAATGTATCACACAAAACGAATTTGCTTTGGCATTGGCCTAATTAGCTGTAAAACATATCTTGTAAAACATAACCTCCATTCGATTTAAGAGAAAAGGCTAGGGTGTTTGCAGCAAAAATATTACTTCCAAAATGGAAAAATAATTAGGTTTATCAAGGAGAAGTTGTCTATGAAGGCTCTGAATGTGTTTCAGGTTTGTTACTGCCAGAATGTTCATGACTTGAGAACCAACTTGTCTCAAGTTCATGACTTTGAGAACAAGTATGTCTCCATGATTGTGAGGAGGTGTACTCTAAAACGCTTGAGATATTTTGTTTGCACTTAAAACACATTGTCCACTGAACTGTCCACGGTGCCCCTCTGAAAAATACTGTTGGTGTAGTGATGGTTGCCAAATCAACCGTTTGTCTTGAAAGTTTTTGCGAGCACATTGAATCTTATGAAGAGAAAAGTGGCCAAAAGAGATAGCTAACTCAAAGCAAATCAGGTGCCTATTCATTGATTGTACAAAGTACAAAAAAAATCTTGTTTTCACAATTGCTGTTTTGTCTTATTCAGAAGTAAATTATTTCAGTTAACTTCAGCCCTGAAAGGCTACAAAATATGCATAGTGACAATGCAATTGAAGAATTGAGAAAAAACATATATGATGACATCTTGGAAGCTTTAATGTTGAACATTTCAGTAGAATCTCTGACGTAACCTTCATAAACACTGGTTGTTTTTAAGGTTTCAATATTGTCACTTCTAAGACAGGATTATTTCAGTTTTTCTGCATACAGCAGAACCTGCAGTGAACTCTACGCTGAGCATCAGACCATTGTTTATACAGAAGAGAGTGGGAGGTTCTTAGTCTAACACACGCCGCGCTTCTCAAGCCTCATAGTCTATTCTCAACATCGCTGGATCAAAGATTGGCACAAGAAAGACCAACTTTTCGTACTTTGTATATGTGTGTAACTTACAGATGCTGTTTCTTCCATTCCAAAATACTGATCAAACAGAAGACTGCTCAGATCTGGGTGGGCAGAGGCACTTCATTGGAGTTTGGTTGGAAATCTCCCTCAGGCATATTCATTTCGACAGTCCAAAAATCTTCATTAAAATGGATCGCACTTTCAACAGCTCTCAGATAGATGTAATGTGTCCTCTTTCTTTCCATCTCCCTACGTTCCCTGATTAAACAACCCCAAGGAGTTGGGTGTAGCTGGGAGTCCAGCTCAGACCTCCTGGGGGGGACGGGGTGGGCACCCCCAATCAGGACCTTCTTTGTTCTGATTCGCTTCTGGCCTGGTCCTTTACATCCAGTCTCCTCAAAGGGAATGACCAACCAGGCCTTTCAAGTGCTGAGGGATGTTAGGCTTCAGAGGAGCTGCCCCCCCCACCACATCGCCCCCCTCCCCCAGGCTCCCAGCATAGCAGTGCCAGTTGAGGCGTAGGTTGTGGCCCTCCTGTCATCGCCCCCCCCCCCCCCCCCACCCCCCACTGCTTCATCCTGTGGCCCTTCTCTGTACAGTGCGGCACCCTCATGGCTCGCTGGACCTCACCAGTCCAAACAAACTGATGCGTCAATACTCGACTGGAACTGTCCATCTGATCCTCCAGGGTCAGTGGAGTCCACCCTAGGTGCGATCTCCACATAGCCAGCTCAAATACAAACCATCGAAGGTACTCCCCCCGCCTTGTCACATGGTTCAGTCCATCATGACACAATACTATATTGTTAACACATACCTCTGTGTCAGCTGTGTCAGTGTCCAGGGGGGGCCTTTAAGGGGGGCCACTCATTGCTCTGTGTAGTGGGGCATCCAGAAGCCCCTCAGTTGTACAGTTATTTGTAGAGTCAATTGTTATCAGGACTGGGATTTACTGAAACCTCTTGTGATGGATCTCTAAGTCCTTACATTACAAACTAAAATGCGAACAAATAATCTTCAAACTCACTACTTCAAGTTCAAATTTGCAAGCATTACATTGTGTACATACAGAAAAACTTTTCACAAGGGTATAATAAAGGTGCAGATGTTATTATTTAAAATGTTTGAAACAGTTAGACTGTGGTATTAAAGGGCATGTGTTTATTTACAGTGTCTCTATTTGATTTTCTTGCATATTTGCGATAATAAAAAAGGATGTACTGTACAAGTCCTCTGCTTCTGTCTTGTACTTAGTGCTGTTTGGAGTTTGATTGAGTTTGACTCAAACCTCTGTTGGCCAGGCAAATGATTCCCTCATCTATTAGTTGGAAATTGAACTGGACTTTCATGTATCTCTGTTACAAAGCTCTTTAACTGATGTGGTGAAGTGTGTTCCATTCAGTTCCTGAGTCTTAGCATGTCTGAGGTCCCGCTCACTCCCAGCTGAGGCAGTTTTTGGGGTTAAACACGGAGCAGCAGCTTGAAGCTCCAAAGGAAAGTACAAATGGGATGGCATCAAGAAAAGAATGAAGAAGAGAGAAAAAAGAGAACACGCTCCCCAACCCCAGTGTTTTGCACTGAGTTAAACGTTTTGGTCTTTTCAAAATGCTGCCGCTTAATTAGCAGCAGAATCCTGGGGGGACTTTTTTCTTAGTCTTGCAATGGTACTTAATTTGTACAGAGCATGTGTAACGCTAGTAAATGGAAATGAAGTAGGTTTCATTAGTCAATTTAATTTTGATAATACTGCCCTTAAAATTATGAGGTGATGTCTGAATGTTTAAAGTGACTGAAGTGAATATATTACAACATACATTAGACAGCATACAACAATTTTATATATTTCCCTTACAAAAGTATTAAAACACAGTTTCTTATTCAGTTTAGTAAACAGCTTATTTATTCCTTTACAAAATTGGTACAAATACAGAAGAATGCTTTTCACACAAACAGGAAACTTTCAATATATGTACAGAGCTTACCAAAAATAACGTAGTTCTAATAAACACATGGTTTTGTAAACAATATTTACATATTATTCATACATTAAAACGTACATTTTCCAGCTGTGTACATTAGTAATATTGACCTAGTGTTTTGGCTAAAAAGCTGAAGAAGTAGAAATGTCCTTGTGTTTTATCAGAAATCACACAAATAATTACTAAAATCGTCGTAACCACAAAACAAGTATTTAAGATTGTGCTTTTTGTACATGTCCTTCCAATATCATAGTTTGAGATATAATTTTTTTGCCTGAAATGTAGCAGATTTTACTGCTATTGTACAAATATAATATACAGCTAGAAAAGAATGCGTTATTTAACAATTGGCCATATTTCATGTTTGTATTGAAGGGCAGGAGACATTTTATAATGGCAAAGAACATAGAGTGTCATTTAAACGTGTCAGTAATCACGTTTGGACAACTTATGTCCAGACAACTTTAGAACTTTTCTCTCAACTATATCATCTCATTTGCACAATATTATCTCATTTTGACTTTTTTCATTTGAAAAAGACAAGTCATTTTAATTGGTTGAAAATAGTTAAGGTGGCAGCCTGACCTTCTCTCACAGTGAGATGGGACATTCGACTAAACCAGCAGGCCTGCTAGAGTTAGCCTGTCTCCACAGCCAGTGGCAGGAAGTCATGAATTTGAGAATTGGCATCTGAATGACATAACAAATAAAAGATTCATTGCTCCTCAAAATAATTTTGCTTGCCTTCAGTGTTTCTGTAATGTGTGATCCTTGAATTTTTTTTGTCTACCTGACAGTGGAGACAAGTCCACCTTATCATCTGTTGATTCCACCTTAAAAACTTCTATTTGACAGTTCTTGGAAAAACAACACATTTATTAAGAGCCATATATGGGCTAAAATGGGCTATTTAAATACATTTGATTTAATGTGATTTAACACTTAGCATGTATCAAACTTCAAAAAAGTCATTATTGAATCAGTCAAATGACTTTTTCAGGTACTTTAAAAGTGTAAGTGTCTTATTCTGTTATTCTGTTTTTTTCACTGGGTGACGGTATACAAAACAAAATAGGCCTGTTAGAGAACCTAAAATAAACCTTAAAATTAGCCATTAAACAAACAAATGACATACACTGTAGCTGCATAGACGGTGAGTGTAAGTGGTTTAAAACCAAGCCAAAAATACAAAGGCCTTCAAAGTAAGGATTGGTTAAAAAGGAGGTTTTGCTTAGCTACCTCTGAGTGTGATCCTTAGGACAGAGATTATCCACAACCTTGCTGGGAAGCACTGGGTCCCAACATTACACGAACACAGACACAGGTACAATACCAAACAAAGCACTCGAAATGTAAGCGAGGTTCAAATTAGATAACTACCTTTCTACTTCAACGTCTCGGCCATGCACCTTTGTAGGTACCTGATATGTTAGAATTTGTCACTGACCGGAAGATGTTCCCGGATTGACTGCTGGTTCAGTGACCCTACTGTGGGCATCTGCTGTGGTGCGGAGTCTAGTCTGGCCTCAAAGAGAAGACCTCCAAGTCAACAGAGAGGGACGTAGACAAACAACAGACAAACAAAAACATAAAGCACAAAACCCAAGAAGAAGTGGGTGGGTAACAAGAAACACTGGTGCCTTGCTCAACAAGGGGGAGGATGAGTGTTTGTAACCATGGTTACTTTACTGACCCAGGGGTCTGAAGGGGAGAGGACTGTGTCGAAACTTTACAAGTGAAGGAACAAGATGTCAGACTGCTGCTTTTTTTCTTATTTTTCAAAAACATTACATGTGGTAAAAACATTATACATGCATTATACATGTTTAAATAATTAAAAATAACTATTTACAAGAATGGAAGCTTAATGCATTGTAATGTTATGCTGCTTAATATAGTCTCTAAACTATGTTGTTTAAAAAATAATATGCACTGGTATGAAACTCTGAATTTCAGAATTCTCCATATATTTATCAAACTCTGTTCAATAAATACGTTGTGGAGACGTACGTGCTGTAGGCTGTATTAGGTTGAATATATGATTCCTTAAAAATAAATGAGATGGTTCATTCAGCTGCCAGGGACATCAAACACACAGGTAACCAATGGACACGGACAGGACTGGTTCAAGTCCTTTGACGCAAACAACTCACAGATCCTTCTTTTGAAAACCCAGATCAACTGATCAACCCTTCAGAATTTTGCATGGTCTTGCGTATCTTTCTATACATGTACACCCACCGTGAAGCTAAAACAAAGAGGACACAAGCACACAACCATATTTATATTTTTGTGAGTTTTTTTTTCTCCCTATTCTTATCAAAAGCTATGTTAAACATTACTACAGACACTGGGCTGAAACATTAGACCCAATTGAAGGCACCTTAAGGAGGAAGTGTGGGTTACGTTGGGGGTGTGGGGGAGTGCTTACAGAGGGAGGCTACTTAAGCAGGGCGCGGTACAGCAGCAGCGAGTGGGCAGTGTCCCGCTCCTGCTCCATGTAGAAGATCAAATCCCTGAGGTTGACGCGGGTGATGCGCTGGCGGGCGTACTGGCGTGATGAGCTGGAGGGGGTGGAGGCACCGGAGGGTGATCCTGCAGAGCTGCTGGACACCTAGAGACAGAGAGGACAGAGGGGTCAGATGGGGTCAGATGGGGTCAGCGACACGATGGCAGATCACCTGTCAGATATGAGAAGTGGATTTATAATTAGTTACTTCACCCAAAATAATCCTAAAACCTCAAATTGTCCCCTGCTAAAGACAAGAAGTCAAGATCGGCGGGGTGACGAATGATCTTATCATACAAAATTTACCAGTCAAGATAGATTGAACGTCATGGTGCTAAGCCTATGAGTGATGATGAGGTACCTGTAATGTCTTGTTTTTCCCAACGAATCAAAGAGAAGGACCTCTGACAGACATGAAACTGCCATGATAAAAACTTTTTAAATGTTTCTTATCATCAAATCTATGATGCACACCTGCCACTAAGGTAACAGATATCTCTCTGTATTTAGACACACATATCCTTTTACACAGTACATTCATCTTGAGTAAATAAAAAAATATAGAACTTAATTGGGCAGCTAATGAAGTCCAGAATATCTGATGTATTTGAGTGAAGAAATTAATATTTCATAGCTATTATCGCACCTTAGATTAGCCGGACGTCAAGCTTAGGAAAACTGTTCCACCATTGCAAGGGAAAACACTGATTTTTAAGTGCATTTTATAGTTCTTTATACTGGCCAGGAAATGGACATGTTTTCCCTGTGTAAACAAAGCAGATGACAGATCCAAACAGACTTTCCATTCCGAAATGGCACAGTTGTTTGTATTTGATCCGGCACAGAAAGTGGGAAAAAAATGAAAAAGATGGAAACAAATGTATACAGAGACACGGTCTTAATCAGAGAAGGATTTACATTTTCAAATGAGAAACACCAGGTAGCAAATCCCTCCAAAGTTCACTTGAAACCAGCCACCAAAGAAATGACAGGCATTTTAGTACAGAGCTCCCCTAAACACCATCTCACAATTACATTGATTGCCAGGTTATATAAACACACAGTTTAGACAGAGCCTAATTGCAAACATGTGGAGGGTATGATTTCTAAAAGAACCTACAGTCACACAATCTACCTCATGTATGCTATGGTGTTCTGTATATATGGCTTTGCCAATGCCAATATATATGGCAATCTACAAAACCAGTGGAGTCCAGTGTTCTGCAAACTGTTAAGTCTGAGGGTGGCTGGTGCTTCAAGAAGTCAGTCAGCCAATCTCCTCCCTCCACATCTGCTCTGGTCACTGATGTTGACAGTTTGGGAGGGCCGGGGTTGAGGTGCACATGGGATGGGCCCCGTTTGGCCCCAGGGGGCCAAGGTCCTCACCAAGGGGCGACCCTGGCTCATCAGGCCAATCACGACTGACCAAATGTGAAAGATGGTCCTGCCCGCTGCCATGCCAATTACTGCCACTCACACACTACCCTGCGTGGAATCCGTGGACTCCACCAATCAAATCCATCCATCCACCTGGACAGACGGGGCGGGTGGCCTCTGGCGTGTGGCTTTTAGAGGGGGGGGGGGGGGGGGTGGGGGTGAACATGCGGGCGCTAGCCCCGGACATCGCTGCCCCCCAGCTGTGCTGTGGCAGCATCCCAGAATGCCTCATCCCCTTTAGTGACATGGCCCAGCCTGGGTAAGTGATCCAAATACAGGAAGAAAGGTCAGGCCTCTGCCAGGGAGCCATGCTGGCTTCACTTACCCCTGCCTGTGCTCTTCCTCTACTGCATCTTAATAAAGCCCTCCACATATGCCAACCACCCAAACACACAGCCTGTTGTTGTCTGTATCTATGGTGACCGATCCCTCTCGCAAAATGCATGTCGAGACTCATGTTGGAGGGTGTGGAAAAAAAAGAAAAGAAAAAAGACCACGTAAGGCAGGAAAGCAGATGGCTGAGTGTCAGTTAGGAGGGAAGGCGAGACGTCAACAGGCACTTTTTTTCCCCGTCGCTAGCAATTACGCTGTAATTGTGTCTCAAATTAAATGAATGATAAAATGGCAGCCTTTTGTAAGGTCACAGTGGATTGAAAGACAGGGGGAGCGAACGGTGTGGAGAGAGAGAGAGAGAGAGAGAGAGAGAGAGAGAGAGAGAGAAAGGGCGCACAAATGAAAGTCTCAAAAAAACTCAGCCTCGCCGAGAAAGATCCATGAGGCAAAAAACAGCATCTGTCATTTTATCTGTGACGGTTGCTCGGAGGCAGTATGTCATACGACATATCCATCGTACGGAGAGCGCGGGGATACCTCGATACATCTCTACAGACATTTGACTTGTTTAGAGCTGGGGACAAGAGAGGGGAGAGAACCTGAGGAGGAGGAGCGGGAGAAAGAGAGAGAGAGAGAGGGAAGGTGGAAAGGAGGCAACAGACGTTGTGTCTGTAAGAGGCATGACTGCTCACCTTCAAACCTGCCCCCACGAGGACCAATGGGCCAGACGCTAGTCTACACTGTCACACTCTCCCTCAGGAACACACACACACACCGACACGTACAACATCCAATCTACATCAAGATACAGTCTCCAGAAACAACACTGAACACGATCCATTAACCCATCGGAAAGACATCATAGGGATATTTACCAACATCTTGAATACCTATTATATAGCACATCCTCACCCCAACATTAAGTGTTTTTATTCAGGCCTTTGTTACTTATTCAGTTTCTTCATATTCCACTAGTATACTGTTCTCTTAACCTTGGGTGAAGACTAGGCCAAAATTAGGCCTCACTTTGCTAAATGTACTCTTTATTAATAATGCATGCTTACCCCTCCCCCCCTCCCCCCCTGCCGCCCCCCTCACCACCACACTCCAGTTTCTCTCTATCTCTACCTACTTTGACTCCCTGCCTCTAATTGTCTCGTGGCAGCAAAGCTTCAAGGTGTCTTGAGAAAATTTGCATTCAGTGCCTTTATTATTTGGGGTATTTTCTTGCTGATCAGCGGGTTTGCACGTGAGTGGCATTTGGGCCTTGATGCCCGAGCCAATATTGAATTTGGCTCAGGTCACACCTTAGGGCTGCGGGTTAATGGTCCACTTTGCCAGGCATACAGAGCTTGTTGGCCCAGCAGAGCCTAGATTGCTGTCTCAGCACTCCTCCTCCTCCTCCTCCTCCTTCTCCTCGGAGCTCCTTACAGGGGAGGCTGCTGCTGTGCACAGGGGCTGGGGAGAGCACACACACTGAACACACACATCGTGCGCAGGGGCATGTACGCAAATACTCGTGCACACACACCCATGTATATATAGATATATATATATGTACAATTCAGCGCACACGCTACAACATAGGGGAAGTAACAAAGAAGTATCCAAAAGTAGATCTAGACCATGACTGACTACTTTACACAAAGCCTGATTACTGACCACTCAACTAACTAGTAGATGTATTATAGTCTCCTGGACTGAATAGCTGGCTTCCTATTGCAGACTACAGTAGTTAGCGTTCTAACTAGCAGACTAACTCACAGACTGACTGACTGGCTGGCTGGTTGACTGGCTGGCTGGCTGGTTGACTGACTGGCTGGCTGGTTGACTGGCTGGCTGGCTGGTTGACTGGCTGACTGGCTGGCTGGCTGGTTGAGTGAGTGCCAGAATACAAAGCTGTCCCACATGTTCACCTCTACGCTGCATTTCAGATGGGGAACGTTTCCCAAAGTCCTCTCAACTTCTCTGTTTACAGTGAGCAGCCCAGCCGTGGGAGTGCAGTCCAACTCCCCTCCACGCCCGGCCTGCATCGCCTGTTCTACTGCCGCCATTAATCACCAACAGAGAGCCTCCCTCCCTCCCTCCCTCCCTCCCTCCCTCCCTCCCTCCCTCCCTCCCTCCCTCCCTCCCTCCCTCCCTCCCTCCCTCCCTCCCTCCCTCCCTCCCTCCCTCCTTCCTTCTCTCTTTCTCTCGCTCCCTTACGCCCACAGACATGCTGCATGAGGCCATTTTAAAAGAGTTAACAGATGTCAGCCGATTCGCCCTGGGCCTTTTGACATCGCCCAAGTGATGTATTTGATGTGGAGTTTATTCAGCTCTAATAAACGTATAAAGAATTAGAATAATAATTCACAGATGTATGTACACAGATTATATGCCGGAGCTTCTCTTTGAAGCTGAGGAGGCAGCTAAGATTAACAGGACCAGACGGGAGGATGAAAAAGCTTTGGAATAGTCCACTAGTAATCAGGAGGACCAGGATGGACTAATACTGTAGGTTTTTGTTGAGGCAATGACATGGACGCCCCTTTGTCCATGTCACAGGGTCTCACTGAGGGGTCCTGTTCTGGTGGAAAAGCCTTTGGGATACTATTAGGATAATGGTTGTAGGCTACACTGAGAAAAAAGTAGCAAGTTGAACCCATGTTGAGGTAAATCAAAGCAAACCCGACCATTTCACCCAATTCCTTTGTCCTTGTATGAATTTCAGGGAGGGAAAACTGAAATTGTAAACAAAAGGGGGAAAAAACCGAGCTCTGGCATTCTGATCAGGATAAAAAATGAAGGAATTACTTTCAAAACAAACAACTTCAATTTGGTCCACGACCAAAGAACAACAAATCTCCAAAACGGCCAGTCGCAGACCATCTTAATACCCACATAAAACACAGAAACAGCTCTGGAGCTCCATGGCAATGCATAGCAACCGTGCAGAATTTCAGTCAAGGAGAAAGAAGGCAAAAAAACACCTTATTACTTCTAACTCCTGCAAGCCATTTTGGTCTCCAAAGGTTTTAGAGTGCCCCAGGCCATGTGTCTGCAGTGTTTCGGGAAATGACTTGCCTTCGCACGAACACTGCTATGTTCTGCAGCACTGCTGCCCCAAGCATCCCTGCTCAATTCCTGTTTAACCCCTTCCTGCCTCTCCCCACACTGACTCACAGCCGCACTGCTCACGTCCAGCACGGTCCTGTCACATTATTCAGCCTCACACGAGTCCAACATGAATCAGACCAGCTTCTCCACGAGCTGGCGAATTAACTCACCATCTAATTTGGCTACTTAAGCATATGATGGTTTTACACAAACATGGTGTAGGAGAGGCGCAAGGTTACAGGGGCAGGGAGAGGGAAGAACACAGCCTTAACACAAGTCCCCCCGCAACACAATTCCTGCTGCTTTGTGGTGTGGTACGACGACACTTGTGTGTGTATCAACGGTGGATTAAATCTGCAAACTCGTTGACACAACACATAATTAAAACATCTTGCTCGAGGTCAGGAATTTTCTAATTAGTAGTGTACTGACAAAGCTGCAATTCCATTGCCTTGAGTTTCAAAGTCCACAGGTTAGAGCCAAGATGAAAGCTGACCCTGAAGCACTATTCTGGAGGGCTGCTCACACAATTCCTAAGAAGACAGTCACAGGGTCACCGAGCTAAACAGTGTGCACCACCCGGAACCTTCCTTCCAAACAAAGAACTTCAAACTTTCCTGTCTGGAAACAGTATCTTGGCAATTCCCCCCACTCCCCCACCCCCTCTTTTCTTTTCAACCTCAGAAAAACAAAAGATTTTCAAAATAGTGTGTGTGTATGTGTGTGTGTAGAGGGGGGGGGGTACCATAACATTTCTTTCAAATCTTTAATTACATGGCTTTAGCTGGTCTGGATGACTAACTACTAGCTAGCTATGAAGTTAATCAGAGACAAAAATCTAATTCTGTCCCTGTACTGACATAAAAGCCCAGTCTTATCATGATAGATGGTCTCAAGAACTTCTCTGTAATTTGAAACACAATAGGTGAATCCAAATAGTTTGAATTTAAAGAAAATAAAAGGTTTTTGTATCTTGATTCACATTTTAAACATTCATGTAAGATGTTAACCTATTTGATTAAACCAAAAGCCTAATAAAAGGTTCTCTCTGAAGTTTTGTAGAGAGTGTTCAAGACCACCAGTCTAACATTCAAGTTAACCTGGGCAATTACCATAGCAACTATCTATGACTTAAGAAAGTATCAGTTATGGGAACTTTTCAACGTTAAATATTAAAAGCGTTTCATCTATAAAGTGAACCCAATTAAAGTTAAAATGGGCTAAAGTGTAATGAGTCTAAAGTCAGAATGCTTGTCTTCCCGCTTCAACCCTGCTAATGAGCCCTTGTTGGTTTTGCACGTTTTACATTCAATGGTGTGGTCGTGTAATTTCTGCTACTTTTAAATGTTTAATTCTAGTTGAATGAGAGGGTGGTGACTGTGTGAATAATCAAGGAGGCGGGTGTTTTTGCGCCGCGACCGTTAAGTTCTTAGAAGACGCCAAATGAGAGATGAGGTCCACCCTTTGATGTCTGTGCTCGCTCTTCAAAAGCAACAACCAGTGAACGAAACCTCAGAACTATAGGGAAATATCAGGGATGACCAGATGCCCCAGACACAGGGAAGTCAAACTTCAGTAGCATATTTAGCAACAAAAGATTGTCTGCCTTTAAATATAAAAAAGTGAAGACAACTTGCTAATGGTCTATATGGAGATGTTCAAGTGTGCCAGAAGAAGAAACCATGAGCATAACCATTTAACATAGCAGCCTTGATCATTGGAAATGTTCCTCGGTCTCTGACAGGGGCCCTCCATGGCCCCTGCTCGGATCCTAGAGCACAGCGCGCACTTCCAGACCTGTCAAAGATCCTCTGTAAGCCCTTCGACAGGAGGAGTGATACGTCCCACTTCCAGGACGTGCACCAAACCAGAGCAAGCGTGCAGATGTGAAGCAGATTAGCAAACGGATTCAACAGCGTTTCGCACCCGAATCAGGCAACCCCTTGATCTCAAACTGACATAAACGGAGGCCCTTTTCACATCGGCGGTGCACACAGTCCCGGTGCTGCCGCCACCAACCCCCCTGCTGAAGCGGCACGAGCTAAGTGTGAGTGGCAGGGGGGGCCGTGTGCAGAGCAGGGCTGATTAACAGCCCCCATCTCATCTTCTGGGGACAGAGAGGAGCCTTATGTTTTATACAGACGCCCCAGAAACAGGGAAGTCAAACTTTAGTAGCATATTTAGCAACTAAAGATCGTCTGCCTTTAAATACTCCTGATTCAAGTCGGAGCTTCGTGATAAACGAACAAAAGCGGTAGCAAGTAGGCCTCTACTTTAGCCGAGAAGTCACAGATGTCTGACTCTTATCCACGGTCCAAAGGAAAAGCAGGAGGTGAAATGTCCCAGTAATGTCCCAGTAATGTCCCAGTTATGTCCCAGTAATGTCTCAGTAATGTCCCAGTCATGTCCCACTAATGTCCCAGCAATGTCCCAGTAATGTCCCAGTAATGTCCCAGTAACTGCCATTTCTCTTCGGTTATTGTGACTCTCCGGTCCTCCCCCCATCCCTGCCTTGCTCACCTTCTTCCTCTGAGCCATATTCCTCCCAACAGGTCGTTTTTCCAACAAGCCCCAAAGGCTTCCTCCTTACCTGCCACAGCGCTCAGGCAACCTGCTCCACAGCAGTGCCGCTTCCCAGACTGTGAGTATGTATAAACCTTATCTACATATTGACTTGCATTAAAAACCCACACCCTTGTCTGCCATAATAATTACATTTCTCGTAAAAGGAAGTGCTCGATTCTTTCCTGCACCTGGGGCGGGCAGCTGCTGGTGCGCCCGTTGGCGCCCAACAAACACACCTCCAGCGCTGCCTGGTGTGCAAACAGCACCGGCATACACACACCCACAGAGACACAACCACTGCATTCTCTACTCAATGGAGTCTTACTGTAAAAGCTGTATAAACAAAACACTGCAAGCTTAGTGCCAGGCAGCTTCCTGTGTGCCCCATAATAAAGCAGGCGAACAGGTCATATATGGAAGGGGTCTGGTTAATGCTCGTCAATGGGTTGACTCTCACACACACATTGTATACGCAGAGTACACTGTACTGATGTAGGCTGATCCAGGACATGTGTTTACTTCCCAAGGTTCCCCCTCTGTGTGTATAGAAACACTCACAAAGGCCCACACAGCCCACTCAACAAAGCTTGGAACTTTTTTTGGGGAACTGACAAGACATGTAATCAGCACACTGACACACACACACACACAAAAGACCAAATCCGGCTATTCACAACTCTCCCAAGTTCTATCAGACAAGACCGTTCATTAGTCCAACAAATACATAATTTATACAATCTAAAATATACATGTGACAATGAATCAAAATGTGGAATGAGACACAAAAACCATAGACATTCTCTGGTTCTGCCAACCCTTTGTTTCGTTTGAGGGGGCTAGCTGTACCCGGCTGGCTTCAGCCCAGTATCTCTGACCACAATGTCTTGAAGTGGTCAGAGCACAAAAGGCCCTACCTCAGTCATTGTTTGTAATAACTCTTTCTAACATACTTTAGGAGCAATCAGCCTGTTTATTTGAATTCTTTACTCCCAAGACCAAAATTGCCGTTTCTCGGAGGCCAATATCACTAAAGTCCTCTGTGATTTGTCTGTGGTCCTGTTTTGTTTCATTCTAACATTTATTGTAAATGAATATGCTGAATCCTGGAGGGCAAAATGGAAATAGATGTGAAAGAATCTTAAACCAGTGGGATGCTTACCTTTAAGCAAAACAAACAGTTGTCAAGTGCCTTTCTGAATCGCAAATCTTTTTTCTTTCTTTCCTCCTTTCATTTAGGATGAAGATGATAACGCCATCCATGGTGATGTCTGAATTCTGCAGAGATTATTTGTCAAAACTGCCTGAATTTCACAGTTAATTGGGCTTCCTAATTAGCACAGGATGTGCAATTCCCTTTGCAGTCAGTGGGCTAAGTGGTAGAGCTTTAGTGAGCGGATGCCACTGCTTTAAGCCCAGAAACAAGTCTCCCTTTAAAAGGCGGGCATCGCTGTACATTACGCACCCAATGATCGATTCCAAATCTTAATTAGGGAAATGACAAACAAGCACAGGGGCCCTAATGAACTGTGTGCCTTGTCAAACAGCTGCCTGAATATATTTATTGAGATCAACGTCAAATTTAACGATTTGGGCAATTAACTGCAGACCCCTTCTGTAATCTAGGAGGACGAGGGGGACATGGAGGCAGGCGAGGGGCCCACAGACCCTTAATGCAGAGCAGCTGATAAATATTTGTGGTCCCCAGAGTTTTGGGAGAAGCTTTAGAGGGTGTGGGCCTTTGTGTTCTAGAAAATGAAGATATCACACAGGGTTCAATTCTGGCTGCACAGCAATCCCAGTCATTTGCTCGGCTTGATAAAAACCACTCTGATGCTTTAGCGAGATATCTTTAAAGAGCTTGTCTGTTTGCTGTGAAGAAAAAAATCCCTTTTTTAATGATCAGAAGTTTAGGAGGAAAGAATTATACTGGGACATAACAAGGCATTGGTGTTCTGATCTCAGTGTTATTATTAGTGCAGCATTTCCTATGACCAGCCAGTTTTTCTTTCTTAAATTCAATCAAATGGAAAGCAGAAAAAAACAGAGAGAGAGAAAAAAAACGAAAAGTACGACTTGGATTTAATATTTTATAATTGCCAAGGGACATTCCGAGATCAATGAATTTTTGCCCGGGACGCACATCAGAAAGAGATGTACTTCAGTCTTTTTAGGGAACATTGGTCTATTTAATTCCAGTGTCTGATGCATGTGAAATATGCCTTCCCTGGCCTCTCCCCACTCCCCCAGGCAGGGCTGCAGGCAGACATTACCACTTTTAATGGGCCTCCATGAGGAGAGGCAACCCAGCCAATACCCCCCCTCCCCCCCCTCCCTCCCTCCCTCCCTCCCCCCCCCCTCCCTCCCTAATGGAGCTGCTTGTTTATTCTCTCGCACCATTTTCCGAAGCTAATTTTAGCCATGCCGTGTTTCTTCATGATAACAAAAAAAATAACGCAACAACAAAGAACATATTGAAGTTTTTCGCAAACAACTGAACGGAATGTGCTCCGACCAAACAATGCAGACGGGTTCGTTCTTGGAGGGGTGGTGGGAGGCTAATTGGGACAGATTAGCAGCATGTATGTTGCTCTTGCTGACTGAAGAGAGGACGGGTAACTGGTCGAGGTTAAAAGGGAGGGATGAGGCATACAGAGCAGGACTGGTCTCTCACAGCAGGGAGTACATTGAGAGCAGAGAAGGGCCTAGAAGGTTTGAAAAGATAAGCACAGTTTAAAGAATAAAATAGATCATGTCATAGAGCTGCGTGTAGGAAGAATCTGGGTCAAATCAGGGCACTGTAAATATACGATATTCATGTACATGACATACAATGTATGCGGACTGGGTACAGCCTAGCCAGTTGATGAGTGGGAAAACAAATGCCAGTTCACTTTCCAGACAAACTGGGGGATAGTCTCTGGAACTAGCCACAGCTTAATTTGCTTACCTGCCTGTAGTTGCTCACTGGTACCTGCTGTGAGAAACATCTAATGACTTTCAGTGGAGAACTTGTCCTGTCATTCTTCCAGAGTCGCATGCAGAAAGCATCCCAATGCATAAATTCAATTAGACTCTTCCTGAAGCACCTCCATCTGCAAACAATCCAATTCTTTTTAATCAAGCTTTTCCCAGTGAAGGACCAAATGCCCTTCAAATTAAAAGTCATCTTCAGGAATGCTGCTGCTAACTTATATTCTGGCTGCTGAGACCCAAGAAAATTGGAAAAGTAACTTTATAACTGCACTAATCAAACTATGTTATAATATTTTGGATGTTGTTTTGAGGAATACAAAACAAAGGTGATCGTGTGTTTAGTCAAGTCTACATTACAGCAAGGCACTGAAAAAATACTGCCAAAGTACTACACTGATAAACGAACAATGCAATAACAGTGTTTTTCTTTTAACCGTGACTTTTCTAGTACTGTAGACACCACTATGGATAGCAAGAAATGACAAAAAAAACACTATCGCAGATCTCGATATGTAAAACTATGTTTATGTTGGCATTTCTGCCATGTACTTCTTTTGCCTACATCAACGTTTTTATGTATTTCGTCTTGCCCCCTGCCAGCTTTTAATGAAAGATCATTTCCAGCATTTCCCCCATGTTCCTCTCCCCAGGCCCAAACCTTTTCAGCTGACAACAGAGCTGACAGGATTAACACAGTCAAAGAAAAACAAACTTGAATAAATAGTAACAAGAACAACGCTGCTTCCTTGCTAAAGTCACTGCTGCGCTGCACAAACCAATCACCACTTGTTCTAACAGTGTTGAGAGGGGGCAACACTATAAATAACGGCGGGAAGTGAGACAAAGACACACGCAGGAGCTCCTGAAATGGGGGGCCGGAGGAGGAGGACCGAGCGCCACGCTCTCCAGGGGCCGATCGCTGCGGTTTCACACTGGCTTTGAGGACACAACTTCATTAGCAGAGGATGCTCTTTCACAAGCTCCATCCATGCAGCCATCTTATCACTGGCTATGATGCAATTTACAGACCCTTCCAGCTTCTCCATGACTGGGGAACACACGAAAGCAAGCAAGCACAGACACACACACACACACACACGAACGCACACACCGCTGGTAAGGCAGTACAGTAATAGAGATGTTCTTCCTGGTTCCTTGGTGAGTTTAGGGGGAACACAGCGCGGCGTAGCCCAGAACAGGACCCAGGATGCCAGGCTGTCCCCATGATCCTCCCTCCCTGGACAGGAGGCTGGAGAAGCAGCCATTATCGCCCTGTCTCCATGGCACCAACGCAGAACATAAAACTGCAGCAAATTTCTTTCTTCCGAAATTTAATTATATCAAGATTAACAAGGGAGGTAATTAATTTCTTTGAGATGGGTATCTTTTAAGCACCCCAGGCTCAACTTTGTTGTCAAAACTGTATATTTAACCATTATTTCAGGGCAAAGTTTTAAAGGCAGAGATGGGAAGGATCACTGCTTCACCATGAATATGGAAATATAAGAGTTTCTTATCTAAACGATTATTTTACAGCATTAGCACAAATACACACATGTATGTTCATATATGAATGTAAAATCTATTTATGAATTATCACAAAGAAATCAGACAATTCCATGAATCCACAAAAAACTGGTCTAGAGTCTAATTAAAATAACGAGGCATGATCAGTCGGTGTGTCGTTTGAACAGCTTGGACTGAGCCTTCCTATTCCCTTGGCTTGGCCAGTCAGGGCCAAGAGAAGAGAACGAACTTAGGAGTGGACAACACACCTTGGACCGATGGCCAGACTCCAAGCTCTAAACACTGCCCTACTGTCCAGACAACTTAACAGGCCAAAAACCAACACCACTGTTCCACAAACACAGGCTGGACAGAGCCAAGGTACCAGCAATTACACACACACAAATTCACTTACACACACTCACACTCATAATTATAGTTGAGGCGATCTTCTAGAAGGCGAACAGAGATGTTTTTTTCAACAAATATGGAAACAGATCCCTCTTCCTTAAAGTGGGTAACTGGAACATGGCACAACCACACCAACTACCATGGTCGTGTTTTGGTGAATATTCTGCCAACTCACTTCTACATTTTACATACAGTTTCCACTTGTCTAAAAGACTTTCATCAAGGTTTGTAAGCAAGCATACACACATTTAACGCTTTTTAATTCCTTTTAACTCTTAAGAAATACTAAACTGTGGCAACTTGCAGGCCATGAGAAAAACAAGTTCACAGGTCTACAGTTTGGAGACGAGTCCAACTGGTGGATTTGGTGGTGGATGTTGTTGAAGCCTGACAGTACAGCAGAGTGTTCTCTTCTCCCTGCTCCCTCTAGCTGATAGGATCTCCTGTGCTCTGGGGCATAAGGTTACTGAAGTAAGGTTTGTCATTATGAGCCCTAACCTGACTTGGTGTGAGTGTGGGGAGTGTGGTGAGTGTGGTGAGTGTGGGGAGTGTGGGGAGTGTGGTGAGTGTGGTGAGTGTGGGGAGTGTGGGGAGTGTGGGGAGTGTGGGGAGCGTGGGGAGTGTGGGGAGTGTGGGGAGTGTGGGGAGTGTGGGGAGCGTGGGGAGTGTGGGGAGTGTGGTGAGTGTGGTGAGTGTGGGGAGTGTGGGGAGTGTGGTGAGTGTGGGGAGCGTGGTGAGCGTGGTGAGCCTCATGGAGAGGTCCTGTGAGGAGTAGGCCTCATGGAGAGGTCCTGTGAGGAGTAGGCCTCATGGAGAGGTCCTGTGGGGAGTAGGCCTCATGGAGAGGTCCTGTGAGTAGTAGGCCTCATGGAGAGGTCCTGTGGGGAGTAGGCCTCATGGAGAGGTCCAGTAAGGAGTAGGCCTCATGGAAAGGTTCTGTGAGGAGTAGGCCTCATGGAGAGGTCCAGTAAGGAGTAGGCCTCATGGAAAGGTTCTCCAGAGAAGCAGGACAGGAAACAGACCCCCAGGGATTCTGTTACCACAGCACCCCCCTTCCTCTCGCCCCCAGCCTCCTGGCTGAGGGAAAGACTGCACTCTGTGACTCATGATGTCAGCTTCCAAGAACAAGCAATATAGGGCTAACTTTACAATGTTATTTAATAATAACAATTGTTTTAGTTTTGTAGTTTGGTATCATGATTCTTTTTAGTTTGTTTTAAAGATGAACTGGGCACATTTGAATTCCATTGTTGTCATGTATGAAAACAAAATGGCAACATTTTCTAGTAAAATGTTTTGACTTTGTTGAAAGTAAGGAAACCTTAAATAGAGCCTACAGCCCTGACATCCTATGACCCATGCTATAATTAGTCATTCCTAATGTTTGTTCCTGCAATGGGCATGTGTCTATGATAGGCATGCAGCATAACATCTTCCACACCATGACTCATCACTATATAACCCTTCACAGCCCTCACCATTGCCCACTTTTAAGGGAATTAAAATGCCAAACGCTGATGTGCTCTGACAGTTTCATACCAAAGTAAACAAACCATGCACGACGCCTGTCTCATGAGAAACACAAAACGAATGCACAACAGTCGCTCACAGTTCAGTACCTTTGGATTCTGCTGCGGAATCAAACACACTTTGTGAGCTGGAGTAGTGATTCCCATTTAAACGTTTTAGCCTGTTGACCATATGACCTATGCGGCCCCTCGGCATCACCCTCCGCACGGTGCGGGGGGGGGAGGGGGGGAGCGGGAGCGGAAGCTGGCAGAGTGAGCTCAGAACATGGCAGAGGTCCAGCTCGCTCCTACAACTGCTCTCAAGGCTAAACTCCATCTGCTCTTTGTCCTCGCCTTCGAAAAAAAAAAAAAGAGCCCGGAGACAAAGAAACGAACATTGTAAATCTCCCCGATGTTACGTAACCGATAACAGCTTCTCTATGCCCTCTTCAATCATGTTTATGTAGCATGTGCAGAGAGCCCACACTGGCTCATTATACCACAGCAGTACATATGGAGATGCCAGCTCCACTCCACAGGTTCCCTCCTTACATCACTGGAGACTGGAGATTCAACTGACAGCCAATGAGAGGTCAATGCCTGTACCCAGCAGAACCAATCGAAGCCGACCCTCCCAGTTAGAGAAGGCCAAACACCCAAACCAGCTCCAGTCGCCCACCCGGAGGGAATGAGGGGAGAAAGGAGGTGGGATGGCGAAGGGTGTCGTGATGAGCACACGCTCACGCCCCCCCCTTCTTCTCCTCTGCACCCACCCAGCTGGCCCGCCCAGCATCTTAACCAAACAGACAGCCTAGTCTGCCGCTCTCTGCCCCGCCCCGCTCTGAGACCACGATGCTCTCCCACATTTCCTGTTTGTGTGTCCGTTTCCTTGCAGGGTCGCCGGCGCATGGCGAGGGAAGGAAGGAGGAGGAGTACCGATGGAAAAGAGGAGGAGAAGGAGAAGACAGAGTGGAAGAGAAGATTGAGGAGGGAGGGGTGGGGGGGTTGAGGGAGGGGAACAGAGATGGTCGAAAACCTGCACACTCTAACTTGGGATTGATTTACTTCATTAACTGAGATTACAAGTTTAACTTACAAACCAGAGGTCAAAATTTCTCATTAACAAGGGGACCGTGGAGAACCTCAGGGGCTTGGAGACCACTCTTATTACTGACTACACATTTCAATCTGTCTTTGATGTTCTGTGTCTGCCTTTCTCCTCCCCTCCTCCCCTCCTCCCCCAACCCCCACCTCCTATTTTTTGGCAGAGAGGTTGATTTTAATTGTAGCTATAGAACAGAGCATAGTTTGCCTGCAAGCCAGCCTCCACATGTGTAGTGAGTGCAGCTTTAGTGATATTGGGTGCAGTCCATAGCTCCGGGCACATTTTAATGGTTCCCCCTTTCATTGGAAGCTCAGATTGTTTTCCACGTGATTCCTGTTAATTTCGCTGGAGGAAAGGGCATCAGTTTTCCTTGTGCTTTCCCCCCCTCGCTCGCCCCCGTGCCTCTCATTCTGTTGCCTCGCTCCCTCTTTCTGATCTACACTCTCAAAGTAAGAAGGTGAAATGAATGCAAATGGAAAAATGACTACTTGCTATTAAATCTCCAGCCAACCTTTTTTTTCCCCCTTCTCTCCAGACACTGTGCCTCAGTGGGGAACACAGACTGGAGGTACAGTTGGACAGGACCAGGCGACTGTTGTTTTACGACGACAAACGAGGCTTGTCTTCTGATGTGATGAATGACCTGAATGGCTGGATGATATCTCAAGGTTGAGGGAATGTGTCGAAGAGGTTTCAGGGCGCTGAGCTGAACCTGCACCACAGATCCAGCCCTTCTTGTGTGAGGAGAGGGGCTCTGCTTCTGAAAGATGACGCTCACCTGTACCTTGAGTCAAACAGCGAGAGGAATTCCCCTCACGAAGACACTCTCCCTTTTGAAATATTGAGCCCTGACATCACTTGGAGGTGGACACCATCACAACAGAGTTATCGTCACAAAATCAATATAAAATACAGGGATACCATATTGACAAAAACATTTCATGAAATGGCATGTAAGCCCTCTTGGTCTCTAATAACTGGACAACATCATCTTCCCTTCCACCTCCACCTCCTCTCTCTCATCCAAACACTTCATCCACCCTCAATCCTTCTCCATCCAAGCCCAATGGCTTTGTACTGCACTTCAAAAGTCAACGCATGCTGAGCTGAAGGGGGTTGATGTGTGTGTGTGCATGGTGAAGGTGTGTGTATTGCGGCCCCCCGCTTGTGCTGCGTGACCCACCGGCGGGGCCACGCCGAGGCCCTCCTCTTTCCCCCCACGAGCGACCCCTCTCATTGGCTCCCTCAGCTTAATCCGCCCCGCGGAGCCCTGTAAGGCCCCCTTTGTTCCCTCCTGCAGACCAGATCTGGCAGGAGACAGGCTCTCCAGTCTGGACTGGCTATCAGTTTCACAGCCCTGGGCAGTCCTGGTCCAGGAACAGGCCCCAGCCAAGCCACCATCAAATAGAAGGAAAGGAAAAAGGAGAAAGGAAGGGAAGAAAAAAAAACACGTACAAAAATGTTGTCACCTGAATTCTGTCACGGTAAGAACACAGTGGAAGGGTGGTCAAAGAACGAAGGGAAGGATGAGATACGGAGGTGGGATGGAGGGATGGAAGAAAGAGGAAGAGAGCGGTGGCTTCAACAGGAGCTTTGCTAACATAGCAGGATCTCAAGAAGGTCATTATCTGACCACCCCCCCCCCCCTCCACCCTGCCCCCCTCCCTAATTTGAGCTCTGGCGTAGCACTGAAGGGCTGCCTTTGTCTAGGATTAATGCGGAGAGCTCAGGATGCGATGTCAGAGGGAAATAATCAGCGTGGGCCCTTCATAATTCTGGCTGCTGCCTGCGCTCCTGGCCAAGCCCCTCCGGCTCATTTCTGTGGAGATGAAATCTATGACAAGCCCCTCAGTGAAGCTGAGAGCCGGCAACAGTCCAGTAACACCCACAGGCCTGCAGGCATCCTGTGACCCCCTTAGAAAAGTCACATTCACTTTGCTCTGGAGAAGGGAAAGAGAACGCCGCGGGCGCTTTCCAGTCCATGTGAAATGAAGAAATGTGAGGAGGTGAAAATGAAGTGAAAATAAGTTAAGATTCCTCCCCCTCTTTCCTCCTTCCCTCCTTCCGCTTGCAATCGTTCACAAGGGCTCGGGATGGAGGGAGGGAGGGAACTTTCCTTACCTTCGCAACCCCCCCCCCCCCCCTCACCTCACCCACCTCCCTCGATTCCTGTCTAATTATACGTGTACATCATGCAAAAAGGGGGATCGGGATGGATGTTTAGTTTGTGTGTGACTGTGTGTTTGGAGAGTGTTTAGTTTAGTAGTCAGTTTAGTGTGTTTCTTTTCTCAGATGCCGGGGGAAGAGAGGCCGGGGGGGTGAGGGGGGTCTCACAAAGCGATCAGGGTAAAACATAGTGAAAGAGGTTGGCACAGCACTCAAGGACCAGAAGTAATGCTTTTATTTTGTTATTTATGCTTTTTATACCGGGTGCATTGCTATGCTCCCTCTGAAGCAGACTGCAACTAAGCGAATGATGCGAAGACACAACCCAATAAGCAGGTTATTAAAATCACCAATTTACATTCAGAATATGAAACTCTGCTTTGCATTCATCACGGTCAGCCACAGCATTACTCAGAATCCTTGTTGGGAATCGTCGAGACATTTTGTTTAAAAAAAAAAAGAAGTGTTTACAGCCACTGTGAATGAACGTGACCCTGTATTGAAGAAATGTGATACTCAAGCTGTTATATAAAATTTTAAAAAGCCTTCCACCAGACCATTCCCTTTATAATAGCATAACTCATCTTAATTACTAGCAGAAGGGCCAAGTCATATGGGAATGAGTGGCCCTCTCAGGCCCTGTCAGTGTGGATATTGCTTCATGTATGACAGACCTGTTTCATACCATCTTCCTTCTGTTACCAAACAGAGCTTTGGAGAGAATGGTTTATTAGATAAACCTGGGCTCATATACAACAGGTTCCTCCACTTACAACCGTCTGGTAGCGAGAACAAAGTCATGTTCCAAATCCCCGAAATACTAAACAAAACCCAACCCCCCCCCCCCCCCCCCCCCCCCACACACACACACCTCTCCTGACTGTCTTCTGAGAGAGGTTTTGGCTCATGACTCTAATGTTAGATTTCAGATTAGCTCATCTTTATTCACTTTGTAGATGAATGAGCTTGAGAACAACGGTTCAGAGGGCAGCAGACAATGTCAGCGCACCGCCATGCTGGCTCCAAGGAGCCAAAGAACATGAGGGCAGCGTGCAGTCAGACGGATCATCTCTGCTGCTAAAAGGGGATTTTAGTTTCTCATATTCACAACTGCTAAGCTACATTCTGATTGTATTCATAAACATCATTGCGTAGCAGCGCAAACTGGGATTCCTCTCAGAATCCATCCATCTATCAGCTTTTTTTAAAGGGGGGGGGATGTTCTTACCTCTGCCCCCGACGGTGCGGAACCCGGAGAGTCCATCTTACGTTTCTTGCGCGGTCCAATGGCGGCTAGCGCCGTCAGGTTGGCATCTCTCTGCCTCATTTGAGCCAGTTCCTGTTGCTGCATCTGAGAAGGGAAACACAAGCAGACACATCAGTCTCCAAACTTCCCTGTTTCATGGGTCAAAAACCTTTCATCGTGACCCAATGAGAAACCAAATACATTTGTAGGGCAGCTAGGTAGTATTGATAGCGGGTTCTCCATATGATTACACAGTCAAAAAATACACAGTTCTATCTCGCCTGTCATTGCAGACTCATGTTTAACACATTGTCAATCAATGACAACTCGGAACCTACAGGTCACCTCCCACCTCCTCCGTACACACCTCTTCAGCGTTACACACTCACATCCTGAACATCCTCCTTTCTGCTCCCTTTCTCCCTACCCCCAAAAACCCCCAGCAACAAAATGGCAGCTTGTTGTCAGCCATTAGCAAAGCTCATGTCACCGGCACTGCCTGCTCACATGGTCTGTGGTGATTTTTCAGTTTGTGATGTGCAGGGGGTGGAGGGGGGGGGGGGGGGAGTGATGGCGAGGCACCGCCTGAGGTAATGTCATGTCTGTGTGTGTGTGTGTGTGTGTACATGTGTGTATGTGTCTGTGGGCGTGTGGGTGTGTGCGTAGCCTGAGGTAATGTCATGTCTGTCCGCGGGGCTGAAGGGAGTCAGCGTCGCTGGGAGCTGGCCTTTCTGCTGGGCAGACGTGTGAGGCCCCTAGGGGCCAGCACAGAGGGCGTCAGCCTGTTCCCTCTCACACACACACACACACACACACACACACACACACACACACGTGCCTATCAACCCCGGCCGCAGCAGCCCACCCGCCTGCCTGCCCAACAGAGAGGAGGCCTGGGTCGAAGCGAACAGGGACAATCAATGCACTCTTTCATGTTCTTTCATGTTATTTTATGTTCCTCTCTCTGCGTGTGCGTGCGTTTGTTTGCCAGCGTGCTTTTCTTCTTCATGTGCGTATGTGTTGTTGTCTGATCAGAGGAAATGTCCTGTTGCTCTTCTGATGGTTACTCTGTCAAAGGTGCTTTGGTTTACAAACCCCCGATCCAAAATGTGCACGCAGTTGTCTCCCTTTTTTTGGGGGGTCTTTCTGGAAGCCCCACGGCGTAGGACGCCCTTTAGCGTGTTGCCACTTCACATATCACACAGTGAAAATTCAGCAAAATTCAAACACGCTGACAACATAGCGTAGAAAGGAGGGGTGGAGGACAGATGTACTAGAGCACCAGAAACTTTAGTGCTGGTTCCCACAATTTCAAATCCCAGTTTAAGTACTCCTACCTTTTTACACAAACTGTTCCAAAGCCGGGTGTCAAGGCATGAGCGAGTCTCCACACCCCTCCTGAGTAAAGGTTTGGGGAGTGTTAAGGTGTTAAGTTAAGGCAGCGCTATGCTTATGACAGATGCTAGAACAGCGACTGCAGTGAGATGCTGCTGCTGCTGCTACATGTTCCTAGCCCAGTCCAGCTATCAGCTACATGGCTTCCTGTTATCACGGTCAACCCTGTTAGGCTTGGCCATACACAAAACACTCCCCAGGTTTGACCTGAGAGGATCCGGCAGCGCAGTAAACAGAGAGAAAGGGAGAGGAAGAGAGAGGGGAGAGAGAGGGGAGAGAGAGGGAAGAGAGAGGGAAGAGAGAGGGGAGAGAGAGGGGAGAGAGAGGGGAGAGAGAGGGAAGAGAGAGGGGAGAGAGAGGGAAGAGAAAGGGGAGAGAGAGGGAAGAGAGAGGGAAGAGAGAGGGGAGAGAGAGGGGAGAGAGAGTGGGGGTCTGCTATCTTACTGATGGCACCAGGATGCCGGCATCGCTGGCTGGCAGTTGGCACCAGGCATGGGCTCACTGCGCCCGCAGCAACTGCCTGCATTTCAGATTTATGGCTGCATGATGAATGCAGACCTCATTTCACCATCTGTAATCCTACAGTCTGCGTTTCCCGTTACTGGTGAGGCTACTGATGCTGATCTCTGAGTCTGGGGTCCTGGTGCCACAGAAATGGGTTAGGCCACGTCAGATGACTGCTGACCTGAGCTAGGCATGACCGGACCTGGGCTGTATATGAGCATACCTGGGCTAGGCTGGACCAGACTAGAGCCCAGGGTTAGACTGGGCTAAGCTACATGACTAGTATCTTAACCAACAATGACAGTGATTCTTAAAACCTGAGATAAAGCAGATGAGAACAAAAAAAAAAAATATATATATATATATATATATATTTAAAAGAAAAAACAATTTATAACAAACATACATTTGCCACGTTGGATCAATGTCTGCAGGTAAGTATTCCCAAGTCTCTTAAATACCAGTCCCCAAAGTAGTCAGCCTATGCCCTTTGGAAGCAGGGAATGAGACTTGTAAACTCAAATTATTTACAAAGGTCAGGAGAAGCAGAACATATATGAGGTGTAATGCAAACTCCAGAATAGAAACTCAAATCAATGGACTGGTCTTCTAGATTAGAGGTGTAAGTTTATGGTGTACTAGATTTACAATAATCACGTGTGACTGACTAG
The DNA here is from genome assembly GCA_030340665.1 of Neosalanx taihuensis. NCBI lineage: Eukaryota > Metazoa > Chordata > Actinopteri > Osmeriformes > Salangidae > Neosalanx > Neosalanx taihuensis. The sequence goes on from CM059295.1 coordinate 2,045,656, forward strand.
CACTAGCACAACTTATGTTGTAAAAAAAAAAAATCCAAAATACAGTAACTGGAAAAAAATATGAGGTTTGTGAATGAATGTGTGTTCAGTGGAGGTAAATGTTTGTCTTTTTAAGACACGTCTGTGTGGTGACTGCATTTTTCCAATCGTTAAATCCGTCAATCTTTTGCCATTTCAAAATAATTTCCCCTCCCCAAAAAACCTGACATGTTTTGCCGAAAATGCCCTTCAAGTGTCAAATCCCGTCGAAACAAAAATCCATGCACAACCCAACGTTCTTTTATGACGTGAATATGTGTGCAACGAGGACAGACAGACCCAGAGCACATCAGCCCACAGAGAAGAGCAGAGAATCCCATGATGGACGCTCTGACGGTTTCTATCTATGCAGGTTTGTAACAAAGGCTTTCTTTCTCTCTCTCTCTTTCTCTCTCTCTCTGTCTTTCTCTCTCTCTCTGTCTCTCTTTCTTTCTCTCTCTCTGTCTCTCTCTCCCCTCTCTCTCTGTCTCTCCCTCTCTCTCTCTCTGTCTCTCTTTCTCTCTCTCTCTGTCTCTCTTTCTTTCTCTCTCTCTGTCTCTCTCTCCCTCTCTCTCTGTCTCTCCCTCTCTCTCTCTCTCTGTCTCTCTTTCTTTCTCTCTCTCTGTCTCTCTCTCCCTCTCTCTCTGTCTCTCTCTTTCTCTCTCTCTGTCTCTCTCTCCCTCTCTCTCTGTCTCTCCCTCTCTCTCTCTGTCTCTCTTTCTCTCTCTCTCTGTCTCTATCTCTCTCTCTCTCTGTCTCTCTCTCTCCCTCTCCCTCTCCTGATTGGCCGAGGGCTGTGCTCACGGCCCCCCAGACGCTTCAGACAGATGTCCTTGGTGGAGCAGAACGCAGAGTCCTGACGTCATGGACAACTGGGGAGTGTGTGTGTGTGTGTGTGTGGGGGGGGGGGGTCTCAATGAGAATAACATAAAGGCAGGGCAGGGGGTCCATCTCTACCACCCTGCCAAACCCCTCCCCCTGCCTGGTCCAAGGGGGGCACAGCAGGAGAACCCTGGAGAGAAACTAGCCATGTAGACCATTCTACCATGAGAGAGATCGAGAGAGATCGACAGACAGACAAACCGACACACAAATAAACAGATAGATGAACAGATGAAATAGAAAAGATCGAACGTGTAAAATCATGTATGTGTGTGTGTGTGTGTGTGTGTGTGTGTGTGTGTCTTGTGTATGTGTGTGAGAGGGATATCTAGCCCATATGTACATGAAAGAGAGAGAATGTGTGTTATGAACTGGTGTGTGATATTCCTTTCTACAGCTACATCACCATGTGTTTTATCCCCCTGACAGCAGCAGTGGCAGAGCACATGCTCGGCTGGTGCATGAGCCAGTCTGTCCCCAGCTCCATGAACATCTGTGCAGCTCAACGCTGCAAGGCTTTTTCCTCATCTACCATGCCTGGTAGTTAGTTAGCTGGGGAGAAGAGACTAGGCAGCACATATTGCCCCCACCCCACCCCCCCACCTCTTCCCACCCATATCCTCTCTGTACACCCAGAATGTGTCGACCTATCAGCCGGGTCTAACCCAGGTTTAACCCTGCTGATGTGGGGAGAGGTTGCTATGGCGGCAGCATAACCCACAGGTTGATGTCACAGATCTAGACTTCCACAGTGACGATCTGGCATAGCAGCATGTAAAAAAATAATGTGGCTGATGTAAATTACAGTATTGAACGAAAAGTTTCACACAAAAAAAGCTGGACTGAAAAACACCTAGAGTGAATAGCAAACAATTTTTAACGAAAGTTATGCATAATCACCACAACATTATTAGCATTATTTGAAGGTTCGAAGGCAGGTGAATAAACGATGAAATGATACAAACACGATGTGAAAAAGGAAGCACCATTAAAAGGCAACATCATGGAAGTAGTGAAGCCGAAATATTTTTGCAGTCCTAAGTGTTCCTGCTGGCCGTGCAGCGCTCCTCCAGGTCTTGGCTATGCTCTCTATGTTCTCTCCAAAGGCTACGTCAGCTCCGATTCCAGTGCCAACCACCAATTATTCTGAGCTTTCAGCTTTCCCTAAGGCTAAGGTCATTATGTGACTGCCACCATCATGACCCGAAGGTTCCTATTCATTTGAAACCGATTTGCAGAAATTAGAAGACTGTTTAGAAAGATTGTATAAAATACGTGTCACGGATGTATTAAAACAGTCAAAACCTACCCACAAAGCTATTATACAGTGGAAAAACATCTGTAGAAATAGTCTTTAATAGTATAGTGTTGACTAGAACATACAAGGTAGAATAACAGATGAGCATATTAAAAGCATTATACAGAGAGCGCTGAAACAGAGGAGATCATTAAAAAATCATGCTTATCTAAGGGGAAAATTCAGACGTTAAATGTTCTTTTGCTTTGTCTCTCTACGTGCTACCGTGCTTGGGCTAGCAGTCTTTTCTCTCTCTCCGTCTCCCCCGCATCTCTCCCCCCCCCCCCCCCCCACCCCCCCTCCTTTCTTTAACAGTTTGCTGGGCTGTTCGTCACCTTTCCATTGATCAGGTCTAATTTGCATCTGGTAAAAAGATGAACTCAGATATTCACACTCTAAGAGACGGTCCCGATGATTTATTCATTTCCAAATCAAAAAAAAAGGGAAGAAAAGTGGGGAAGGTAGATGAGAGGAGAATCTTCACAGGCAGCGGGCGACTGCAGGCTCTGAGGCCAGGCTCCACTTTCCCTCCACCCGCAGGGCCATGGTGTGCAAGTCCTTCTAATTAACAAGGTGAATCATGCTGCCGCTCGCTAATTAGCCAACATGACAATCTAATGGAAACATGCGGGCAGAGCTGGCACACTTAGCATCACCTCACAAAGACCCCCGCTACCCCCCCTCCCCCCCCACCACCCACCCCCCCACCCCACGCTGCTCCGTAAAAAACGATCGTCCTCGAATCAAAGAGTGAACGATTGTGTGCAGGTGTGTCTGAGTGTGTGTATGTGTGTGTGGGGGTTGGGGGTTGGGGTGTGGGAGGGGTGGAGGGGGGGAGAGGTCATAAGGGTGAAGGAGTGAAGGAGTTTTGGCAGGGCCCGCCCTGTCCCAGCCTGTTCTTCTCCTCTCCTGCTCCATGTTTGTTTCCTAATTGAAACGTGTTCCTCCCTCTTCCTGCCTCCTTCTCCTCTCCCTCTCATCCCAGGCAGGGAGGCTCGCTGCCTGGCTGGCACCTCGCCACAAGCGTAGCTTAGTTTACTCAATTCCCCTGTCGCAGGAGTCCCAAGGAGTGGTAGCGCAGCACAAAGAGAAAGTGGTCCTAAAGGCTTGTTCACAGAGAAGACGTGCTGCTATCTCCCTCTGAGCCATATCTCCCTTTTTTTTGTTGTGTTCTTTCTCATTACAGCACTTTGTAATATTCGAAAACACACAGGAACACCAAAGGTATTTTTAAAAGCCGGCTTCTTTTCCCATCCTCCTCGTTATGTCTCGGGGAGATGAAGAAGAGGGGGAGGGGACGACGAAAAGTTGAAACTACCGACAACAAAGCAACAAATAAAGAATAGCGCCGGAGTGGACTATTTAGTAGCCTGCATACAGAGACTTCAAAACAGATCTTTATTATGTTATAATTAAATTTATAATGAAATAAATCCACTTTGATCTCCCTCAAACAGCATTGTTGAAACGCTTCAACATTACACGTAAAGATAAAAAAATAATAATGTGAGCAGATATGTGGATATCAGATACATGTACCAGGACAAGGACCTGTTTCCAAAAACAGGAAGCCTGAAACACCAACACAACGCAAACAGACCGGTATCAATCAAAACATCAACGTGGAAATCTCTGGGAGAGCTGATGGAGATTTGAGGGAGGGTAGTCCGCTGGGCAGAGGACCCCAGAGGGCATGGATAATAAAGGACCAGGGCCTCAAACCTAGTACACCATATCTGAAAGGCCAAAGCATTAAAGACCTCTGAACTGCAGATGCTCGAGCACTAATGCATGCCATTTAGTAAGCCTCTGTCCTGGCAAAAGGTTCGAGCTCTGAGTAACCACGGTTGTTGTTGCGGGGGGCTGGTGCGAAGGCGTGTTACAGGCTGCGTGTTACAGGGTCACATGTGGAGGATGGGAGGGCAGTCCTGAACCCCTGTCCTGGAGCACATTAGCCCTCCCTTTAACCCATCGCTGATAATATGGGCGCCAGTCTAATTTGAGTTTGCGCATCCTCATGATGGATAGCGCTCGGAGGAATACGTAAAACCATGACCGCTGTTTTCTACACGTTGACGCTGATTGGACTTGGAAGTCAAACCAGATCGCAGCATTGAGTTGATGTTTATTCATCCAGCCAGGATATTCAACGCCTCTGTCTTTAATTGGAGGCCGGCGAGGTTGAGAGTTGAACGAAGGCGGGATTTTATTGCAGCGTGGTTCAAGACATTTCATGTAATCCTGGTGTGCAAACGAGGCAACAAAATAAATAAATAAAACCTCGCAACGCCCGAGGAGAAAAAAATATTTGAGGAAAATTATTCCAACAAAAAAAGACAAGAGATTCCCATTGGACAGCTCTGGGTTTCATGAGTGTGGAAACACTCTGAGCGAAAAAGTAGAGCATAGCTGCAAGGACACAGCTCTGGATGAGTGCTTGGACAGACGGATGAGGAGGGAGGGAGAAGACGTCGTCCACTCATCCCTGTCACCACCTTCATGCCCTGTGTGAATTCGCCCCTGCTTACGATGCCCCCACTGTCATATTTTTATTCTGGAACCATGAATATTCTATGGTTGTGGGCACCACAATGTTCATCAATAGATTTATATTATAGAGGAACAGCCTCTACAAGCGCAACTTGCAGCAGGATTTTTAAGGTTGCGATTACAGTGCATCCAGTTGCACTTTCTGATGCGACTCCCTCCTTTGACTGTCACAAATGGTGTTAGAAGTTTTTAACCTATTTTATAACTATTTCAACTATGTAAATAATGTTTTATTTAGGGGGGGGGGGGCTCAAACGAGGCTCAAGCAGGCCATTGCATGTGGTGGATTAAATATAATTGAGCTTTTCCAATAACACATTTACGATAAATTATTTATCGCTTTCCACAAATTAGATCCTTAAAGCCATAGCCTGAAACATCAGTGACCTGCATTCCTTTACTGGTTTAATAGAAAAGAAGACAAATTAGCAGGCGAAGATCATCAGTATGAAATCACATCCTTAAAAAAAGGGGAAAGATTACCCTTTGGAATTACCCTCTGCTTCTGTCTGACACCTTCCAGCTGATCAGGGGAAGTGAAGCTGCCTGAGAGGTGAGTCTCATAGTGTGAGATCGAGCTGAGAGGGCAGGGGCAGGGCAGGGGCAGGGGCAGGGGGAGGGGCAGGGGGAGGGCAATGCAGTGCAGGGGCAGGGGCAGGGCAGGGGCAGGGCAGGGGGAGGGCAATGCAGTGCAGGGCAGGGGCAGGTGCAGGGCAGGGCAGGGCAGGGCAGGGGCAGAGGCAGGGGCAGGGCAGGGCAGGGGGAGGGCAATGCAGTGCAGGGCAGGGGCAGGTGCAGGGCAGGGCAGGGGCAGGGGCAGGGGCAGGGCAGGGGGAGGGCAATGCAGTGCAGGGCAGGGGCAGGGGCAGGGGCAGGGCAGGGCAGGGGCAGGGCAGGGGCAGATATGATATCGAGGACAGACACTGGCCGGGTGGAAAAAGCTTTCTATGTCCACCTGGCTTTTTTTTGCCCTGACCATTCTCTCTTTCCTTTCCTCTCCTCCTCCTCTCCCCTCCACTCCTCCTCCTCCTCCTCCTCCCCACTCATCTCCTTTTCTCTCCTCTCGTCTCCTCTCAGCTCTTCTGTCCAGAGCCGCCTGCAGACGGGGTTGGGATGATGAATCTGTGGCCGCAGTGTGTCTGTGTGTCTGACATGGTGATGTATCTATACTGGCCCTCTCCTCTCCGCCCCCCACCCTCCCCCCTCTACCTCTCTCTTTCAGCAGCAGAGGGGACCTGATGTTTAGGCAGAGCCTCCTCTCCTGCCTCAACGGCGCATCAGAGAGAAAGCGCACAGACCCAACAACAACAGAAAAAGGAATACTCGTTTTGCCCATTGATTTTCACTGGGGGCATGTCTAAAATAGCCCATCTGACCTTTTGGGCAAATGTTAGCGAATGGGGGAAATGGAGGCACAACCTCAGTTTGCCTCTCTGTCTTCTGCTGTCTAGCTGGGGCAGTACTGCGATGGGGTGGGGGGGGTGGGTGGGTCGAGGTCCCTGGATAACATGACAACAGATGACTCCAGGTTCTGTACCATACCTTCATATGAGAACAGGTGAAAGGCTTCACTGCCACCAGAAAAGAAAGAGAATGTGAACCAGCCCCTGCTCCCTCCTCTTAATATACCGCTCTCCTCTCCTGCTTTTACTAACAAATCATGCTGCAACTCAAACTGAGCACGGCACCTTGTCAAGGTGTGTAACACAGGGTCATTCCATCTTTCCGAACAGAACTTTCGGGCAGGGACATGGAGTAAGGGGGCTGGGGTGAGAGGTAGGAGGGTGGATGGGGAGGGGTGAGAGGGTGGATGGGGAGTAGTGAAAGGGATGGAGGGTGGATGAGGAGGGGTGAGAGGGAGGGAGGGTGGATGGGGAGGGGTGAGAGGGAGGGAGGGTGGATGGAGAGGGGTGAGAGGGAGGGAGGGTGGATGGATGGGGAGGGAGGGAGCTCCTCCACCCTTTGCCTGGAAGAGAAGTCCGGGCTCATTATCCAGATGAGATTTGCCCAGATGTGTGATCTGCCGTCCTGCTGGAGTCTGTGGTGACACAAACAGCCAGCTCTGTCCCCTTGAGCCAGTCAGGTGATGAAGACCACAGAGGCAGAGGCCTGAGAAACGACGGCCATTAAGCAACAAAGAAGGAGGGGGAGAGAGGGGGCGTGCGAGAGAGAGGGGGAGAGATGTGGCATCCCTGTCGCGCGGAACGTTACGTAAAGTAACAATTTCACCGCCACCCCCCTACACGCACACACACACACACACACACACAGATACACGCACACCTTCTTAAAATTCCAAAATGAAAATGAGAATGTGCATGCGCTGGCGCTTCACAGTAGCTAATCTGGCTGTATCCAGATGACGAGAGGCCTGCCACTTAACAGGGAGGGGATCCACTTTGATCACACGGCCCCGGGCAAACCTATCGCACAGCCTATTACACTACCTCATTTGCATACATGAAGGCTTATGGGGAGGTTGAGATCTAGTCTGAAGGGGCTTGGAAACCACGGCATGCCATCCTCACTGGTGGCAGGAGATCTCAGGGAAGACACTTACCTTCCCTCCTTTAGAACCTGATGCTGGTGGAATCCAAACTATTCAACATTTTGTAAGGTGTTGAGGGAACACTATGGTGGCACTATCGCCATCTTGTAGCATCGCGCCGTTCTAGCAAAGTTGCACAGGGTCCTCGTCCAAATGACACTCGCTGCGAAGTTGTTTACTTCGTAAACATCAACATGGCGCTAACTTTCAACGTATCAGAATGATTCGACTGATGCAAGTTAACCAACCGCAAGATGAGGAAGAGGAAGAGGAAGACTGGGCTAGTTTGGGATCCACTGGGAATTCACACGCTTCCGTCTTAAACCGCGAGGACCAAAACAACTCCATTCTACAAACAGAAGCCGTGTCTTTCTACTGCCTTCGAGACGACTCCAATTGGTGCTCTCTGTAGCTAGCTTCAACAATCCTTCAAGTCAAGTTTATCTATGACTGAGAAAGTAAAAGAGCTTTTATTGGTCCTTTCAAATGCAAATTGTTAATACTGAGAGTGGTTTTTGCGAATGTGAAACACGCTAACTACACCTTCAAACTCACCTCTCAATCTATCTCCTTAAAAACACCGGTGCACAATGAGTGGCAGTTACCCAAATGTTATCTGGAGCAAAAGGAAGTGAATGTGTGGGGGGGTGGGGGGTGGGGGGGGGAGATAGAGAGAAGGGGGAGAGAAGCGAGAGAGAGAGAGACAGAGTGGGAGGATGTCTTTGGTGTGTGTGCCGTGCTCGCTAGAAAGGAAAATCACTTTTCCAAACGTGGACATCAATCAGCACAAATAATTCCTCCAACTTTGTAAGTCAGACTTTTAAATGGCATTACATATGTAGCGAGGCATGAAAAATTAATACAGCAAAGTCTTCAAATGTCAAGGGTAATGATCTCCGCAGCGCTTACCTCCTTAGCTTTCTGTTTCAAGCGAGCCTGCTCTGGGTCCTCTTGCCTGGAGCGACTCTGGCGAATTAAGGGGCGGGGGTGGAGGTGGGGGGGCGGATGGAGAGAGAGAGGGAGAGAAAGAGAGAGAGAGACAGAGAGAGAGAGAGAGAGAGAGAGAAGAGAGAGAGAGAGAGAGAGAGAGAGAGAAAGAGAGAGAGACAGAAAGAGAGAGAGAGAGAGAGAGACAGAGAGAGAGAGAGACAAAGAGAGAAAGAGAGAGAGACAAAGAGAGTGAGAAAGAGAGAGAGAGAGAGAGAGAGAGAAAGAGAGAGAGAGAGAGAGAGAGAGAGAGAGAGAGAGAGAGAGAGAGAGAGAGAGAGAGAGAGAGAGAGAGGGAAGAAAAAAACACAGGTTAACAGCTGGTTTAAGGACCCCCTCATCTGTTGCAGCCGGCACAAAAATAGTACAAAATGGGAACAGGATACTGGGTGTCAAGGACATCGTATTTGAATTCATAGAAGTGCAAGAGCGAGCCCGCGGGCCCTGTGGCCTTTAAACCTGCTCCAAATCCTGCCGTAAATAAGACGCTCGCGGCAGGTTTTAATCAAAAGGGGGGAGGGTTATTAAAAATTGCGTCCAAGCCTGCAGACTGGGGGGGGGGGGGGGGGGGGGTGGGGGGGCACAGGGTGCGAGGAGATTCAGGGACGGTGTGTGTCTTGTCTTTGGTTCTGTGCCTGTCCCAGCAGGGCCCACAGCAGCACAGGACTCCTGAGCTAGATTGGCTTCAAACGCACCCTGTTCTGAAGCAAGACTGGTCCGGTGCCAAATCATAACCCTCTTGCCTAGCAGAATGTCTGTGTACAGTACTAATTAAGTCTATTAGGCAGTACAACCTGTAGTCTATTGTATTCATTTGTAGTCAAGGTTAGAAATATCACATGAAGTAACCCCTCCGCTCTAGAACGCCTCGCTGAACATGGGCTTCTCAATGAGATATTTCATTACCATCAATAATATTCACTGGTATTCTTTCTACTGAAGGTAATCAAAGAGCAGCTAGTTAGTTAGCTAGCCTTGTGGCGCTCCACTTCCAGACATTCCACACTCCTGGCCGTCCTCCATCTCTCTCCCGCTCACCAGCATCATGCACAGAGGCAGGTCCTGGTCCTGCCCTCCTCCTTGCTAATTGGCTTTAAATATATCAGGCGGTTCACGTACTGGTCGGTGTCTCAACTAAGACTAATGCATTTGCCCTCCGGTTGGACGGAGCATCCCCCAAGAATTGAGTCATATTTCAAATGGACACTGCTGAAGGAGGGATTATTTTAGCCCGGCTCTTATTTAAGAGGTCGACTTTAACGGGGGTGGGGGTGGGGGGGGGGGGGCTGGCATGAGGGAGGGAGGGAGGCAGAGGGAGGGGACTGTTTACAAAGGGGCCCGGTGCCACTGGCATGTGTTACAACATCTCCTGGTCCCTAGTTTCCCTCTCAGTTGGCAGGGGCCCGTGCCTTCCTGAAGTGCTACATGCGTTCATAAGCCTGCTAGCCTAGCGCAAGAAACCAGTCTGTTTTCTTATGATACTGCTTCAAGAGTACAAACAGTATATGCTGCAGTGACATTTTTTTATTTTTTGATAAAAATAATGAATGGGGAGACCATGTATTACATTTATATAACTTCTAGTTCGCTCTAATGGGTCTCTGCTTGGTAATACTGTCATCGACCAGGTTAGTGGTTGAGTATCTGTTAATGCAGGTTTCTAATACCTTAATAACCCCATTAAGACATCGAGGGTCGTTAGGCAGGGACATTAGGTCCATTCAAAATGATTAAAATAATTTGATTCACCTTGTGATGTTCCTGTTCCCAACGGACAGTTTTGATCTTTTGAACTCCAGGACACCTTTTTAACTACAAAGTCTCTGTCACTCACAGTGCGAACAGACCTGGTAGCATGTGCTACTCCTGTGAGGTCCAAACTGTGTGTGTGTGAGGATATATGAATGATGATATAGTAGAGTGTGCGGAGTTAAGGGGAGCATCCTGGTCCGTGATGTGTTGGGGGATGGAAGGAGAGGGTGGAACAGCCTCTGGGCGATCGGGGGGGGAGAGTGGGGGGGAGGGTGGGGGGGTTAGGGTGGAGGGGGCAGTTATGTTATTCCACCGAGGTCACACTCTATTTCTTCCGTTAGGAGTCTAGCACAGGACCACAAGACCAACACCACAGCACATTACACACAGACGTATTAGATCCAGGTGCTTGTAATAAGAGTTAGTTTATAGGTAATAGGAGCCTGATTAGATGTTTACATTTATATTTTAGATGTTTCGCAGACGCTCTTATCCAGAGTGACTTACAGGAAGTACAGGGACATTCAAGTAAGTAGGGTGAAGTGCCTTGCCCAGGGACACCAGGTCATGTTGCCACAGCTGGTGTTCGAACTGGAGATCTTCTGATTACGAGCCCAACACCCTAACCCACTACACCATATGACCCCCATTACAGACTTACAGCAGGCACAGGGACATTCCCAGAGGCAAGTAGGGTGAAGTGCCTTGCCCAAGGACACAATATCATTCGGTACAGCCGGGGGGTTCAAACCCACAACCTTCTGATTACTAGCCCGCTTAGCCACCTGACTTCCACTGTTTATTAAGATGAATGTGTTAATGATGAAGTAACTCATTATAAGCAGGTGAATCTAAAGAGTGATGGAAATATCTGGACACGAGTGAAGTGCAGACTAGTGACAACTTACTTTGGCTGCCTTGAGCAGAATCTCTCTCTCCTGCTCATCTTTCTTCTGCTTCTCCATCCTCTCCAGATGTTCAAAGAACTTGAGTTGCGACCGTACCTCTCCTGACTGCTCGTACCAGTCATCATCCTTGGAGAGAGAGGAGGGAAGAGAAAGCGGGGGGGAGGGGGGGCGAGAGGGAGAGATGTCCAAGATAATTAATTCGAATGGCGGGTATGTGAGAGAAAAACGAGATCATCAACCGCAAGTTTGGATGAACATACTGCATACAACTTTAGACACGCCTCCACTCAACCAGCCGTGTTCTTTTGTTTACACGGATCACCTTCCACGGTGCGTGACGCCTCGCGCTCAGGAGATCACGGGAGATGAGTGGGGTGAGGAAAAACAAAGTTTGTGGGTCATCAAAAAGTTAATACGATAATTGTTTACTTCGCTTGTGAGTGTGTGTGCTTGGCTTCCCCCCCCCCCTCCCCCTCCCTCCACCCCGTGTGTCTGCTTCTCTCCTCCATCCCTCATTCTCTCTGTGTGTGGCGATGTGAGGATCTGGGTGGCACGGAGCAGAGGGAGACAGACATCAGAAGGGCTGTCGCCTCGCCTTTCTCATCCCCCCCCGTCCTTTGTTCCAAGCTGAGCCTGCACTCCTCCGCCGAACGACTCCCCTCCCGCCGCCGCCGCCGTGCGCCATAAAGGCCGCTGCGGCTTTTTCGCTGATGTCAACAGAGTGGCTTCAGAGAGAGAGCGGGGGCTCTGTGCTTCTAACACGCCTCATTTACAAACCGCAAAAAAAGACAATACAATACAGGGGCAGCTGCAGCGCCACGCTCCCTTCCCAGCCTGCCTTCCTCCTCCCGACACACACACACACCAAAAAAAAAAATGTATTTCAAAAGTTGTCTGTGTTTCTCGGCTTCCTTTACAGGGGAGCGCAGTTTGGATTCATGCTTTAATATGCACCAATTAGATGTGGTAACATCGCTACGTTCAACGCCAGATGTTTATGTCACTAAAGACAATAGTGAGCCACCTGTGTGTGTGTGTGTGTGTTTGCTTGTGCATTGACAGACAGACTTAAGTGTAAAAAGTACTGGTAGGATGTTGTTGCTTATGCTAATTGGGCTGCGTGTGTACGTGTGCGTCTGTGTTTTCGAAACTTACTTTGCAAGCATCCAGTCTGTGCTGTGCGATAGCGGACACCTTCTCCAGAACGGTGCGCAGGCGAGACTGAGTGGCGTGAGAGATGAAGGTGGCAGCCTCCAAAGGTACTTCACTGACTCCATACTTCTTAGCTGTGAGAACCACACACACACACACACACACACACACGTAAACATACACAACTCTCCAAACTTTAATTGAAGATTCACCTTTTGAATCACAGCACGCTGTACGAATATCATACCAACAGTGTATTACCATCGGTATAGTTTCACCGAAGTGGTTTCAAACTTTCAGCAATCATTTTAGTTGGAGCAAAACTACTTTCTGAAGTGGCAACACAGAGGAGTTGAATCATTGTTTTTCCTCCTTTTTTAACAGTCTATACCATGAACATATTTTCTCTCTGGCTTTTAAATAAACCACACCAATTATATTAATCAACTCTACCATACAGTTAGAAATGTTTCTAACGAATTCAAACAAATAATTTTGATTGTTATGAGCCTGACAGTTAGTGTAACAATACAGAAAACATTTCCTTTGGGTCACAAGAGATGTCAAAAGGTACAAACACGAAAATGCTTCTATCCACTGAAATAGAGGGCTTCAAGGACCATCAAGATTTCAAAAAAACATTGCGGGACCTGGCCAAAGAAAGCTGTTTCTGGAAGTAAAATCCACATTCCTTCAAAAGCTGTAATGTAGGCCATGCTAGTACCTAGCTTAAGAGAGTTTACACTGAATTAAATTGATTTCCGGTCATTTCTATGAGTTTTCATCCATCTTTTCCTGGATTTGTTTGAACTTTTTGGGTACGCCACAGCTGCCCTTATCCGGGCCAGGGAACAAGCTGCACTCTGCTCTCGTCTCTGTGTGTTTGCGTGTTCTCCAGCATGTCTCTGTAGAGTAGGACCTCTGAGGTACCCAGGCACTATCATTTACTTTGAGAGGCTGATTCGGCAGATCTCCAGCTGTGCTTGTGTTCGAGTCCCTGAGAGTCAGTAGGGAGTTGCTGTTTGCGGTTTTTCACAAATGAAGCTTGCCTCCGGCTCAAGGACAAGCCTGAAGAACTATGAGGGGAGAGAGAGGGGGCGAACGAGGGAGCGGATGTGAGAGGCAGGAGGGGGGCAGAGCGAGACAGAGAGCATGATGAAAGAGGCTAGCTAGAGGATGACAAAATAAGAGAGAGAATGAGAAAAGAAAGGCAGGCAGAGAAAGAAGCGGGGGGGGGGGGGGGACTTCTTCGTAATCGACGTTTTACACATGAAGGACAAAATCGGACCAACCTCCACCAACCTGTCCAGCAGGAACAGCAGAGAGAAGGGCTGAGGACAGGAAGATCAGCTGTGGGGAGGCAGGGCAAAGAGGCAGGTAGGGTAGGGAGGCAGGGCAAAGAGGCAGGCAGGGTAGGGAGGCAGGGCAAAGAGGCAGGCAGGGTAGGGAGGCAGGGCAAAGAGGCAGGCCGGGTAGGGAGGCAGGGCAAAGAGGCAGGCAGGGTAGGGAGGCAGGGCAAAGAGGCAGGCCAGGTAGGGAGGCAGTATACAGAAGCAGAACAGAGCAGGGAGGCCGGGTATGGAGGCAGCAAGACAGACGGTGGAGGCAGGAGAGGAAGGCAGCAAAAGCAGGGCATGGAGGCAGTGAGTAGAGAGGTAATTCAGGGCTGCATTGTGTTGTGTTGCGTTAGAGGACCGTAGCGCTTCTCTGATTGAGCCGAGCTGGCAGGAAGGGGAGCCTCCCCTGGTCTGCTGTCAGCAGAGAGAGCACGGCGGCCAATCACTGACACAACAGAGCCAACCAAGTGCCACTCCCCAGCAGGGGGCGCTGTGGCCTCCTGCCCACGCCACACAGTGCCCCCAGAGGACAATTCTCCTCCGGGAGACGAGATCACCACACAGAGGAAGCAGGGAGAAGCAAGTGACCCCTGGGCCTGGCTGCTAATCCAAGGATACTTCATTGAGGTGTAACAGAAAGAGTACAACTGAACTCGCTGTTCTGTCGAATTATACCGTGTCTTTTTGTTTCAGAAGCCACCTATGTGACTTACTGAGGACAGTTGAGTTAGTTAGTTTGGAGTAATAACACTCGCTCACCCTCACACGTCTGCTTGACACAGATTTAAACCAAAACCTGGAGCATGATAACCTAAGCAGCATGTAAATACCGTCGACTATCGTCCCAGACCAGAAGAGATACTAGCACATGGTTGACTCTCACATGGACAGGCGATGGGAACAGAGAGCGATTCTGTTTTTGTCAAGTTAACGAATGCACACAGTAAAATCCTATGAGAGAACAAGCTGCGGTCTTGGAACTAGCAGCTCCGAATTCTCCTCTCAGTCTACAGGACAATCTGACAAGAAGCCTTCAAAAGACAGACCTATCAAGTATTTATGTCTGAGCCTGGGGTCTAGTAAGTTCAGACAGCCACTGAAGAATTCATTAAAGGAGGTGAAAGAACTGTTAAATGTACCAAATTTAAACTGAGCGGCCAAAAGAGAAACAGGCTTTGCCCAGGAACATCAGGGAAGGCAAATCAAACTGTCTTTAGCGAAGACACTACAAAATAGAAAAACAACAATATAAAAATACAGAGAGAAACAGATGGATTTCATCATTCACTGACACTGGCCTATATTCTGAAGCCACAGCAGAAGTTTGTAGCAGACATACTGAGAGTTCATATTAGTCATAACACACGAATAACGCTTGAATCTGGAAGTTCTAAGGTGAACTACAGCACCGTGTCGATAACTGTACTGAGCATGGATGTGCTTGGTGCATTCACCTCGCTCCAGGATGCGTTTGTGCAGCAGGCCTGGGTGGAGGAAGGCCTCGTCCTTACAGGAGCGGATCTCAGTTCCCACCAGCTCGGAGTTGGTTGCCAGAATGCGAGCGCTCTCCTCGTTCAGGTTCACCCCGGCCATGGACGCCACATCGTTGATGTCGTCATCATCCCTGAAAAATAAAAACAGAAGCTCACTCCATCAGATGGCTCAATGGTTAAGGCGTTGGCCTCATGATCAGAAGGTTGTGAGATCAAGCCCCATCTGTGACTATGTGACATTGCGCCCTTGGGCAAGACACTTCACCCTACTTTCCTCAGAGAGAATGTCCTTGTACTGACTGTAAGTCGCTTTGGATAAAAGCGTCTGCTAAATGACTACATGTAAATATGAACACGCTTTTACTTCAACAAATCACAAGGGCGAGTGGACCTGATCCAACCGTTTTTTTACGTCATAGGTTCATCATAACTGTCCAGTTTAGCATAAAAAATCATACGTAGCCAATTTCCTTTCACCTTCGACTGTGCTTCAGACTACCACACCTGGATGATACAATCCAATGTCCCTGAAGTACCATGGAAGAAACCCATTTTCCTTTCATTCCACATGCACTGGAGCTGTTTGTTCTTGGGGATTCAACGAAGGGCACACATCGGTAAAGACGCAGTCTATTTGAATAGGGCTCATTCCGGAGCCCATTTGTGTCAGCATGTGGTTAGATTAGATTAGATTAGATTCAACTTTATTGTCATTACACAGGTACAAGTCCAGGGCAACGAAATACAGTTAGCATCCAACCAGAAGTGCAAAACAGTTATTAACAACAGGGTGGTTGCCACGGGTGGTTGCCACGGTAGGAAGATTTACTGTGTTAGTATGCAGGCTAGCTGGCTAAGGATGCTCAAGAGGATTGTAGCTGCAATGATGAATCTGGCAATATACTAATATCAACAATCGTTGTTTACAGAAGCTGCAATGTATTATGGGCCAGTAGAGATCTCAGCCATTCCTCACAACCAAGCCTGACTTCTCACCAGTTAGAGTGCTTATACAGTATATCTTCCATTTTCTTTCATATGGATACAGCCTGGGGGGGGGGGGGGGGGGGGGGTTGTGAAGCGGAGAGAGTTTGTAACATAGAATCAGTAAAGAAGTCTTGATGTAGCGGGCTCTGTAAAGAGGCCTGGGTCTGCAGAGCTGCAGTGTTGGCTGCATCTCTACATATCTCCACCTCAGTTCCATTTATCTGAGCCAGCGTGTTTACATGTGATTATTTCATATGACTACCCCCCCCCCCCCCCCCCCACCCCAGAATTAAGTCAACAGGGATGAACAACAAACAGTCCCTGAAATCTTTCTCTAACTCGTGCTAACGTGCTAAGCTAACAGGGGTGGTGGGCGCTGTGCGAGCAGCCCCTCCCTGGCTGGCAGAGCCCTGAGCGGGCAGAAGGGGAACGCTGAGCCTCTGAGTGGCGCTGACAGCGGGCACAGAGAACCACAGGACCCACACAGGGCGCCCCGCTCCACCGCCCTGCACGCCTCCGCAGTCGCTCGCGTTCGCTCTGCCGCCGCTGGTTCCAACAGGGGTTACGTGTTTGAGGCCAGCTCAGAGGCCCCCCGGGCACCAACACACACACTCACACGCTCACACACACACACCGCTGGGCGCCCCCTGCTGTGGTCTTCCTGTTCCTGGGTAAGGCCAGCGACGCCCCTATATGAGTCCTGACACCGCGGCGGGAGGTTGACAAAGGGGATTAGAGATGGCCTCCACACCAACCACCTTCTCACCCAGCCAGAATCTAATTACATCGCCCTGCAGATTCTCCCCAACAACACACCACCATGGATACCCCCTCCAACTACACCCCCCCCCAACCCCCACCCTCACTACCCTCCCATTCTGTAGGACATCTCCCCCTGTTATAACTTATGGAAGGTTCCATAACTAACAAAGGGAGTCCGTTGGCTCAGCAGGTTAAGGAATTGGCCTCATTATCAGAAGGTTCGATTCCCGGCTGTAGCTATGTGATGGTGCGTCCATGGGCAAGGCCTACTTGCCTCAGGGGGATTGTCCCTGTACTTGCTATAAGTCGCTTTGGATAAAAGCAATATTGAATGAATATTTATTTCTAACTAATACCTAAACTGTAGTTTAAAGTGTATTTGCCGTTTCCAACAAGTACACATATCAAGCTCAGGCATGGCTTTGTAAGACTCACGTTTTTTCACGAAAGTAGCCTAACGTGCTATGTAGGTGGATGTGAATCTTCCTGAATAAATAAATCCTAATCCATTTTGAGCGTTTACTGTACATTTGATAGAAAAACCTGAAACAACAAAGGAATATGCTACTTATGGTATAGCAGTGTAATTATAATCGACATGGATAATGTACATGGACAAGTAAAAGTAATTTGAAATGAAAGGCTACTCTGCTCTTGAAGGACATGATCTGGTCGGGGGTGTGTAGACACTGCAAAAAATCAAACGTTATACACTAACGACAGGGACTGACATTTACAGGGTGGAACAAGATATGAAATGCAGAATAACTAGATGTGTAGAATATACCTCCGTTGTCCCTGTTAATAAAGGGGAGATGTAATTAGCTGGCACCGTAGAGGAATAGAGGCTTCTCAATGATTGGTTTGATTTTGCTCAGGGACATTCCACCCCAGGCCTTGTGAATACATATGCATGTACTTTCCATATAAAACTGGGATTCCAGCAAGGGCACGCCATAGGTGGGGAGTAGACTGCTCGGCCACAGCGTGTGTGTTTGTGTGAGAGTGTGTGTGCATGTGTGTCTGTATACGAATGCATGGAGGGTGGGTATCATCCAGGCAGGGACCTGGCTCTCATTCCTCCCCCCAGAGAGTCCCCCTGTGCCCAGGGAGGGCTGTCTGAGTAAGCCCTGTGCGTGGAGCTCCCACCCTCCATGCAGTCCTACTGCACACAGAGAGCGAGAGAAAGTGAGAGGACCTCCTCAGACTCTCCTCCCAATAGGCACAAGTGGATTCACAGGGCTGCTGACAAAGTTGTGTTTCAGGCCAGCGTGGAGTCCAGGCACAGTCTGTGTGTGTGTGTGTGTGCTCAGTCCAGTCTGGATTTAGGGGGTGGGTGGGTATGACCCAGACGTGGCATTGAAGGGAAGGATTTGAGGGGATGAGGGTGAGCTCAGGGCTGGCAGAGAACTGTGGGACGCGGCAGTGATTAAAGCGGATGTGGAGTGTTTACAGAGAGGGGGGTTGGGGGGGGGGTGGATGCAGAGACAGCTGCTTTCACTCAGCACTGTAAACTACGGACACATCCATACACACAGACACACACACACACACACAGACACACACACACACAGACACACACACACACAGACACACACAAGGCTGTGGCCAATCTGGGAACCCTACAAGCCCTCAAGTGTGTGTACTCTGCTGTGTACAGCTGGACCAGTGGGCTGGCAGGCTGGCTGTGATGTTACCACCCAGATCACACACACGCACACACACACACACACACACACACACACACACACACACACACACACACACACACACACACACACACACACACACACACAGCCACCCTGGAGACTGAGTGCTGACCAGCAGAATAACCATGTGCTGGAAGGCCATGCTGGAACAGGCTGCCAAATGGTTGGCTGCTTTCGTTTGTGACCAAGACCATAAAACAACAATAACCAAGCTACTAACAAAGTGTTTTATTTAAATGCACCATTGTATTATTGTTTTATTGTCTTGACTGAACTGCAGTTAAATTCCAGAGAATAACTATTGACTTGACAATTGCAATGGTCTTGTAAGTCAGGCATATATGATCAGATGAAAGGCGTCAGTAGCATCAGTATTTTCAGAATACGGAGGGAGGGAGGGTGGAAGGCCTGTCAGCCAAAAGCTGGTCCATTGTGCTGCCATGCTGAGAGCTGCTGGAGGGGCTCAGAGGTGCTTTGGGGGGGGGGGACTGACTACCATCACCACATCTCCCCCCTTCTCTGCACCACAGGGCTCTGTTCCAGCATGTGCAGGAGCCCTGGGGTCCAGGTCCAGGGGAGGAAACACAGAAGCACAGGTCCACTGTCAGCCCAGCGGAGGAGGGTCATGGTGTTCCTCCTCCTCCTCCGCCATGTTCCCCTAACACAGGCCGCTTCAACCCAATTCGCTTCGACTACAAAACATGCAATAAAGGTGTGTTTTTGGTAAATTGGGGCAGACGCACACACACAAACACACATACAAACACACACACACAAAAGTGCCGGAGGGAAAAGGTCGTCAGTAACAAGCAGGCCTGACAGCTTAATTACCAAGGCCACTAAAGATTTATTGGTTTATCAATCAGAGCCCAAGGCCTCTACTTTCCCCCCAGGAGTCCGGCCCATAGCCCATTGGCCCATGTGACCTAGACTCCACTCAGCCCGCTGGCCTGGTCACACAGGGGCCATCTTCCCCCAACCCCCATCCCTGACACTCACACACACCTAAACAGACCAGACCAGACAAGCACACAGGCACAGGACAGGATAGCACAGTTGCACACAGTGAAACCGAGCTAAACTCGCAGAGGAGCACACAAATACACGCACACGCCTGTGTGTTTTTACATACCATATGGACAGACACGGATCCACACAAAACACAGACACACGTGTGTGTGTGTGTCACCCAGCCAGGCGCACACACGCTGCAGCTGTACTGCTAATGCTGCTGTCGACAAACAACAGCACCAGCCACAGCCAAGATGCACCAAGCTACCTGGGGCCGTAATGGGAGCTGTGCTGTGGTCCAAACCCTTCCTGGTTCATTAACTGTCCATCTGAGCCGTTAATACATGAACAGCTATTGATGCAACAAAAAGCCTGTTCAACATTCAGCTTTATTGAGGTTTACATCTCATTGTAGAATACTGTGTAAGTTAATGACCCTAAATGGTCTACTGACTAAGAGGG
Source organism: Neosalanx taihuensis (assembly GCA_030340665.1). Lineage (NCBI taxonomy): Eukaryota > Metazoa > Chordata > Actinopteri > Osmeriformes > Salangidae > Neosalanx > Neosalanx taihuensis. The sequence continues at coordinate 2,065,511 of CM059295.1, forward strand.
TTTATATTGTTTGTGTGTGTTGGTGTGTATGCTGCTAAAGGGAAAATGGGGGGGGGGGCACCTGCTAGCCAGACAGCCATCGAGAGAGTCAGTCAATCAGCCTGCCAGTCAGCCAGCCAGCAAAACAGCCAGGCAGAAGTGCCAACCAGCCCGTCAGCCAGAGAAGGAGAAAGTCCTGGCCTTAGCTGAGAGTGTCGCCTGTAGTCATCTAGATCATGTTAGTGAAATGCTGCCCTCATGTGCTGGCTGTCCAGAACAGGCTAAATCCTTGTTCTCTCCTCTCTCTCTCGCTCTCTCTCTCTGTATGTCTCTCTCTCTCTTGTTCTCCCTCTCTTGTTCTCCCTCTCTCTCTTTGTCACTCTCTCTCTCTGTATGTCTCTCTCTCTCTTTGTGTTCTCTCTTTCTCTGTCTCTCTCTCGTTCTCTCCCAGTGCGTGGTCTTGTACCTGAAAGTACCGCCTCCAGGATCGTTGAGCTTGTTTTTCTGATTCCCAGACACCTGAACGGCAAAACCCCCGGGATGCCTGCCCGCCTGTACTGTGGCTCCTTTCCCCATCAAGCCTGGGAAAGAAGAGGGAGTGTGTGTGTGGGGGGGGGGGTAAAAAACAACAACAAGAGGTAATATTATCATCATCTGTCCCTCTGGATCAACATCAACTACCCTGTTGTATGAGGGACTACCTTTAACCAAGCCTAGCTCACAAGGGAGAGGGAGATGGAGGCGAAGCTAATGCTAAGAGTCTCCTCAGGTTTGGCTAGGGAAACATCATTCTGTCAATACCACTGCGCCTCACCGCCTCGCGCCTCCTTACATGGCTACGCCGCATCCTGCTCCGAGTCACGTTTCCGGAGAGGCACAAGGACTGCCAGAGTGAATTTAAACTTGATTTTAACAGGCATGTTCCTAGCCGAGAGGCGAAAGAAAGTATTTTTAGAACTTTCCCCCGCGTTCCAATTTATGGGCATAAAACAACCTACAGATCTTTGACTGTGGGCAATATGGGAGAGGGGCAGATTGAATTTGTATGCACCTCTGATCACACGAACGTGCACTCGTGCGCACACTCAAAAGCAAACATAACACAGGCTGAACAGTCAACCGATTCTACAAAGACCAGGACAGAGGAGGTCCAGGTAAAGAGGGTCAGCTGGAGAAGGTAAGTGTTTAAGAGAGTGACCGGTGCAGGCCCAGATACCCTGATGTGCTAGTCTGAGGTGGACTTGATGGATGCCTGGTTAGACAGACTCGGCCCCCTTCTTAGCTGCTCTGAAGGGCGTCGTCACCCACCTCGTGTCTGTGTAATCACCAGAGGCATCCGCATCTGACTGCTGCCTGCTCGCTTGACACCCTGAAGAAAACGAGAGAGCGAAAAACATAAATGACCCCCAGGTAAAACATGAAATATATGAATCTATATTACAGTATTCATCTATGATAAAACTGAATCGGTTTTTCAGTTCATGTGAGTTTACTGACATGGAGTCATATGGCTCATGGGGTTAAGGCCATTGAACGGAAGGTTGTGAGATGGAGCCCCCGCTGTGACTATATGGCAACGCAAGGCACTTCACCCTACTTGCCTCAGGGAGAATGTCCTTGTACTTGTTGTAAGTCGCTTTGGATAAAAGCGTCTGCTAAATGTAAATGTACTGTTTTATGAACTGGCATACAAGTATACAGAACAGTGCCTGATGTTAGTGTTGTAGGCTATGTGTGTGAGTAGGTTGTTCTATGCGTGTGCATCTGCCCATAAGACAAAGAGAGCGGGAAGAGAATAACAGAAAAAAGTAGCGCCAGAGAGAAAATGTGTGTGTGTGTGTGTGTGCATGGGGTGGGGGCTGTGCACTAATAGAGACACTTCCTTCCTAGCATGCAGCCTATAGCAGAGCCTCAGGCCCAGCCATCCATTCCCACCAGTTTGCTTTCCACTGCATATTTTTTACCCTTGTTTCCCATTCCCTGACACATGCTATATTACTGTTCAAGGCCCTGAAACAGATACACGGCCATTCCCCACCCAGAGACACTCCAGGGCTTTGGAGAAGAGAGCAAAAGAAAATATATTCAGCAAGCGTTGCACCTCTAGCCGAGCTGCGACACAGTTTTGAGAGAAGCCCAGGTAAAGTTTGTGGAAAGCGGAGACGGTCTGGCTCGTTTGAGAGTCGGCCGTGAGGAAGACAGAGCTTCCTGTACTACAGCTTGGCATCCGAGTTCAGCCTGGGACAGTAGCGGCACCAGAGGCTGGAGCTTACAAATGTTTTAATGTGTGACCTATGACAGAGAGGACACAGCATCGATCCAGCCGGGTCAGGAGGGGTGGAGGGTGGTAAGACCAATAACAATTTAGAGAGTGTGGGTGTGAGAAAGAGACCAGAAGGGGTAGAGATAGAGGAAGAGTGAGTGGGTTCTGTGCTGAGGTTAGTGGTTCCTCGTTGACCCTGAGTTGACCTAGATCCCCCTCTTCACCCACCGCTGGCAGCCACATGTGACAGAGCAGCACCCTGCCTACACCTGCCAGTCCCCAGTGACTGGAGGAAGGGAGAGAGAGAGAGAGGCGGAGACAGAGGAGGAGATCGACACAGTCAGAGAGAGAGAGACCAAGAGAGAACAAGACACACAGGGATACCACCCATGAACTGGCACACACTGTAACAGTGAGACAAGAGAGAAACCCACTCATTTACTGTATCAGCACTAGACCTCGCTACGGGTCAAACCCAATGTTCATATGTGGAATAATAAACAATGAGTATTATTCTTATAACTCAATGATCATGTTAACTGCATAGCTACTGCAATATTAAACAAGCGGGTCAGAAAAAAACCTTGAAATCCTGTTCACTGTAACTGAGTATAACAGGATGAAGACAGCCTCTGTGGTTTAAAAACAAGCAGCGTTTTCCCTCGGCTCAGCCCACTAGTCCTGTGACTCATCTGAGGGGGGTGTCATGCTTGCTCCAGGAGCCTGGCTCACAGCTATCATGACTCCTAGCCATGCTAACACACAGGCTCCATCTCTAATGCAGAAATCCTACACAAACACGGAATCTAACACTGGCGCCTTCATGCCCGCTACATGCCCGCTCCAGCAACCCACCAGGGCAGCTGTGTGTCCGACGGGTAGCGCCCCGGCCCCAGTGGGGGCTATGCTGTTGGGCTGGCGCGCACGGACAGCTGGCCCAGCAACGATGGCAGGCATGGGGGCGGTGGGCGGGGGTTTCTGCTGCTGGAGAGGCTGGGTCAGGGACTGCTGACTGTTGAGCAGGGACAACCGCAGGGCTGGAAGACTCTTCTGTTGACCACACAGAAACACAGGAAGGGTTCTTCTTTTTTTCCATGCACAGGAAATATGTTTTCTCTTAGATACACAACACAGCATTCATGTAGATTATAAACATTAGATTTTTTTCAAACTGTTGCATTTGTATGCCAACTACCAAAATATTGATGTTCACTCAGATAATGCCACAAGCTACAAAACATGATGAAAGCTTAAACTGTAAGTTGTAACGGACATATATGAATGACATCATGAATAATTTAATCATCTGATATTCTCAGTAACGTGTACAGCCTAGTGGCAGTCAGGCTTGAAACACTGGTGCAGGTCAGTCTGCGTCCAAACTATTCCAGGCAGGGGACTGTTATGACAAGAGTGACCTAACGTTGCATGACAACATCGCTGTGTTTGTGGCTGACTGGCAAGCTGGGTGGCATGATGTGACGCTTACCAAACTGGTGTAGGGGGTGCCTGCCAGCTACAGGCACAGAGTGCTGGGAGGGGGTAGGAGGGGGGGGGGGGGTAGGAGGGAGGGGAGGGGTAGAAGGGAGGGAGGGGTAGGGAGGGAGGGAGGGAGGGGGTATGAGCACTGTCATACTCAGGCTGGGGTCAGGCCAGGCCAGGCTGGAGTCAGGCATCCTGTCACATGGGCCTGCCTGCCTGTCTGTCTCTCTATCGGTCTTCCTGTATGTCTGTCTGTCGATCTGTCTTCCTGTATGTCTGTCTCCCTATCTGTCTTCCTGTATGTCTGTCTCTCTATCTGTCCACCTGTATGTCTCTCTATCTGTCTCCTGTATGTCTGTCAAAGGCTTCAGTTTCCATGCTGTACCCACCTTGAGGAAGGGCACCAGGTAAGGCTGAGGTGACGACTTGAGCTCCAGCTGAAGTCGGTTGGTGAACTCCTCTGGTTCGATCTTAGCATCCTAAGGGAGGAGGAGGGGAAGAGAGCAGATGAGCAAACACAGTCCAGTCATGGTCACTGAGGCTAACCTGAGCAGTGTGGGAACTATATGCACAGGGAGAGAAGATCACCTCCTCACAGGCATTTTTGACACTGGTATTAAAAATATAAAGAAATATCCCACTGGATTTTACTCAGGATTAAGATGCTGTACCATGTCAAGAGGACCTGCTTAGAGTTTTGTGGTGACATCTAGAGGGGAAATGAACACATGACATCAAAAAAGTATGTACAGAACAATGACTTTCGTGCTACTTTAAGACGACACCAAACATTTTTTTCCAGTTTGTGAGGCTCACCAGGAGGTCCTGCACGAGGGCCTTCACGTTGCGTGAGGTGTCGGGGGAAGGGGAGTTGTGAGATGCCAGTTTGATGAGCGTGGCCAGGAAGTTCTTACATTTCTTGACGTTTTCCTGCATCTCCTAGAGAAGTAGAAAAACCTTTTACCTAACATTCAAAACATCCCTATAAATCCACTGCATGCAACACCATTTTATTTACTGCATATTTTCTGCATTTGTTTTCAGTTTAATCTTATGGTTCTCATATTTCATACATTTCACTTGTTAACTGCATGAAATACAACTCTTAGGCCTGTACCTCACATACTGTATGCCCTGTGAAGTCATTTTGACTGCCAAATAACATATGACACCTGTCCTCAGTATGGTATCAGTCCGTGTACTCTAGCCTGGAGATGAGCAGTGGTTCTTATGAAGGAAAGGTTGATAGAATTGAAGAGAGAGAGAGGGACAGAGAGTGAAAGAAGGAAAAGGTGACAGGTGAAAAATAGAGATAGGAATTGTGTATGTGTGAGCATGTACACATTGGTGTGTGTGTGTGTATATGCTTGTTTGTTTGCCTGCTAGCGTGTTCATCTGTGTGAGGTTTGCATGTACCCAGCTGTGTGAGGCTGTGGATGGTGGTGTTTTGTGTCTGCTCATGTGTGTGTTTGATTCTTGGCCCGTGCCTGTGCCCAGCTGTGTGAGGCCAGGGATGGTGGTGACACAGCCAGCTTGCTGGCAGCTGTGACAGCGCTGGGGGCCCGGGGGAAGCGAAGAGGAGGAGGGGGACAAGGCGTAGCCCAAGCCCCACCCAAACCACAAAGCACAAACCTGGGAGACAGCAGCGGCTCCGGGGCCCGTTGGAGCACTGGTGGTCTGCGGGGGCAGGGCTGGCTGCGAGGCGGCCTGGGGCTGGGGGGGCAGGACTGCAGGGGCCTGTTGAGGAGCCGTCACCGCCACGGCTGGCGCCACGGGGCCCTTCTGGAAAGGCAAGGAGCAGACAGAGAGATAAACAGGACGTGACGTCTCCCTTGCAGCAAGGCCACAGAGAACAGGAGGGAGGCGGCATGGTGTTCCTGTCACATCGGGTGTCCTGACTTCAGCAGACATCGCTTAACAGAGATGAAGTGGAGGGTGGGGGTGTATGGGGCAGAGCAGCTCTTCCCAATAGTAGCCTCACCTGACTAGGAAAACTTTGAAATTATATCCAATAAACTAACACGTCTAACACGTTAGGATTCCCACCTTGGACTGACCCCTGAGCTTCGCCAGACCACCCACTATGACACTAAAAGACTACAAATGTAATCTATTCATAGACTATTTCCAGCAGAATAAAAAAAAATTCTGGTCAGGTAAGATAACTGTTGTTAGCATATAGAGTGAAGCTGATCATCGAGTGTTAACCTAATATTATCATGTCCTACCATCTAAAGTCTCACCTTACAGCAATTATCCATGGCAAAGGAAGGGGTTTGGTGTGAGGGAGAGGGCTGGGTATGGTAACTACCAAGGCACCATGCTGGTGCCCGCTGGCTCAGAGGGCACGTTGCCCATTCAGCCAGCCTGAACACTGGTCCAGGGTGTTGGCTCTCAGCCTCACATTCACACAGATAGTCTCTCTCACACACACAGCCCCCCAACCAGGAGAGGAGGAGGGATGAATAGGGCCCCCTCTGGATGTCTCTCCTTTGCCAAAAGTTTTGTGGGCTCAAAGAATGTGCACTGAGGGGCCACAGGAGGGTAGGTGGAGGAGGGAAGAGACGGCAGCTGGAGAAAGGGGGGGGGGGGGGCCTGAGGGTTCACTGCACCGCTGGCAACCCCCTCGCCAGCCTTCCCTGTCTCTCAAGCAGGAAAGCTAAAGCACTGTTAGCTTTTTAAAACAATCAGGCAGTTGGATGATGAATGATTTAACGGTCGTGGAAGGAATCTTGGGAAGCCTTCCGTTCTCCCTCGCGGTCACATGGAGAGAGTGACAGCTCGACACACAGGAGCACGGAGGAAGAAACCCCGGTGTGCTTTCATATCCCAGCTCTGCTTTTCCTGTGCTGATGCCACTGGAGCGTCTCAATGACATGATAGGAGGATCACTGTTGGGTTCTCTCCAAATACTAACCGCAACACGCCCTGTACCGCTGGGTGAGGGGTAGCACAAAGACAGAGTGATCACAGTTATATTTTAATGATATCGAAACCTATTTAAATGTATCTTAAGTTAGATAATTAGATGGAGATTTAGCCATGTCTCTGTTCATGGATACCATGGAAGATAACAGCATATAGGTGGCAAGCTTGTTTGCAAATTGCCCTGTTTAGTAGATAACCTTTGGCAAATCAGTTGTGGGTTGAAGTCAGAACATTGTGAAGGGAATGGTGCCACCTACTGGTATGTCCTTGTAATAGTTAGTAGCTTGTACACAGGTACTAACAGCCTCTATCAAATTCCCTTTTTCCATGCTCATGACTAGTAGTTGCTACAGATAGTGCTACAGACTTCCAGAGATCCATTACATGAAGATATCTGAAAGTAAATGCATCTGAGTTGTCAAAGCGCTACTTAATCTATTGTATTGGTTAAGTCCATCCAGGTATTTGACAATGACTAACACTTTATAAATGGTCATTGATCTTCAGATGACAAACTTTAAGCTAAAATGATAGATGATTCATCCAATGAAGCTCCGAGCCACATCATAATAATAAACAGAACGATTATGCGTTTCCCTTGTTTATTAAATAACAATTACTACAAATTACTTACTTATTAAGGATATTATACACCCCCCACAAAAAATAATAAAAATAAAAATCCAATACCTCATTCCATTTAAATCAGAAAACAATATTTAGATATTTATCAAATTTTTAAGGATATATCTTAAATATTTAAAAAGTATTTAGTCAATAAAATTAGAGATATAGCATAGATCAACTGCTGTTTTTTTTCCTGTGATCAATATTATTTAACACACTGAACTACACTGACATCTGCAGAAAATACTAAAGCATTTCCTCTCCGTTCTCTTCCTGGGATAAGTGAAGTTATGAGAACACACCGCTAGGGGGCAGACATCACCAATTTTAGCTCAACTTGCTGTTCAAATACCAGTCCTATTAACACTAATGGCATTATATATCCTACTTGCCAACTAAAACAGTTAAAAATAACTCGTAACTACCACATACCTCTTATCATCATATATCACAATCCTTCCACTTTGCTATTTATTTGTGTTGGGACTATTGAGTGCTCGAATTGCTAAAAGAAAACAATCAATAAATCACCCCAAAATATCAATCATCAATGACTATCCTCAATAAACGAAACAGATGAATATTTTGTGTGTTTGCATGATCCTCTTCCAGTGGAGCATGGGGTGCTTCAGATGGTCATGCAGGTGGAGGTGGATCTTACCTGTGGGGTGGTCACTCTGAAGGTAGTTCCCACCGTAGGGGTGGCAGGTCGTGGGGAGATGTTGTTCTGGGCCTGAGCCTGGGCCTGGGCCTGGGCTAGGGCCTGCTGGGGAACCATGACCAGCTGGCCCATCTCAGTGCGCACCAACACCATTCCTGCACAACCCAGGAGGCACATAGAATCCACAGAAACACATTGTTATCTTCTGAACACCATAGAATAGGTTTGCCTAGCGCTTTCTTCATTACTCATTGGAAAATATTGCACTTTGCAAGAGCAGGTCTGTGAGTGTCAAAAGATATGAGAAATGGTCAGAAGGTCATGTTGATACTATACTGTATCAACTTATCAAAGCTACACCACTGGAGTTAATGGCTGCTTAGTCAAATAATAAGCTAATTAACTCATTTTCCCACTGAAATAGTGCGAGTTATTTATGTGCCATCTTGATATGAAAAGCCTGGATCATTTAAAAGACTGACCAGACAACATCCAGACTGCCATCTTTGTGCTCCTGTCAAACCAAAGACTCTGGTCAACTGATGTTTGTTTTTTTGTTTTATTGTACAGGAGCTCCAGCAAAGTGACAGATTGAGGCAGACAGATAAAAGGTAATGGAGCAGCGGTATTGTCCTTGCCTAGAGTAGGCAGAGTTGTGTAAGGAACCATGGTGGCTCTTTAATGTGCCTTCTGCAGCTCTTGGCAACAGGTTCGAGACAAGAATACAGAAGGAGAGAAGACTGTGTTGGGTACTTGTGTGTTATCGCTCACATAACCCTCTCTTGTGCTCATTTGAGGTTTGCTATGAAGGACTACAGTTTTGTTTGAGCAGTTGACAAGCACACAGTTGTGAAGTGAGAGCTGGTGATTTGATTTTGGATTTTCTTACAACAACAAACAGTGCATGCCCATATGTATTCTATAACTTCAATCACACTGTCATCATTCATAAAAAAATAAAATAAAATAAACGTACATATAGTTGGAACAAACAAAAACTCGTTGGAACAAATGTACTGTCCCTTGTTTAAGGAGTGAGCCATCAAGTCTCCCTGAAACCTTACCCTGTGGGATGGTAAACCCAGGGGGCAGCTGGATGGTCGTCTGCTGTTGAGGAGGCCTGACAATCAGCTGGGGAGCTACGATCCTTTGAGGTGCGGACAGTCCAGGCCGAAGCTGGGGCTGTGTTGGTGTGGCCACTGCAGGGGCCACTGAGGGGCCAGTGGGCCTTACCATTGTCGTGGTAGTCGTGATAGTTTGCCCTGCCACACTTGGAGCAGTTTTTGACATCCCCGTAAGCGTTACAGGAGTAGTAACAGTAGTCTGGCTTGTGGGTGGGGGAGTGGGAACAGCATTTATTACAGAATTAACAGCAGCAGACTCACTGAACACAACAGTTTTGGACTGCGGGAGAGCATCCTGCTTCGAAGCACCTGTGTGTGTTCCCTCTTTATTGAAATTCCCTTGGAAAGTTGCTGCAGAGCCGACAGGTCCTATCCGTGCACCTTGCTCGACCAAGGCCGATAAGGTTGTGCCATTTCCATTCTGTACTATGCTTGCTACAATGTGACTAGGGAGTCTATGCAATGCAATAGTTGGAGTCCCTCTATCTAAAGCAATCGCTGTCTGATCTGCTGCGATGCTGGAGTGAGAAACTGTGAAAGTCGCTGTGTTTAAACACGCTGTAAAGGTCCGACTTGTCCTTTCTTTGTTACCGTTCAAACTCTGTATTCGAGCAGAAGAACTCCTTAGTGAGGCAGTGATGCGTTTTCTTGGTGAACCGGTGGTGGTGGTGCTGATGCTGACTGGCGGAGATGGCAAAGTTGCCTCTCCAGATGCAGGCTGTGTTGTGATGCATGCTCCATGTGATTGCAAAGCGCTCGAGCTCACGTTTACCCCGTGGCCCGGGCTGCTGGAAGCTCCCCCAAAGGACGGAACGGTACTCAGTGATGAGGATGAAACTGTTTTTTCAGCGCCGATGTCTTTAGAGTTGGTCTCCTGGTGCATCTCAGATTGATGTTGTCCTTGTTGTTGTTGTTCCTGTTCTAGTGTGGTGCCCACTTGTGCAGGTGGCGTTTTTCCTAAGTGGTGGTTTGCAGCTCCTGTAGATCCAACAGCTCTTTTCTCCGAATGGGAACCTGCTGGGTTGGTTTGGCCAACAAGCTGCGACTCTAGAGAACCCACCAGATCGCTCACAGCTTTTTCGTCCACCTCTGAAAAGAGCATATCTTCCAGGGGGTCGGAGGCGCCCGCCATGTTTCATCACAGAGCTCTGTCTAGTCTATGTTTCAACGATTCAAATCTTTTGAAAGAACCGACTACTGAATCATTTTTCTTAAAGAGCCAAGTGTTTGAATCACCAATACCTTGTAAAACACGGAGATCCAACATGCAGGGCGTGATTACTGTTTACATTTTAATAAACTTGACACACAATTACATTGCAGACATTTAGCACCAGCATTGAGTAGTTGTCTGTATCTCCACAAATCCACGGCAGATCTGATTAGAAGATTTGAACTGAAAGATTCAAAATTGTTTGTCGATTCAAAGTTACCATCACAATCGCCATCTATTTTTTTCGGTGTGGGTCAAAACGCATGCGTGTTACTAGGCATTGTGGGAATATATTTCTAAAAAATAAATAAAAATAAATAAATACATTTCTAATCATCGCATCAGTTCATGGGCGGAGGGGAGGAATAGAACTAGAAATAGAAACGAATAACCATATGTTTTGTATATATTTTGAATAGATTTACTCTTCGATGTTTATTTTTCGTTGAATGCTATGATAGATTGAAATGTATACGTGTTCCAGTTAAGAAATAAACAATAACGGTGCAAAAAATGTAATTGTTTGGTCAAATGGTGTTTTGATGGGAAAAAGAATCCAGTGATCAGTGGCGATTCCGCTGAAACAACATCCCACGCAATATCGCGATACCTAACAGTGACCCTCGTTTTGTATCACAAAAAAGAATACACATCACGTGTCTGGGCGGGGCGTAGCTTTATGGAATAACAGCTTGTCTAGGGGGCAACAACGGGCGCCCGGTATTATTGAAACGAAGGTCTCTTAAACATACACAGAACCTATTTCCCACCATTCTTTGCAGCGTGCGCGTGCAAGAAACATTATAAACGGCCATGTCGTGGTAGAAAGAAAGACCTGCTAAACATAGATTTAAGGATACAAAGAGAACATTTTTCCTGATATTTTGCGCCAAGAAACTGTATTGTCAACATATAAACTAAGCAGCGGACAATATGAGTGGAGGGACTCCCTATATAGGCAGTAAAATTAGCCTCGTCTCGAAGGCCGAGATTCGCTATGAAGGAATTCTGTATACTATTGACACTGAAAATTCAACTGTAGCTCTCGCTAAAGGTGAGTGTGTGGCCAACAAGAGTGGAGTCAAAGTCAGTATTTAGCTTAAACTAACGATTTCAGTTCATACCGGTGTACTAATACATTCGTAGTTCGCACTTTGTCTTGGTGTTAAGGTTGTAGCTTGACTTGCTAAAGTCAGCTAGCTTGGCTAACTAGCCTAACTGTCACGACAAATGGACGCGCGTGCACTTCAAGCATTAGCCTAGCGCGTGCACTCTAGCTTCTCTCGAGCTTAAATATGTTAGTTTAACCATTTGTGGCAGTAAATGGGTGCACGATGCTACCTGCACCATAACAAACGTAATCGTTTTTAATTACGTGGCATTGGCCACACTCAGAACTGTTAGCCAGCCAAGTAGCCCTGTAACGGGATGCGCACGCACATATGGTGTTGTGCTTTGTTTACGTCGCTGGGACGCTGGGAGCCTTTCATTTTAGTACATGAATTTACTACCAGGTCTAAAACTCACGGTGTAATTACAATTTCCTCGTGCAGTTCGTTCATTTGGCACTGAAGACCGCCCCACTGACAGGCCCATTCCTCCAAGAGATGAAGTCTTCGAGTACATCATCTTCAGGGGGAGTGATATCAAGGACCTCACTGTGTGTGAGCCTCCCAAAGCCACAAATTCATTGCCACAGGATCCTGCAATTGTTCAAGTAAGACATGTTTAAAGAAATACCTACTGTGAATGATTGAATTTGAATTAAATAATCAGGGTTCGCCATCTAATTCAATTGAATGCATAATTAATGTGGCGGGCAGTTCGATTATCAATGCATGTTGTCTCCTTATTTTCATCCCCAGTCCTCTCTGGGATCCACCAATCCTCCTGCATCATTCCAGCCAGCTGGGTCATATGCTCCGTTTAGCAGGGCACCTGTTCCCCCCTACAGCCAGTTCAGCTCAACCCCTTTGGTTCCCCAGCCTTTTGGAGGGGTTGTGGGAGGTAGATGCACCATTCCTTCCTAAAAACCTTCCTTTTCCTTGCTGCTGGTACTTCCACCATCACTCAAACATGTTATTGTGGTTCTCAGGGCGATCCAGCCCTCAGCGTGACCCTCTGAGGAAGAGCCCTACCCTGGAGCAGGCTGTGCAGACGGCCCCATCAGTTGTCTCAGCACCACCTGTTTCAGTGGGGCAAAGGATCCCAGCAGCTCCAGGACCCAGGCCCCCTACCACTGCAGGAAGCCAGAGACCCCCTGACCTGCTGGAGCAGAGGAGGGGTGAGGAATGAGGGTGGCCAGCCTGGTCCTACACGTTCTATTTTTTGCTTTATTGCATAATCTATAGTTGATTTGTGGAAAGGTAGACTTTAACTTCTTACCTTTTTGTCATTTTATGATCTATAGGCCCTGATGTCCAAAAACTGTCCAGACCAGATGTTGAGCAAGGGGGTGTTGATAACCGTGATGTCAATCGACGTCAAGGCGGTGGATTTCAGGGTAAATAGCTTGTTTTTTGAGTTGGTCATTGTTGTATATCATATAGGTTCCTTGAATTAGTGCTTAATTGAATGCTGATTATATTGCGAGCACATGTTATGCAAGCATTGCATGGCTATGATATTAAGTGTCCTGTTCTCTCTGTGCCTACCTCCAGCTGGCCCTCAGCCTGCCCGCCGTGGGCGTGGAGGAGGCCACCGTGGCAGGGGCCGCTTCACCGTGCGCAGGGACGGACCCATGAAGTTTGAGGAAGACTTTGACTTTGAGACTGCCAATGCTCAGTTTAACAAGGAGGAGATTGACAAGGAGTTCCAGAGCAAACTCAAACTGAAAGGTACGTCAGCTTGTATTTCATCTGACTAAATCAAACTGTTACTTTTAAAAAAACGTACCAAGTTAGCATTTTATTGGGCCTCCTTCGTTGAGTAATATTACCAGAACATGATTGTAACCATTACCAGAGCATTGCCATTATATTTTGGACAGCACTTGTATTAACTTAGTTCATTAGAGACTAAGCTAGATGTTATGCGGTCAAATACAGATGACAAACCAGAAAAGGCAGATAAGGCTCTGAACGGAGAGGAGAAGGTGGAATCTGGAGTGGAGACCCAGAACAGTGAAGCCAATGTTGAGGAGGAAGAGGCACCAGCATCCAACTGTTACTATGACAAGTCCAAGTCCTTCTTTGACAACATCTCTTGTGACGATACAAGGTTTGAATTCACCCTGTTGTATGTAGTTAGTGGTCAATGAGATACCAACCGTGTTTCACAAGTGGCATAGGAGGTCTGTAGCTCATGTTGCTGGATGTGCTTGAATATAATTCTTCTCGGTGCCCTCATCTTGTTTTTCCAACACAGCAGTCTGGTACATAAATGGAAAGCATATTTTTGTTAGTTGTTAATTAGTGTAGTAATTCTTTTTCATTTGCTTTCATAGGAAAGCAGCTGAAAGATCTGGTGGCTTCAATAGGTAAGGCTGAACATGGAATGTTGACGTATTTGTGTGTCCCTAAAAACTTCTTGGCTCTGCTATGGGATTCTGTGTTTAATGTCTTTGTTTGTTATAGGGAGCGACGGCAGACTTGGGCAGAAGAGAGGAGGATGAACTCGGAGACATTTGGGATCCCACTGAGGCACAACAGAGGCCGGGGAGGGTTCCGTGGCCGAGGGGGCATGGGCTTCCGTGGTGGACGTGGGCGTTCAGCGAGCCGAGGCTCCTTTGGCCCCCCCCGTGGAGCCCCTCCTGGCTTCAGAGGGGGCTTCAGAGGGGGCAGAGGTGGCCAGCAGTTCTCTGACTTTGAATACAGGGTAAATCATTCAGGTTCATCTGTTCTACACCCTAACACAGTGAATATAATAGTGTAATATAAATGTTAGATTTGAGGTGTTGTGATTTTAGTCTAAACTTGTTTTGATTTCTTCCAGAAGGATAACAAAGTGGCTGCGTAGTACCTCATAGGCAAGATCGGATCCAAAAAGAATTGTAGCCCTTCAAGGTCCAGCTATTTGTTTTTGTCTCAACTTCTGACAACAAGAATGAAGATGTACTCTGTAAATTTGTCACCAGCACTGGGGTTGACCGACTACAACGGGTTTGAATGCAGCTTCTTTACCCAGTTCCTTTTTTCAATCAAAGGAATGTTTTTTTGGAGAAAATGTTAAGCTTTGTTTGACATACAGTAATCAGAGGGACAAAAACACATGTAAATACCTTACTTCCGTGGAATTATTCAGTATTTTTGCATCTATTCGAGTTACTTTCTTACTGAAATTGTATTTGAAATTGTTCTGTTATGTGTAAAGATGTATGCAGAAGCCCGCTGATACTGTGATGAGTACTTCGATCACTTAAAAATAGCTTTATTTTTGGGATTTATTCTGTAAGGTATCTTTAGGAGCACTAAAATCCTTTGCATTTCCTGTTTGGTTACAGTTTTAAAATATACTCTTACTACACCTTGGTAGCCAGTTATCCAGTATTTCAAACATTCAGCTGTATTTTTGCCACGTTATTTTTAGTCGGAGGAACATTCTTGTTTCAGTGTTCTTGGGGTGTATCAAGTTGATTGTGGCTTGCATGGGCTTACTTGGCTTTTGTTTTAGAGATTCTGCCTCAAAAAGAAGTAATTCGTTCAGATATACTTGTAATGTGACATTATATACATTGAAAGAAACATAAGGTCATCCTGAATAAAACTTTAGAATAAGATGGGATTTCACTATTATGGATGCTTTGCCAACATTTCCTTAATGGACTGATTATCGAATGTATTTCGAGCTAAATTTTCTTTGTACCCCAAATATCGTGGTTTTAACTCATTTCTATTTTTTCAACGGGGCATTTGATTATTTAGTTATGGAGAAAACTGCTTTCTATCACTAATAGCATCAGTTTCATTTCTGGCATTGGAAAAATGGAGGTTAAGCAATGAATACTGTTAAGTTATGGGGCTAACAAGTCACTCATGTTTGTGTTAGACGTAGATGTATTATGTCATGTAAATGTCATAGAACTAGGCAGTGGTTACAACTCTATACCAGTTATGGCAGGAGTATCCTGTGACACGATGATTTCCTGTTCATCTCAGCTTTTCCACAGCTATGGATTTGACATACCAATACATTAGAAAGGAAGACCATCTCAAGGATTGTTAATTATTACTTGATTTTTCCCTCCAATTATAGCAAAAAAATGTATAATTGGTTTGATTATTCTTAGTTACACCAGTGCAAACTAAGAGTTTTGAGAACTTGTTTTGGAAAAACCTGTCTGGCTTTGGAATAGACTTCTATGGGATGATGGTTTTGGTTTATAAGACTGGGGGGGAATCAGGCCAGTGCCTTTTTCATATAGGAAAGCACAAAGGGTGCAAGGGGCTTGGTGTAGCTCAATGGGATCTGACTGCAGCTTTAGAGGTCAGGGGTTCAATTCCCCATCTGAATGTCACTTTGGATAAATGGCTAAATGAATACATAACATGACAAGAGTTAAGCTTATGAATAATTTGGGAAACCTCTGACTTTTTCTAACCTAGTTATAAACACCAGCATTTCTAATTGATAGTGTTGGTGTTTTTGTCACATGGTGGACGTATTCCCTACCTTGTCCTTGTGGTTCCATTGCAGTCAGTTGTTCAGCATCAGCATTTTGACATATTGTCTTATTTAATTGCTCCTCTGGTGTTCATCAGACTTAGCAGTAGTTTAGTGACTTAGGAGATCAGAATTGCGTACATTGTATTTGATCAGCATATTCTGTTGAAGACGAAAGAAGAATAATATGTTTGGGGCTTACTAGAACGATGGAGTTATGTCTCCTATAATAACTATGTACTATTTACTATGTACTATTAAGATGTACTATTTGATAGCACTACAAGATTAATCTCATTGATCTTAATGTGGGAGCAGATATGAAAGGTATCATGCTGTTGTAAATTTGCTGTTAGACTGGAAATTGTACAGATTCTCAAAGCTCAGAACACTGCATGACAGCCACTTAATCATTACCATGTCTTATCCATGAAAAGTTGATATTAAGTTGGGCTGTTGCAATAACGCAGTACTGAAAAGTTTTCATATGTTTGTTACCCCTCTCAACCTCTGAACTTGTAAGCAAGATATTGTTTCTTAACTCAGCATGGTGTACTTTCAGTGGGCTGCCCTCAGCAAACTGAGTTTTTACAGACTATTAAAATAAACAGTTGTTCAATATAAAGGCCTTTTTTTTTTTGTGACCTAATATGGCCAGGATTCACATGTATGAATTAAGATTTAGAACCATATAGGATTTAAATTTCACAGATAGAAAATAATTTGCAGTGCATACAATAACCAACTGGGATCTATACATTGAGAACTTTTATTTTGAAAGCGTGACGAATATACCGGGTTTTTCTAGCAAATCTGCTCCCCAATGTCAAGTCAATTTTACGCGCTTGGGTTTGGCTTTAGGGTACTTTCTTAACTAGTTTACCTAGTTACAATGTGTTACATTTTAATATAGTGATCGACTGTGTCTAAAACTCCAGTTTTTTAGGGCTTGTAATACTTGCCTATATTAGACGACCTGCACTTATTTTGAACAGGAACAGCGCGCGGTTTGTATTCAGCTCTAGGAGGTGGTGTTGCCTCTGGAAAAATAGAAGCTAAGTAAAGTAGGAGTTGCGTACAGTAGGTATATTGTTTTTTGTGTGTGTTTCTTTCTTGCTCTTTCAAATGAGAACGCGTCACATAAGAACTACATAGAATTACCTAAATTAATTAAAACCAAAAGTAATACCAGTTACTTTACCGTCTGCACGCGTGCAGCTTGTGTTTTACCACGCGCACATAGACATTATAATGTATATGCACGCGCATGCAGACTGAACTGTGACGTATGGTCTCGGGACTGCGCATGAGCTAGCTAGTAGCCCAAAGCTAACGATAAGCAATGAATAATTACGGTCTTCGCGGTCTGTAAACACACGAATGTATTAAGTCAACATGTCTGTAGTCTTCGTACCGAAAAGACTAAGAGGGAGAGCGAAAATCAACCAGGAAACAATCCAAAGAGTAAGTAAAACTCGCTGTACGCGATGCTAAGTAGCCTCTAACGTTAGCTGAACCATTCATGCCAGTGTGGGAGAAGCAAGAATACATAATAAAATACTATTTACTGACCGTATTTTGTTTTTTTACATGTACAGTTATTGGACGAAAATGATCAGCTGGTGCGGTGCATAACAGAATACATGCAAAAAGGAAGAGCTGAGGAATGTGTACAGTAAGTCACAGTTAGGATGCTTTATATAAACCCACTCCCTGGAAGTTACCTGTTCTGTTCGCTCAGCACTTCATAATTCCGCACGGAATGATCGATATTTATATATTCCTACTATATTTATATATTCCTGCTATTCCTTTTCATACAGGTATCAACAAATATTGCATCGTAACATCGTTTATTTGGGAACAATTGCAGATGCCAGTCCGGATTTGGTTTCAAACTCAAACGTACGTTGCCTAATAATTTTACATTACTGTATTTTATTTTTTATTATCCTGTTTTATTTTTATGTCACATATATGTTCTATGTTTGCTTCTGTCTGCCATAGTGAATTCTGTGTTTGTATATCTTTCATAGCGAAATTGATTCTAATTCTTAATCATCCTCACCACTGAATACCATAGACATTATAAAGGTAAACTTTATAATGTACATGCTGAATACTGCTGCATTGAGCAACTCATTAACATCTAACCTGTTAATTATCTTAATGTTATTTCCAGACATCCGACAAAACCGTCCAAACATCCCAATATGGCTGCCTGAATGGACAACATGGGACAGATGATGTCAAAACCATTATTCCTTGATGGACAAATAAAGGTTTTTCTTACCTTATGATGCATATTTGACACTGTCATCAATCTATCACACCTGGTCACTGTGTACCTGTGCCAAACCATTGTTCATGTACAATTACTAACAAAGGATTTTCTTATCTTATATTCAGCTCATCGTGCACCAAGACATTCTTCAACATTAAAAGTCCCATTGTAAGGGGTTGGAATCAGTTTGTGACATAGTATTTAAACTTTTGTTTGACCACAATATGCTACATTGAGTGATAAAGTGTGACTCGTAATATTGCAAGACTCGGTATATAATGAACTGCCAGGCAGTGACCAGCTGTTCTTCAGCTGAACATCACTAAACCTTTTATTATTTAAACAGCTTGTTAGATCGCCATCACCTATTGTTACATGTCAAATTGTCAACTGTAAAGAAAACACATCACAAATTAAATTGCTAGTCATTTTTATTCTTTTTTTTTTGTTTGTTTGTTTTTGCATTGCTGGTACACTTGGAAAGATTCAGTTGCCAGCTCAAGAGAACAATAAGCAACATAAGCCAAGCAATCCCCCTTCATATCTTCTATCAGGGTACTTTTTTTGTAGAAGCCACTAGTAAACCATTTGACACAGCTGAGAAATGCTAACAGTTACAGTCCAAGGTCTTTAAAAAAGGCTGCAACAGTTTGGGAGATAACACAGACAAAAAGCAACAAACCCTATATTTTGATTGTGCAAAGCACAGAACTATAAAAAGATATATATTTATATGTATATACAGCAAACGATTCTCTGTAAACATGGTAAGTATGTTAGTTTTCAGAAAACATGGTGTCATTTCATAAATACAGGCAACATTGGCATCCGCAAACATCACAAAGTTAACATTCTGGGCATTTAAATACAGCCCATAGCCATAGAAACTGAATAAACATGGGCTGAAAATACCCTAATCACACAATGTTTTAGTGTTTATGATGGCATATTTGGTAACCTTTATAGATATATGGTGTAGATTAACTCTGTAGTAAAGAAAAATGTGCTTTTCACATCTTGGGAAAAAATAATGTTTTATGTAATATGCCTATATTATACTAAGATACAGTAATGGTATGTAATAACATGTAAGAAAATACAAAAATAAGATTAATACTGTCAATATTTGTACAAGAAAAATATTGTATTTCAAAGAAACGAGTTAGCAAGGTTTTGGAGTTAGTGTCATTCTGAAGCAAACGGCCAATCGATGGAAAAAAAAAAAGAAACGAATGCGCTTCTGATCATGAAGACTTTACACTAGGGCCGGTCACTTTCCTGGTGATCAATAATCTCAGATCATTTGTTATCGCTCAAGCACCATTCATCTTCTGAACAACGCTTTGGTTGGAAAATAATATTCTGCAAGTGCTATTCATACCAACATGGCACATAGTTAGTTATAACTTTTACTCTGTCAGTTGAAAAAGTATTGTAGTACTCTCAAATTACACACCTCTGCAATGATTATTATAGTTATGCTGAGCCTGCTCAAAGCCTCTTAATAAAAAGAAGAATATTATTTATAATTCAACTTCAGTAATTTACAAGCTATGGAACAGTAGATAGTAGCTGTAGTCTGAGTCATCTTAAATGAGATTTGGCAGTTACAACTAAGTAGACACAGTATATAATTCTGGGTTGAACTGAGGCAGCCTCTCTTGACTCCAGCGACCCCCCACCCCCCCTTACATGTTTTCAGTTGCAGAAGCAAAGTGGGCGATGACTGTGTCAAGTTCACATGAGGAGAACACAGCGGCAGACTGATCAGCCATAGGTGTGACTGCAGGACTAAACACTGTTAGCATGAAACATGCATTGCTCACAGCTTACATGGCAGTTTACAACATGTCTGTTGTCAAATAGAAACGTCTGAACTTGAAAAAATATTTTTGGGGAAAAACGTCAAGCCGTTGAAAAGTACAATTCAACTCAGCCTCAGTAGAACAAATATTACCATCTCCGATTTACAGGCGCTTTCGTTACCAACGTTTGCAGCTTTGATCTTAGCTTAAACGCAGCCACAGATATTCCCATCCCCACCTTACCGTCACCTTGTGTGTGTGTGTGTGTGTGTGTGTGTGTGGGGGGGGGGGGGGGGGGGGGGGTGTAATCGCTGGGTCACATCAGTACTGGTGCAGGTAGGAGGGCCTGTGCTCGTGTTTGATGGGGAAGGATTTGAAGCCCTTGCTGATGGCTTTGTGCTGTTGTTGCGGTTGCTGTTGCTGCTGCTGCTGCTGGGTGTAGGGGAAGCCAGAGGACATGCCTGCTGCGGGGGAGCAGTCGCTGGCAGTGGACCACACTGGAGACTGTAACATCTGCATGGAGTCGCCCCACTGGGAGGACGGGATGTTCATCTGGTACAAGGAAGAGCTTGGATTGGGCATGGTGTTAGTGTGGGCCGAGTGTTGCCAGGGGGCCTTTGGTGGCCAGGTCTTTGTCTTGCTGTCCTGTAGAGACGCAGAGGGACGGTTAAAGGAACAACCTTCCAACAGCCCAAAATACACGCATGTGTAAAAGCAGAACATGGATTCTAAAAACAAAATCTCCAAGCCGCAGGCTGTTCAGATGCTAAGTCTGACTGTGACGCAAAGACTGCTGACCTGGTTGTTTTCGTCTCCCAGGTGATGGAGGGGCGGAGAGGGGAGAGTGCACACTTCCTGCTCCCCACAGCTGTGCTTTCTGTAGGTGGAGCACATGCTGTGAGTTCAACCAACATCACACTGTCTGAGGTTGGATTCGATCAACCATAACATTCAAATGTGACTTAGAAACATTAACGAACATGATGACCTGTCATAATACTGTCAATGAAGTATATGGAAGCATCTAAATCCAAAACACTGAAAAACATCACACATATGTTGTACGCTTTTGTTAAGCTTTGATGGGAAACACAGGAAGTGCTGCACCTTCTTTGTTTAACCGCTGCTACGAGATCAGGCCCAGAAAACATGGAGAACAGGCTGTCCCCATTGGCTGAGGAGGTCTCATCACTGGAGCTGGCGGAATCCCCCTGATTGGCTGACCAGCTGCTGTTGACCACCTCCCTGTTCACAGAGACGCTGTTTGTCAGAACACATTCACAGGTGCCACAGTCAACTCTCTGCCATCTTATTCTCACCCTTTCACAAGTCAGCCCTTGCTCAAAGGCATGTGTGAGGCATATGGACACAAACCATAGCGCGCGCACACAGGTGCTTTAGTGGTGTGAATGACATGATAATGGACAGATGGGCAGGCAGACATGCAGAGACAGAAAGACACACCGAAAGAGAGCAAGACAAACAGCCAATCAGAAGATAAGACGGGTAGAGTGACAGGCAGGCAGACATACCCTTCACTGTAGTACTCTGGGTGTGACCAGGTCCTGTGTTGCTCATCTGGGAGGGGCCAGTTTCCGCGGGCGTTGCTGGGCCGACGGATGTGCTGCACTTGTCGTTTCTGCTGCATGGCCTGGTTGACCCCGGCGACATAGCGCGCAAACTCAGGGTCCGACCCGACTGCATGTGAAAGGAGAAAACCCACCGTGAGGATTCCAACGCCATCAGCTTTTTCCTCTGTGGTTTTTTGCGCCCCAAAGCTCAATCCGTTTATCCAGACTGTCTACCATAGCAGAAACGGCACAATAGCCATAAGTCAGCTCGACACAATGGACCGGCCCAAGTCAATAGAGTCTGCTGCTACTGTAAAAATAGCCAGTGACACATTCTAAATTCAGCACAAATTGTCAAATTCATCACAACCGCTGGGAGGGGAAAACAGCTGCTACACCGACCTACATTCGATCTCCAGACACCAGAGATTCTGTCGCCTGCCTAGATCAACGAGCAGAACTGAGCAGATACGACTGAACTACAATGACCTCCCGAGGGAACAATAACAGTGAAGGATATCAATAAATCATTAAGGAGATCCTATTTAAAAAAAAACACCCAATAAATACTTGAGCTCTGTATAGATCTCAACTCATCTGCAGCATCCAGTTCATCTTAGCCTCAGCACTCCAAACACCCCAGTGGCTGCTGGGAATACGTAAGCACTTATTGGGTACCTCTTCTCACCCGCAAGATAGTGTCAGGGGGGAAAGGGAGAGGGGGGAAAAAAAGAAAACAGGCAGCCTGTTCCCCAGGCTAATGACTACCAGACTAATGACTGCAGTGTTAAAACAGGAAATGGGAGTGTCTCTCTCTTCTCCTTCACTGTCTTATGAACAAAACCGCAGAGTCAGCGTGGCTCTAGGTCTTCACCGCTGACAGTTCTGTTACATTGAATCCCAGGAGCTCCTGTCACACACACACTCTCATGCTGACTTACATTCACACTCTCTCAATCCCACTCCGGTTAATGGTTCACATCCATGTTATCGGGAATCACCGAGTCACATAAAGAGTCCATTGATTGAGTCAAACTGAGTCGTGACTCACCTGCAGGGTCAAAGGGTAGGGCGTCTCCCAACACTCCGAACACGCCCTCGTTCTGGTCCCTGTTAGGCCAGGTGTTATTTCGGGGCCCCTGAGGCTTCTGGCCCAGCATCTCAGACATGACACTGTCCATGTAGGTGCTGACCAAGCCCAGGCTGTAGAGGTCAGAGCTCAGGTCAGGCAGGCCAGGGGAGCCCCACTGGCCGATGGGCCCCAGAGGGGACAGCCCTCCTGGGGGGCCCTGAGGAGCAGGAGGAGGGGGCTGCTGGCTGGAGCCACCCAGCCACTTGCTTGGCACTCTCTGCTGGGGCAGGGCCTGCGGCGGGGGCTGCTGATTGGGCAGCTGTGGCTGCTGCTGCTGCTGCTGCTGAACCATGGGCTGTAGGAGGTGCTGATAGTACTGCAGGGTCTGCTGGGAGGGCTGCTGAGGAGGGGGCTGCTGCTGGGGGGGCTGCTGCTGTTGTTGTTGTTGTTGTTGCTTCTGCACAGGCTGCTGGGGAGGGGGCTGGTTCTGGGAGGGAGGCTGGTTCTGGGAGGGGGGCTGCGGGGCACCGTGAGAGACAGCCTGGCCAGTGGGAGGGGCTCCGGAGGGGGGCTTCAG
This sequence comes from Neosalanx taihuensis, assembly GCA_030340665.1. NCBI lineage: Eukaryota > Metazoa > Chordata > Actinopteri > Osmeriformes > Salangidae > Neosalanx > Neosalanx taihuensis. The sequence goes on from CM059295.1 coordinate 2,088,698, forward strand.
GTCGGCGGCATTGGCAGACGCCACAGAGTTCCTCCTCTTGACCAGCGGAGAGGCCTGCTGGGACTTGCCCATGTTGAATCCTGAGAGAAAGTCGATGACGTCCTGCATCTCCTGGTCTGTGGGCAGGTTCATGCCCTGGTCGTCCGACACTGAGCCGTTAGCCAGCTGGGGCTGGCCCGGGTCGGGAGGCCCAGACAGGCTCCCCATCTGCAGGATGCTCTGCAGTCTCCCGTCAGCTTGGCCTAGACTCTTATGCTTTTCCTCGCCACTGCCGGCCACCAGCGAGCTGCGAGACGGAGTGCTGGGGATGGAGTAGCTGCCCCCGCTCCCCCCCGAGCTGGAAGAGGCTTTCTTGGTGAACTTGGAAGTGAGTTTGGAGATGGTCTTAGGCAGGCCGCTGGAGGCTTTGGAGCCATTGCCGGAGGGCAGGTCCACCTGAGCCCCGTAGTCTGGGACGTCCCGCTGGAGCTGCATCTGGATGGTGGGCAGGGCCTGCTCCCTGCAGGGGGGAGAACAGCAACACCACCCTTCAATAACACAGGAAGCATGGAGAACTAACAGGATCATCTCTGAAGCCTAACCTTCCTCAAGTAAAAAAAAAATAATAAAAAGACTCAAGAATTAGTGTGACATTATTTTATAGTTCCACGGTAAAGTCCCATAGTCCGACCTTAGCTTCTTTTTATTGACCCTTCTGTCTGGATATGCAAACATCTGCTGCGGCAGAGTTCTGTTTGTTATGGATGCGTAGCTGTGTGATTGGCTGCACACACTCACTTCCTCTCCTTCCACCTGTTGATGTCGAACACAGCGGTGTAGAGGACGTCCACCAGACCCAGCGTCTTCTCTGGGTCCAGGCTGCGCTGCAGCAGAGACATGGTGGCCGGATCCTCCTTCAGACACCTGCGGGTGGGAATTCATTCAGGATTAAGACGCTCCACTGCGTTCATGGAACAACGCTAATCTCTTTGAGGTGTTCTTAGAACGTAATTAGGCCAGAGGTAGCCGGGATCATCTAGCTACGTTTTGGTGTTGTGTTTTACAATTCAACCACGGTGAGCGGTTACTGGGTGAGTGATGAGGGTGGACAGCAGGCCTGGTCAAGGTCTATGGAAGCAGGCCTCATTTAGCAGTGAGACCCTTAAGTAAATCACTTACCAAGTGGAGGGCACTTGGACCACCACCCTGGTTCCCTCCAGAGTGATCTGGGGAGCGTAGGCCTCCTTGTTCTCAATCTGTGCCGTGTCAACAACCACCTGTGCACGTGCGCACGCAAACACACACACAAAGACACACACACACACACACACACAGAGGGAGAGCTGTATCAGCATAGCTACTAATAGACTGCATTTTTCACACGTTGTATTGCGCTGGTGCAAGCAGTCTTTTTTAGAGTACGTTGGTCTTTTTTATCTTAAGACGTTAAGTCAAAGCAACTAGAGCGCTGATATCTTCCCCCAGTGGAACACCCAGAGTGCCTCCTTATCTAGGACTGTAACACTAAATGACTTAGGAAATAAAAGTGCATTGCTTTTTGACCAGGAGGCGCATGTGGGAGGCGATCAGGGGAAAGCCGCTTGAAGAGACTGAAAAAGAGACGGACCTCGGGGTGAGAGGACAGGCAGACTGAAAACAAACAGCCTCGTCTCAAGCTAGCCTGCCATTTACCCATCCTTTGAAAGAGGCTTTACCTAGAGGCACTCACTCACACACACACACAACACAACACAACACAACACAACACAACTGGGTCACGGTAAGGGAGGCCTTGCTTCCTGTATTACAGGAAGTCGGCCAGCCTATTGTTATTTATAGAGCAGGTGTATCCTGGAGACCTCGGGCTATCGCACAGCTAAGGTCCGTCACGCACACATACACAGCAACAACAAAAAAGCCAAACAAGGAAGACGATAGACAATGTTTTTCCTGGAAAGTGTCAACTTGGGAGTAATGGCTTTGAAGCAGGACTGTTGTGTAGCTAAGCTGTTATGACAACTCTCCCTCCGCTTCTAAGCTCTGATAAGGAGTTCATGTAAAGCCTGACCATCCATCACAAGGTTTTTGTTTTACATTTGGCCCCGCTGGCTTGCATGAATAAGGAGAACACTCCATGTCCTCGTCCAACAGACAGCCCCCGCCAAGTAGACCACACGGGGCGGGGGGGGGGCTGCAGCTCTGGAGGATCCACCTCTGCTGGGAACAGCAAGGGGAGCGCTCGCGAGATCCACCCGGGCGACCCTGTGCCTCGCCCAGACAGAGCAGGAATGTGAGCCTCCTTTGTGTGTCTACACCAGGGTTTGTTTGCGCCCCTCGGCCAGTCAAAAGGAGTCCTACATAGCTTCCCACCTCACGGACAATAGAACTACATGTTACAAAAGAGACTCGTACAGCCACAGACGAGAGGATGTACCGTAAATAAGATCATTTTACAATGCTGCGTGTGTGTAAAATAACACTAACATTAATGAAGAACCCAGCCTCACTTCAGCATGCTGACTGTTGACTGAACTATTAACATTCTCATGACCTGGGAGTTTTGTGGCAGGTCAGTAAAGGACCAATCACACGATGAAGATTAACAGGTGAAGTCTGGTGCCTGTATACTAGCCAGCATTAAAAAAATAGATAATTCCCCACATCCCCTCTCCCTTCTTGGTAACCTGGACTATAAACACCCCCACCAATAACAGCAACATCAACAATCATGGCATTTGCAGTCCAGATAGTGTACGTCAGGGGTCTCCAATCCTGGTCCTCGAGGGCCACTATCCTGACAGTTTTAGAAACCTGACTGTTTCCCTGCTCCAGCACACCTCCACAGAGCTTGATAACGACCCTTCATTAGAATCAGGTGTGCCGGAGCAGGGAAACATCTAAAACCTTCAGGACAGCGGCCCTCGAGGATCAGGATTGGAGACCCCTGGTGTGCGTTGTGGGTCGTCCCTGTACTCACCAGCCCTGCCTGGGCGAACAGCAGCTGCACGGCCGTCTTGCAGGCCCCTCTCCAGCTGGAAGGGCACACCTGGTTGAGGACTTCGGTAACGGGGGAGTCGTCTCGGGGGGTCACGCCGTTCTGACCCAGCGCCTCCTTAATGAGCTGCAGCATGGTGTGCTGATGAGACACAGACAGAGGCGGCCAGTGAGACGGGCTAGCAGGCCCGTGCAGAAACACTGGGACACAGTGAAGCATTGTCCTGATGGCTCCAGAGACCCACAGCCCTGCTGGGATGAACACTCAGCCTGGGTGGAATCTACACACTGGAAAGATGGCAGGGGACAACCAGAATTGTTCAATCCCGGCTACACAACATTCTGTTTCTACCATTTAGTTCTTCAGGAATACTAGGAAGCTTTTTACATGAACAGCAACATTTCCAAGGCCAAGACACACATAACTCACCAAGAACCCCAAACAGACCTGACCTTCCAAATGCCCCACTGCACAACTGACAGGGCAAAATAAAGCACACTGGCCTGAACGAAGGTCACGCAATACAACATGTGAGGAAACCGCCCATCATTGTGGTAGGTGTGGGTCAGGATGCTTTGAAGAGTGTGTGCTTGGTGGGGAGGGGGTGGGGGGGGGGGGCAGGGGGAGGACGTACTGTTTTCAGTTTGAGGTTCTCGGCTGCTGACTCGTTGAAGGACACGCCTTTCAGGAAGTGGGAACCGATCTGAACCGGGATGGTAGGCAGCTCACACTGGATGGGCTGGGAGGTGGTCTGCATCCTGCCTGCCTGCTGAGCCTCAGCCTCACTGCAGCAGCCCTGCACACACACACACACACACACACACAGATGTAACACACACACGCAATGCATGGACAATGGACACACAGAAAAACCAACAGGCACACACAAATGGTGCGGCGCATATCCCCATCACAGTCTGTCAGATAACGTTATGTACTTCAGCTCTACAGGGCGTCAGGTTGAGCTGGGACCTACCTGCAAAGCTGACTCCACAGACTTTGGACTGAGGTGAAAGCCAGCCTTCAGTGCATACTCACTGTGGCCAAGGCTTTCTAGTGCTGCTTTATAAGCCTGGAGAAAACAGCAGTGGGGACAGGAAGAAGGGCATCAGGGCGATGTAACTAGGTCACTTCCAAACTCACCAAGCACACTGGCTTGAAGCAGAGCTCATGAAGAAGCCTCACCTGCAAGGCGCTGTCTATCTTCATGTTAAGCTCCTTCAGCTGGTGTTCAGGGATGGTGATGTTGTTGGAGCAGAACAGCTGCTGGACCTGCAAGCCTGCCAGGCAGCCATCCCGACCCCGCTCCCTCAGCCGGCCTGTAGCCTGGAGCAAGCACACACACATTAACACACACACACACACACACAAGCAGTCCAAGGAAACACAGTGCTTTCAGGTCATAGGTACAAATAGGCAGATATACGTAAGGTTTTTATTATTTATTTTAAGTTATACATGTGTCCATTTATCTACATGACGAGAGACACCAGGATTCAAATAAGTGGCCAGAGGACATTGACTGTAACCAGGTTAGTGTGTGTGTAGGGGGAGCCTTCCTGCCTCTGCCTGAGCTCCACACACAGCAGAGAGGCTGAGGCCCATAACCACATCACAGCACATTCCATCAGGATCTCCAGCCTCTGTCCCTCCAGGGCCCAAGCACTCCACATGCCACAGCTTAACAGATCAATCAGGTCCCTATTCTCCATTCTGCCTCACTGTACATTACAAAGCTCCCAAAATGAGCCAGAGGAACTGATTAGCTGACGGATTAGCTAGCTCCCCTCGCAAAATGGAGCTGGGATTTTTAGGATGGTCAAGCATGGCACTGCAGATCCATATACACAAGCTTTATTAAGAGGAAATTGGAAATTGTGGCTGGGTGAGATTTGCAGCCGACTACATTTCTCTGGAATGTAGAACAGACAGGGCTTTTCACCTCCAAGACACCAAACCCCATTTCCCCAGCAGCCAGACCAGGAAACTCTGGGGGCTCCTGGGGGGGTGAGTTGCCTCCCTGCATACCTCTGCTGCACCCTTCCATGAGCGAGAGGCCTCCTCCAGTTCGGTGAGGGGCCCAGGGCAAGCGCTCTGGGAGCGGGCGTTGGTGCGGCGCTCTTGGGCCTGGGCCAGGGCCTCTGCCAGGCAGGACTGGGCCACAGGCTGGACCTTCTGCAGGGCCTGGGACAGGAACTGGAAATGAACCTGCATCACAGTCAGGAAACAGCGACCCAGCACCTGGAACACATCAACCACAGAGCAGCAGCCATCAGTTAGACAACATCAGAGGAAATGAAAACAGTAAGAGTCAAGGTTTCATTATGATCTCAAATCCCATTTCCAAAGGGAGAAAGGCGAGGAAAATTAAGACTTTTATTATATTCATAATATATATAACTTTGTATGTCCTAAATAGACACATAATTAACGTATTAAATTAACATTTTCCGTAGTAAACTGGACAGTATGTAGCCACAATATCCCTCTACATGACAATGTGACTTGAGCTTGTTTGACTTCCCAGAAAACACGTGGCTGTGAGCCAAGAGATGACAAGTCATCCCAGGCATTCCACATTTTCATAAGTGAGCTGCTGTCGCCATTAAGGTCTGCTTCAGTGACTGTTGTTTGTCCCAAAATAGACCTCCGATTTCTTCGATTAATCATAATAAGATTTTCAACCCAGAGTCACATGCTTCACCTAAATCTGTTGCCTTTAGGACGTTTCCCTTTATAGGAACTGCAAGACGCAGGACACAAATTAGCCAGGAAAAAAAGACGTCAAAACATTGTAAGATAGCAAATGAGAAAACACCTTAAATTAAAAGAAATGAAACTAGCACAGAATTTTATTTTCTGAAACAAAACTTTTCCAGACTGTCCCCCATTTCAACATGGCTACTTCACTAGGACAACAGAAAACATTAGAGTCACTAAATATTATATATATAACATATAGATAAATGACACTAGATGCTGTGTAACCTGATCTGTACTAAGGCCATTTGATGACGTTCTCAATAGAACCTACTACAACAACGGCCTGCAATATAAACGTCAGCATCTCATAACTTAAATAACATCTACTTCCTTATTAGGGAATGTCACTCCTGCTATAAATCAAAGCCAGGCACTTAGTTTAAAGCGCTAAAAATCAATACTTGTGATAAAATGAGAATCAAAACAGCTGGCTATGTGCCTTCAATCCTAGACATTACTGGTAATTGTTGAGCTCATTTTTCCACAGGGCGGCAGGCCAGACTTGTGGGGAACGGGCCTCCCCTGTAGCGCCCAGAGGGTGATAGAAAGGTCCAGAATGAGCAGTCTGGACTGAGGGGAGAAGCGTTTGTTGTTGTCCAGTTAGCATAAACCAGAGCAACAGGACACCTAAGCAGCGGGCTCAGGCATCAGCAGGGCTTCTTTTTCAGGTACATGCTTAAAATATCTCTGGGCTGAGTTGTAAAGACAGAAATATGTCGCTCTGGTTCAAAGTAGACAGGAACAACAAGGCCAGGCCATCCTCATTCTTCAACAACACATCATGGAAAAAAAGGGGGTGACAGTAAGCAGGGCTGAAGCCTATTAGGGAACAGTGCCTCATTGACATCAGTCCAAAGCAGACCGGAAGGGAATGCGTCAAAACATGCAGTACTGGTTGGCGTCGAGGACTTAGCATGATGTGAGATATGTGAGGAGCTAATGCTGTGTCGCTAATCTCAGTAGAAACTGTGGTAACATGTCACTCTCAAGGACGACACATACACACACACATACATACCATCTACTGGATCAACAATCAAGACTAATAACAATATAAAAAGTCCCCCTTTTACAAATTTCGTACAGGATCACCACAAGGCAGGCATCGGCTTGTATCGAGACTGAAGTGAAGACGAGGCTACAACAACAGATAATTAATCACACATGGCGCATGCTGCACTGTCCAACATTCTCCTGGAAAATATGAGGAATACGACTGCAGCCAAGAACCTTTAGTCTTATTTCAAACCAAAACACAAGAGTGCCGAGAATAAAACAGATCAGAAATGTTGAAGGAAACTGCCAAAGTTTCTGTAACTTTGAAATCTGTACAGTAATTTTCCAGGAAAAGCCTTAGTGAAAACAAAATGGCATGCCACAGCGCCCTGTGTTCTAATGCCTGTCTGCAAAATGGTCATTCACTTCAATGATCTGTATATCCTAGTTATGATGGTGTAACGAGGCCGTTTCCTAAAGACGACACCACAAGGGTTAATGTGGGGGACTCTGCGTACATTCACCTCAGATGGCTTTATGTTTGGACACTGTTTGAATGTTCCCATTCATCAAACTGACCGCAGCTCGTCACAAGAAAGACACTGCCTTGAGAGTTTAAACTACCGGTAATCTGTCAACAGACAAGGAATGCTACAAGACAGTGGGCAGTCACTCAAGTATACCAGGTATGCCTGATAAGACAGCATAGGACCACATCTGATTTAGGAACCAGCAGATGATCCAACAGAGAGGAAGGCAGAATCCAGCAGCAGAATCAGAACAGGGGTTTCCAGGGATTTTTCCAGCCATTCTGCTTGTACAGTTGTCTGCCTGATCAGGCATCGATGGCCTCCAGTTTCAGAGCTCCCTTCTGACCACACACTTTCTTCCTCTGCGGTTTCGCTCATGAGCTCGCTAGACATCCTCTTAATAAACCGTGACATTTTCACGCATATTTGGCAGCTGAGACCCTCCGAGCAGCCGGAGTGCAGCTCAGACAAAAGAAGAAGAAAACCGCTTTGTTTTCCACACTGACTGGATTTCTTGGTAGAGGGAGAAAAGGAAAAGGAAGATTTTTTTTTCATACAGCCTCACATTCCAGATTCCCCTAAACTCCCCAAGTTTTTTAATTTTTGAAATCTTTTCTACGTCTTTATTTATTTCTGGGAACAGTTGCCAGAGCACATTCTTAGACTGACGTTGAAGAAACGTTATCGGTCACGTACACGAATGCTGCTGGTGACATCATCAGTATCAGTTCAGGCTCTACTCCATTCTGGCTGATTGAGAAATACTAAGAGGACGATGGTATCAGCCAATAAATAGACATAGCTGCAACTACTTTGGTCCTTCAGTCAACGATATGACATGTTGTACAATATTTTCAGTCACTGAAAAAGCTAACTTCATGTCCAGGTCACAGCTGCAATAAAACAATTATCGTAGGTCTACAGTTTCAGAGTAGTACAACAAGCAAACAATGATGCTTTCAAAGTTTCAAACTAGTCAAGCCCTGTGGTAACAAAGGGACCTTTCAACCAAGACAATCCCACCCTAAGTGTATTTGGTATCCAGTTTTATCTACTCATACAGTTTGGCATGGACTGCAGGTTAAGCAAGTCTACCTTTTCCCCTTTCAACAAACCCACTATTCATTCCTGACCCAGACAGCTGAAGTCAGGGAGAGGGAGGAAGAGAAAGGGAGACAGAGTGAGGAGGGGGCAGGAAGAGAGAGAAACAGAAAGACAGAGAGCGAGACAGAGAGAGAGAGATGGAGAAAGAGAGAGAGGAGAGAAAGAGAGAAAGAGAGAGAACAACAAGTGCCAGGCCGGCCCTAAAATCGGAACTTTCACAGAGTTGGGCTTCCTTTAATATTCATACGTGTGGCTGAGACCACAGACAGGCAGAATTACAGACTGTGGTGCAGAAGCCTTTCCTGTGTTGGGTAAGGCCACATCCACAGAGGTAACGCCATCACTCACACTCCCCATCCCATTCACTGCTTAGAACCACACTCTTCAGAGAAGAAACCATGAAACGCACCATGCATGTAGGATATCACTGCCCCATGGCTTAACGGTGATCCTAATCATACAGAACACCGGCATGTCTTGGGAGTGGCACTTCTCGGAAAATCTCCGCTCATCTGCCTGCCTCTGTTTGGCACAGCTGTGGCAGATGTACAAAGCTGGCAACAGTATCGGGGGATGTTAGCCGGTGAATGTTCCGTTAACGTTAAAGCCCACCTGATTTGGGTAGATAGCTCAGAGAACACCCCTCCATGTTTGAACAGATCAGAAACTCGGCAGGCTTGAACTGATAAAAGGAGTGTGTGGGGTTACTAGTGAGGGTTCCTGTGTTCCTCAGGGCTTCTCACCTCTCCTCACCGCACGTCACACCTTCCCTACAGATCTTAGCACCAGCCCCATATGGGGTGCAAGGGCTTCGTTAGAGCCAGGAGATCCTTTATTAAGGAGATGTGCACTCTAGGAGAGTCTGGGCATTGTCATGCAACATGAGGTCTAAGAAACTTTAAAGATGAAGGTAGATCTTGAATTGTGGTGTTTAATTGACCAAGTTAGGTTCTTTTTAGACACTGCTTTTCAGACCAACTATATACTGCAGGCATCTTAGAAAAATGTAAGAGTAAGATACAGAATATTGCATTCCTCAGGTAAGGCTATTAATAATGTGACCTTGTTTGAAGATGCGCAGGTGTCTATGTATGATTTAAGTTTGATGCAATCCAGGAAGCCAGCCTTACCTCTACATCCTGCAGGCTGAAGTCATTCTGGTCTTTGAAGTTCGCCGCCCCAGCGCTCAGCTCCATCAGCATCTTGGCTATCTCAGGCTTTATTGCTGCAGTCAGCCGGCTGGCCGCCTCCATGACGTGTTCCTGCACGTCCTTCAGTTGCATAGCTGCTTTGGAATAGTGAGAGTTTCTGAACACGCTGCTGAACAGGTCCGTGAGGAAGGCGCTGGCCCGACAGAACACGTTGAGCGCATCCAGATACTTGGAGATGCCCTGTTGGATGTCGGCCACGGCCGTGGTGGCGTTGGGAGCGGGGTGGCAGCTGCCAGGCATGGCCACTCCAGGGGGCATGGGAGAGGGGGCTGAGCAGGTGGAGGCCAGGGGGGCGCTGAGGGTCCGGCTCAGCTCAGGCATCTGGTACTGCTGGTGCTGCTGCACTTTCTGCTTGGACCCGCCGAGCAAAAAGCGCCGCTTGTAGTCCATTTTACTTTCCTGCGCGCTGCAACAATACATAAGTGGCGTGCCGCCTCAGGAAACTCCTGTTTTTGCCAGCCACTAAGCTCGCACACGCTCTCAACAACCAAAAAAACACACACACAAAAAAAAACACCCCCAACTCTAAAGTCCAGGAAATTTTCAAGTTATGTAAAAAAACAGCTTAAGGGTTCCATCTGCCAGAGGTTCATGTCATTGTGCCTCATACAGGAGCTGTAGAGAGACAACTGGGAGGTGAGGGAGTGGCGGCGGCTTCAACACTCGCTCCGCCAACAGCCAATGTTGACGTGCAGACCTGCTGCAGCTCACAGTGGGCCAGCCTTAGCAAACGAAAACGGCAAATATGACACAACTTTGAGTTCCGGTTTTTCAGCTTCACAAAGGAGTCAAGGGTCGACGAGCTACCAAGTGGAAGGAAAAACTAGACACTTCTACTGACTCTCATTCAATGTAGAGCCGCAGCACACAAGTTTTAAAGTGCTTGTCCTTCAAATGGAAGCAAAAATAATCCTCCTTTGTATAAGAGTTAAAGTATATACATATAGTTTTTTCTTCACACATATATTTTTATAAATAGGTTTACTAGCACACTCACTACTAATAAAAAATAGAAAACTTCTTTTTAAAAGCTGTAAGCGAAAACAAAATTAAGTTTTGGAAAAATGTGACACTGTTCAACAGCAAGTAAAATCAAATGAACGACTAATGGGCTCCAGGGACTGGGAGCTTTGCGCTTCCCTTCCGCGTGAGTGTGTGTGTGTGTCGAGGTCGAGGGCCGACAGAACCGGTCCGTCAAAGGTCCTCTTCAGCGAGCCTGTGTGTGTTTGTGTGGGGAGGGGTGGGGGAGGGGGGGGGGGGTGCACGTTGTGGAGGCCAGCTGATAGTTCTGCTTAGGGGAAACGGTGGCGGCCTCCTCCTCGTTTCCTTCTGCTGGCTGAGGTAGTTGTTAGTCACCGCAGAAACAAATGTGCTTCCAGGTCTCGCTTTCTCCACAGACGCAGATCAGAGCGGCAAAGCACAAATGTATCTGTAAGGCCTCTAGGTCATTTCCTAAGAGAGGAAGAGGAGAGACAGAAGGCAACGTTACCATGACATCAGAAGGATGGGCTTTGTTGCCAACATCAGCAGTTTATTTTTTAATCATACAAGAATCCCAAAAAATGATACCTTTAACAATTCCACAACACAGGAAAAACATATCTGAATTTGGGGTTTATAAGAAATAGGATAAATTGTGATGAATTTTCCCTTGTTTAGATTATCAATCTAAATCCAACAAGGTCACATACTCAAATATATTGAATTAATGATCCGTTAAAACATACCCTTAAAAAAGGCCATATCTGAAGAAGCTGACACTAACACAGATTCCCATGCTGATGAGAACCTGACGGCAATAACAAAAAAGACTGCTAGCTAGTAGTCATAGTTAGTAAACAATGGCTATCTGTCCTGATGGAATACAAGCAGTAGGAGGAACACAATTCCCATTCAAGCCTGGAGCAGGAGATGCCCGACCCATGTTGCTAGCCTCCTCTGCTAGCTCTGTGTCACTAACGCAAATGAGCTTAATCCTATTTGCATGGTTTAAGGAAAAGTGGCAGCAAGCGCCATCTAGCATGGGAGCAATGACGACAAAGAGAAATGGATAGAAATCCATGGATTTGACACTTCCTCAATAGGAAATATGGTACACATGCCTGGCATCATGGCTGCTTAGAAAACAGTTGGAGCTAAGTGATGTCCTGGGTTAGGTCCAGTGTTAAGGCTGTATTCCAAAGCCCCCTGTCAACATCACACAATGATGCACAGTCGACCCTACCCAAGTTATTAAAGCTGAAAGTAGACACAATCACATTCTCCACTGTGTGAAATGCACTGTTATTGACCAGATCCATGTTAAACAGCAGTGTTTTGGGAAAAGGGCCCATGGCCACTGGAAATCAAAACAAAGCTCATCTTTTCCTCAGGATAACACCAGATCCACCCCTGTCATTGTCACTGGGCGCTTCCACAGGACAGCCATTGTACGCCAGCGCTTTATCAACCGCACAAACATTCCAACACTGCTACCCTGTTTATCGCCAATGTTCCACTGACCTTCAAACTCCACTTCCTTTCGAAAACATAGGGGGGTGCGCCTCTCAGAACACCAGCCGGTCCTCCCTCCCCCCAGTGAAGGAGGGTTCTCACATGCGAGCAAGCGATCTACCTCCTCTGGGAAGGAGCGACCAACACCACAAACAGAGACATGCCGTCAACCCTTATCCAGAGAATAAGCAGTTCTTAGACATCAGGTTCCAATATACTGTTAAACTGTCTGCGTACTCCCTAACCCTTGGGGGGGGGCACTTTATTGTTCCTCTGTGAGAGAATGTCATAACGATCCACCTCAAACCTGGTACTTGGGACAGTGGAGGCTAGTGAGGGACTGGCTGAGCAGTGCTTGGGTCTGTAAATCCCCTGGATTACAGAGCCTGCGGGAGCTGCCAAATGCCTCACAATGGCTGCTGCTTAACCCAGCAAATAGGGATATTAGGGACTGAGTGGGAACCAGGGAAACAGGGAAGCTGGGTCCAACAATACAGTCTGACCAAGAAGTCCTGAGACACCAAAACGAAACAAAAACAAAGACGTAATCCCCAAAAAGTACAGGAATCTGATCGGATTACGCATCACATAATGGGGAGCCAAACTTCGGATGAATGAATAACTAAAAGGCAGAACTGCTTAGGTGGTACTTTATCATTTTAACCATGCACTGTAGCCAAGAACTGCATAAAAAGGACACTGATCCACACTGTTCTACCCCATGGTGAGTTGACTCTCATCCAGTCCAACCATCCAAGAAAGCTCTCCATACATACCTTCCAGCTGGAGTTTCGGACAACATCAATGCTCTGAAACCACTGTCGCCTGTGGCCAACCGGCTACAGTGTCAATATTGACGTGACACGCTTTTCACTAGCCCTCTGGATGGCCTGCCAGCTTCTTGTCCCAGTGCACAGCGTATTAGAGCGTGCACCCAAACAAACACGTGATAGGATGGCACCCCCTGGTCCATGAGGCTGGCAAAGCGCCAGCCCGCTTTAACGTCCCTTCCTTCAGCGGGGCTGACCAGGGTGCACTCAGGGCTAATGTTAGCTCAGCCTCCCCACTCACTGTGCATCTCAGCTGCTGCACTTGAACAGGAAGGAGGTTTAGGTTTCCTGGAGCAAGCTCACTGTCGCCAGTGACAAAAACGACTGATCCGAGTTATGATTTACCTGCGTGAACCTCCAGGCGTTAACATGACAGCAAATTTTAAAAAGACAAGTGCGTTGACAAAAAAGTACCGGTGGTTCAGGATGGAAAGTTTCTCTGCTTATCATGCCTCGAACTGTTGCCCCTCTTGAACGTCAAGCAAAGTAAAGCTAGGCCGGATGGGACAGCTGCTGGTTCTGCTGACAGCTCCTTACCCGTCTGCCGCTGTGAAGCTAAGACCGGCCCGACCACAGACCCTGCATTACCCTTCTCATGAAGTCTATTTCAGCCTCCACAGCCAAACAGCTGCCCCGAGCTCCACAGCACTGTTTTTAGCACTCAAAAGGTTCAGTTAAAAAATGTCCTCTCTCTCTCTACATCTGTTGCCAATGAAGCAGAGGAATGCTTCCCCCGGATCGCACGTCTGTGGGTTCAAAATGAGCACACTTCAAAAACAAGCTGGGAAGGTAAACTAAGCCCAACCTTGACAAAACAAAATCTGTTGCTCCTTTGCGGACTAGGCCTGTGTGTATGTAGTAGTACACAGTAGTAAGTAAGTATGGGGGCAAGAAACATTCAGCTACATCTTCACATGAATAAACAGCCCCAAAATCCCCTGTGAAAACTCCTCGGAACAACCAAATGATTAATTCAAAGGCTCATTTACAGTCTGCGGTCACAAAGAAATCCGGCTGCAGTTCCGAATCCATCAGAGGATAAGTTATGGAGGGATCTGGAGTCAGCAGACAGGTCGAGGGTCAGGCCAAGTGGCAGGACAAGTGCCGCCAGCAACTGTTTGACAGGAGACGAGCCAGGCTGTGCCTGCCCACAGAGCACAAGGAGGGCATTGTGACTGGTTCAAACCCCTCCATACCAACACACTGGAGGAAAAAAAACAGCCCTCATGCAGCTGCATGCTTCTTAGACAGAAATGGCGGAATATGAGCTGTTATTTATTGTACAATAATCATCATCACCAGGGTCTTTTCTGAACCTGAAACAAGAGTAGCCAGATCAAAGTGCTATGTAATGGCCTAACCTGGAGTAGCGCAGGAGACGACATAAGTAGCTTATGAAGCAGGCATGTATAAATAGCAGACTGCTGAAACAAAGAGTACGCTTGGAGCTAACAGGTTGGCGGCGCCTTGGTAAGCCGAAATTCCAACGCCAACAATGCACTTGTTCAGAAACCTAGGGGTTCATTTGTCACACCTCGGATCCCACTGGCCCCTTTTTGTTTGACGGGCACCAAGGCTAACCGAGAGAAAGAAAATACAGCCAATTAGCTATGGTTTTATGGTATATTACAGAATGTGGACATGCTGATGAAGTCCTTGTAAATCCATTAACCGTTGCACAAAATGACAGAGGACACGTTCAATCAATGCATGCTCAACAGGTAGGATCTCTCCACCACCCCCCCCCCACCCCCTCCCCACTAAGGATACAAGTTTCAAGACCAAAACCTTGAACTGAAGAAAGTTGGGCTGTGGCAGATCATCATGAGTGGATACATGGACTGTGAGTGTCTGGAACCTGCTGCATGGCCTGGAAGACTAGAGTGACCTACTGACTCAGGCCACCTCCTATTCAGAGCCTGGCGTCTCAACTACAGCACCATTCAACTACACACCAAAAATGAGCACAGCTCACGTTTCAACACTCCAGAATGACTGAGAGCAATGATCTCAGAGCTGGTGAGGCTGCTTGTCAGCTTAGGCAGGTTATTTCTGCAGTATTAGGAAGTGAAAGTCACAGACAAGGCATAAACACTTTAGACAATGTACAGCATCAAAAATGTATTCATACTATAAGAGTGTTTACATTTTCCTTTTATTACCACCTTTTCATTCCCAAATGGGACTTCCAGGCATGAAAGTAAATCTAAGGTCAGCTCTGTTCAGGAGTGTTTGCAAACCTTTGTGGCTGAAAGTGACCATTAAAATGCTGGGCTAGTGGAAGTCCTGAGGTCACAGGTTTGGAGAGTTGCTTGCCAATGGGCTTCTTTATTTTTAGCCAGGACAAAGGTCTGAATCGTCAACAACAGGCTTGGATAGGATATGGGGTTCTAATAGAATGAGTCCAAAGTGTAGAGATAGGCCTAAGTCATAGTTAATTTCTGCAACAACTCTGACCAGCATTAAGCACAATGGCAGCTTGAAAGAACAAAACCAGTCTGTAAATAGCAACTAGAACCCTGCTTGCACACCTCCCAGACCTTGTATTTGACAATAGCTCAGCTGTGCTAAGTGGTTTCTAAGGAAGACAAAGGTGAGTAAATTCCTCATAGTCCCCTATGTTTGTAACCCAGGATGCAACAACCTACAAGTCCTTATGTACATTGTCTACTTTAAAATGTAAACATGATCTAAAATATCAAAGCCAGCAGACAGCATTTGCGCAACCAACGCCTAACAACACGAATACACACTTGGCAAACTTGTGCATCCATCTGAAAATCCTATCACACATAAAGTGCTTCCGTTGTATGAGCGAAGCTACTACTCTTAGACGTGAGTCAGTTATTTTAGATCCCATCTTTAAAGATAAATAGCAGGGTAGTTAAAAGTCTTAAAGTCTTAAAAAGTCCACTTTAGCTTCACAAGGGAACCATCAGTAGCCAACACAAGATTTATGGTTCATCATGACTCAACAGTTATCCTATTACATCTGGAGTATTTATGCAAAAACAGTGGTCTGGATTGGGAGCCAAGACTAATCTAACAGGCTGAGAGGCCGATCCTGCAAACTAGTTTCCAGGTGTCTCTCAACAGGTAACATTAGGCTTCCTTCCTGCTGCTACACCTGTTTTCCTATGACATCATTGGAAGAGATGATTGCCCCTACTTTCTAAGCACCTAGAGTGAAGCACTAGCCCTGGAGACACCAGACAATGCCAAAGAAAAACAAAGCAGCTGCAACATTCCTCCATAAGGTGTAGGTAATCAAAGAGCACCACTTTTTCCATGTGGCATTTTTTGGAGAGTTGGATGAAAACAAACCTTTGAAACACTACACTCAATGTGTTCATCTGGGGGGGGGGGTTACACTCACATCAATGATTCCATTGTGATATTTTAACTGAAAAAGGAATAGCCTTTTCCAAGTAGTGCAGCTAAACAAAGTCTAGAAAAAAAACACAAGCTTAATCATAAGTCTAAACAAAGGCAGCCTATGTTACTTTGCATCTGCTGATTAAAGGGTGACTCAGTAAATGTCTGACACCATAAAAACTGGTCCTTGAAGAAGGGTGGTGGTGGAGTTATTAATTAAATGCCACTGCAATGCAAATGTGGATGTAATGCACAAGTAAGTTATTAAAAAACTAGCTCCTTGGTGTAACGTACAACGAAACATACCCAAATCATTACGAGTTATGAAGGCACCTTCCCTCTTCTTCGTCTTATGTTTCTTTTGAAAGAGAAATCCGTTCAACTCTAAGGCCAAGTTTTGTACTCCTTTAATTTCAGACTGCAGAGGCCTAAACAGGATATACATTCCAAAAAAGCCTCTTCTTTTTTCTTTCTTTTTTTCCTTTACTGCAGCAGCTACTTGGAGATGTGCTTTGTGGGTTCAGAGAAGCACACAGGTTGCACTGATACGCAAACGAATTTAGCGATGGCAACAATGATTCCTTATAGAAGTCTACCGCACAAAAATACCATTTAGAGCAGTCCAAATAGCTATTTACTGACAAGAACACAGTCAAGTAACGATGCAACGGGTAAAATTAGCGAGCTGGATAGATTACTAGCTAATGACCTGGAGGCGTTCATTATTTCTGCAAGCAGAAACTGGGCGTCCAGATTCCCCCAGGTTGGATTGACGTTAGGCAACACGCAAAGACACCGACTGCATAAGTGCAATGAATCCAACCTACCTGGATTCTATACCCCGAAGACTGGGAATTATGAATGCACAGACGAAAAAGAAACATTTGGTTATCAGCTTGTGGCTTTATAGTTTATTATAGGTGATATTTACTCATTTATTTATGCATCTGACCACTATTTAGCAGGAAGGTGCAAAGGAATCCCCGCGAGCGCAGTCTTCCAGTTTCATCGAAACTCCATAAAGAGGAAAATATAATTTATGGTTGATCCACCGAGGTTTTGGTTATATTGTTAAAACGGTTATGTACCTTGCCTAATTCTGAGCATTTTTCCGTTTCTGCACCTTCGTCTAATAACCAAATGCTCGACGATGGAAATGAAGGTTCATGTCCACTAAGTTCCAGACTGCCCACACCCATGAGCCCATGTTAAGCTCTTTACATGTCCTTCGCTTCCACACATACCTGATATCTGCCATTAAACTGTCTAGAAACACACTTTAGACAAGCTAATATTTTTTTCAACGAAACACGCAGAATGTAAGTTATGTATCGCACTTCCAAATGAGAACAGAGTAACGTTTTGATAGACAACCATCTCTGCAATCACCTCCCTGGCACTGGCACACTATTTCGCATACAATTGATAGCTTTGATTATAGCCTTTTAACACCGGTAACAAATGTTCCAGGATAATTAATCTATCTTTAAACAAGAGTCCAACTAAATGGCTTCAGATTAAACCATGGTAATTATAACACAGACGTGTCGATAGTCTGGCTACACACACACAAACACACTCTCTGGAAGACACCAACACGCAACCAACCCAGAAATGTGGTTATAATATCTAGCTACCCCGATTAATCGCACCAAATTGAGCCAAGCTACTGAAAGATGGGCAACTAATCTAGACAACTAATCGACTACAATTAGCATTAGCTACTTAGCTACTTGATAGCAGTTACTAGTCAAAGCTCTGCGACACGATGTTCAACCCTGGCAGAGATACATTTTGTACATTTAACAGTCATTGATATATGCTATAGATTAGTAATAAACAAACCACTGTTTTTATATACTGTGTTAGTAACGTTATCTAAACTTAATAACAGAGAATAATGTTTGATAGTTCCAGTTGGTCGCTCACCAGCTCGCGGGCATCATCCACCCTCTGTGACACCGGATATGACGTCTGACATGGAATCAAGGGGGCCCTCTAAGCGCGCGCCACCTGAGCGCGCGCCACATACGTTTCATGTTAAAAGTGCCAAGTTTAGACCAAGATAGAAATAAACACACACTTAAAGAAGAAAAAAATGCAGCTGTGCACAATTTATGAAATGTTCTTGCAGTTTGCTGGCAGTGTTTTTGTAAAGAATCGTTTAGATCCGTTTGCCTATTTTCAAAATAATACGCTTGCCAGTCAATTTGTGGAGTGAGTCGCCCTCTAGTGGTTTTCTGAAACATAATTTAGACCTACTTAAACCCTGGTTAGAGACAGTCACTGATACGTATGTTTTATTTATACTATAATATAATTTACATTGAAAAACAATGATGAATTCCATAAATAATTATACTCTTCTACAGTAGACAACCTTGCAGTATCCTGCAGCAAATTGTCTTGCATGTTCTTATTTTTGTACACTATCAAATTAAACTAAACAGTCCTTTTGCAATGTAGTCACTTACACAATACAACTAAATATGCAATGCTGTAAACTTACATGCAACGAATAAAACAGTGTAACGTAACCATATCAACATGTCCTGTATAGTTGCAGCTAGCCTGCAGTATCTGGTGTACACATGATCCCTGAATAGTTTCACTGGAGGAGGGGCAAGCTGCCAGTCTGTTGCCCTTCAAAAGCCTTCCCCTCTACCCAGACAGTCCCACTCAGCCAGGGTAGTGAGCAGCACGGAGCACATTCAGCCCCTCTCAACACCATGGGACTCACAAGTGACCCCAACTTCCAGAAACTGAAGGAATGGTACAAAGCCCACGCCTTGAGCCTCAATATGAGGCAAATGTTTGAAGATGACAAGGAAAGATTCAACAAACTCAGGTAGAAACTCTTCACCTAACTCTAATATTAGTAATATCATGTAAAATTAAGTTTAAATTATTGTATACAATATCCAAAAAACCTAATGAACAGTAACGCTATTCTTCAAACATTCTTCAATATTTATTTGAAATAAAGTGGGAAAATTCCCAGCTCCTTTCTGTCCTCATGTCAATATGCCATAACTACTGAACTTTTAAATACCGAAGCTCACATCACTTTTTTGCAACAGCACAACACTAAAAACCGATGATGGAGAGATTCTCCTCGATTACTCCAAGAATCTCCTCACCGAGGAGGTCCTAAAGATGCTGGTTGAACTGGTAGATTTATTAAAATACTTATCTTGCTTTACTCAAGAACAGGCAACCGAACAGCATTTTAATGCTGGTCTATAAACTATTTAGCTGGATAACATTTGCTTCCTTTATCAGTTTGTAGAATGAAGTGTGCCCACAGCTGGCTGTTTGCCCTTTTTCAGGCAAAGTCCAGAGGAGTGGATGCTGCCAGGGAGAAGATGTTCTCTGGAGAGAAGATCAACTTCACCGAGGTACAGGGACGCCTGCTTTGTAGTGTATCTTGGGAAATTATGCAACTTCACACAAAAACTGCTGAAAGTGATACTTTAAAGCCAAGAGGATCTCCTCACTTCTTCCCTGATGACCTCGGTCTTCCTGCATGTTCAGGGCCGTGCCGTGCTCCATGTGGCTCTGAGGAATCGCTCCAACACTCCCATCAATGTTGAAGGGAAGGATGTGATGCCAGAAGTCAACAAGGTTCTTGAGAAGATGAAGGGGTTCTGTCACGTGAGTCTTGTATTTCTCAGAACTGACTGAATTGCTGGTGGACATGCTGGTGGACATATTGACATTTTATGTTTAGTCATTTAGCAGACACTCTTATCCAGAGCGACTTAACAGCAAGTACAGGGACATTCCCCCCTGAGGCAAGTAGGGTGAAGTCCTTCGCCCAAGGACACAATGTCATGTAGCCACAGCTGGGAATCAAACTCACAACCTTCCGATAACTAGGCCAAAGCCTTAACCGCTGAGCCTAACATCATGAACTGCTCGCTCATCTATTTTGCAGAAAGTTCGTAGTGGTGAATGGAAGGGCTACACTGGAAAGTCCATCACAGATGTTGTCAATGTTGGGATTGGTGGATCAGACCTGGTGAGCACATCATTTAATGTGATAGCCTACTTTGACATTACTTTCAGCCAAAACATACTGTAATGTAACTGTGTGTTTTATGTTCACTGTTCAGGGTCCTCTGATGGTAACAGAGGCGCTCAAGCCTTATTCTAAAGATGGACCTCGTGTGTGGTTTGTTTCCAACATCGACGGCACACATATTGCCAAGACTCTTGCTCAGCTCAATGCTGAGACCACCCTCTTCATTGTGGCCTCTAAGGTGCCTGCTTTGGTTGTCTTTCCAACTCCGTTAGAGTCAAAACCTGTTCTCACTTTTCAGACCAAAGCCTTAAGACAAAAACATGACTTTCATGATTTTCCACAGAAGATTATCTCTAATCAATAAGGAAGTCAACTGTTGACCTTAGGATGATGACAAAGCAAATCTATGTTTAGCCATTGCAGCATCTATTTGCAGGATTATAACTGTACAACCCTCTTCAGACATTCACTACCCAGGAGACGATCACCAATGCTGAGTCTGCTAAGGAATGGTTTCTCAATGAAGCAAAAGATGTAGGTAACGTAAGGAAAATTAAATGTGTGCAAGTATACATGTTTATTTGACATTCAAAACACTGTCTCCTTATTCTCCTCCCTCAACAGAAATCTGCAGTTGCCAAACACTTTGTGGCTCTCTCCACAAATGCTGTAAGACCCCACCTATATTGTATGCAATCATTTTACATGTATGAATGCATTTGTAGGTAGACCCAGTAATTTCTCCTTTGTTCCTTTCTCAGCCTAAAGTTAAGGACTTTGGCATTGACACAGAGAACATGTTTGAGTTCTGGGACGTGAGTATCTGTCTTTCAACTGTTACAAACTTCCTGCTCTACTCTTCTTCTCCCCAGTCCCTTTGATAGGGACTTAGGAAAGGGTTAAAAATAGAATAGACTTTTGACCTGTGAAGTAGGTGCCTGCACCGAACTGGCAGCTGTTGAGTAATCAGAAGCCAGCCTTCATGCAGTTCAGCCCTGAAGAGGATGATTATTATTGGTGGTGACCTTCTCTAGCAGAGGTGACGCTAAAGGCTAGGTGGCATCAAAGGTCAGAGTGCCACATTTAGTTACATTGTTGGTATTTGGAGGGCCAGACAGTGACCTTTATGATGGGGGATACACGAATGCACACAAGATACAGTATGGGCTGCAGCACATAAGGTCATTCACATGATGACATAATGAAGGGAAAACTACATACTGTATTTCCCTATGCCAATAGTTGAGTTAAGGTATGTTTGTTGGTCGGTAACATTTTCACCCCCCTATATATTAGTTGATAGATATGCACTTTTTAAGGAGGGTGGTAGATTCATATTGTTTAATCTTCTAGTGGGTCGGTGGACGTTTCTCCTTGTGGTCTGCTATTGGGATGGCCATTGCCTTACACATAGGTATGTGACACTTAAACAGCACTGAATTACTTTGCCATTTCATGACACTTTACACAGTTTTTTTATTTGAATAGACATAGACACAAACCTCCTTCCTCTTTTATGCCTTTAGGCTTTGACAACTTTGAGAAGCTTCTCTCTGGGGCTCACTGGATGGTATGTAAACAAAAACCATGCTCACTTTATATGATAGATGTCTGAAATTAGCCATTGGCCTTCACATATATCGCCATCTGGATTCACTAAATGTGTACTGACCCCTGTCTCCTTTCCCATAGGATAACCATTTCCGCACAGCTCCTCTGGATCAGAACGCCCCCGTTCTCCTAGCTCTACTGGGCATCTGGTATATCAACTTCTTCCATGCCGAGACTCACGCCATGCTGCCCTACGACCAGTACATGCATCGCTTCACTGCTTACTTCCAACAGGCACGTCACCGTCTGCTCAAAGTCACCCATCTCTTGGTGTACTTTGACAGTTCAAGTGCATTTCAATCTTCACATCCATTGCTCTGAACCTACATATGAACCAGGAAAGATGTAATCAGATGTATAAAGCTGACCAGTGCCAAGTACTGGTCCAGGTACCGAGTACCAAGAAGTGTTAAATAAAGCTGTGGTTCTGCAGGGCGACATGGAGTCCAATGGAAAGTACATTACAAAAGATGGTGCACGAGTGAACTACCACACTGGGCCAATAGTCTGGGGAGAGCCAGGAACCAATGGACAGCATGCATTCTATCAGCTGATCCACCAAGGTGCTGTCCAATCACTGTGTTTTCAATATATGTTACTTCACTTTATTAATAAATCACTGAAACTGAAAACAATGTAATTGGGTCCTTAACAGGTACTCGCATGGTGCCAGCTGACTTCCTCATCCCTGCCCAATCACAGCACCCCATCAGAGACAATCTTCACCACAAGGTACCTCTGGGAGAACAGGACATCCCAGATGAGGATATTTAGTTTCAATCTCTGTTAGGGTTGTTCCAGTATATAAAAAGGAAGCATCACTGAAAGCACATGCTGAACCTGTGTGGTGTGGGTGTGTAGATTCTGCTGGCTAACTTCCTGGCCCAGACTGAGGCGCTGATGAAGGGAAAGACCACAGAGGAGGCTAGGAAAGAGCTGGAGGCTTCAGGCCTGGCAGGAGAGGCCCTGGATAAGCTGCTGCCACACAAAGTCAGTGTCACACCAGCACTGTGTGCATTCATGGAACAATTAATGGTTCTTTTTAATAGGAATCAAACTGGTTGAAATTTACTATTTTTACGACCTATTCCTTTTATAATTTAATTCATTTAATTTCATTTTCATTATAATGTTGGCCATGTGAACACTTATTTTAAATCAATTATTAAAGCATTTTTCATCATGGATTTAATCTCAAGGTATTCCAAGGAAACAAGCCAACCAATTCAATTATCTTCAAGAAACTGAATCCATACACACTGGGGGTCCTTATTGGTAAGATTCTAATTAATATGGATGGTTTGTTGGGATCAGGGCCGGTTCTAGACAGGCATATATGAGGGGGCAGTCAGAAATGTGAAGGGGGCATCACCTCCCCATTCGGCTGACTTTTTCTGCTACAGATCGTTTTGTCAACTTGTAATATGTTCATTTTGTGAGCGTATTAAAATGTGCTTTCTCAATTTCTAAATTTTTTATTTGAGGGGGCAAGACATTTATTTGAGGGGGCAGTGCCCCCTCTTGCCCCTGCGTAGAGCCGGCCTCGGTTGGGATGGATTTTCAATGTGTGTTGACATGGAAACCTTTCTAATGATTTTGCCTGCTTTTTATATTGACCTCAGCCATGTACGAACACAAGATCTTTGTCCAGGGCACTATGTGGGAGATCAACAGTTTTGACCAGTGGGGGTGAGTGTTATAGAGTCGTGTATCCAATTGTTCAAATATTCAGCATTGAAAGTCCTGCCCCAGGTCCTTCTTCTGAGGTATCTCTCTCTGTCTCTGTCTCTCTCTCTTTCTGTCTCTGTCTCTCTCTCTCTTTGTCTCTGTCTGTCTTTGTCTTTGTCTCTGCCTCTCTCTCCCTCTCTCTCTCTCTGTCTCTCTCTCTCTCTCTTTGATCTCACCTCAGTGTGGAGTTGGGTAAACAGCTGGCGAAGCAGATCGAGCCTGAACTTCAAGACAAGACTGAGGTGAACTCGCATGACTCCTCAACCAACGGGCTCATTAACTTCCTCAAGAAAAACTTCTAAAGAACATCAGAACTCCCCAGTCCACCACATCATTCACGTCCACCATGATCTTCGACTGGATAAAGGGGATGTGTTGTGCCGAGGTCAAAGTAAATGCACTGTTGTTGCCTTGAGGATTGAAAGCACTATCTATGTTTGTGTTGTTATTGTCTGTCTACATCCTGTTTGTGTGCTGCTGTCAGATGGTAGTCTACCTGACTTTTTAGAGTTTACTATTAAAAGGGGAAGGGTGTTCCTTTATGGGTGGGATGGTATCTTACCTTGGGAGCCTTGGGCGCCTTGTCCATCGAAGGGGCTGATTTTACCACAGGTACACTACTGCACATTTGAGATTCATGCTATTTAATGTAACTTGTTAATTAAATGCTCTTTTGGCTCTTATGGTCTGGCACTTATTTGGTTTCCCACAATGTATTCTTCATAATCTGACTAACTGCAATATTTGGGACTATCTGGTTGTTATGATCAGTCACGGATGCTCCTTTGGATAAAAGTGCTAAATTAATAAATGTACATGTAGTGATTCACTATGGGTGTTACCTTGCCTCTTCATAATCTGTTTCCTCCTCACACCACTAGATGGCGCTAAGGTCCTAGTTTCACCATGGCATCAGCCAGCCTCCCAGCAACCAATGCTATATTTATTTCTGGAACACAGGGCCAAAGATCTTCTGGGTTTTCCATCTACCACAAATCCCTTGACATCCCAAGCAGTTAAGTAGCATTCATTTAAAGAGGAAAAACAAACAGACAAAAAAAATAACATCTGGCAAACATCATCTGTTACCCCTTCCATCAGTACAAAACAGTTCCTCATTAAACTTCTTGCTGTTTAAGCTCCATTAGAGACATGTGACTGTCATCGCTCAGATGTGATCCAGATATATGTGGTAATATGAGCGTTAACACAATATTTGTATTTTAATTTATATTTGAATTTTATCGTACATCATGTGAAATGAGAATCATGAAAATATGTTACCAGTATGTCGAAAAATATGTGCAGCTGGTGAAATCTATGGGTTTCAATGAGATCTAACCTGTAGCATCTTTTCCCTGGGTAGAATTGTATTTCAGTTGTATTGTTTACTTTATTGGTTGTACATTTTATACTGAACTCCCAGCACATGATGACGTAATGTTTTTGCACCAAATAGCTGTTGATTACGATCTCCTGCAACTGTAAATTGAGAGAAACTCAGAGACCCCAGCCATTACGATGAACTATGAAATCCAGTTGCCTGGCAACAATACGTTTCTTCAAACATACTGTAACTTGGGACTTTTTGTTTTATTTTTTGGCTCAGTGAGAAGAGGTTTTTAGTTACATTCTGAAAAGTCAGCCTGTCATTTATGCTTGGCCACTAAGATGATGGGAGAGCTTTAATGGTATTTATTAGAATATAAAAAATATCAGACAAATAAAACACATTATCTTCTACTTCACTACAGTTATTTTCATTATAGATAAATTATCTTCCGTATGATTTAATGTAAGCTCTAGCTCACTCCTGTATTACAGGATTAAAATAACATGCTACAGAAGGAAACTGGTCAAGATTGTTCAAGGATATCCAAGAAACAAGGTTATAGCTTCTGTTCTTATGGACAAATGACCCCTTTGATGTAAAAGAGAGAGCGAGAGCGAGTTTGCAGCTAGAGAATGTTTGGAACATGAATATGGTGTTTGGTTGAGGAAACGTTCCTGAGATGTTTCTAGAACAATGCCACTGCCTACCCTCACATTCCTCTCTATGCTTTATTGACGGACCTGTCAGCCATTCTCCTTGCGGACTATTTAGGACAGTTTCCCAGACATTCCCTCGACAACCCCGGTTACCATAGCAACATCACCCCCGCCAACTTCCACTCACAATCCCAAGTTCAGCAAGGTGCCAGACAGCTCGAGGAGTAGGAGAAGATCTTTGTTAGCAACCTGTCAGACAGCTGTGTGGTGGGTCTACACCACAACAGAAAAGAGATTACTCAAATTCCTGCTCTGCTTTCATCATCACCTAATAACTTGCGCGCAGCATAAAGGCCGTCTCAGAGCTCACATAGTTTATCAAGGGCAAGAACTCAAAAATGCATCTGAGACACAAACCATTTTTTCTCTGGTGAGAGAAATTCACCCTGCCTGTTGACAGCCAGAGTCCATCCCCACTTGAACTGTACAAGGATTCCTTTGATCTTTCTGTGATGTTCCTCTCGTCTGCAAAATCATCTCTGAAAAGAAGTTCTAAGTGCTCCAAACATTACTCATGCACTGCAAGACTTACCCACACTTACACACACTCCCCTAATGGCTCCCACCCAAAGGACAGTCCTCCAGTCTTCCTCAGACTATATTAATGACTGTCCAGGCCGTAAAACAGAGACCAGCGAGGCCCAGCTTCTTGTTCCCACGACTACTGGAGTTATATAAAGGCTGGTCAAAGTGCGTGGGCAGTGCTGACTTGGTCATGCAGCTGGTAGCAAAAGCAGACCCAGGTCCCTGCTCTGAGCCCAGGGTGGTCTCTGGCTCCCTGTCTGCCAGGGCTGGAGCCCATCTCATACGTGTCGTATGACAGCAAGCTATCCCTGACCCTTCTGACATGAATCAATGTTTCGCTCCAGACGTGAGCAGCTGTGCTCCAGAGGGACCTTCCCTTCGGTCGGATCTCCCAGCTGAAACATCTTGGCTTCTTTTTTTTTGTGACATCTCTGAAGCGCTTGATGTCAGCGTGAGGCCTCTGACACTGATAGTATTAAAGATGTAGCACAAGGGTGTAGCCTGTGAAGATTGTCATTATGGAACTGGTTCCATATGGAGAAATCACAACCCATGACTGTCTGATGAGTAATTAATTCATAGTAAAAGTTCTGCTCTTATAGGGCCGCTAGTACAGGTTTAAGTTTCACGAAAACAAAGATCCTGTTGGCCATGAGGTCATCTCTGGAATGTGCGTATATTTGAGCTTCTGGTTCCTTGTGCTGCAGGGTTCTCAGTGTTCTGGATGGAAGCCGTTTCCTTTGTGTGATAAAAGCGAGCTCACCTCCTAGTGGGTCCCTGGGGCCTGGCAGCCTGCACTCACACACACACAGCTTCCTGAGTCACAGGGTGGAACCCTCACACGCACATAAAGAGCGCTTTGTGCCCCAAACTCTTGGAACTGTCAACCAACACCGCTGTTCTCCTCATTGCTGAACATGACAGTCAGGAATGCTCATTTGAGGACATGCAGTGCTAACTCCCACGCATGTCCACTTAGTTTTTATATCTATGCTTATCCTGACCTCATCATGTCACGTTAGTTAATTACGATACAACAAGGTTGCTGATTGCTGAACTGTACGATAAGGTATGTTTTTGGACAACTGGATAAAGCGTGGCATTCTTTCGTCTGTAGTCTGTACCTAAGCTCATGACAAGTTCCACTGTAATTATATATTTACTAGTGACACCCACTCGCTCACTCACTCACCTCTGTTACTGCAGAACAGGATGACCGTACACTCTGTAACAGAATAACAATACCTGCAGTGCCATTTTCTGTTTCTGCCAATACCTATGGTAGAAATGAGCCAACCGGCAAACATAATTTTTTCTCTATTCACAAAACAGTTTAGCTTGTTAGAAAGCATAGAAAAACGATGCTGAAAAGAATAGGTCATTCAGCTTTTTCTTGGAACCATGACAGCGCAGGACAATTACAGTAACTCTGTGTAATTTTCCATCCTGACAACAATGTAGTCAATTTGTGTGAGGTCAGGGCTTGTCATCACAATATTCTGCCTCCATGACATTTTAATAGAGGGCACCGATATAAATAGTTTAGGATTGTGTTCATAACATTGTGTATTAAGACAAGGAGATTCCCAGTTTTTCAGAGATTTGAGGAGCATTAACATAATCATCCAGCTTCATGCTCCATGAAGCTCAAATGTTGCAGTTGTTGAGAACCCCAAGGATGCCACCTTGTCATTGGTTAATTTGCTTTTGTTTATAAATGCTGCAGTGATATTGAAAGTCTTGACCAAAGACAAATGTCATGTTTTTTCTGTCTTTCAATATATATATATATATATTTTTTTAAATGTCTTCTGAGTGTTTAGGTTGGTTATTAGTGCTGATCTGTGGTCATCTGCGAAGTGGTGACTTTCGACTTGTAAAAAAAATGAAACAGTTAATTTTGAGGTTGTGTGTTTGGAGGTTCTGCCAGGGCAATTCCACTGGGACAACTTCATCAGGCATGTGGACATCGGGGGCAGGCCTGTTTGGGCTCATATAACTCACTGGAGACCTGCGTGCCTGGACATAATTATACACATCTATAATCTAGAGATGGCATCTGCCACTAGTCCAAACATCTGAAGTAGCAGGAAGAGATGGTAGTTAACAGAAAGTTAGCGGTGCATTCTGGGACAGTTTCATCCCAGGCTGAAACACAACATCCCAATGTCCACTGGGAACCCAGCCTGTACCATCCAACGTGACAAAGGTTCCCCAAGTTCTGTCCATAATGTCATAGACTTCAACAGTGGGTTTAATTTATAGATGGGCCTTTCTAAATGAACTACAACAACAAAAAGACAACATCACTTGGTGTAAGTTAGCTACAAAACCACTTTATTGAAAAAGCAGATTATATCATCTACAGTTAAATGATACGTCCCGATTTTTTTAATACATTAAATAACTTTAGACTTTTCATGTTTAGATAAATAAATCTAGTTTCCTTTTTTATGAACCATCTAGGTAATCAAACGCTTAGCGATACACAAGTGGTGTGACAAGTATCAAGAGGGGGAGAGAGAGGGGCTCTCACTCAAGAGTGAAACTGAAAATGAAACAGAACCTAGCCTCTTTATGTACAGGGAAACTAGCTTTGTGCTATGCAACAGAAATGGAACTGAAGTAGTATTTTTAAAAAGAGGTGTATTAAGACATCCTTACAAGGGAAAAACTCCTGTCAAGAAAAAAAATAATTCTGCCTCAATGGACATGAGTTGAGATTCATACTGTGGGTCTTATTGTGCTATTACAAACTACAGTTCAGAAAATTCCATTTCCTCAGTCTTCAAGTAAAATACACATTCCTTGACTAGGAATCTCATACTAAGCTGAGATTCAGTTCATCTACCATCGAATGGAACATCCCAGCAAAAACAACATTTTGTTTGTCTTTGTAAATGTACAAATGGGAGCAGAAAAAAACAGCTTGCCAAACACACCATACACTAATAATTACATTCAAAAGAATCTCATTGAGGGTTAAATCAGAACAGCCTGTTGTGCCTGTATGGACCCCTCATTCTCTTTAATCTCTGGTTCAGTCCCCCTGTCTGATAGATTCAGTAGTAGTGGAGGTGACTGAGGTGGACTGGGAGTAGACAAGATGAGCCCACGCACACTGTTGGAGACAGAGAAAAAGAGAGCGAGAGAAGTGAGAAAGAGAGGAAGAGATATAAGTCAAGGGAGAAGAGAGATGAAGGAGAGAAAGAGAGAGAGATAGAGAGAGATAAAGATAGTATGGGTCGGTTTGTGGAGTCGGATGGTGGTTGTTACTGTAAGCTGCCTTGCCTACTTAGAGGTGCTTGTGCCATGGCCCTGCCACTGGCGTCCTGCACATGCAAATCAACACACACACACTCACACGTTTACTCTCTCACACACAAACATACACACACACGTGAGCATATCCAGCCAAAAGACAGAACGGGGGACTCCCTGGAGACACGGGTGGGACCAGCAACTCCGGGTTTTCAGGGACCTCCTCCCACAACAGTCCGGACAATCTAAAGGACCAGTACAGGGCAGACACACACACGCACACACACACATGTTCTGTCTTAAGGCAAGAGGAAATGTTAGAGGCTCTTCACACACTGTATTCACAGTGAAGACACATTCGACAAAACCAGTGTCTGGGAAAATGAAAAGAACCAGTGTGACAACAGTGTGGGTCTATATGAGCCTCTGACCATCCAGAGACCTGCGACCTTGAGACCAAATGGTACTACAGACCAGACAGTACACTTCAGAGACCTAAGACTGTTACAGCTTTGCCTCCAATTCCGTACGTATGAACACAGCAAAGACAAAAAGGAGACTATGTCTAGGTTTTTATGTGGAAAATGTCTGCAAAATATATATTCATACATAAGAGGATCTATGTGCATCTAACTCTCTTGTAGTATAATAAGTCATTAAGACACTTCTTGTGAATCTCTGAAGGTCACGTCTAAGACTGCTAAGTGGAATGAGAGTCGGCACTGCCTGATAAAGACAAGTGTGTGGTTCCAATGGCCCCCGCCTTTGGTACTCCCCAGGAGGCGAAATCTCTGGAACAGCAGGAAGTCTGGGAAGGCGCACGAAGAGAGAGAAGGAGGGAGGGGGAGTGTGAGTTCCACAGTCAGGGAATGGTGCTGGATACCCTTGCATAGCCGAGAGGAACTGTGCTGGGGGTTGGGGGGTGTCGGCGGTGGGCGGGGGCCTGCTCCTCTTTGAGGCTCCACTCTGAAGGCACAGCATGCCCACCCTAGGCACTGCCAGCCAGCGCTGGAATGTATCAGCCTGCTTCCCCGGCCTCCTGGTAAAGCGGCGTGCAGGGGAGTGGTCAAGGCAGCACAGCGGCCTGCTTCCTTCAGCACAATGGAATGGACCTAAATGATGGAAAACAAGGAGAGAAAGAGAGCGAGAGAGAGACAGACAGAGAGGGAGAGAGAGAGAGAGAGAGAGAGAGAGAGAGAGAGAGAGGGAGAGAGAGAGAGAGAGAGAGAGAGAGAGAGAGAGAGAGAGAGAGAGAGAGAAGAGCGTGGCCCCCTCCCTCTGCCTCAGCCTCCTCTCTTTGATAAATGTGCAGGGGTCAGGGCTGTGACGTCACCTTGGGCCTCTGGGTGGGCGGGGGGCCTCCGGGTACGTTGGTGAAAAAGGGAGAAAAAAAAAGAAAAACAGATGCTAGAAGAGCAATGGACTTGTTCCCATCCTAGCCCAGCCCTGTGCTGCTGGGGCTGCAGTGGGAGCTGTCATGTATCAGGTTCATGTTCTCCCCCCTTCCCTCCGCTGGGGAGGGAGGGTGAGGGCGACAGGCCAGGCAGGCAGCCCCGGGGATGGGGAGTTGTGCAACGGTGAAGATTCCATGGGGGCAGGCCTTCTCTTTCTCCGGCTCAGGTTTGGTTGTTCCTGGCTTCCTGGAGCCCCTCACAGCTCGGTGACGTGCAGGGGGTAGCTAGGGGGCGGGTGGGATGAGGAGGAGCCCTGGGCCTTGAGCCTCTGGATGTGGCAGCAGTGGCAGAGCAGGTGGCCTTCCAGGGGGTAACAGCGGTGGCCCTCCTCATCGTTCAGCTGCAGACCACAGTCCTGGCACAGCACATACAAACATCTCATATTTAACATGGGCTCATAGAGGCATTCATCTTAATGACAATCTCTTATGTGTGCTTGTGCTTGGGATATTGTTTAATATTGAGTCTGGGTCTGATTTCTCTGGATTATACAATGTGTCCAACCAGAGCAAAGTTTGCTTATGCAACACGTATTAAAGTCAAGTTGATTTGAATTTTGTGCTGTTTTTTTTTCACATTTCTGAACAGGTGACCACTTCAGACTCAGTACCCTGTCAGGTGTTTACTCTCTATCCTTCCCCTGCTGTACCTTGTTTCTGCTAACCACTCAGCCATGAGGCTTCTCAGAATCATTACTGTCTGCTTTCATAATTCCTTTATCAATTAGTTAGAGGACTATATGAGGCGGGCGTGGAATGGAATGTTCTTCGATTAAATAGGTAAACCAGTTAACCAGTTTCTGGTGTTCTGCATTCCTCATTTACAGGAATACGCGGGTATCAAGGCCTCATTTAAATGCCTTGTTAATGTCATCCAGGGTGACGGTGTGGGAAAGGTATTTCTGCTTCGCTTGTTGTATGTGAGGCGACAGGTTAAAGAACAACAGCAGCCCCCCAGCTGAGATCCGTGCTGAGCCACAGATCAACATGGGAGTGGACCTGGTCAATGAGTCACCAAGCAGGTCTGGCCGCACTCGCACTTAGACCGGACACACACACGCGTAAGAGACAGCCACGCATTCAGATACATACACCCCCCCCCCCCCCCCCCCCGGGTGAAGAGGTGCCTCACCTCGCAGTGATAACACTCCACATGGTAGTCCTTGTCCATGGACACAACTCGAATGGTCTCTTCAGAGCCCTGTTAAGAAACACAGGGAAACACAGTCAGACCGACAGTCAGTCAGACAGACAGTCAGACAGACACATTCAGACAGTCAGACAGACAGACACAGTCAGACAGTCCGAGTCAGACAGACAGACAGACAGACACAGTCAGACAGACAGACAGACAGACAGACAGACAGACAGACAGACAGACAGACAGACAAAAAGATTCTATGGCACATTACCTGGGCTGGAAGGATAGGCTGGTTGCAGGAGGCACACTTGGGAGCAAACACACTGTGAGGGAAAACAGTAACAACATGTAGAAAAATACTTACATGCATCCTGTTGAATAATACTTAGGCAGTACATAGCAGAACTACCACTCCCAGCATGCTCTACTTCTTTCAAAAACACCAAAGTGAAAAAAAGAGATGGCGTGTGTGTGTGTGCGGTACTTACGTGTGGTAGTCCTTCACACAGTAGATGTTGTTCTCTGTGTCCACAGTGAAGGGAACACCGTCCAGACCCTCCTTACACACGACGCAGCGGAAACAGCCCGGGTGGTAGGACTTCCCCAGCGCCTGGAGGATCTACACACACACACACACACACACGTTTCAGGACATGATGAAAGCGACTCCTTGGTGTGCTGGTGCGTTGAGCGAGGAGCGCAGCCCACCCCAGCTCTTATCAAGGAGGCCTTTCTGCGGAGGAACAAGGCTTACCATCTCCATGATGAGGTGGCCACACACAAAGCACTTCTCTGCTGTCTGTTGAAATCCAGAGTACTGCAGGAGAAAAACAAACAGGCAGGGATCTGTCAGACAGATAGCTTTACCCATACTAGTTACATCTCATGACGCCACCAAGGGGAGATCACATATTTGGGAAATGTCTGGAAACTCCAAACTGCCCTGGACCAAAGGCGGCAAAGTGCATGTTTCGATGCACAACAACACAGTTGCATTCAATATTCATGCTTACATTTTTGTCCTTTTGTCTATCTCTCTTAACACTACCTATCTATAGGGGGAGCTGCTGCGCTCCTTATGTCTTCGATAGGAATCAGAGGTTGTTCTTTGTCTCCTCTGCAGTTGAAGCGGGCGTCCTCCACAGACATAACAGAGCTCAACCACGTTTCTGAGGGGTGTGTTGCTGTGCAATGATGGTACCCAAATACTCTCCTGTATGTCCCATGGCAAATCTCTGGGTATTTTTCCTCTAATCTGAATGTCTCTTGTCTTTCTCTGTCTGTACATTTCTTGGCATCTCTCTCTCTCTCCTTTGTTTCTCTGTGTGTCTCTTCTATAAGCCACTACCTCAGGGCAGGGTGACCATCTGCAGAGCTTATGCCCTCGGGGTCGTGACCTGATGACAGCGTTAAGAGGAGGGGGGGGGGGGGGGGGGGGGACTTGGGAGCAGCAGGTGGAGGTGGGTGGTGTGAGTCCAGCAGGCGCCCCCCCCCCAGCCCCCCCACCCCCTCAGACATACCATCTGCCAGTCTCCACTCCTCCCCCTTGGTTACGCAGTAGAGATGGTGACCACTTGCAAACGCTGGAAAAGGAGGAGGAGGAGGAGGAGGAAATGCCTTGTCACATCCACCACCTGGCCTCTCTGAACCATCCCTGGATCTACCTGCTTCCTATTGGCTCAAGAGGAATGCTGCCAGTAAAAGTAGGCGGAGAGTTATTCGTGTTTGGGGAAAACAATAGAAAGAATGCAGGCCAGAGACACTCCATGATTAAAAGCTGACCAACTGAGAGGACGGACGGTGAATGTTTCTCCTTGGGGGTTTGACCCAGAGCAGATGGACCCTGAGTCTGAGACCTGCAGCTGCCTGAACACCCTCTTCCTCCTCTCCATGAAGAGCAGTGGTCTAGCTGTGTGCTCCTTTGGGAAATTAGATGGACATTTGTGGGAAATGGTGGGGTGGTGCATCACTTGAATTGCTGTGCTACAAGGTCTGAATTCCCTGGAGGGTTCTAGAATGTTGCCCTCCTCCACTCCCGAGAGGGTTGAAGGAGACAGGGACGTGGAGCCATTCTCCAATGCCTCTTAGGAGCTCTTCCCATTAGAGCTGGACTTTCTCACACGCACGCACGCACTCACACGCACGCACGCACGCACGCACGCAGGCAGGCAGACCATCTACACCCACCAAGAAGTCCTCTTCACAATAGACCTTGCCATTGACGTTGTAGAACGCTTTCCCTCGCAGTCTCCTCCCTGAGAAAAAAAGCAGAGGCGACACCACCCGTTATTATTGATAAGCTCATGGACCAAACCCAGTTATACACGTACAAAAGCCCAGCAGTTCAGAGTGAAGATGTTTCCATTTCTTGAAACAACCTTGAAACATGAAGTACACAACATCAAGAAACAGTTCCACGTCAACGTAGGAAAGTATTTATTGGTATTTCAGAAGAATCCCTAAGAGAACATTCTATTCGTAGGAGCTCCATCAAGCTGTTCCATTGGGAGCAGGACAGAAGCAGCTCCACAGGAAGCAGCAGCAGATGGCTGTGTAGCACAGGTGACACCCTCCACTCAGCTGGCAACACTGAGCCCCTCCTCTGGGCATCCGATTTCCACAGGATCCCAGCCAATCAGCCGGCCAGTCACAACAATCAATACCACAACCACAGTCTGCTGTACAAACTACAACCACTCACTAAATACTCAAAACCCCAAAGGGGGTTCCCTTTTCATTGTGTGTACACACACACACACACACACAGTCGAACAATAAACCCCTGACGGGAGACTCTCTCTGTGTTTGATACAGGGAGCACCACAGCTAACAGGTCGTCCCCCAAAAGTCAGAGCTTTGAGGATCCCGTCTCTGCCACATGGAGATGGGGCGTCATTCACTGGGTTGGCTCCAGGTTTAAACCAGGTCTGATCCAGACCCCTCCGAGATCTGCCCTTCTTTCTTCTGTGGGAGCTGGCCTTTTGCACCCCCGCTGATGCCTGCCTGCCTGTCTTAAAAGCACGCCCATTCAGACGGAGTAAATGGCAGCCGTTTGTTTCTGGCGGAGCGATGACTTCACCCTCCAGCCTGGCAGACGAAGCACATGCAGCTCATAAATCTGTGGGATTAGTCCCGTTTAATTGCCGTCCTGAGCTGCCATTGATTTTATGGGGTAGCCCGGCATGGGAAAGACATTTCCCTCTATTCTGCACCCAAAATTTATGCAATTGCTGTATTTCACACGCACACGCACCCACACACACACACAGTGTCACAAAGCTGGGAGATAGCAATACATTAACTACCATTGAACTATCGGTTGTAGAGAAAGAATGCCGTGGAACAATAGGTCAGACTTTTAAACAGACACCCAGTGGCATTTAGAGGATGGAGGAGGCGAGGAAGAACGACAAATACTCCCGTCCTCTTCGAGATTATCTCACTCTTTTCTCTCCTCACTAAAAGCATTTCAGACCTTGTGGGGTTAGGATGGACACTGCGGTCGTGGTTGGGGGGTGAGGCGGGGGGACGTGGGTGTGTGGGTCTTCTCCCTGCACCCTGAAGAGGGAGGTGAGTACAAAGCCTCTGTCCGCTGGCTGTGATGCTGCTGCTGAGGGGAGCGGGCCGCATGAGCAAACGGGGACATTCTTTCTGCCTGAGGTCACTGGCTGGTCCCATTCAACCACCCTCCCTCCCTCCCTCCCACACGGAGAGGGGGAGGGGGAGGACTCCCCCCTCTCCCTCTATCCTTTGTCACAAGAGAGGGGTGCACAGGTCTCCACCCCCTCCTCAGCTCACAGCCCCTGAGCACTGTGGGACATGAGGCATTTTCCATGGAGTCCAGGAACCAAATCTCTCTGATTGGGATTTTACACTTGAGATCCCTCCTCCCTCCCCCGGACCCCTCCCCCCTCCTGTATACTTTGCTGGTACGGACTCTGTTTCCCATGACTCAACTGTTTCATGGAGGTTCCGTTCCATGGACATGCCCATAGAGGTGTAGAGCTTGATATAATGTGACATTTTTGACCCGCCCAAGGTTATTAATGCGCGTGCTGTCTGTTATGGTACAGAGGCAACAACAATCCAATCACCTGTTGAAGATGCTAAGATCCCTGTCCCTCCTTGCAGCCTGGAGCCTCTGTCAGAACACCATCAGAGCAGCGCTCCTGCCTTGGCATCTGTAAACATCACTCCAACTGGGTCATCTCTCCATCCCACATGTGAGCCAGCAAGGGTGACCTCACCTTCAAGGGATCCAGTGATCTCACCCTTCGGTTATTTAGTGGTCCCCACTAGAACCAACCAAACCAACCAACCTAACTAGAGACTGACTATGGATTTGGGGAAAACCTGTTCCAGGGAGACTTGTTCCAGTGACGTGTGAGGCCTGGTTCTAGTGATGTGAGGCCTGGTTCTAGTGATGTGAGGCCTGGTTCTAGTGGTGTGTACCCTGGTTCTAGTTATGTGTTCTTACTTTGAGGTGCAGACAAATAGGTCCTACCAGTTAGAGAATCATTGTTCCCAGTAAGATGACTTGACTGTGAAAGTCCTAAATGCTGTTGTTAGCAGACAATGAAAGTCCTTTTGCAACTACTCTTGTTTTTTTTAACAATATGATCGCTGGCCTTGGGCACAATAAGCTCAGTGGAAGAGCATTCAACAGCATATCAAGAGGTCACCAGCGCAGATCCACCCCTGTACGTTGCTTTGGATCTACAACATCTGCTAAAGAATTCATTATTAGCCTACTTTGACAACACTAAGTAAGATGAAGGGGGATTCAGCAACAACATATTCTGAATCCACTATTAATTATAGCCATAGAGTACAATTGAACATATTCTGAGTTAAACTGTCCAAACAGGGTTCATATGTTCATTGTAAACAGAGATTTCTGGATGCCGAAACTAAAACATTTCTCAGGTTCCACACCCACACACCTTCTCCTCTCTCCCTCCCCCATTGGCTCCCTCTCCTCCCACTCTCTCGTCTCAGAACAAGTAGGCCTTTATCACCTGCAGGCTGTGTGTTGAGGATAAGAGAGGGAGGGGGGTAGGGAGGTAGGGAGAGAGAGAGAGAGAGAGAGAGAGAGGGGTCTGCTCAGCTCAGTGCTGGGGGTAGGCAGGGAAGGATGGATGCTGAAGGAGGTGAGTCACACAGCTGAGGAGGACTTTAGGCTGGGTTTCGTCGTGTCCTGGGCCAGCAGGGAGAGCATGTGCAGGCCTGCATCAGTGTCTCCAGGTGGGAGAACTAGGAAGCCATGATTCACCAGCTCACTCACAGACACCTCATTCAGAGGAAAGGCCCGGAGTCGCCCAGGCTTCTTTATGTCTCCAAGTTGTCTCCAAGTCTCCTTTATGTCTCTCGTGAATAATGCTTTCACACTTTGACATAACCAAGAATCCATGAGACAAACAATAAGGTTTAAGTTGGTTCAGTTCCAGTTCCTATGGGCATTTGAAGCCCTCTGTGACATTGCTTGTAAAATGGGCAACACCAATAACATCTGATTTAAATACGGACTGAGGAAAAGTGATCTCTTGTTCTTCAAAAACAGCCTCGCAATGTTCACTATCTTCCATTGGGGAAGTTCACAACCACTGAGCTGCATCACCAGACACATGGTCAGCTCCACACGTCACACTTTGAAGTGGGATATTTATTCCCACTTAGGGCACACCCTGTGTGGCAGGTGCAGGTGGCGAGGCCAGACAAGCTCATGCATCATAAACAGGTTCTGCATATGCAAAGCCTACTGCTGTACTCTAGAGTGTCTGGTGAGCTTGGAGAGGCATGTAGTATTACAGAAACATCCTGATTCATCAGCTATGACCCATATAACAGGCACGAGCTGGCACGGAAAAGACATGTGGGTGAGATCCAGTCTGGGCTTGGTTTAAATACCGGATATAAACAACAGGCTGACTGGCTGGCTGGCTGGCTGGCTGGCTGGCTGGCCAGGTGCGAGGCTGTGACGTTAAGGGAAACAGGCATGATTGAGTGTGCGTGTGCGTGCATGGATCGGTGTGTTTGCTTAGAGCCCATGCCAGGCCCACCCTCCCCCACCCCATCTCCACCCGCCCCGCACCTCCACCACCCACCCACCCCCCCCTCCAGATATTCAGGCCTGGTACACTTTGTGACTGTCTGATTAAGGTCCTCGAGGGAAGGCAGGCTGGCTGAAGTGGAGGGGGGTAGTTTGCATTCCTGGCCATTTCATGAAAAAAGGGTGCAACCATGGGAGTGAGCCAAGAGGAGAGCTCAATTCTGCATGGTTAAACAAAGCCCAAGGCTCCCAGCGAGCAACGTCTCAGCAAAGTCTCTCCGTCTGTCTCTCACTGGTCAGGACTGACTCTCACACTACCGTGCGTTTGGCACAATCTAGGCCCTTATTTGAAACAAACAAACAAGTCCTGAAAAAACGTACGGTCCTTATAAATCACTGGATAGTGTTATGACATCTGCAGGCACTTTCAAACTAAACTTCTCTTCCTCTTCAAAACACTTCGCGTAAAGGCAAACATTCACAAGATGACCAGATAATATATCACAGAGTTTATGTTGCAGATAAACTATCAAGACATTTTTATAGTGGAGATGGCCAGTAGAGCCTTTCGTTCGCTGAGAGAAAAAACTGAGATTGTAACAAAAGAACTGGCAGAGGAAAACTTATTCACTTTCTATGGATTAATGTGCCAAAGTGAAATAAAACCCATCGTGTTCTTTTATGAAACGATACACATCGCTGCCTTTCTGCATGTTTAAAACTCGAGAAGGGAAATGTTTGAGGTCAAAGAACAGTATTGAAAGACTTTGGTAAAGACACTGTTCTTTATTCTTCATCCATACAATAAGTGTGCTTATGTGGATCGAGTTACATGTAAATTAGAAGGGATCTGTATCTCTGTAGCCTACATTGCACATGAATGAAGGCCACGATGCTCCTAACACTCTCAGCCATCTCCCTCGTTCCCCCCTCGAAACACGAGAGGATCGCTGGAGTCAGGTGACAAGAGGCAGTGAACACACCCGATATCCACATCCTTTAGCCTCGACTGGTGATTTCACTCTAGTCTTTAGAGCTTTCCTCATTTCAAAACTGTCCCCTAACAACATCTTCTAAGGTTCTACACTAAATTCGACAAGTCACAATGTTTAGCCCATGAAATAAAGTGTTGCTGAAGGGTTCAGAGGACAGAGAAGTTAGGGGGAAACTGCAATGATATCAAAGTCCAGCCAACTTACCACAGGAGCAGCAGGTAAAGCAGTTGGTGTGGTACAGGTTCCCCATGGCCTGACAGGCTTGGCTGGCTCCATACACACCTTTCCCACATTTGATACAGATACCTGTAAAACGGTAACAAAATACAAGTCATCATCCATCTTATGATTGAGTTATATACAGGCGAGTCCGTAGTTTTTTCTATACTGGTGTTAAAGACTGAACTTGTTTGATGAACAAGTGTCTTAGTGTTCTCTTCTCATGGGTCAAACACTACCCTCCCACACCTGACCTGCTGGTACCAGGTGACCAGGGCAGACCAATGGGTCTGGCCAGGTGGGGGAACTCGATCCAGGGAAGGACCACTGGAGTGTAACAGGCTGAAAGTGAAAGAAGAAACTAAGAGAGGAGTCCTGAGGGGTCACAGGATTCTGGAGACGTCTGGTTAGAGTCCGTCTGGTTCCTCAGTGGAACTTCCCTCCATGGCCTTAAGAACAGAAGCAAGGAAGGCCTTGACTGGAGAGTATGTGGACATAGACTAATGATCCCCCAAGCTCTCACGCAAAAGATGGTCTCCGTTGGGGTCACATTCCATAGCGAGTGCAGGGTCAAAGCCTGGGTGGGGTGAGTCCAGGGTCACCACGCCTACAGGACACAACATCCCAACAGGGGGCTGACTCAAATGCCCCCTCACCCCCCGCCCCCCGCCCCCACTCACCCCCACAATGTCTATGATGAAGTCTCATCTCAAACTAATCACTGAGTCTCAGAATCCATTTCCGAGAGATGAAACAATCAGCACTCGTTAAAAAGCCACACATGCTATATATAGAGATGGCTGTTTCATTGTTATAGCTGTAATATGATAACCCTCTTGGCATTGTGAAAATGCCAAATGGGCACTGGAAGTGAAGCACCGGAACTTTATTAGGAAATGGATTTCCCTTTAAACATGGCTTCTGTAAAGTTATGTAGGATCAAAGTCAAATATTGGCCTTTCCTATTGCAATCTACAACTCCTGACTGTTCCTGCGTTTAAACGATAACGATAACTGAGCTATCTTCCCTACAATAACAACTAAATGATGAATCATCTTAATCTCTACGTGGGCTAAGCCAAACTAAATACCTGTGATAGCCTCTGGCAAGGAAATGAGAAACAACTGCGCCTAGCTTGATTCCATATCTCAGCTGTTAACCCCACATCCTCTAACGAGCAACCCTGGAATACTGGGAAACAACCTTACTATCAGAGTGAAAAACAAGACACAGGTCCAATCTAGTTTGGAGAGTTCTGGCTGAGAGTCTTGGACCAAATAGTATTTGGCAAACAGATTGATTCTAATCATTTCTCAGCTGACTGCAGTTAGACTGTGATTAGACTGCTGCAGGTTACCAATCTGCACAGTCTACAGACCTAGACCACTGCTTAGCTCAGCCACAGTGGGTTCCTGCATGTTGTTGCCACAGTAGCATCTGGAACACTTCTAAGCAACAAGGCCAATCTTTCCCACCCACACCGCTACATGAAATGTGTGCTAACTATGCTTGCAGACAGGTAAAGGCTCCATATGCCCTCAGAAGTAAGTCAAGTGCCCTACAGAATGTGATAACCATTTCGTAGCGTGTGAGTGGGTGTGTGCGGTTCTGTGGACCCCCACCACTTGCCGGTATCTAAAGCAGGTCATTATCCTGACCTCTGCCCCCCACACACAGTTTATTGTGCATTCTCCAGACCAAGGTCTCCCTCAGTTTCTATCTCAATCCTCTTCTGCTGCATTCCTACAGGACGCACTTGCCTGAAACCCCCCACAGTATCTCACTACAAGATAGCCAGGCTACACTGAGGTGATTGCAGAGAAGTTTGCTGACAAACTGGAGTAAAACAACAGTATTTAATTCACTTATGTGCACATCTTTAACATTATAAATATTTTGGTGCGTTTTTTTTCTCTAAACACAAATTTCCCCCGTGCTCAATTTTATTTACACAACAACTAAGTTAAGAGTTTGCTAACATCATGTAAACAAAACAACGAACCACATGCCCATGGAAGGGGAAATGGTGTAGTAAGGTGGTTTATCCTAGATTATTTCCTAAATGTTCTAATGAAGTCTGTAAGTACAATCAAACGGTTAGTGTTTGACATGAAAATGGGGAGAAGAGATTTTAATCTGAATTAAAACCTGGGGAAAAGTCTGCATTTTAGGAAGGAGGGGAGGGGATGGCTGTCATGTTACACTAAGCCATGTGTTCCTTGTGTCATTGTGACTGTGATGGTGCTTCACACAAAAGAGAAAAAAGGTTTTAGGAGTTAAGAAGTTGGTATTTGGTATCTGTAGCATAGTGACACCCACACCTACAGCAATACAAGAATGTTGTAGACCATTAAGCCGAAATTTGATAAGTAACATGTAAATACCTCAGGTCTATGCTCTTGTTAAACTTAACTTGCTGTGTTTTATATATGGCATTTCTGTGGAGACAAGGCTGTAAATCATTCTCATTCATTCTCCGTCACGCTGGGAGCAACACATTTTCACACAAGAACGGTTTGTTCACTACTCCAGGGTCACTTGTAACGACATCACTCAAAACTCAGAAGGCCATAAAAACAGAGAAGACATCACTCATGAGGACAAACATACATGTTCAGTCCCTTGAACTGGAAGGGTACGTCGTTTATTCCGGGTTGCCACTACAGGAAGATGTGATCCAGTGTCCAGTATTGATGGGCTGCTAGATAGGCTGACTGATAGGCAAACTCTACTCTCTACGTCAGCATGTGTGTGTATGACTACTGTCATTATTATTCTGAGCAGGTGATCAGACTTGACCCCCACCAGCCATGTCTGGCCCGCCAGCCAACATCGTGTGCCAAGTGTCTGGTGCAGCCCGACTCCCCACTGGCTGGTTAATGAAGGGCTACGCAGGGGTGGGGGCAGGGCGGGGTGTGTGTGTGTGTGTGTGTGTGTGTGGGTGGGGGGGGGGGGGGGGGGAGTTGTCGTGAGGAGCTTGGGTGGGGGCGGGGCGGGTGTTGCTGCCAGCTGTTGATTCACAGCTACTTCGCCACCACAACAAACAGAGGCCACACAGGGGCCTTGCAGGCTGAACCATGCAGCGCGACAGCACAGGCCTCAAAGCCCCGGCCATCAATTTCTCTGCCGTCGCCACGGAAACTGAGCCGTCTTTCTTGGCTTTGGTTTTGAGAGGGGGGGGGGGGGGTGGTGTCTGCATTCTCTGCTCTCACCTGCTCCTCTGTAATAAACCCAGCTCAGACTGAGCCAACTTACTGGCTGGCAGAATCACACCACTGTTCTCGGACTACAGTCCCGTGTCTGGATGCACATTCACAGGCGGGCATGTTCTCATGGTATTTCCTGGGAGAACGTGACTTCAGTAGAAGCCTCTGATCTTGGGGGAAACACTCACACCTCACACTGCAGGACAAACACAACATGTCAAGCAGAAACTAAACCTTGGACAGGCAGAAGTGTCCAAAAGAAGACATTTCTGGAAGCATCCAATAGAAGACACTTCCAGAAGCGTCCAATAGAAGACACTTCCAGAAGCATCCAATAGAAGACACTTCCAGAAGCATCCAATAGAAGACACTTCCAGAAGCGTCCAATAGAAGACACTTCCAGTAGCGTCCAATAGAAGACACTTCCAGTAGCGTCCAATAGAAGACACTTCCAGAAGCGTCCAATAGAAGACACTTCCAGAAGCGTCCAATAGAAGACACTTCCAGAAGCTGACAGCGGGGCCTGTTTTTTTCAGAGGGACCACTGAATCACTGAAGGGGATCTGCTGTCTCAGAACAGAAGATTCCATTCAGCAGCACTTAGTGCTGTGTAAACGTTAGCTCTGCCAAGTCAGAAATTAGTATTTCCCTGCAAAGGCCACAGGGACATGTTGTTGTCATTATAGAATACACATGTGGTTTGTTAAAGATGCAAGCAGCCCTCTATGAAGTATCAAAGTTCCTTTAGGAGTATTTTCACTACTTCAGTGATCAGTAGTCACAGATGAGCAAAATGTGAAGTACATAATTGATAGTGACGTTAACGCATTACAAACACTGTAAATTAGAAATCCTATGTTAGAAACGTATATGTTACACGGTGAGCAATGGAATGGCCTGTGACATTATGCCGTGAAGCGTGGCCAATAGTAACATCTCTCTAGTAACACAGTTTTTTAACAACGTAACCACAATCCAATTGTACTATTGTGTCCAAAAACAAACACTGATTACAAATCAAGAGATCATGTGGTTTATTGAATGGGACTGTGGTCCAGTTTGAAGAGAGAAGCCTGTCACACCCACCTTTCTACCAGGAAGTTAAACCTCTCATTTACACTAAAGAAAACAGTAAATGGGCAACTCTGGACAACACTAGTATTTGATTGGACAATTTTTGGATGGTTGTGACCAGGCCAGCTCTTTCCATCAATCAGTGGTCTGGGCACTAGTAGCTGTATGGACAATGCAGTCCATATCACAGTTGATGCTCCAGTTAGCCCAACACTCATTAGCAAACACACCAGTTAAGTCTAAAGGAGCATTATGGATTCATAGAGTTCTGTTCTCTAATTAAGGAATTAAGAAGTAAGTTTATAATTGACCTGTGTGGTTTTTCGGTTGCTAATTTACTTTAAGTTTGCTTGGGTTGAAGCTGCTAACCCATTCGAGGACCAATGGCCTCCACTGAAGTTCAAGTTCATAACCTCATACACCAGACTGCCATGTTACTAATGATAAACAAGATATCAGTACAAAAGGTCAAACCTACTCTCACTCATGTCACAAGTTTTCTGTCCATTTTTCATGTGCTTACGCCGAGTTTCCCTAAGTTCAACAATGAAGCCAAAAAAGGCTGATTGTCATTAATGTGATTAAACCACGCACTTGCATAATTACTAATAATCACACCTACTCACAAGAATATTTGTGCTCAACATGTGATTGGTTATAGGACTGGGTGGGCTAGTCTTTCAAAATACACTTTTGATCAAATCTTGAATTCTAGGGGGAGTTACTTACCAAAGTATTCTTTTTTCATGTGCATCTCTAACTCCTTTTCCAGCTCCAGGGTGAGTGCCTCCAGCCTCCTCTCTGCCTGGCTTGGTCCACTCTCCCTGCATGGGGTCACCTGGTAAGGTAGCTTAAACCTCTGGCCTGAGGCTGAGTTTTTTGAGGCTACCCCATAGCTGAAAGATGAGGGGGAACCAGCAGTCACCTCTGGACTCACGCCTGGCTGGGCTGACTGCTGGGGCTGGGAATCAGCTATGGCAGAGATTGCTTGGAGGTGGATTCGATTGTGGACACCATTTGCCTCACCAAAATCTTGAAGTAGCGTGTCCTCATGCAAACTATTCCCGAGCATTGAGGAGCGCGGGGAGGGCAGTTGGATATCCGGGTAGGTGCTCATGGATCCTCTTGAGCTACGAGAACTTCTAGAACTGTGACTTGAGATGCTGGATCGGGGACTAACAACACAGTTTGCTGTCATGCCCGGCCTTGTACCATCCTGGCTGCAGATGCTTGACCTGGGACTGGCCATTGGCATGCCGTGCAATACTGTACCATCCAGAT
Organism: Neosalanx taihuensis; assembly: GCA_030340665.1. Lineage (NCBI taxonomy): Eukaryota > Metazoa > Chordata > Actinopteri > Osmeriformes > Salangidae > Neosalanx > Neosalanx taihuensis. Next base: position 2,133,591 of record CM059295.1, read on the forward strand.
CATGGTTCCCCATAGGCATGTATCGAGAATCTGAATAGCTAGATCTTGGACTGGTGGTACAGGAGTACTGGCTTGCCGTACTGGACCTGGGACTGATGTGCCTTTGGTCATATCCCATACTAATGCCGCTTGTGCGGTTACTGCTGGGCTTACTACAGCAGTCATAGCTGTTCAGACTGGCCCTTGGGCTGGAATGTTTACTTGTGTCGCTGGCTGTGCTTGCATAGCTGGACCGGGGACTCAGGACACTGCTTCCTTCGCAGTGCACCAGACTGGATCTGGGACTTGTGTACTTGTCTTGTCCAGGCACGACCAAACTCGTGCGGGGACTACTGATGCTCGACCTCGGACTTGCATGCTTGCTTTGCTCCTGAGAGGACAGGGACGATGCTAAACTCGAACGAGGACTAGTTGCGCTGTACCTACCGTCATGGTTAGGCGTTACACAGATACTGTTGCATCTGTTGCCAGGTATGGCTGCAGCAGGTTTGTTCAGAATAACGCCGTCGAATGCGCTCCCGGTGCTGTACCTGTGGCCCTGCACCTCCAGGGAATACCTCTTGTGCCGTTCAGACGCGCCGCTATAACACGGCAAAGCAACTTCGGATTTGGTGCAATAGCTGTCCTCGTGATAAACGCTGTCTCTTTGAGGGGTGCAGAAATCAGGGACCGCGCGGGTGCCGTTTACCGGGCGCACAAGCGCCGCGTTGTACACTTTATTCCCAGACATGACGGTGTGGAGTGCAGAGTTACCATTCACTGTCTTACTTTTCTGCTCTGGTATCGCTGGAACTGCGAAATCTAAATCAGGATTTATGACCAAGTCCCTCCTTGCATTGTACATCCCATCTTTGTATGCTCCATATAAAGAAAGATCTTCCATCAATTGACTTGCCCGGAGTCCCAAGTCTTCCTCATAGTGATCCATGTTTTTTGCTCCAGGGGTGAGAAACAAGTTGAGAGTGAGTTAGACTACTAAACCAGCCAAATACCGAGGACCAGATTGCAGTAATTGCATTTCACATGGAAATCATAACAAAACGCTGGCTTACAAGCGTCGCTCATTTCCCCAAACGACCAATGTGCTTGGAAATCTTTGCGCAGTGCATGTTTTTTTTCTTTCTCTAAAAATGTAAACCCTCTTTCTCAAAGTTTCAACGACAGGATACGTTTGTCAACTTCAGTTTTTGTTAAGTTGAAAGGTCTTTACAGTCAATGGCGCGCTACGCGGAGGAATTTCCCCCTTGTTAGTTTTCTCCAAATTTCTTTTAAATCCCCCAGGTACACTTTTAAAGTCAGTCAAATATTCAAGAGCGTCATAATAATTTGCGACATGCACGCAAAAAGCTTGTAGATGTCGTCCAAACTCTTATTAAATTCCCTTTCATGCAGAGGACTATTTCGTAGAGATGGAATGCGAGGAAGCAGACTGGGTGCGCTGCGGCTCTCTGGAATGTGGTTAATGCTGGAGAGAAACAATGATTGGGACCAACTCAGCAAGGGGGTGCTGGGGTCTGGAACAGAAGAGTCCCCAGAGAGGACGTCTGTATTCATCCCTAGTCTAAAACAGCACAAAGAACCAGTCTCACCTGGCCCAACTTTCTTTGCCTCTGTCAGGAAAAGCTTCATTGAAACAGGAATGGATTATAAAGGGAATTTGAGACAGCAGTATGGAATGGACAAAATATTTCTGAGACACAGTATAAAAAAAGAAAAGTGTCTTATGTTATTCCCCTTGTTCTGAAAGTTCCTTCTGCAATTCATCAACAGTAATGTTGTTGGACATTCAATAACTCACATAACTGGTGTGTTTATTTTATTTTGGTGTGGCAACAGTCAATAAGAACACTGGTTTTAGTGTTTTTCACAAGCCAACGTCATTTGAACATTGCAATAGAGGAAAATATGCATGTGATTAATGCAATATTTATTTGAAACAGTTCTGAGAATTGCAACATGTATAATCACATGAGATTCTACGAAATTAGATTAGAAACACCTTCTATTGTCAAACACCATTTAGAGAACAATAATGAATGAAAGTTGGTCCCAGCACATTGCACTGCTGTCAAGGACCAGACAAAGAAACATGCAGGATGTATTCTCTGTGATCCCCTGCCAGACACATACACAAACACATGTTGTTCAATTTCAAATAAAATGTTTAGAAATTAGGACAAAACAAGTAGTAAAAAAGCTTTCTTTATAACATAAAACAAGAAACCATTTATAAAAGCTTGTTTTTGTGTGCTTGCTTGTAGGTCAGTGGGACAAGTAATAGGTACAAAAAAGACAGTTGCCAAAAGATCATTGGGTGTCTGAAGCAATAAGTAACATGTTGTGTTTGATGTCATATGAACGTTCTTTATACAAATTAGACTATGACAGAAATTGAATTAATTTTATCTGATACCACTTAAATGTGCAAGTATTCAAATGTTACATTATAGATGACTGAAATGGTGCACAATATTACTGAGATGTGGAAACTACAGACTAGCTACTAACCACTGGAAGGTATGAGAGAGCTACAGCTACCAAGGCAACCACCAGGAATATATCCACCATCAGTCTCCTGAGGGCTGAGATGGGTTTTTTGCCATGACCTCTGCTTCTGAACCACTGCACAACCTCATCTAAGTTATACTCCCTGGGCTCATAGCCCAGCTCTGTCTTGGCCTTGGCCATACTGAAGTAGTGTGTCACCCCAGTCTTGTACACCTCTGTGCGTGTGAGCAGAGGCTGGAAATTGTAGATGGGGCCGATTAGATGGTGAATCATCTCTGTAAGGAACGCGACAAAGTAAATGAGAGAGACAGGTAAACGCAGCGTTGGGAAGGAGTAACCCAAGCCCTCCACTAGAGGCCTAAAGAATTCAAAGTTGTTGACAGGTTTGCCATCTGAGATGAAGTACGCTTGGCCGGCAGAGCGATGTTGATGGTCTGAAGAAAGAGCGTCTGCTGCCAGCATGTGTGCCGACACTAGATTGTCTACATGGACAAACTCCACGCGACTGCTGGGCTTCCCATACACAAACCTGAATATCCCAGCCTCTATGTAGCCAACTATCCTGGGCAGGTGCCTCTGCTCTCCTGGCCCATATATACCTGCTGGGCGCAGGGCACATGTCCGCAACACCCCACTTCCATCCTCCAGAGCTCTCCCGTTAGCAGCCATCACAGCCATCTCAGCTATGGACTTGGTTCTGGAGTAGTGGTCAGGGTGGAGGTGTAGAGGAAGGTAGGGGAGGGTCTCATCCCCACCCTCAATGACTTGGCCTCCAAAGACCACATTGAAGGTGCTGGTGTAGACCAGCCTCGGCACTCCTTTCACCACACACGCCTTGAGGATGTGCTCTGTTCCCTGGATGTTTACGTCCTCAATTAGACGGCGGTTCAGCTGCTCCCTTCCTGACATGCCGTAGGAGGCAATATGGAAAACACATTCAATGCCGGTAACAGCCTCCACTACCTGCGCATAGTCACGGACATCCCCCTTTAGGAAGGTGATGCCTTCGGGCAACTCTTGGCTTGGGGGACTCATGTCAAACAGAAGGATTTTAACCCCTGCTTGTAGTAGAGAACAAGCCAGTCTGTGGAGAGTAAGAAGTACGATTTTAAAATGAATAAAGACATTCTGGCAATGGTGTGTGCGCTTCCATCTGATGACATATGGTGCAATAACTCCCCCTAGTGGCACTCAACTGATATAACCAAATTTAGAAGTTGTTGGCTTCCTACAATTACAATTGAATAGTGATTTTAAAACAAACAAACAAAACAAAATTAATAGTAATTGTGCTGTTAAATCATTTGGGCTCACCGGTAACCAAAGTATCCACTCCCACCGGTGATCAAATACGTGTCTGCACGTGAAGTTCCCATTACCCGGAGCTGGCTGTCTGACCTGGGATGAAAAAAAGAGATGAATATATAAATAAACCTACAGTAGATGTGTGCTTCCTGCAGTAGGCCTACAAACTACAGATAGTAGTAAACCTGCGTCATTTTTAGTGGAAACGAGGCTTATATCTAAGGCTATTCTAAGCTATACATGTGTGTCAAAGTGCAGCAATCACATGCTTCTCCGCGACTGCAATAACATGTCGAGGTGTCACATTTCAGAAGGTAGAAGGCCTCATATTGTCATATTTTACATTTGACAGACATTGTCACATTGTAACAAGACAACTGAGAGGTGATATATCAAGATTGGCGGGTTTCACGTCACCCTACATTGACCATAACTACAAATTGACTGCAATAACTTGAACTTTACGCAAGCAAAAAAAATATCGATCTGTCTCGTTAAAATGTCTGCTATATCCAGTGATGTTACTAACATTTAACTTACCCAGTTTTCTATCAACAGCCTAATAATTACGTGGACACACAGCATGCATCAGTTACAAAACGCGACATCCATGGGAGGAGCTGACAGTAAACTAAGTGAATTCTTGGTTCAATTTACGTGCAGTTTTTTGCGCTTGTGTCTGCAATAAGGACATGCCAACGTAAATTCACTACGTATAACGTTCCCTCCTTCTATTGGTGTGTTCTGTTGGCCTACTGTAGTTATTGTGTCATACCTTGCAAACCAACTTCTGGTAAACCATGTAAGTTAACTAATTACAGGAAAGATACATGTTTGTCATTGCATGAGTTTTATAATTCAGTAAATCAATCATTCATACTTAAAACACCCCATATAAACAGATGGTATGCTGAGATTATTTTGTATTTCCCTCTAGTGTTTGCTAGAAGGCATGCACATGGACATTTTGCATTCTCATGCTGGAACACTGATTTACTATTGTTAGATAATAATACAAATTTTGGTTGACAATGACTAAATTGTAGAATAGCCAGAAGAGCACAAGGTTCAGAGATAGTGCTGCACCATTGTTACACAAGTTTGGTGTACATTTGCTCCTCCTACACTGATGTAAAAACAGATGATGAGTGTAATAAGGGGTTCATAAAACGATCCCTTGCTTTACAATCTGTGCACTGCGTAAGCATTTTCACGGAAGTGAAAAAAGTACAAAAGTTAAACATTTATCCTTGGACTAGAATTTTTCTTCAAGCAAACATGTCCTTTTGTCTTAAAGCTGCCCTGCCATTGCTTCAGATAACTTGGCAGATATCGTAATTATTTCTTTGGAACACCAGTCGTTGCTCAAAAGTAAGTGAAATTGATTTTATGCATAGTACAGTTTTGCTGAGTCAATTAAATATGCATTAGTGATAGTAATACTTCACAGATTTGTGGTTTACATGTAGAGCCTGCCTGCATTCTAAATGAACTCAATGTTCATAACTGCAAAATTTTCTGACAATGTAAAGTCACCAAATTTGCTACATTGTAATTTACAATTTCATATGGATGTGTTTAATTCCTTGCACTTTGTCTTTTACCTGTTAGGACAAAATGAATCTGGAGGAGTACTTTAAGAAGATTAAGTTTGATGGTCCATTTGAGAAACCAGATCTTGAAACGCTTAGAAGGATCCACAAGCAGCATGTTATGTCAATACCATTTGAAAACCTAAGCATTCACTGTGGTGAGAAAATCACCATGGATCTTGAGTTCATATTCAATAAGCTTGTCAAAAGCAAACGTGGAGGTTGGTGTTGTGAAAATAACCTCCTCTTTTCCTGGGTGCTGAAGGAGTTGGGCTACAATCCCATAATTCTTGGCTCGAGAGTCTTTAACACCATTAAAAATGAATTCAACCCAACAGACACTCATCTCATCAACAAGATTTTCATTGATGGAACTGCATACATTGCAGATGTCAGCTATGGAGTATCTGGCCAAATATGGTATCCTCTTGAACTGGTCTCTGGAAAGGACCAAACACAGCCCCCTGGTGTCTTCCGCCTCATAGAAGATGGAGACATGTGGATTTTGGAGAAGACAGGTCGAAAGCCTTTGGTTCTTGATGAAAACTTTGCCAATTCAAGTCTGTTGAACAAGAGTCAAACAAAGAAGTTCTACTGCTTTACTTCAGTTCCCAGGGGGGTCGATCATTTCACTAAAACAACTCACTGCCTGCAGACTGATCCTAACTCTCTGTTCACTAACAAGTCCATCTGCTCACTGCAAACTGCCAAAGGATTCAGAGTGCTTGTTGGCTGTACCCTCACTGAAGTCACCTTTAACAACCAGGAAGGTGTTGATGTTCTGGATATGAAAGATATACCTGAAGATCAAGTGGAAGATGTTTTGAAAGAAAAGTTTAATGTGGTTTTGGTGAACAAGCTGGTCCCTATAAACAACAAAGCTTCATACACTATCTAAGCACATTAACAAATGTACTTGTATCCATGAGTAGATTAGATTAGATTAACCTTTATTTTTCCTCCAGGGGGTGGAAATTGCAGTTCACAACAGCAGCAGGGTAAAGTATAGCACACAGAGTTGCAGGGTAATATACATTAATGACAATAACATAACAATAGTAATAGGCGGGCACGATAAAGTCTGATAAAATAAGTAAGTTGAGTAGACATATAGACATATAGACAGTTATTGCACTTGAGGAGAATTACAGAATTACAGTATTGCAAAAGAAATAACTAAGTTAAGTCGACATGTAGGCAGTTATTGCACTTGAGGAGTTACAGAATTACAGTATTTTGCTAAAAGTATGATTTAAAAAGTAAGTTATGTAGACATATAGACAGTTATGGAGAATTATGGCAAGTAGGCCTATTCTGTAGCATTGGAAGTAAAATCAGCTCTATGCGAGCCAATTATGCTGTGTTTGCTGATTTTTTGACCAACATTGACTGTTCAAATAATCCATGTCCTTGGAAATCATACATTTGAATTTGTTTAAAAAGTATGAAATATTATTTTATTTTATTCAAAACATTGATAAAACCATCCCACTTCATTTTTACTCAGAGTTGTCTTTAAAAATTGATTTGTTAAAGTTACATATATTTTTTTCATTCGAAAATTTAATTCCCCTAAAAACCTATAGGGAGCAGGATGGAGTCTGAGGAAGCGCATTTTATCATCATCATAAATCTATTCTATTGCATGCACATTAAAATACTATTGAAAACATCCGTTAAAACAGTGTGTTCAATAAACTATGATGAGAAAAAGGAAATTAAATCTGCAGTCAGATGAAAAATTACTGACTTTCACAGCGTCTGTCTGATTTCAACCAATGACTGTGCAGTTATGTGACCTATGACGTCATAAAGTCTGATGGCCTGAAGATCTCAGCACAAACACACCAGGAGCCGGTGAGGGAGCGATGAATTCCCTAGAACAGGCCGAAGGTAGTCAACATGGCAAGCAAACTAATTTTACTTACCAGAAATGACACTTTACTTTGATTGCATATCGTTATTACAGTTTGCTGTGTGTATTACTGGACAGGAAAGAGCGTTGTTGAAGTGAATTCGACTTAATAACATTATTCAGTAGCTAGCATGCGAGGTTGGACTCAGACCATTTCTTGGACAGGAAGCTAATTCCGTTGTTTTATTATTGTTTTATATTTATTTTCATACATAATGCATTGAAGTGTTCTGCTCGGAGTAATAAAGCGAGTTAGACGTACTGGTTTGTCAGCCAGATGATTCCGTGCATGCTAACTAGCAGTAGTTAGCAGTAGTGCTAATAATAGGGAGGACAAACGTTCTGCTCTCAATGTAATCAAACGGAGAGTTCCAGGCGTCAACAAAGGCAAAAACGAACTTTTTGCTAATTTCAAATTTTTTTAGTAATAATGGACGAACATCAATCTCAAATAGTCTAAAAGTGAATCAATATGTTTATTTTAGGCTGCATCTACATTTTACACTCTCTTAGGTTGTCAGTCTGTTAAACCTAGTTGGTATTTGCGTGTCCATGCATACCACGATTACACACTTAACCTTACAATATTGATGATTTTTCATTATATTCATTAATGTGTGGATGATTTCATCATATTCATTAATGTGTGGATGGGTACCGGTGATGTGACAGTGTGTTTGAGATGTTTAACCAAACAGATAATTTGCTGTGCTCAACACTATCTATTCTCAATGTATGTACTTATGAATACATTTATGTATATGTGTAAATATATTTATGCTCCATTGAATATGATAATCTGATGCACTAATATGTGGTTGTTCTTGCAGACCTAAAAGCTTTTGAGAGAAGACTGACAGAATACGTGTCTTGTTTGCAGCCAGCAACTGGTCGGTGGCGAAGTAAGTATCTTTGGCTACTTCTGTGATACTAATGGAGACATATCTGCCAAGTTTTCTTTTTTACACAAATCTTGGAATTCATACAGTTTCCATTTGTTTTAGTGATTCTCATAGTGGTTTCTGTCTGTACGGCTACTGGAGCGTGGAACTGGTTGATAGACCCTGACACACAGAAGGTCAGTGGGGGTAAAAAGAAAGGGGAAAAGATAAAACAAACTATTAATTGAAATAGTAACATAGTTATTAGTTCATAGTTATCTAAACATATAGTCCTTTTCACCTCGTTTTGTTTGCAGGTGTCTTTTTTTTCGTCGCTGTGGAATCATCCTTTCTTTACCATCAGCTGTGTCACTCTCATCGCTCTGTTCTTCGCTGGAATACACAAACGGGTTGTTGCCCCATCAATGTATCCTCTTTTGGTAACTGAGTTAAATGATATAACTCAGTGGTTCTTAAGCTGGGTTCGATCGAACCCCAGGGGTTCGGTGAGTCAGTCTCAGGGGTTTGGCGGAGGTCAACACACACACATCCGACTCATATGATTCGTGATGACACAACCAATTAAGAAGGGTTTGGTGAATGCGCATATGAAACTGGTGGGGTTCAGTACCTCCAACAAGGTTTAGAACCACTGTTATAACTCCTATCATCAGCGGGTTACATTTAAGGACTCATTACTCACTATTTGACCAGTCAGATCCTTAACTGGCCCTGCATCAGTATCGCTGCTCGCTGTCGGACGGTTTTAGCAGAATACAACATGTCCTGTGATGATGTAAGTGAAACTGACCCAACTATTCAGTGTATGTGACTGTATTGTTACGAGAAGTCTCCTGTGCAAACTAGTCACGTTTGTGTTTCTTTTTATATTTTACAGACGGGAAAACTTATTCTCAAACCTCGACCAAACATTCAATAACAATAAAAACTCTTGGCCAGGAGGGTGGGGGGGAGTTTAGTGTTCTTTTAATCACTATGTCGATTGTCTCTGGAAGACACGGTAATCAGAATCCTAAAACAACCAGACGTAGAAGACGGCACTGATGCAGTGATGGAAGCTCATGAAGAATTGAAGGGGAAATGCCTTTGATCAGCATTTCAGTTTTACTGTCACATTGTACAGCTGCTTTTGCTCCCATGTGATTTATAACAATGTGCATTTGTTTTAGATAAATGTTTCTATTTTCAAACGATCTTGTTATATACATAATAAATACCTAAATGTCAAGATGTCACAGGTAACCACATTCATGTGATCTTAGATGTTTTTGCTTTAAACAGTATACACATTGTGAACACTTAAGTTTGGTAATATGTTCTAAGGGGAATTGTATCAGAGAACTTTGTACCAGCTACCTTGCAATACGTTACCCAATACTTTATGACAGATGATGGTTGTTACCCATATTTGTTCCTTAAGCACATGTGGGAACTTTTTCCTCGTGTATATGACAACGAACTATGAAAAGTTGACTACTTATGCCGTTTATGACATTGTTTAACACTAACAGAATGAAAAATATTCAATTCCAGGCAGGATTTACAGTATTAGAGTGAATTTGACCTTTTTTACGACGTAGTTTGTTAACACGGCAGACATGTGCTTTGCGACATTATGAGCACCGTTTTACGGCAATGAACGAAGGGATGCCGATCTTCCACATGGCCACGACCGAGTTATAAAGTGTATTCGTTTGTCATTACCCACGACAAGATATATTTAGGCAATTTGTACTTTATTAACATCCAGCCATGGGTAAGAGTAAAAATAATAAATTCAAGCGTCCTCAGTTCAACTCTGTCGGTCTTCCAACCAACGCTGTAAAGGAGGTGGAAGAAGACCATGATGAATCTGATTCTCCTGCCGGGGAGCTGCTTGAAAAAGTAGGAGACTGAAATCATTAATAGTTTACACCCACATGTGACAAACTGTGCCATCGAGGGCACGAGTTTCTCCCGTTAGTGTAATCAGCTGGTGTACTTGGTTGAAGTGCAGACCTGCACCCTCTTGGCTATAGGAGACACATGGTTTAACACCACACACTCTCTGAATGTTACTGTCAGCAATGTTAATATGTTATGAATCTTACATTATACCCAAGTGGGAGCCAATAGTCAGATTCCAATCTTAATTATTTCCAATAAATAATTTACTGATGCACATACAGTTCTTACACGTGGCAAACAAAAAGTATTGGTCCATCCTGGAAAGCCTGTGTACTGAAGATACTGAGCATGCTGTGTAGTTTGAAGTCACACCTATTCTCTATGTGATCAGTTACATAGTCCCTGTGCAGATATGAGAGAATTTGCCTGTGCCAGCATTTCACGCATAGTTCAGCAGAGCCAGACAATCCCTGGGTTCCTGCAGAGGGATGCTGTACGGCGCCTGGGGCCCCTGGTCCTGGACCCCAGCCTGGCCGTCAGGGAGACTGCCACAGGGGCACTCAGGTAAATCTACAGGGTATCTAGAGTATGGCTTACCTCTAACATCGGAGGTGGATGATATTGATGAAAATAATGACATCTCATAGATGTAGGATGGGTACTGATATTAGTGGGAGATTGTTCGACATGTTACAATGTTGCCAAGTCAACATAAGTTGTGTAACGTTTAAGGTAGATTCCTATTTGTTCAATCAGATTTTGTACTCTTCAAACAACCTTCACTGTTCATACATCAGTGACACTGTTAATCCTCTTACTGAATAGAACATGTGCTTGTGTTTTGATAGGAACCTGAGTGCATGTGGGGGACATGAAGTGTGTGAGGACATGGTAAAACAGGACATCATGACTCCCTTGACAGCTCTGCTCCGAGATGTGAGTGGCTTTCTTTATCCTAAAACAGGTTTGCTGGTCTTAAACCGATTTAGTATCAAAGTGTGTTTGTGGGTTTGGTGAGTTTTAAAATACCAATACTTCCGTAAAAGGGAAGATTTGTAAATACCTCCGGGTTTACTCACCTTGGGAACACATTTGAAGCATTGGGTGATTTAAATCACCTGTGTTTTGATTGTTTTGTTTTCTCCACAGTGTTGCACCGGGTTCGAGAACAACTCCACCCTCTCGCTGAAAGAGAAGAAAAACCAAGCAGAAGATGTAGCCAATGAAGCGGTTAACTTGCTGTGGAATCTATGGTGAGCTTAGATTTCGAAAGGCCCTTATTGTATCTTCCCTACTGTAGCCACAGCATGTGTGGTTGTTAACTCTTATACCGTAAACAACCGCTTGTTTTAGAACTGCACATGGATGGCCCCTGTTGGTGTATGTTTCACATTTGACTCTTGTGTTGTATCACCCTGTTAGTGAAAGCAGTACCCAGGCTCTGTCTTTGTTCAACAAAGCAGGACTTCTGGATGTGGTCCTCCAGTGTCTGGAGCAACATCCACACAATGTAGAGCTGGCTCTGTCAGCTGGTAAGACTCATCAGCCCAACATCAATATTAGTCATTATTCATTCTGGACTGGGATTGTCTCTGACTGTGCTTGTGTGCGTTTTCGTGTTCGCAGCCCACTGTTTACACACGGTAACCGAGGACAACCAGGAGCTGCTGTGCAGCATGAACACCGCTGTGTTTGTGGCTCTGGATAGCGTGCTGCTTTCCACACAGCCGGACATGGCCCACATGCTGCTCAGGACCCTGGCTGCAGGTATGCCTCCGTGCCTGTCAGTGCTCTGGGCTTCATCCTTGAATATTTACACGCTGTCCTCACAGATCAGGGCACACTATTGGCGTAAAAAAAGATGAGGAGGAAAACTACAAAGGTTCTCAACAATGATGTAATTTGAGAATGGGAGTGCTGCCAGGATGTCTGTCCCTTTCTTTTAGAGATTTTTCACTTTCCACCACCAGGGTCAGTGTGGAACATGAAGAGCTGCCTTCCTCTGGCCCGCCAGGCACAGACACTCAGCGCCCTGGTGTCCACCCTCTCCCAGAGCCTGGAGCTGGACGCCGGCACTCTCATCCCCGAGCTCCACCAGACCGAGGCTACCCGCCACGCCACCGCCTCCCCAACAGCCGACGCGGAGGAGCAGGGAGCGAAGGCCATGGCGGTGGAGGAAATGGAGGACGCCGAGGAGGAAGAAGATGGACTACGACGGAACGGCAAGGCGACGAAGATAGACGGCGACTTTTCTGATCTCTTGCCTGTATGTTTTTACACTTTTGAGTTGACAAGACTTAAATACCCCAGCTGATGTTTACAAGTCCAGATAAGACGCTCTTTGTCATGTGCATTGTAGGATGCTGAGTCAAACTATATGTACTCCCCCTGTCCTTTCCCTTCCCTCGTGTCTGTGTCTAAAGTTCTAAGAGAGACAGTGAGTCATGTAGAGGCAGGGGAGAAACGGGGTCAGACTGTGTCTGTGCAGGCGGCTGTCCTAATCCCCAGGGCAGAGGCTGTCTGTCGGCTGGCTCAGCGGGGACTGTCACACAGCAGGGTTCAGCCTGGGACCAGGCAGTGTCCCCATCATTACTCTGCAGCTCCCTGGCTGTGACCCTGGCGAGACTGGGCCATCCCTCCCAGCTCGCACACTGGTAGAGGCCTTCTAATTGTGGATGACAGTAGTGGAGAATCTTCAGAATATTAATTTATATCATGGGTGATTAGATAAGATAGGGATGGTTCCCTGGTCTTCTATTACGAGTATGCCATAATGTTATAATGTCTTTGTCAACCTTGGTTATGCGACTGGTAACAGACCTATAAATTGTACATCTAGACATGCATTTGTATTATTACATATTTCAAGTATACAGTGTCAGACAAGGGAAGCACTTGGTGTCTAACTGGTTATCGGTACCAGAGAGCATGTGCAGAACTGTTGATAAAGCTCATGACTGTTTCTCTGTCCAGCGGGGGAAGGAGGAGCTGAGGGAGGCGACGGCCTTGCTAACAGCCCAGCAGACGTCCTTGGAGATCATCGTCAACATGTGCTGCTCTGATGGTGAGGAGTGCAGGCTCCAGGCACGGCAGCATGGCTGGTCCCCCTTAGGCACTTCCCATTCCACCCTGTTACTGTCTGTGACACAGCTGTTGGCCATCTCCTCATAGATCATAGGCTCTCTTGTCCCGGGGTTTGACTCTATTACCTTGAGCGGGGGGGGGGGGTGAACTTGATTTATGTGAAAGATAAAAGAATGGCTTTCCATTGATTTTATGGAAGCTTGCTGTTGTTGACTCACCACCAGCAATGCCCCCTCAGCAGTGTGTGTGTGTGTGTGTTTTAAAGAGCCATCAGATGACGAGTGGGAGGAGATGTCAAGCAGCGACGAGAGTGAGATGTGTCCTGACGGCTCTGCAGACGGAATTTCCAGTCTGCTGTCCCCTCTGTGCCTGTCAGCAGAGGTTTATGGAGCGCTCGTCAACTACAGCATCCCAGAGAAGGCACGACTGACACACACACACACACACAGTGTTGGCATGTATACACATATACACATAATATAAACCGCTAAACTCGAGTGTAATATTTCTATTTCCCTTCAAAACTTAAGATTCTCAAGAAGACCCAGTTCCCCAGCAGCGAAGCATTGAATGTGTGTTCCCAGGATCCTGTGTGGAAATGCCTGATCAAAAAGTAATTCACCTACGTTAAGAGGATTTATCCTGAGAAAATGAAAAATTGTCAGTCTTACAGGTTTCCCATTAGAATAGGTGACCTGAATCACTCCTGCCAGTTGACCCAAGTGTTATCTGTTACCAGAATGCAGAGGGTACAGTACCGGGCCCTGACCTGCCTCCACAACATCCTGTCTACCATGGATGCTGAGTCGCTAGGGGGGGCAGCTGCCCTCCAGGCTGTCGCCCAACACCTCTCTTCACTAGTCTTCAGCTCTGCAGGTCAGATCTTCTTAACACAAGCTACTGAAAAGAAGATTTTGAAGCATATTTTGATATTAACTTTTTTTTTTTTTTTTAGATATCCTAAAGGAGGAGGAGTTTCTGGAGGCAGTCACCAGTGCTGTGCGGTCTCTGTTACAGATAGCAGCCTCTAAAAACATCTCACAGGTGAGATGGATGCAGACAGCAGCTTCCTCACTCAAGCCAGATTAACCTGTCTGGACCATCCACCTAACAGCTGAGCCTGTACCCCAGTACAATCCTCAGTAAATGTTTTAGATGACTGATTACTGGTGTCTGTCTGTGTCCCAGTGTATGAGCCCCCAGCAGTTGATGAGCCTGAGTGAGGCTGCGACCCGCTGTGATGTAGTCAGTGTGAGGGTCAATGCCCTGGCGATCCTGGGCATCACAGGCAGTACCCTTGCCAAAGAGAAGGGCACTGCAGACAACCTCCAGGTACCCTCCCTTTGAACTATTCCAGTATCCCAGTGTACTACGAATAGTAATTTAACAGGATGTCTTTGTGTCTCTTCTCAATCCAGATGATTGGCAATGCCTTACTGCAAGTAGCGTCTAAGGACCCCAACTTGGTGGTGTGTGGTGAGGCCCTGGATGCTTTGTTTGATGTTTTTGCGGATGGAGAGGAGGCAGAGACTGCAGCAAAAAACATCCACCTTCTGCCTGCCTTAAAGGCACTTCAACCTGTCTTCAAGGCTAAGGTACAGTGTGGCAGAACATTTCTAGGATGTCATTCTTTTGAATGTACAGACTAAATTGGGAGTCAGGTGGCTCAGCAGGTTTAGGCGTTGGCCTCATGATCGGAAGGTTGTGAGTTAGATTTCCGGCTGTGGCTGTGTGATGTTATGTCCTCGGGCAAGCCACTTCGGCCTACTTGCCGTAATTCACTTTGGATAAAAGCGTCTGCTAAATTCATATTTATTTATTTATTAAATTGAACTCTGTGTTTGCTTTCTACCTTGGCTCCTCCTCCACAGATCCGTAAAGAGGGGAAAGGAAAGTACACCCCGGAACAGCTGTGTGTTCTGGACAACATCAAAGTCAATTTGAGAAGATTCATCGGCTACTTGGAGACAGTGGTGAAGAAGTAGTGGCTCTGCCTGACTGTCATGATATGGTTCATCCTCTAGGGTTGCCCTCTGAGCTCTGGGACCAGACAGGGATTTTGAAACTCCACTATCAGTTCTTTATCAACAACCATGGCCGACTTTTTATTTGCTTGTTTTGTTTCTCTCTCCTTGGATTCAGGTCTAAATATTGTCAAATAGTACTTTTTCCAGCAAGTATTTAAAATGCTTTTGAGAGCCAAAAATATGTATAAGAAAATATCTCAAACGTGTGTAATATGCTGTAATGTTTGCTTGAAACGACACATTTGTGTGCTTGACAATGCAACTTAAACGATTAAAGTACACTTTGTTGTACTGTATTTTAACAAGTTTCTGGATTTGTGCCTGTTTAATGTGTGATTTAAGATTGACATAGCAAACAAGTACATTTACGCAAGCGTAACTTGATTTACATTTAGTCTTATGGTCTTGTATGGCTTCATAAGAAATTTGGATTGGAAACGTGCTTCCAGATCAGCTTCATGCTTCAGATGAGCTGTTCCCCTGTATAGTATTAACTGTGTGTGAGTTAGTTTCACCAGTAAAACATATTAATTTAACAATGCACCGTTCATATATATGTTCGAATTTACGTTTTCTGAAATTATATAAGCCATTATATTGATTTACATTTAGAGGACAATAATTAAGATGAAAGATCCAGTGACTAACGGTGAAACAAGACTACCGTAGGTTTACAGATAAAAGCGCATTCGTGAGATGTATTGTTTTTTGTTTACAATGAAAAATGAGTTATTTTGGAAGAATAGTTATTTACGGCTAACATTTTTTTATCAATTGCCTTTTGTTACGTAACAGGTAACAAGATGTTCTCCTCTTGCGTAACAACCGTTCAATCTCCGCCCTGTTTAAATCCTCATTTTCTGCGCCTGCGCAGTGTCACTGTGTGCTCCGCCATTGAGGGACTAACGAGCAGGAGGCTCACCATAGGCGCACGAGCTCAGGAGGGTCAGAATCGTTTCGAACGGCCGCACGTTCCTCCGTTCTAGAACCCGAACTTTGACCAACAGCTCTTTACCTCGAACACGGTCAACACAGCGTCTCGTCACCTTCGTAGCAGATGGTTTTCATTTAAAATATATGGCGGAAATCCACTACACGTAAATATATATTGTTGTAGCAACCTGTAAAAATAACGAAGATAAACGAGTTTAGCTGCTGAATCTTAGCCTAGCTAGCGGGTTTTTGTGAGGCTAGGCTAGCTGGGCTAGCTTCACCACACCGGGGCCAGTGAGCCTGCAGGGCCGCTTGATGGATCCAAGGATCGCCTGGTTTCAGCCTGAACAACGCGGACCAGCTAACAGCCTGTGGGTGCAGATCTGGGAAACGACACAAGGATTGGGTCATTTCCACGTCAATAACAACTATAACACGGGTAACACTGCTGCTAGCACGACAAGTTCGACCAGTCCCAAATTGAACATCAACGGGGCGTCGAGGATCGTCATCTCCAACAGACACGGGGGGGTCAAGTCCGGAGTGACCCACAGTGAGGCCAGGAGTCAGGGGGGGATGTCGACCTCCAGGAGTCAGGGGGGGATGTCGACCTCCACGGGAGACAGTGATGTGGTGGAACAACGAGACTTTATACCACTGGAAAGCAACAACAACCACAACATCCGAGCTGCGGGGAGGGGAGGAGGAGGGGGCCAGGTGGGGAGTGGGGGGGTCCCTGTGGTCTGGAGAGGGGTACCAGACAATGCAGGAGGACACCCCAACAAAAGGAAAAGAGACAACAAGGCCAGCACTTTTGGATTCAACAGCAGCCTCTTGCACAGCAGTGGTCCTCCTGAGCAGACAGGCTGTGCTGCCTTCACAGGCACCCCATGGAAAGTCAGGAACTACTCAGACGGAATTGTGGGGTAAGACTTAAACTGAGGTTCCCCCTCATCACCTGCAACTATTACACGAACATATCATTGGGTTTGAGCAGCTTTAGCTGCTTATTAAGTAATCAGTTGGTAGCTTGCTGAAGTTATGGAGCAATAGAGTCATACATCAGATTAGTGCTGTTGGCTCATACAGATTCCTACACAGTTAGGGCAGCATGTATCCATATTAGGCTTTGCCATTTGACAGTCACGATTTGTGAGGCCCTTACAATCTGCTACAGCTTGTTGTTCATGGTTCATATTCTAATAGCTGTCTTTTATTAAACTGTACATTGCATAGACGAGCTACTTTGTTTATAACCATGATATGGGCAGATAACACAGGCACCTGTCCACCCTCCAGATGGGCAACAACAAGATTGCAGAATGACAGGAACTGTTCACTCCTCCTACCTTTGACTGGGTGGAAATTCCTCAAGCCAGAAATGTAGTAGCCATCGAATAACCTGTCCAAAATACTCATCAATTCTAATCTTTGCAATGGTCATGTACAATCAATCCCAAGTAACATCTCTTTAGAGCCTGTTTTTTCATATTTTTTTTATTTTTATTTTTTATACCAACTATGTGGTCAGTTTGAAGTTTAAACCCTCCACCCGTGTTAGACACCTCCATGTGAACTGTGTCCAGCCTACAGACCATTGGTTAAAGACATTATACTTTAAACCGGGGCTGTTTTCGTTGATCATTTTCTGTTAGTGTTTTTTTTTTTTATTTGACTAGCAGGGGTGGCTATATTTTGGGGGTTTGACCTGCTGTACATGCTGAAATGAGTTCCTCCATAAAATAACACACTCTTAGTTTCTAAGACCACTCGCTTAAAAAACAACAAACAAAAGCCTGTTCTTCCTACTTAACACCAGCAAATAGGGTGGGTTATTTGGTTTAGAAGGTTATTTCAAAGGTGTGGAAGTGAATGTGCAGTTTGTGGATGTGCTTTCTCTCTCTCTCTCTCCTTCTCTCCTGTGCCTGACATGCGTAGACTAGCAGCATGTATAAAGCCCCAGAGCAAAGTCTTTGGCTGATCCTCATTTATAGTAATATTGAAGCTCACTGTTTGCAGAAGGACATTCCTAAGTGATTAGCTATATTAATACCCCCCATCCTTAGCCATACAGCCTGGATCACAGTTGCAACCAGGCCCTCAGTCTCACTATTCATTTTCAGTTCAGTGCCAAGCTGTATTAGCTCGCTAAACTACTACCAACAGACCACATTTTGACCAAAATTGTCCAATTAAAAACCATCTTCATCCATCTGTCAATTTACAATATGCTAAGAAGAGTGTTTAATCCTTAACCATAAACCGTGGAAACAGTTAATTCAACAATTATTTTTTCCCCAAAAGTCAGGAAAAGTTGGGAACCAAGCGAATATGAACCCCTTCATTTGTTTTTGCATGTGACACTTTGGGGCGTAAACTGTTTTAATTCCACAGTACGTTGGTACAGTCTTCATAATAGTCATAATGTAGACAGTGTCAAAGGGTGGGAAATACGTTTTTCTCTTTCTTTTTTCTTTCTGCATGTGAGTCATCGTTCTTAGCTGCTGGGGTGAGGATTAAGGGCCTGGGCGTTTGTGCGTGTGCATGCAGTCTTTCTGGACTGGTTGTTTCAAAGCCCCAGAAGATCCAGCCTCTGGGCTGCGTCTCACTGCAAGGGGATCTGTGTTTACATGCAGCGCATGCTGAGCATGTTCTGCTCTCGCTCTCCCAAAACAAACCCAGCCCCTCCACTTCAAGGAAACTTGAGCTCCTTTGCTATGATGTCACACAGAGCTGTGGACCAATCAGATGCAGGAGAAACTGGGGAGTTCTTCCACCTCTTATTCTGTTGTTCAGCCAACAACAGCCAGAATAAAAATAGTTGCATTGTTCTGAAGCAGTTAAATTAGAGTTTTTTGGAAACCTGAATAATTTGTGACCCGTTTGGGATATTACCTGAAATCCTTCATGCCATATTTCCCCCCCTGAACAAAACTACTGAACTTTGTGACCTAACAGTACTAAAACCCTTTTCTACTCTGAAACACACTTCTGCTGTACTTTATTTACATTCATAGATTTTTGCTCAACAAGTTTTTAGTCCTTGTGACCACCATCTGATTTTAGTTGTGTATTGTTGCGTCTCTGTGAGATCAGAGGTCTGTGTTGGATCAGTGCTGCACAGACCATAGAAGTACATTGCTAATGTCATACTGCCGAGGTGCAGTGGCTCATGGTTATATAGCAACGCCACTTGAGAGATTTATGACGCTGGCTCTGTAGCTCCCAGCTCTCACACATCACCTCTGTGGCTGCGCTCCCCTGTCAGCTGGGTGGCTTGTGTCTTGAGTGTGAAAGATCTCTTTCTCTTACTTTCACTCCCCCCCTCTCATGTTTTCTCTTGTCTTTCTTCTCTCTCTCTCTCTGTCAGCCCCTCCTCACTCTCTCTCTCTCACACACACACACACACACACGGTGTCCTTTTTGCTCACTCTCTGGCAACAAGCCAGTAGTCGTAGACCTGAGCAGAGATGTGCGTGGATGGTAAACCAGACTCCCCCTGGATCACGTGTGGGGAACCCTCTGGAACTCACTCCTCCCACGTGCACTGAGGAGGAATGCCCCCACTCCCCGCCCCCATCTCCCCTTCCAATATCCAGTCGGCAGACAAGTCAGCATAGAGGACAGGGATTTTTGTTGAGGAGTTAGGCCGTTTAAAGACATATACTTTTGTGTAATGTTACATTCCCATAATTCTTGGCCATTTGATGTGAAAGGCGGAGTGCTTTAATAGAGGGACTCTCTGTGGTAAAGCTTTAAGGCTAGGTTAAATAAAATAATCGTGTTTGGATACGTTTTGTATGGTGGTTGTTGAGTTCTGGTGATATGGTCTCTCAGGTTATTGAGGAACTTGGAGTCCACCATGGAGTTAGCATGGTACTTCCAACAGGCCCCTGTCACACCTCTCATATATCCTTCGTCTTCTATTTTTAGTGGCCTGCTCTCTATTATAAAAGCTTTGAGACTGAGCTATGCTGAATTGCAGATGGCAAACCGTTCGCTGTGTCCCCAGCACTGCAGTTTATAGCCTACGTCGTTTGTAGGCTAATTATAGTGGGTGGGGGTTGCTGGGGGGGGGGGGGGGGGTGGACGGAGGACGGACAGACTCATTGATTCACTAGTCAGTTTCCTCCTTTTGGTCTCAGTGGATCAGACCTACATTGGTCCATCTGTCAGTGGTGGGTTTCAGCTTGGGGACGTGTTGATCCTGTAGGCCTAGATCTCCTCTCCGCGTCAGACGAGGACGCCTCTCGAACCACAGGCAGTCTGACGTCAGAGTGAGACGAGATCTACCTCAGATGGTTTTCCACTCTGTAGAGCTCAAGTAAACTCAAGATTTTCGGACACAGCCGTGTCATCGCCACTCAGTTTGCGATAGGACAAAGAATTGTCTCAGTAAGTTGAGTAAAGATCCTCCTCTTTTCTGTGGGCTTCTCTTGCAGTTACTTCTTCATGAAACCTGAGCCTATTTTTGTCACGGTAGCCTAACCAGTCTGGGCCCTGCTGAAGCACTTGGATGAAACATTAATGAATTGGCCATCTCCGAGACACAGACACCTTCGTGGCTCGCCCGCTTGCGGCTGACCTCTTTTCCTCAGCACGGTGGTGGTGATGTACGGTGGGGGGGAGGTGAGGGGGAGGGAAGGAAGCAGGCCCCCTATATTCACTTTGGGCGATGCTGCCAACTGTACTACCGACAGCCCCGCAGCCCTAATAAGCAACTGCCCCTAGAGCTGGAAGGGTCCACAGCTCCGTGGTGGTCGAGGCACGTGAAGCGGAGGGGACTGGCGCCCTGACCAGCATGTGCCTGGTGCTACGGCACCCTGGTATTTGTGTGTCTGATTCCTTGCTGTCATATTTATAGCTGGGCACACTACCCAGAACCCTCCACTACCTAGAAGGACCTTTCTAGAAGAGGATCAAAAAGAAAATACTGCCTGTAAAAAGGTCAGCATTCACGTCGTCCCTCTTTATTTTTTTTAAGACTTTGTTTGATTTCTTTATGGCAGTCTGGTCATAAAGCGAGCCACATGCAGATTGGCTTGCACACCTTTGGACCAAAGCGGTACATCTGACGGGCTGATGAATCCACAGTGGAAGGGGTTTATCCAGTCTTACTGCAACAGTGACCTCTTCTCCCTCCAAGTGGATCACATCATTTTCATATGATAAATGCAGGCAGATTAGCTGATACAAGGTGTCAAGGGTCTTTGTGTTTCTCTGGCAGGTGCAGGCATGCTTGTAATACGACCCAAAAGGCGGGGCTTAACAAGGTGGAATTTGGTCACATGTCCCTTATGGAGGCCACTCCCTTCCCTCCAATCACACAACACACACATACACACACACACACACACACAATTTGAAGCTCTGTTCTCTGGGTGATGAGGCATCCTGGCTCAGCCTTTTACTGTGAAACGAAACTCATGCTGTGTGTTTCACTTACACAAAGACACACACACACAGATTAGACTAGGCTGGGCTGAGCTACTGACTGCACTGGGAAACGAAACCTAGCAGGACCAGGTCTGACTGACTGACAGACACACAGACAGACTGTGGGATGAATCTGCTTCTTTAGTGGCACAGCACAGCCGGCTGTTGACAGGAAGCTCCACTAGTTATCACAGTTGGAGACAGAGACTTGAAATGAAATTCCTATTGCCATAACTCCTCAGTTAGAGGAGGGCTTTGTGCTTGGTGAATTCCCCTGTTATATTGGCAACCCATCAGTCATTGTGTCAGGACATGGAACTGATAAATTTGATTGGATTATTGTGTGTGTGTGTGTGTGTGTGTGTGAACCAAAAAATTAAATGAAAGCAAGCAAGACAGGGTGGCGGTGGTGATACCATTCACTCAGCGAGTGCTTTACAGTATCTGACTGAGGAAGCCTTCCAGGGTTTGTCTGTACACCCTGTGGCAGACAGCCAGAGTCTAACCCCCCGCCCCCCCAGCCTGCCCCCCCCCCCAGCCTGCCCCCTCCCTGTCCTCTATTGTTGCAGACCCAGCTGGACTGACTTAGGCGTGTGTCCGCTGCAGCCCTATCTGTGTTGACTCTGGGGTGTGTTCACGTTGCAGTCTTTGTTGCAGTGAGCTGGGTGCTGTCAGGTTGCCTCTGCAGTGTGTGTGTGTGTGTGTGGTTCAGCATGCACACCTGTCTGTGTGGATGCATGCTGCAGTGCCAGTGGGTGTGTATCCCTGCTCTTGTGACTGACCGACCAACAATAAGAGGAAATAGAGGAAAGGGAGAGAAGAAAGTACCGGCTGCAGGTCGTGACGAGCTCATCTCACGCATGAGTGCCCTGCCAGCCTCCCCTCCCCCCGCCCCCCTCAGCCCCAACCCCCCTACTCGGGCCAAACAGCCGCAGATTAGCCCACCTTACGGCAGAGGGGATGCATGATGCCGTCCGCATGCCGTTTTTCTGTGAGGAGAGAGAGCCTGCTTGTTCACTCAGCCGAGTCTCGCACGCCCGCAGTGTTGTGCTATTGCATGACCAGCGTCGATCAGCAGGCTCTCTTGATCATGACGAGGAGGGAGTCTTCTGTCTGTTTGTGATTGCTGCGCGAGCGGATGTGTGGCGCGCTCAAGGTGCAGATGGATGTAACCTTGAGTTAGAAACTCTAAAGAAATAAGGCAGACAGATCTGCTGTTTTCTTCCTCCAGAATCAACGTACACCTTGGTTTCACTACTCTTACCATTCCTCCCCAGCTGGTTAGGCCCCTGTGACCCAGGTGAAGGTTTGGTAACAGACAGACCCAGCCCAGCTGTGCTGAGAGACAGAGCCCTGGCCTGGTGTTGCTGTGCGGAGACAGCGTGTTACATAAAACACACACGCACACGAGGGTTGTCACGGTGACAGAAAGGACAGCTGTCAGACAGCCCTTGGTGTTACTCCCAGGGCTCCCTCAGGCTGGCAGTGTGTAATTACTGCTCCTAATGTGGTGAAAGACGTGTGTTTCTCACCCTTTTCACCAGAAAGGCCACAGGAACTGGTGTTGCGAAACTGTGTCTTTGCCGTGTTGTCATGTCCACACGAGGCACAGACTGTGTTCTGTACGTCTATTTTAGTTTGTCTATGTTTTTTTGTGTGCCCATGTTTGTTTTCATATTTGTGTGTTTGTGTGTGTGTGTGTGTGTGTGTGTGTGTGTGTGTTTGTGGCTGGTCAGACTGAGCCAGTGACCAGCGAGGTGCTGCCTGTTCTGCAGTGTTCCAGTTCACCACGGTGTTCAGCAGCATCACCTGACAACACGCCTGTTCTCTGTTCCCCCTTCCTGACCCACAGCTGCCCAGCAGACCTATTATAGACGTCCTATTCATGGATGTTCTCTAGATCTGAACTGGGTTAGGCCAGCGCCCATAGACTGGATTCAAACTTACGTCCTTGTGGTTGTGACTGTGCCTGGGACCCGGGAGAGCCTTCTGATTGGTGGCTCAGCCTGTCATTAGGCCCCTGTGGCCTCTGCCGGCCTGGGGGCCCGCCTCCTCTTCAGTGCCCCCCCCACACACATGTCCCCTCTAACACGTGCTATCTGGAACGTGCAGGAGGCAGCCGGCGAAATGTGGAACAAAGTTGTGTATTGCCCTGGTCAAAGGTGTGGATGGCATCAGGCAGCTGTGTGTGTGTGTGTGTGTGTGTGTGTGTGTGTGTGTGTGTGTGTGTGTGTGTGTGTGTGTGTGTGTGTGTGTGTGTGTGTGTGTGTGTGTGTGTGTGTGTGTGTGTGTGTGTGTGTGTGTGTGTGTGTGTGTGTGTGTGTGTGTGTGTGTGTGTGTGTGTGTGTGTGTGTGTGTGTGTGTGTGTGTGTGTGTGTGTGTGTGTGTGTGTGTGTGTGTGTGTGTGTGTGTGTGTGTGTGTGTGTGTGTGTGTGTGTGTGTGTGTGTGTGTGTGTGTGTGTGTGTAGGCCTTAATCTTCTGAGTAAAGTGTGTGAACACACCGTCAGTATGTGTGTGTGTGTGCATGTACATGAGCTGCATTAGATATGTGGCCTAGTAGAACGGCTGCTTGCTGAAGTTCTGGTTCCTCTGAGAAACTTCATCCAGATTTGGCTCCCGTGCTCGTTGTCTAACTCAGGCAGGCTCAGCCTCAGGCTCAGCCTGGCAGCCTCACTGCCCTGCCCAGCCTCACTGCCCTGCCCAGCCTCACTGCCCTGCCCAGCCTCACTGCCCTGCCCAGCCTCACTGCCCTGCCCAGCCTCACTGCCCTGCCCTGCCCAGCCTGGCAGCCTCACTGCCCTGCCCAGCCTCACTGCCCTGCCCAGCCTGGCAGCCTCACTGCCCTGCCCTGCCCAGCCTGGCAGCCTCACTGCCCTGCCCTCAGCCCGGCAGCCTCACTACCCTGCCCAGCCTCACTGCCCTGCCCAGCCTCACTGCCCTGCCCAGCCTGGCAGCCTCACTGCCCTGCCCAGCCTCACTGCCCTGCCCAGCCTGGCAGCCTCACTGCCCTCAGCCCAGCAGCCTCACTACCCTGCCCAGCCTGGCAGCCTCACTGCCCTGCCCAGCCAAGCTGGCCCCATCAGCCAAACTATCTAGGCGAGCAAAATCGATGGGAATGCCTTGCTAACAGTCATTTAAAGCTTCTCAGTGGCAACTTCAAACGTGTTTCATTAGCGTAGGTATTTGGGCGTCGCCTAGGCTTGTCATACTGACACAGCGTTAGTTTAAGTAACCCAACAGGTTTTGTGATCAAAGTTAATCTAAGTGTAAAATAAAAAAAAATAAAAACCTATTTTTCATCTTCAATTGAAGTGAGCTGTGTCTTTATTTAGTCAGTAGGATCACAAGTAGGAACAGGTGTGTTAAAGGAAACTGCAGCTTACTTGTTTAAACGTGTCAGACAATGTTTCACATCAGACGCATGAACCATGTTTTTGAACCATTCAGTGGATTGAAGGTCGCAGCATTATTTGACATGTTGATGGAAAGCAAATCAAACACAACTGACTGTCAAGACGCTACCAAGCTGTCCTGAGGGGGAGAAAAGCTAGTTTGCATGTTCATGCTTTTCAGGATTTTTTTGCTAGATTAACATTCTATCGAGAGCATTCCCATCACAAGTCCAATGTAGGGAAGATGATTATCGCTTGTGGGCTGTTTAGCAAGATGAAATGTAATAGGCGCTCATGCAAGAAAATACAACACACAGTTTCCATTGTCAACAAAAATCTTTCCATACAATGGTCGTCTTTGTCCGCCCCATACTGCCTTCTCCCCTGACCGGGGCGTTTATTTTGTTGTTCCCCCCCCTTCCCATGTGCCCTGCCAGGCTGCACGAGGAGATCACGGACTTCTACGCGTACATCTCCCCGCGGCCGGAGGAGGAGCGGATGAGGCTGGAGGTGGTGGACAGGATCAAGGGCGTCATCCAAGACCTGTGGCCCAGCGCTGAGGTAAAGCCCAGAGAGGACACGGGAGAGGGGAGAGATCCCAGAGTCCCCCCACCACCCACCCACCCCCCGGCCTTAACCAATCTCATAGACAGGTTAGGCAGGTAACGAGGTGGATCCTGTCCCGTCCTCTTTATCTGCCTTCCACCGCTCTGTTCAGGCTCTCTAATCAGCAGTGCCCAGGTGTCCTATTCCCTGTGACTTTGAGCCTGCTGATAGGTGTGTGTTTATACATGTAGCTCAACAACTGTCTTTATTCCCTGTGACTTTGAGCCTGCTGATAGATGTATATATGTGTGTGTGTAGACTAGCTTATACTAGCCTAAACTGTTGGAGAGGCAGGACCCAGCCATCTGAACCAGGGTGCAGGCCTGAGCCAGCAGCAGTCTCATACCCACTCAGACAGGACAGTACTGATCCCGGGACGCCAAATCACAAACCTTGTTTGGCTCGTAAACGCTCTACCTGTCACCCAAGGGTGAGCTCGCATCGGGCCAGTCTAGTTTAGCTCAGCTGCAGGAGGGGTTCATCTGGGCCCCAGATGCAAATCATGTTTCTGCATCTCTTGACTAAGCACCAGCCAGAGCCTTGACAGATCCACTCAAGACCCCCACCCACTCCACTCCCCCCCCTCCCCTCCCGTCCCCTGGAACTAGCGTCCGGCGTGCCGTTCAGCTCGCCTTTTTGTTTACGTCCTCGTCACACGCTTCGACTAAGCTGATTGAAGGATTCACTGTGCCAGTCGAGGGAAGGCGGGTGCTTCAGGCAGCATACTGGCTGGTTCAGGGCTTAGAGCTATTTTCTGCCCCTCTCAGACTGACCCTTGCAACTCATTTGAACGCTCTAATGAGGATTCCCATTTCTAATTGGTTAATTAGAACTACTAAATGTCTTCCCCCCCCCCCCCCCCCCCCCATTTGAGCCGAGTGTACAACTGGTGCTTGGAGCTTTTTAAAGGTCCTCGTGGTCCTGTGGTTTTGCTCTGATCCCGTCTCCCTTTTTGAAGGAACAATTACTGTTTGTCAAGTGAATTTATAACCGTGTAACTTGACAAACAGGTTGATTGCTGTGCTTTCAAGCGAATTCGCCTTGATTCAGTTGTGGAAATGGCAAGTTTGGTTGTTAACTAAATGTCAGGAAAGTCGTTTCCTTTGATACCAACAATTATGGTTGCATTTTTTCCTCCCTGAACTTTGAGTGACATGCCACAGCAGGTTGTAGTCCACAGCACATACGTTTCATGCATGATGAAAATGAGATGAATGATTAATTGACTCTTCGGGACATCTCTCTCTCTCTCTGTGTGTGTGTGTGTGTGTGTGTTTGCTTGTTTTCCCTCACAGGTCCAAGTATTTGGGAGCTTCAGCACTGGACTGTATCTGCCAACAAGGTAACCTCAATTGATTTTTCTGGCTCAATCCTGATAAATGTATTGAGCGCCTAGTTATCTTAACCTCTCCTCCAATATTGTTAGTGTAAACTGGCCCAGGTTATTTGTGTTCATTGTGTAATCATTTAACAACAACTGGTATTTTTAGCACTGTCTGGGCATGTTTTGATCCTTCTGAGAGCACCTTATCTAACGCCATACACACACTGGCACTGACGCGTCACAGGGATTACTGCTCTGTTAACGTTAAACTGCGGATAGCGGATTAGCAGCTTTAAGATCTTTGTGTGTGCTTGCGTGTGTGAAAATGAGCTCTGGATTTGAGGTTGTGACATGTAGTACTGTTTCCTGACCTGTAACCCCCCCCCCCAGTGACATCGACCTGGTTGTGTTCGGGAGGTGGGAGACCTTGCCCCTCTGGACCCTGGAGGAAGCTCTGCGGAAGAGAAACATCGCTGACGAGAACTCTGTCAAAGTGTTAGACAAGGCCACGGTAGGCACAGTGTGGGGGTGTGTGTGTGGGGGTGTGTGTGTGGGTGTGTTGTGTTAGCTCTGAGAAGATTCGTGTGTATAAATGAGTGTTAATCCTCGCTCCTACCAGGTGCCTATCATCAAACTGACTGACTCCTACACCGAGGTGAAAGTGGACATCAGCTTCAATGTAAAAAGTGGAGTCAGAGCAGCAAGACTCATTAAAGAGTTCAAGGAGGTGAGTTCAACTGTTCCAGGTATTAACCAAGCAAAAAGGGCCTGATGGGAGGTTCCTGTTCTCATCTTCATTCTCCAATCTGCCCCTAGAGGGGGCTATAGCTCCTTCAGATACTGCGCTGCTGCTCACAGCGCTTCTTGTGTCCCTGTCCTCCCTGTAGAAGTACCCGGTCCTGCCATACCTGGTGCTAGTGCTGAAGCAGTTCCTGCTGCAGAGGGACCTGAACGAGGTGTTCACTGGAGGGATCGGCTCCTACAGCCTCTTCCTCATGGCTGTCAGCTTCCTGCAGGTGAGCACACCCTCCTCTCTCTCAGACCCATTTTACCCCCCCTCCCATATGACCTGAGTGTTATGGCAAATCTGGGTCTAAATCCCATCCTTGTAGAGGATTTGTAATCTGATCGCTCTACATCTCTCAAACACACAATAGTAAAAATGATTTGTTCCTAGTTGGTCACCACAGCGTCCTCTGTGACATCATGTCCTGTGTGACATCCTATCCTGTGTGACATCATGACCTGTGTGACATCATGACCTGTGTGACATCCTATCCTGTGTGACATCATGACCTGTGTGACATCCTATCCTGTGTGACATCATGTCCTGTGTGACATCCTATCCTGACATCATGTCCCGTGTCGGTCAGCTTCACTACAGGGAAGACGTGTGCAGCCCCAACACTAACATGGGCGTCCTTCTCATCGAGTTCTTTGAGCTGTACGGACGCCACTTCAACTACCTGAAGACGGGCATCCGCATCAAGGACGGAGGCTGCTACGTGGCTAAAGATGAGGTGCAGAAGAGCATGATGGATGGATACAGGCCCTCCATGCTCTACATCGAAGACCCTCTCCAACCAGGTGACAGGGAGGGGGGGGTAGAGGGGTAGTGAGTAGATGGGGACACTTGTGTGTAGCTGGTCTGGCATGAGGTTTTGAATTTGTATAGCTGGATCATCTGACCAGAAGGAATCTTGTTTCCTTCTGTGGGATTGTTGTGGGCCAGTTTTGTTTTTTATAAATATTTTTTTTTACCACAGAAAAACTGTCCCATTGAATGGGAATGTTTTGAAGGATTAAAAAAAGCCACATCAATTAAAGCCACATCAAATCAATTAAAGCCACATCAATTAAAGCCAAAGGTGGTAGGGTGTTTTGCATCAGTGCAGTAAAGCGTTGTGTTCCCCTGCTGTCCTCCTCAGAGAACGACGTGGGCCGCAGCTCGTACGGCGCCATGCAGGTGAAGCAAGCGTTTGACTACGCCTACGTGGTGCTGAGCCACGCCGTGTCGCCCATCGCCAAACACTACCCCAACAACGAGGCTGAGAGGTAAGGGCGGGACCCGTAACCGTGAGCACGGCTGTGGGATGAGCCTGTGAACTGTGTCCTGAACTCTCCCTGACCTTTCAAACCTCAGCATACTGGGACGAATAATCCGAGTGACCCAAGAAGTGAACGAGTACAGGGAATGGATCAGCAAGGAGTGGGGGCCCCAGTCTCAGAACGACCCCGCCCTCAATGGTATGTGTTTTGGGGCCCGACCTTCAAACAGTAGCTGTTGTTGTAGTAGTAATACTAGCAGTCTGCCTTGCTGAGGTAGATCCTCATTATGTGCAGCGCTGCAGTTTCACGTCTTCTCACACGACTGTGTTTCCATGTACTTTTTCGCCGCAGGAAATGATGTCACCCTGCTGGTGGAGCCTCAGCAGCTTGATGAATGCAACAACAACGTCTCAGAGGAAGTGGTGGTCCTGCCTCCCATGCCGCGCAGCAAGACCTCCTCCGTCTCCTCCTCCCCGGCCCCCTCGTCACGCTCCTCCCCTTCCTCCTCCCCTCTCTGCCCCTCTTCATCCTCCACCGCCTCCAGCTCCAGTGATGCTGTGAGTAGCGCTGACCGGCTGGGTAACACACACACACATTCACTCACTCATAGAAGCGCATTAAACAACTGCATGGTTTTTCTATACCTAAGATGTTCATCTCTGCTAAACATTAAAGCACAACACACCAACGGGTGTTTTTCTAAAAGCGTTGACATCTCCTCCAAGCTCCTCCTTAACTTGTGACACTTGCGACTGGTGGTCTCCTCTGTAGGACTCTGACGGGACCCCCTGTAAGACAGCCAAGCAGCTGCCTGGCCGGGGCAACGGTGGCCACAGAGACACCTCAGCGAGCGTGGCCAATCACAGAGCACAGAGCCACTCTTCCAGCGCTCCTACTGGCAACAACAACAAGGGTGGCAAGGTAGGGATGAGGCAGCTTCCTGCAGTGGTTCTCTACTTTTTCCACTCATATTTTGGCTACTACTGGTTGCCAGTTGCGGATCTAACAAGGTGTCTGTGTGGTTCTCCAGGGCCGTTCATCACGTTCAACCAGTAAGAACAATCATGGCCAGCAGGGCTCTTCAACCAACAGCAAAAGCCACCAGAGCAACAAGCCACATCACCAGGGCAACGGCAAGAAGAGGAAACCACAGTGTGTTGCGACACAGGAAGACCTCTGCAGATAGGCCCCGCCCCCTGTCCCCTTCTCACTAACTGCCTGACTGTCCTTAGATCTGCTGCCAGATCTCCCATCTCGGGAGGTCGTTAGTAGTAATAAGGATATTTCTTGTTTCAAGTTCTTAAGGGGACATCTTTTTATAACTGAAAAAGAACAAAAAAAGAAAGAAAACAAATATGAGAAATGGGGGCCTGGCTCTCGGACCTGAACTGAAAGAAAAAAAAAACATGAAGGATGTGTTCATTGGCTTCCTGAACATAAACACCGTGCCCAGCAACAGAGCCACATGCAGCACCTACACAACTTGCTGTGCTGCCCTCTAGGGGTTGGGAGGAGCATTGGTAAAGGTGCCTGAAACCTGAGGAGCAGTACTGAAACTGCTGGGAGCAGATGTCAAGGAAGAAAATAATCATAAAAAATAATAAAAGAGACAAATGACGACAAAAAATGTACAAAATGTTCAGTTGAAGAAAATGGAAAAAAATGTGTATACAGATTTTTAAAGAGGATAACCCAAACATGTAAGTAGGGGACATAACTTATGCATGAGATTTTTATTTTGTTGATGGGTGGTTACTTTTTGTTATACGTAAGCGGATTATACAAAGATTTGTACAAAAAAACTAAGAAAAAAAAAGACAAACATGCAAAAAGCCTAAAAAAAACAAATGATTACGGAAGATAAGGTTTCATATAACTTTTTACAAGATATATTGACTTAGTTGTGCACATTTCTCTCAAAGAATTTGGTAAAGCCAAGTGTGGCAAAGGGCGAAGTTGGGTTCCATTGCCAACATAAATCATCAGCATCTATTTGTACTTTGCTGTTCTCTGACTGGGACACAGTGACAGTGTTAGCCTGTATGTTCGCTCAGCCTAACACATCAAAGGCTGCAGATGAAGTATTTACACAACGCTGTACTGCAGCAACAATTCAGTGGCTTTCAGAGTACAGGTTTAAATTGGAGATAATGTTTTTTAGATAATCCTACACTTGAATAGCTCAATGGATCCATATATGTGGGTGTTAATATTTTCCCCTTGGTAATTTACCCATTACAAAATCATTTGCATTTGTTTAAATGTATTTATTTTTTTATAATTATATATGAATATAGTATGAATACCATATGTATAACATTAGAACCCATATCCTTGTGTCCAATGTTTTGGATGAGATGAGGGGGGTATACTGGGAGGAGGGGGATACTATTTGTCAGGTACAGTACAATGTCGCTGGTCTGTTGTCATTGCCTTTTATTTCATTAATAGTTGAGTGACCAAGTTACTTAATGTGAGACAATTTTATGAGTCAAAAGGGGACATTTTGTTTTATTACGTGGCTGGTCTACCTAGTTCAAAAGGGAGCTGAGTTTTTGGTTGGCTGTGTATGTCTTTTCTTTACCTTATTTGAATTGAATGGAAACACGTTGATAATATTGATCCCTCAGTGTTGGCCATGTCAACCCTTGGCTGCAGTTCTTCACCTCACCTGTAGATGGCGGCAGCACTCTAGGCTCAGACATGTTACCACCTGCATACTGCATCTGGATATCTGACCTATGCGTAAGGGGGGGAAAGATCATTCACTAGCCATAATGCGATATGTACACTTTACAACTGGAGTCTTCACAATAGCCAGTTCCTTCTGGATCAAATATAATATCACTTGCTTTAGAACTATTTCTAGAATTCCACTCTACTACAGTTTGTAATGGTTGCTCAGTCAGTTACTCACTACAGTTAGTCACCTCTTATATTTTTTTTAATTGCCACACTTCAACTGGTAAATCGAGCATAATTTTCTTCCTCTTAAATGTACCTCTAGTTTAATATAAGTATGTTCTTTGTGTTCTTGAATGAATATGCTTCTAATATTGATGTTTGGGTGGATGACAAGAGATTGTTTTCCAAAATAGTTTTGGCCTGAATGCATTTGTGCTGGTCTGGAATGAAACCACGGGGGACACTCAGTAAGTCATCGGTGCCATCAGAATCTGCTATCATCTCTACTCAATGAGAGGACTGAACTCATCTGAATTGTAGTTTATCTACAGCTATTCAAATCCATGCAATAAAATACAAGAGTACAATTGAACATAAGAGTCGTTTTTCTGAGGATTATGAATCAGTGTCCTCGTGGCATTAGTAGGTTATCTGCACATAATGTGGAAGCTTGTGTGCGTTTTGTTTTCCAGCCCTTTTAAACTACATTTATAAAACATTTATAAAATATAACGTTTTAAGAGTCGCAAGAAGTCATCTTTACAAATATTCTATCATGGTTCACTTTGCAATGGGCGAGTTCAATGAAGATTACGCCACGAGCATCTTTTCCGCATTCAAAAGCAAGTTCAAGGGGCGTGCGCCGGTGAGCGCACCCGAACATTCAAGCTCGCGGCGAAATTAAACCAGAGCACGTGTGGTCCAACTCCACCTTGAAGATAAAGCGCTTGCGAATCGACAAGCCTTAACATCCGCAGGTGAGAAAAATGATTACGACAAGCTTAAGCAATCGAAATTATTTATGGAATGTTTGTGGTCAGTGATGCATGGGCAATGATGGTTTAGATAAGACTATTTAAAATGTTTAGATTTCTAAGTTTCATTTGTTGGATATGATGGTGGTCTGTTTTATGATTGTCGTCTAATGTTGCAAGTGGCTTCTACTTTGTCGGTGCAAGGATAGTTTTTGGCGTTCACTTTGAGTTTACGTTGAGTATTGCTTTGACAAACTGCACCGACTTTTTTGTAGTTCAGTGTGAAAATCAAACAAAAAAGGGATACTGTGGCGTTGTTACGACGACTACAAAGATTTGAAAGTTGATTTGAAATATGGACGGATGGCATTTTATGTAGTCTTAGTTCGTAGTTCATGTTTTGACTAGAGAAGTGTTTAAACAGTTCAAGCTTCAACCTTAGGTGCAGGAAATGTAAGTTGTAACAAATATACAGAAGCACATCCTCTACTCAGCATGTATGTGAGTAGACGTATCTCTTTTATATTTACATTCAGTAAAAAAAACAAAAACAAGTGAAATAAAAAAATCCCCAGGTTTTCAATGTTTCTCGGTAACCTGACCACAGAGATCAACTGGATTAATTTGTCTGCTTTCCCTCAGGATAAACATGGGGTTTTATTGCAATCCCATTGCATTTTAATCCTATAACGTTGTACAGTTGCCTCTAGTTTATACAGAACAATATAACTGACAGACTTTCCCTTGAAAGCATTCCCTTGAAACCTTTATATAATTCCACATAAATCAGCAAGATTTAGACTGGATGAAAATTACTGGCATGGAAAGCACAGATCTGGATGTGGATGCTGGAGGACTTTGTCTTTGGTCACTTGCAAACACTATACTTACTATAACTACTATTAAGTAACAGTAAGACTGGATTTAATTCTCTCCTTTGTCATTAACTAATGTCTTAGTGTTAAATAGATTGTTGCCATTTGGTTTCAGAGATTTGTAAGGCATGTGCCATGTTCCAACTTTCTGCATAAGGTACAGGAGTACAGATAGAAAGTGTGTGTGTGTGTGTTAAACATTTGGGTGACTACGTCACTAATCTCTATTCTTTCCACTCTGGAGAAATATAATCCTGAGGTCTAATCACCTTTCAAACACACTTGTAAAATCAAGGGACTTTCAAATCTAATGGAAATCACATCCAGTGAATCTGGCAGCAATCACAGGAAGTGAAGATGTGATGTTGTGTACATTCTCTCAGGACCTTGGGGTGTCACAATCAGTTAGATCTGCCAGAGTATGGCATGGGCACACTCCCCCCATCTCTTTCACACACACACACACACACACACACACACACACACACACACACACACACACACACACACACACACACACACACACACACACACACAGACCAACTCTCTGCTCCAGTACTAGTGTTCTTATCTGTCCAGCGAGGAGCATGGGGAGGTTTCCTCTCCACCCAAGACCCTAACACCTTATCTTGCCATTTGTTCTGCTGTTTTTGTTTCAAACGGTTCCAGGACTGTATAAAGACATGAGTGTAACAGCGTCTTGAGGAGCCAGTGTGAATTCCATTCAGGTAGCTGTACGGGATGAGTACTGTCCTGTCTAGTCCTGTCTCACCACACAGGGAGGATCTGCTCAGACTGACTTATCACTAGGGAGAAACGACTTCCTTCCTTCGTTCCTATTTCCCTCCCTGACTCCTCTCTGAACTTTCGTATAGGTCTCACTTTCAGGAGAACCGCTCTCTCTTCTCTCGCTCTCGCTCTCTCTCTTTACACCTATGACATCCCCATCCCTCCTCTTCCTCTCTCTCTCTCTCTCTCTCTCTCTCTCTCTCTCTCTCTCTCTCTCTCTCTCTCTCTCTCTCTCCTGTGTCGAGGTTGACATGGGGATGACTTGGTGTTGCCAGTGTGCTAATCCCTGAGAACAATACTGAGCAGTAATCTGACTCATTAACTATGACTGCATGGACTGCTGCCAAGGCCCCATGTAATCCTACTTCAGATCAATCCCACTCGGGATCCCATCATTCAGATCCCTGCGCTATTCCTGCATTCTACTTGTGCATTTGGAACTAAATATAAAAGTGGATTAAGTGACTTTATAGTCATGTAAAACCTGTATTGTATTTCATGTATGAGGTTAAGTGCTTGGGGGACACAGTTGTGGAGATTTAAAATTGTAAAGGTTGTACATGAAAGACTACTAATATTTTTTGTGAGGATGAAACTAGCAGATCTTGAAGTGAACACATTTGAGGTGGAAGCCTGAATTGAGAGGTATGGGCGTGGCAGTGGGAGAGGGGCGTGTCTTAAGGGGAGTGGCAGTGGGAACCGTACCAGCTAGATTTACATGCCCTCATAGCTTTGAACAGAAGAAATTCAAGACCAACATGTTTCATCTATTTGAAGAGTTAAACTAGGCAGGCATTTATTTCCAAATCTAATGAGGTCACCACGCTGATAACAGATAACCTTTGGGGTAACATTGTCACTCCCAGGATATCCCCTTTATTGTTCCCTGTAAGACAAGGAATTCTCCCACTCCAAAACAAAAAAGGCAGAGAATATATTTTGTAGGAAATGTCCTCAGGAGCCAATTAAGGATCCAACTACATGTTCTTGCGTAGTACCTAGGCTGTACCTCAATCTAAGCTGTTACATCAGGTCAGTTTCTCCCAGTGATCCCACCCCTCTTCTGTATTCCACTCTCTTTACACGGTGGCTTATTCCAATTTGGCAGTGTTACCAAATGCTGGGTATATTCTGGGCATGTGGACGATGTTTCATACAGTGTATCTGGAGCGCTCTGTTTCAATATCAGCATACTTAAAGCTTATCTTAATAATGGAGGATTGATATGAAACAGTTTCCAGGTGAAACAGTTCGACAGCATGTGGTGACACATTACAGAGTAAGATGCAGTTAGACTGATCTCTCTTCCTTGGGACTTCACTTGGTCCTATGAGTCCAGTTGTCAAGATGGCTTCTATTGCTGTTAGCTGAGCAAAGCATCTCGCCACCACATCCAAATCAAACAACCTATTCCAGACATCCAGCAGGGTGATGAGCATGTTTCTCTTTCTCTTTGGCAGTGAAGTAGAGCTGCTCAGGAAGGAGCTGAGGGGGACTGTGTCTGGGGGAGTTTGTGCTAGAGTACTGCCCCTGACTGTGTTTGGTGATGGTGGTGGAGATGATAATTAGAGTTGGTATGCTGATCGGCATCGTTCACCACCATTCCTGAATCCTGTATGGACATGCGTCTCTGGCTCACGCAGTTAACGCCAGCTCATTTGATATGGGATAAGTTTAACAGAACCAGATGGTTGATGGCTTGTCTATCCCTGTCTAACAGATTATTGACTAGGAATTCCCTTTGGAACAAATCCTCTAAAGCACAGCTTTTGTGTGCAGCATACAGCGTGCAGTTTCCTAGAAGAACACCTAATCATTTCTCTGAAAAATAAAATCACATACAAACTGCATGGCTATATGCTACAGACACTTTGAATGGTGAGCCTGACCAATGCCTATGGCTTTAAGCGCCGCCTACCTCTTCTCAAGAGCTGGAAAGAAGGCTTTCTCTCCATATGCCTACTTTAGAGTCCAGAGGACCTCATATCCATTAGTCTTTTTTTTGCGGTTGGAAGTGGGCTGTGGCTTCAGAGACGCCAGGCTTAGGGTACTCTAGCCCATCATCGGGGAAAAGGCTCTTCATTATATTGTCTGCTTAATTGTTCCATTAACAGGGTGGCCGGTCCTCTCACATTATTTGTGAAACCGCTTGGTAGCGATGGTGCCCGGTGGCTGGAGCAGGAACAGACACACCAAACTCAAGACCCCCCCAAAAAAACACAACGCACAGAGATCCTGACACTAGTTAGGGGGAGGATGACGTGGAGTGAAGGATGTAGTAGTTGTAGTGCCAGATCTAGACCCTCCCAGATGACCATGCATTCCTTGGTCAAGTGGATGCTCGCGTCAGTGATGAGCGTACCTGGGAATCCATGTGATGGAAGCTAACAGTATATATGTGGGCGCTTCAACTGGGTGCTTAATGTGGGTGTTTCTGTCTGTTCCATGGCGTTTTTAGCGTTCTTTGTGCTTGTGGCTCAAGGGTGTTATGTAATGCCCATGACAGCGCCCCTTCCAGAGAAGTGCCGTTGAGGACGGAGAGTTGCAGAGCTCACCTATTTTAGCTTGAGTGTCTTTCTTTCAGGCGTAGATCTACGCCACTGGGAAGACTGAAGGAAGCCGCGCTGTGAACAGGAACCTGGAGCTAAGTACATGAGGCGACTCCACATGGTTTGGAAGGGTGTGGTCCCTGGTGAGTTCTGTTTTCTGAAATTAAACTGGGCTCACCAGACAATAATTACTGCTAAACAACCAAGCACATGATTGTATTATATAATTCTGTGTGTTTATGGTTTTAGGCAGGTAGCTCAGGTGCCATGTTCTGGCTTGTTGTAGTGTGTGTGTTTGTGTGTGTGTGTGTCGTCCTGGTGGATGCTCTTTCTAACAGATTTATTTGCATGCTACGCCATGTCTACCTAGTTGAACAGCCATCTCATTGTGTTGAGTTTGAGAATGAGTGTATGGTTTCCTGTGAGAGGAGAGGCTGTGGCAGAGGTGGAGCTGGGAGGACCATATAAACCAGGTGGATGATTGATGGATTATAATGATGGTGAATTTGGTTGATATCTGTGGGTAACTGGATAACTTGGATGGTGCTTCCTCCCCACACACTAGTGTCTTTGTTAGGCTGTCATGTGACCTCCCCTGTGGAAGTTACTAGAACTTTGGCTTTCAGATGAGGTCAGACCAGATATAGATTTACACCTAGAATCTTCTGGATTCTATCTAATTTGCATATGTGTATATGTCATGCAGGATAAAACATGATCCAAAAAGAACATGGATGAAAGATTTTCTTATTCTTATTTATTTAAATTACCAGGTATTTGGTTGAGGTGCAATTATGAAATACATTCTTCATAGTCTGGGATGGGCTAACACAGCAGGTTAGCCAGTTTTGGTAGAGCATTTTGGAATCTCAGTCTGAAAGCCACTCAGTTACCTGTTTCTCCGTCTGAAAACTTGAATATGTTCTGCTTTGTACTTGGATAATGGTAAATTAACAAGTACGTCCACATTGGATAACTGAAACTGCTGCTGCTTCTCTGTGAATCTGCCCCGCAAGTGTGTTGTCAGGGAAATGAGTCACGGTTGCCAAGGAAATGAGACTATGTGGTTGACGACTTCTTTATGTCACAGTTTAAGGTTGGCCTAGAGAGGCAAGAAAGGCTCAGGTAGACCATCGTAATGCCGGCTTGTAGCAGGCGAGGGTTTGAAGCATTTCTGAGAGACCATTTAGGACCATGTTTGTATGTGAGAGATGGGGAGAGACTATGCAACGAGCCTCCTGCTCTGACACTACAGACATAGGGGGGTCAGATGGCTCAGCGGGTTAAGGTGTTGGCCTCATGATCGCAAGGTTGTGAGATCGAACCCCGGCTGTGGCTATGTGACGTTGTGTCCTCGGGCAAGGCACTTCACCCTACTTGCCTCAGGGAGAATGTCCCTGTACTTAATGTAAGTCTCTTTGGATAAAAGCGTCTGCTAAATGAATACATGTACATTTAACAATTGTAAGAACTACTCACAAGTCATCCACATTGGCTTGTATGTAGTGAGAGAGATGACCTTGATAATTTGTGACTTCCTCACCAGAATCTTTCCATGACATCTGCAGCAGTGGCTTAAATCCCAACAAGCATTTACTCATGAGAAGAAACAAAATGGATACCGTTGAGCTTGATGGTCTTCCAGCAAAACGGAATGGGCTATGATGGTGTAGCCAGTGAAAAGCATTAGGATAATAAATTAAGCTGAAATGAATTGTTTTGACAGAAGTGCTTTGAAAGACATGATGTTGCCAGTGCGAATGGAGAACATGTGGAGTTGAAGGATACCTCATAAAAAAAGACATTCGACTGTTGTGCTTTCGGAGTCCGTTTGAAACCCACACACTTCTTTCATTCATGTGCGTGTGATCTGAAGTGAGTGAGTGTGTGAGTATATGTATGTAGTTATCTAACACCAGGTGGTTAAATGGAAATTTGGAAGGATCTGAACAATGAGCCCTGTGAAATCTAGCAAAAGTAGGGAAATTCCTGTGGCTTCTGGGCAGATGGTGCATTAGCTACCTCTGTGCGCTATGCTTTCGAAGCCATGTCAAATTGCTCTTTTTAAAGTTGAACAGAGCATGCAGATAGATTTCACGGGTCCCTTTTTTGTTAGTTTGAAACGACTCTGAATCAAGACGACTCTCAAGTTAGCGCTGGACATACCTGAAGGCTTTAGCGCTGAAGCCCTTCCAGCGTGTGCTCACACTTACTTTGGGAGAGCAGAGGTGAATAAACCATGACTCAGGAGTGACCGTCAAGAGGGAGACTCAGAAGTCCAGATGAGGGTCATCTCTTTCCTAAAGTGATTCAGCCAAGGGAAGAGCAGACGCACCCAGAACACGTCCCTCCTTCTCTCCTCCTCACCATCCATCTCTACCACAGAAAGCTCACAGATCGGGTACCCGTCCCTCCAGACATTCCTGGTCCGTGTGGGTTGCTAGACAATAACCTTTTTCGGACACATTCCTTGGCTTCTGGTGGTGAACAGGGGGAGCTTTTAAATTGGGCCTGTAACCCTAGCCCTGCACACATGGGCTCGGCTGGCTGTAAACAAGGGGTGCATTGAGGCTGTGTTGGGGCTGTGCGCCATCAGAGAGTGAAAGGCAGAGGTAGAGGCAGCACACAGAGGATGGGGGTGTTGGGGGGCAGTACTACTGTATACTAGAGGCAAGGTACATGTCGTACAGGATGTTTGGTTACAATATCTATGAGCCTGACATCTTAATCTGGCTACAGACAGGGCACACACACACACACACACACACACACACACACACAAACAGTCTAACCCAGAGTTAGACGAAGAACCATAATCAACATTAATGACAAGACAGAAGCCGAGGGGAAGGGATGCCATTAGCCAAATCCTCCGGCTCTATCCACTCCGGTTCTCTTGTGAGGGGACGTTTTTGCGGTAATGAGATCTCCCCTGAGCTCCCCCCTGCCTCTCATGCATCACTCCCTTCTGTCTGGAGGTCTTTTTAGTGCAGCACAACTGTAATTGAGACTTTGACTGTGCGTGTCGTGCTACACTTAGGGTACATGACACCCACTCATTTAGACTTTTTCCTCTTCTTTTTAAACTGTTATGGCCAACGGAAGCCAACAAAGAACTCTGTTTAGAGGTTATGTGGGAGATTTGCCTTCATTTCCCAACAGTTTACCGTATTGGATAGAATATGTTTTTCTGGGTTGTTGAGCCAGCTGTTCATGTAACTTCAACAGGAAAGCACAGTATGAGGAAAGGTTTGTGTCCTCCTGGGCTGTCCTGTGTCTACTGATGATCCACTCCACAGCTATGCTCTTTGGCCTTGTCAGGGTGTGTGTGAGGGTGTGTGTGTGTGTGTGTGTGTGTGTGTGTGTGTCAGTAGACATTCTGGTCTTCTGTGGTTTGGCCTGGGGCCAGACAGCTGTTGATTTTTAAGTGCAGTGGCTTTCCTGGCACACACACACATACACACACACACTCGTCAGCAAGAAGTTGAAGTGAAGTACCACATGTATATACTGGAGCTTGTTCCAGAACTCCATTCTGACGTATACACATTTCTTCTTTTTAATCTCAAAAACCACATCGCTTTTCCTAGGCTAACTTGCTTCTTTTGTGTTTTGCTCAGGGCAAGTGTACAAGGCAGCTCTTCAGGGTTGTGATTTCCTGTTCATTTTCTTCATCATAATAGGCTGCTGCTTTTCCCCCTGCTTTTCTTTGACTGCTGTAAGTGGTCGCATCAAACAGGCAGGCAGTTCCAAGCTGCACAAGATCAATTCAAAGGCCTTTCCTGGTTGACCTTACTGTCAAACTGCTTTCTTCACCATGGTGCATGTGTCACCCTGGAGGTTAACAACATTCACACTCGGATCAACGAATCTGAAACAGATTTGTTCTGCTCGGTGGTAACAAGGTGGTAACTGAGCACGTGGCCATGACCCTGATGGCTAACATGCTGCAGTTGGTAACAGTTGACTCACTGTGCTAGTGTGAAGTTGTCCCCCCAAAAATATTTATGTTAAAAAAATATATATTTAACTCTTTTGGCTAACGAATGCAACATGCCAATTATCGAGAATAGATGCAATGTCCGTGACACCTATCTGACTGTCTACAGGGGGGGTGGGCAATTCCTGTCCTGGAGGGCTGTTGTCCTTAAGGTTTTAGATGATTCCCTGCTCCAGCACACCTGATTCAAATGAATGATCATTATCAGGCTTCTGCAGAGCTTGATAAGAACCCCTTCATTTGGATCAGGTTTGCTGGAGCAGGGAAACATCTAAAAACCTCCAGGACAGCGGCTCTAGAGGACCAGAATTACCCACCCCTGGTCTACAGCTTTACTATGCGTCTGTCAGGGGCGTTGCCAGCACCACAGTGGGTTGTAAGAGCCACAGCTCAGAGTGGAGTGGCTGCTGAGCATGAGGCCAGATGAGGGAAACAGTGTGAGTCTGTCAGAACTCCCAGGGGCTGTCAGCAGCACCAGGGTCATCACCTCCTGCAGGACGACTTCCACACGCAGTATCTCCCTCTCTTTGACGAATCATTTAGTTACAGGTCTAATCCCCCCGGACCCCCCACCCCCCTCCCTATGCTTGGAGACCGCCTGAGGAGAGGGTTAGGGGCTGCTGGCCTTGAGAATATGAAGAATACATGATTCCAGATCATACGATATACTCTAGCAGGGATTAAAATATATAGTTGATGGTGGGGGGGGAATCAGAGCCTGTGCTTAGATTCACCCAGGGAATTTTAATCCTGTCCCTAAAAGCTTCATTCTAGTGTTACACTAATGCACTGCTGCAATTGAACATTGGATTGGTCCATCTGAACATTGCAGTTTGATCCTGAATGGATTCTTTGTGGCAATATGATTGTGATTGTTGATTCTTTTATACTGCGTGATGATAAATATTTGTATTTGTCATGCCATCAGACAGGACTTACATGACTGGGATCATGTAAGTGCTACCAGTGAATTGTTATTCCTTCATTATCTGGTGCTTAGTCACTGGGAATAAGAGCATTACCCAGTATTGCGTCATTCTTTTTGTTGTTCTTTGTCACACTATCTGTCTAAGAGTGGCTCAGTTTGTTATGATTTGAGAACAAAACCTCCTCCTGCTCCACAGACACTGTGGGACAGAGGTTATGTCCAAGTTCTTTCCATATTAGTTTAGTCATTTTAGTCCTTTTGTTGTACTGTGAACTTCTGTTATGGTCTCTGAAGCGGGTCCTGGGAGGTCCACGAAGATTGACTGGGGTAGACTCATACAGTCTGCTCTGACACACACACACACACACACACACACATGATACACACTTGCATGCAGATGGAAAGGGAGAGCGACACATACACAAAGACAGACAGGCAAACATACACACACAGTCTCAGTGACTCATTGCCACACACACACGGGTGGAGACAGCATGGTTGGAGGGGAGTAACCAAGTGGTTGCAGGTCAGCACATTACAGCGCTGCAGGGATTTCCCTCCAGTCTCCTCTACCTCCATTGTCTTGCTTCCGAAAGAAAACAGGGCATGTGTTTAATGAGGAACATCGCGGAATATGTTTCCCCTGAACTGCTGGGGATGCCCTTTAAGGGAATACGCTGCGGAACAGCTCTTCTGGAGTGCTTTACCTTCAAAGCAACATCCCAGTATGGAAAGTACCAGCTGCACACTTGATGAATGGGTGGTGGCGTGGATACGATCTATTGATAGACAGGACAATATAGGTATGTTAGGGCATTTCAGTAAATCATGCTACTGTGTTCACTCTGTAGACACACAGTTTGGTGTTAGGATGTGACGCTTATAACTGTTCTGTTCATTACCTGGGGGAAGAGTGCGTCATCTTAACAGCTCGTTGCACCAAGCTCGCTCCAGATGGCCTTGTCAACACCCTAAACTTTATGGTAGTGAGGAAAAGGACCGTCGTTGGGTAGGTCTGAGGATCCTGACCTCCCGGGCCAAGCAACTTGTTGTTGTCTTGCACAGCAATCCACTGCTGTGATATGGTGTTCCCCCCCGTGTCAAGGTTTCACTTTGAGGCTACGATACAGGCTTATCGGTTAGCACGGGAAGGAAGGCATCTTGGTTTGTGTGGTGGCTGGTAGGTCTTGGTGGAGAAGTGGGGAGGGTGGTGTTAGAGACTGTATAGGAGCCACAGACCAGGGCTGAGCAAGTGGGAGGGCAAAGGCTGGGGCTGGCAGTGGGCCCTGGCTAGGGCTCTCCCAGAAGCTAGCTAACTGAGGGGTTATGAAACCAGGAATGAGGATGTGGTTGGCTGCACTGACTGGAAAACAATGCTCTCTTCTTCCTTTCTGTGCCTGCTGTCCTTTTCAGTTGACTTTGTCAGACTCAGGTTTCTCAAACACTAATCCTTGAACTGTAGGGGAAGGCTTGTTTGTTCACTAGAATATTATCTTGCTCTGCTGCGAGTGTACACAGTGGCTCTCATCGAAATCCTACCACTATCTGAAGAACAGGAAATGACCCGTTCTGATGGAAGTGATCAAATGTAGGTATTGGCTTTCCTGTGTTCGATTGCGTTAACGTCTATGCATGATATGCTTTGTATCGCTAACCGATAACGTCAGTGTCCTTTCCAGGGAGGGAAGTGGGCTCTTCTTACTCTTGCAACAAAATGGAAAGCCTACGTTTGTGAGCGTGTGACAGCGCGTTTGTGGAAGTGAATGTGAACCACTTGAAGGACAAGGGGGCAGCTTCCGACCACGCGGGCTCTCACACCAGCGCTTCCTGCGTTCATCCTAAATAAGAAGCGGTACGAGGTGAAGGCAGCCCTGAGACAGTATCCTGTTAACGTGATTAGCACTCAGCAGCTCCCCTCGCTGCGCGGCGCTAATTCAATAGCGCTGGATGATCCTGTGGGGTGGGCGGGTGTGGGGTGGGCGGGTGTGGGGTGCCTAATTTAATCCTGCATGTGCATTTCTGTACATATGTCAGCTGTGCAGTCAGTTAGCTGATTTGTGAGGCAAGGGTGAGGTGGACTCTGGTGTCCCTGCATGGTCTTAGTGTGTGAGTGTGTGTGTGTGTGTTCTATCCACTGTCTGGGTTGTGTTGGGCCCTGGGGCATGATCAGACATCATCATTGGATTACACGGACGACATCCTTAAAGAGCACCTCGTAAATGAATGTAACAGTCTCATTATGAAACTAGCATTTTGTTTGGAGAGGGAAACATGTTCCTTGTTCATTCAACACAGACGTAATCCAGGTGGTTTCAGGTCCAGGTGTTTACAGATCACTTAGATCAGAGTCTGAACACGAAGCCGGCTTTAGGATTAGCGAGGAAACTTCTGGTTTAACTCTGGATTTTCAGTGTTACGATAGTAGTTCAGTGTGGCACTCAGACTTGCCCATGTTTGTAAGTGGCCGTATTTTGCAAACATGCTCCTTTTTATGTGATCAGTCATTTGAGGAAACCTGGGTTGAGTTAAGGAGTTGAAAGACACAGTGTGGTGACACTGCTGAGCACAATCACTGTTGTTGGGTTTAATGAAGCAAGACAACAAGACTTTATCCTGGGTGTGTCTTCACAGTACAGGGTCCTGCTGAGAAACTATTTTAATATTAGGGAGAAGAGTTGGTCATAGTCTGTTAAATCCCTGCTTCAGCGTTAACCAATGGTTTGGTGCAGT
This sequence comes from Neosalanx taihuensis, assembly GCA_030340665.1. Classification (NCBI taxonomy): domain Eukaryota; kingdom Metazoa; phylum Chordata; class Actinopteri; order Osmeriformes; family Salangidae; genus Neosalanx; species Neosalanx taihuensis. The sequence goes on from CM059295.1 coordinate 2,178,082, forward strand.
CCAGGTAGGCTACATGACTTTACCTGAGCTGTGTGATGCCGGCTTTGTATTTCTGTTCTTTCCTGGCATGGAGACACTAGTCAGAGATGACCATTGTATTGGACCTCCATCCATTTTGTCCAGAGCACATTTTCCACAACAGCGGAAAGTTCTCCGCTCTCATTTAAAAGGGAGCTTTACTGTGTGCTCATCCTCAACAGATGGCCAAGGCTTTTCAAGGTTGTGCAAATCCTCAGGTACCTCTGTCAGGGTATAGAATATGAAAGCATTCTCTGGCTTATGAAACACGCTACCAACGGTTAGGAGACAGCCTTCGGATGTTGACCCACTCGAAAGAGCATGTGCGCTCTCTTATTTAATCAGTATTTCCCCTGTATTGTGTGCTGAGTAAAGAGTAGCCTAGTGTTTTGTTATTAATACAAACAGTTCTGGATGACAGCTAGGGTTTGGGATTTCTGACGATGCCAGGTAGCTTGTTCAGGATCCAGGATTGGAGGTTAGAATGTTCAACCCTGACCTGACCTGGCTTCCTCAAAACAGACATGGCCGTGAATGGGGGCTCATCATTGTCCTTCTGTCATTGTCTAACCATGAACAGAGAGGAACCTGTGAAGGCAGGATACTAGAAAGGATTTATACAGACCTGCCTGTTTGCTCGCAATAAAAAAACACAAAGACTGTAGGTTTGTTCAAGGCTGCGCCAGATTGCCATTGTGCATTTCATTCTTAGGAACTAAGGCAGTAGATAATAGTGGGTCATAGGTTATCAGCTTACACTACTGTATTGCTTCATATGTGAAGCGGTTGGTTTGGCTGGAGGTTTTGGACTTGCACCAATCATCTTCCTTGTGGAAAAAGTTCACGCCCATGTAGTCCAGGCCTCATTCACATCAACAGTTTCAGCAGCTTCTCTTGAGTCTGTTAGCAAAATCACTGTTGACATGCAGATTAAATAACAAACCAACATCCAGTCCCTGTCCCCCCCCCTCTCCCACCGCCCTTTCCCCGCCCCTCAGAATGTTCAGGCAGCTTGACATGGCGTGTTAAGGCCTGCGTGGTTCTGTCCGTGGCTGACGTCAGCAGGGCTTTGTGTTGGCGCTTTTCTAAGAGAGTCAATAACGACAGTTTTTGGGAATGTACTCTGAGATTCTCCACCCCCACGTCCTCCCTTCAATCGCCTGGCTTTCAAAGAGGGGGGAAAAAAGCCTGGCAGACAATGCACTGCAATGACTGCTATTCATGCCACGGCAGACAAACTCCAGTCTATTGAAGCGGACGCTTCTGTCCGCTCTCCTGGCCTCGCTTCGGCGGCGGGGACTCGGATCCGTTGGCTCCTTGCTCGCCATGGCAACTTTAGAAATGCAGCATAAAGCGCTGGCAGGCTTGCCAGGGACTGTAATATCAGGTCGTCGTCTCACAAGCGAGTGCCTAGGCGAGTGTCAAATGGCTGTCTGGAACACAAACAGGCTGGGAGCTCAGCCGTCTGTCTGCTGTCTGTGTTCTCTGCTTGACCGCCTCACCACTGTACAGTGTACAGTGCAAAACAATGTCCTATAAGTGTCAGTCTGCATATGGGTTGAACAGACTGGAGGGTGACAAGGAGCGCCACCTTAAAGAGGAGAGTCATTGCAGGGGACTCTGAAGCCAACAATGGAGGGTTGATACCAACCTGTGTGCTAGTTAGTTAGTGACCCACCCCCCACAGTATAACTGGGCAGCAGGTGCAGATGGAGAGGAGAAATGGTCCCTGTGTAACGGTGATAAGCAGAAGTTTCCCTTGAGGCTAGGAGATAATAACCATCCCCTTGTTCTCAGAGGCGAGACGGACAGAGGTAGTGGGCGCTCTAATGGCTGTACTCAAGCCCTGTTATGCTGAGTGAGAAACCTGTGTGTGTGTCCTACACTAACAAATTCAAAATGGATGTTCCTTTTTATGTTTCTACCCAATTGTTGCCACTAACTATCAATATTGGGAAGTGATGAGAATCAGAAGATGAATTGCATACTGACAAATTAATCTGAATATGTTATTGTTCCACAATTCTCATGTACAAGCTATAGGGAAATGTAGCCTAGATGTTCCTGTTTGTGTTTGCATTGTATATTGTCTTAATTAGTAATTTCCTATTCGGAAACGGTAAGTGGATGTCTTAGAAGGGTTTCTCCAGCTCAAGTCCCTATTTCCCAGAGAGAATACTGACTGCAGTATGTGCTCCCCCCCCCCCCCCCCTCTTCCTCATTGCTTTAACAACCCCCCCTATAAACGCTGAATGTAGGGGGCCATGGTGTCCTGTGACAAGGGGGCTGGGTGAGACCACTTGTAACGCTGGGTTACTACCTTACGCTCGAGCGCTGTACATGTACACAGCAGAGGGCTTTAAGGAAGCAGTCCTGGTCAGACACAGTGAAAGGGAAAATGTTAACCTGGCTGGAAAAATGACCCACCCTCTCCCCACTGTGACAAAGCTGCTTGTCTCTGTGCTGGGTGGAAGATCCAGCCTGGCTTCCTGATTGAGCTGGCTGGATTCACACATCCCTACAGGTGCCCCCTCCTCCTCTTCCACCCCCTCCTCCCTCTGTCTCCTGCTTTTTGATCCAGCACCTCTGCTAATTCACAGCTCTTTTATGGCATGCAGCATCTGGTGATGGTTAGAGCATAAAGAGACCAACTAGGAACAAAGACTTGAGCACTGCAGCAGTCAGATGAGGCAGAAATGAGATTTCCATTGATTAACACGCCGGGTTGGTTCACATTATCCATCTATTCAGATCCTCGTTCCAGACAGCGATAATTCACATTAGCCTCCTGGCCCTTAAAAGTTTGATCGAGCTATGGTTCTCTATCCTTATGCTTTTTTTCCCTTTATCATTAGGTGAGACAAAAACCAGCCGTTGCCCGCTGCCCTCCCCCCTTCCCTTCCTCCCCCCACTCCCTACTCCCCCCTCCCATATGAAACAGACAGATAAGGGTGTTGTGTGTTTTCAAAAGAACCAGGCCAGCTTCTTACTCCAGCATCTGATTTGTAAATACAACATGGCCCCTGTGATTCACTGGGCAAACTTCCTGTTTGCCAACCAGCAGATGGAGAGGAACAGTACGGCTAATCTGGACGTGTTTGAGGGACTTCCTGTAGAGAGAGGAGGAGAGGCACACAGAGCACAGCCGACACAACACAGCCGTGTAACACAGCCAATCAATCACGCTAACTTGGTAGACTGCCGTTGTCTCTCAGGTAATACAATATTGACTCATAAGGCTCTCATTGATGTTTTCCAACGGTAGTTTATTGTGACAGGACGTGTGCATGACTCAGTATAGTCCATTGTGCTTTTTCCGTTAATCTTGTCCTACTTTGTCATGAACATCATTAGAGAATGTATTGCTCTTAGCACGCTAATCTCCCTCCAACAATGCTCATGTGATCTTTCTGAGAAAATTAAGCCGTCAGTGTGACTTTCAACAGAGCAGGAGTTCATCCCTTGATGGTGCATATTATCCAGCTAAGCAGCCCCATAGAAACCTTATTCATTAGAGGAGCTTGTCGTCATCGTGGCAGCTGTCCATGGAGTCTGGGCCAAACGAGCTGGGGCCAGGGCTGGGGCTGGGGCTGGGGCTGAGCCTGGGGCTGGGATGAACACAGAAAGGGCTTTATTAATCCAAGGAGGAACTCTGGAGGCTACTCATTGGCTTTCTCCGTGTGTACATATATATTTACAGACTCTGCCTTGGCTTTCGAAGCACTGCCTTTATAATTGGGGGATGTCTAACTACTCTATCCAGTTGCAGACAGTTTAGTAATTTCCTGTCAAATGGATTCTGCTGTAATTGTTTCAATTTATTTTGATTTTTCAATAGAAACGAAAGATTTGAAAGTAATACTGGTTAATAAGAGATCATACAAGTTTCAAAGGAAGGCTTGTGTGCTTCATTTGGCCTGTTTTCGATTGTGTGTGTGTGTATGTCTGTGTGTGTTTGTTCATGTGTGAGAGAGGGACTTTTAGGGTGGAAAGCAACAAGATTTTCCTGAATTTTATGACCCTGTAATAGCGCAAAAGAAAGCAGTCAAAGCAAAGCCATTAACTCTTTATAGGTCACAGTGTATATTTATTGCACTCACCGTTAATTCAGTACCTCTCTTTGTGTCTCTCTCTGTCCGTCTCTTTCTCTCTCTCTCCTTCCCTCCCCCTCACCAGGTCAGTGACTGTACCATCACCAGTGGGTGGAGTTGCTGCAGGCCTCTCTGTCTGCCTCAGGGCCTCTGGGACATCCTGAATCCTGCTGGACCCCTGGACGACCCGTCTGTCCTCCCTCCTCCTCCCTCGGTCTCTCCTCCCCTCGCTTCCCAGACGCTGGTTCATTATTCAGCCTCTCCAAGGAGCAGAGCCCAGTAACCACCAAGAAAGAGCTGTGTCTTTCTGCCAAATACAAAAGGAGATAAGAGAGGACAGTAAAACAAAGGGGTGGGTGGGGGGGAAGACGGGGCAAAAGGCCAATGAGCGGTGAGGGGAACATGGACCAAGACATGTGAGATGCTCTGGATGGAAGCAAACACCTTCAGCATGACTTAAAACAAGCCTGTAAATTACAACAGCCTGCAACTGTGGACCAGACTGGGCACACACACACACACACCCCCTCCAAGGCACACACTCACAAACACACACTTGCGGTGAGTTGGGTTGGTTGAACGTCCACTGTGGACCTGCTATGCCGGTGTGAGGAGGAGTGTTCGTCATGCCTGCCAAGGGGAAGTACCTGCTGAACGACCAGGAGCTGAAACATGAGGCTCTGTACCGCAAGTTCTCCTGCATCAGCCAGTACCAGCCGCTGGTGCTGCTGCTGGGCCTGTCCATGCTGTCCTGTGGACTCCTCCTCATCCTCTTCTTCGCCCTGCAGCTGGTGAGCGTGCACACACACACACACACTTACATACACACATACACGCGCACACACATTGATGTATGCATGGGCACGTAGGCAAGCAGATTATACTTGCACTCGTACAAACACACGCATACACATGCACACCATACATTTAAACACGCGTGCGCGCGCGCACACACACACACAGAGCCCTGTTAATTAACGGGCAGCATGTAATCAGATCAAACTGTTGCTCACCTCAGGGATCTGCTGTCTCTAGTGAGTCATACAGAGTCAGTGAAGGGCCAACTAATGCAGGGAGATGGGGACAGTAACACATTAAAGACCCCACTGTTAGGTGCACCTCAAGGCAGCTGAAGGGAACATTTGTCAAGGGCAGGAGTTGGTATGTGTGTGTTTTGGTCACTTATTATCCAGCCAGGCAATGTAACTGGCATAAAACCAAGTGCTTGAGGAATTAAACAGAGGTAGTTATTCCAGGTAAACATGTGCAGAGTTGAGCCTTCAGCAGTCCTCTGCACTGTTGCGTAACTGCTGTTGTAGTCTTCAGGGTTCCTCTGTTGTAATTATGCCAGGGACAGGGGGGGTATGTTAGGTTCCCCAGGCTGGCAGGGGCAAAGCAGCTTTTCTAGGCTAGGTGTCCATGGTGCTGGAGCCTGTTCATCAGCAGAACCTGGTACTGTCCCCCCTGTGAGAAATGGGGCCGTCTTTCTATTCTTTGTGCTGCTTGGACACACACGGTGATATATGGGAACGCTTCCATCCACCGGTATTAAAGTCACATTTTCCTTTCTCACACATAGGGACAAGACTGGCTGTTGCTAGGGCTGGAGAGAGGTTAGGGTGGAATGTTTTCGCAGTGGAGGGGTGGGGGGTGGGGGGGGGGGGTCTTTGTTAAGTACAAGTCCTTGTGTGAGCCGATGGTGGTGTCATAAAGTCTGTGTGAACTTGTCTAACTCTCCTCTCCATGGCTGGTACACCTGCGTGAGGGCACAGGTCCAGCGCTGAGAGACAGCCCTAACATTCACTCCTGAGAGGCCCTTCAGCTGATGGATGGAGGCAGACTGAACAGAGAGAGAAACGCACGGAGAGAGCTGTTGTTTGAATTTAAAACACCTTCATTTGACTCCAGACAGAGAGAGAACTAGGGACGGAAGAATGTGAAAGGGGAATGTAAGAGAATGCTTTTAGATTGTGGGTCTGGCAGAAGGTCTTTTTTGGCTCATGGCTTTTGATTGGGAACATTCTGTGTGTTTGTGCGAGTAGGTTTAACCCCTGTGGGGTTTGCCCTCACTGTAGGATATTACAGTTTCCAACAGGGTTCACTACATAAACATATAGATTAATTACACAGTTCAGTCCATACACAGAGGGTATGGACACAGCCCATTGGCTGTTAGTAGTGGGCGGGGCTGCAGGCTAGTTCAGTGCCAGAGTACAGGTCCTCAGACTTGCTACCATGGAAACCAGCATGCTCATTATACAATGCAGCGATGGCCTTCCTAGAGTAGGGACCTTTACATACTTGATATTTCTCTCTCTCTCTCTCTCTCTCTCTCTCTCTCTCTCTCTCTCTCCCCCTCCCCAATGTCATTTTTATTTCTCTCACTCCACACGCACACAAGACCAACACACAAAGGCGTGCACACACACACACACCTCAATCTAGAACTCGGCCACCCAGCCGCCTAACTCAATCAGGAAGACACTGTGGCCTCCAGCAGCAGGATATGACGCAGCACCAGATGTGGAGCGAGCCTGAAATAAGCCTGAACAGACTGTGACACTGCTGGAGATGCGGATCCCTTTCATACGCAAACACACAGACAAGAGACTAACCCTCAGACACACCCAGAGCACGTCTCCCTGCACACACTGCACCTATCGGTCTCTAGTCAGTCTTCTGTATTGATCCGAGTGTTTGTCTCCTGTCTGCCTTCCACCTCGCAGACACACACACACACACACAGTCGTAGGCGTAATGTTTGCTTCCTGCTTTTGCGAGGATGATCGTGTGTTCATGCTGCGCTTGTGCTCTTCTGTGCGTTCCAGAGCGCCGAGGAGCACTTTGCCTTTGTGAGCGTGGTGAGCTGCAGTCTGTTTGTGTTCCTGGCCGTGTTCGTGCTGGTGTGCACGGAGACGCTGACCCAGCGATGGAGACGCCTGCTGGGCATGGTGGTCTGGGTCACCCACCTCACCATGGGCTTCACCTTCATCTTCAGCGGACCCCTCGTCCTGCCCTGGGACCAGGTACTGCCCTCCTCATCCTCCTCCTCTGCCCTGAGGGGGAAGTGTGTGTCTGTCCTTTACACACAAGGTGTTGTGTCTCTGTTGTCACTACTTGCATGCTTTTGAAAGGTTTAAACGAATATTCAAACATGTCAGCAACACAAACGCACACAACTCAAAAGTTTAAGGAAGGAAACAGTCTATGGAGTTCCATGCCCAATGTCACAGAGTATGTCTGTCTTTCTCTGTCTCCCTCTCTGTGTTTCTTTTTCTCCCTCTCTCTCTCTCTCTCTCTCTCTCTCTCTCTCTCTCTCTCTCTCTCTCTCTCTCTCCCTCTCTTTGTCTCCCTCTCGCTCTCTCTCCTCCAGGTTCCGTTCTTCCTCTTCATCATCTTCACGGTTTACACCATGCTGCCTTTCCCCATGTCCAACGCTGTGCTGCTCAGCGTCATCTCCTCTCTGGCCCACATCCTGGTCCTGTCCTTGAAGCTCACAGTCTTCAGCGAGCGCACCACTCCTCACCTAGCCAGACAGGTAGGATGGCATCTGTCTATGAATGGAGAAGTTCAAATGTATTTTGAGAGGAGAAGTTTAACTGAGCCTCTTAATGAGGTAAGGTTACCTATGCCATGAGAGGAAGTCATTTTAACTGTGTCTGTTTCCCCCTGTGCATCCAGCTCCTATCCAACGCGGTGGTGTTCCTGTGTGGTAACGTGGTGGGGGCGTTCCACAAGGTCCTGATGGAGAGGACCCTGCGGCAGACCTTCCAGGACACGCTGCGCTGCCTGGGGATCCGCATGAAGCTGGAGATCGAGAAGAGACAGCAGGTATGGGGGACCCCCAATCTCCGTTGCTCCTCCTCAGACTGATGTGGGGCTGTAGTGTTAGAGGGCTGGTTACTGCTAGTAATCTGTGTTCTGATTCAGTCCAGTATGTTCCGGTCATATACTCGGTTGTCATCTTGCAATAGCAGCAATGTTTTCACATGATAAGAAGGTCCTCCAGACTAAATACTTGGCCTAATTCAGATTATATTAATGTCCACACGTGAGTGCTGTTTCAATACAAAAATTATTACGTAAGATTGAATACCATCTTAATAAAAAGATGAAATGGTGGGAACACATTTTGTAAAATGGTTATTGAACAGATGTTTAGCAGACGCTCTTATCCAGAGCGACTTACAGCAATTACAGGGACATTCTCCCCTGAGGCAAGTAGGGTGAAGTGCCTTGCCCAAGGACACAACGTCATGTTGGCATGGCCTGGATTCAAAGTCATAACCTTCAGATTACTAGCCCGATTCCCTCACCGTTCAGCCACTTGACTTTCCATTTGAACTTAATTGAAGCCCAATTGCCTTGGAGCCTTCCGGCTGACTTTATTTTTCATTACAACAGACAAATCCAAACCGAATTACATGTGATTGGAATAATTTGTAGAATAACCTGTACTGAGGAGTTCTAAAGTGTCTGCTGAGACCTCTACTTCAAATGGCTGTTACAATCGCTTTTTTTATTTGTTATGACTGTCGCTAAGGAAAGGAAATTGCACTGAAAGGGAGGCTGCCGTGTTGCCTAGCGCAACAGAATGGAATGATGTAATCGTTAACATTTGACATTCGGTTGTATTTGAGTCGAGCCTGACAAAAAAGGAGCAGCGCACAGAACTGGCCAAATAGCACAGTCACAGAAAGGGGAAGGTAGGGTGGGAAATTATTTGTACTAGCAGTTTTGTCGAGAACTAGGGCGCTGTTGTTGAGGTCCAGATAAGATCTGCCTGATCAATCACAGCTCTGACTTCTCCAAGGCCAGTTTGGGATAAAAGAACGTTTTGAAGCTTTACGGTGAACGGAGCGATATTCTGAACATGGCGGTGGTAAAAAAAAACAAACCTAGACTGTTCTCAAGTCACTGCTGGTTTGACTGGCAAAGGAGGTCTTTATATAACTGCTGCTGGAGTAGGGGCAAAACGGAAAACAAAAAAGCAGAGAGTTGGAAGAAGGTCAAACGTCTTCCTCGTTAGACTTTAGCACCATGATGGACAGAATAAGGCTGACTGTGGTGATTCACGGAGACATCATCGCCTTATGTTCTTGATAGCCTGCTGACTGGGATGAATTCATAAGCCTCGTATGTGATGTTCCCTCGTGCTGATCGTGAACCTTTTAAACAGTAAGCGAGGTGAATGGGGGTCCTTGTTAGTCCAGTTAGCAGATCAGGTGGACAATATAACAGCTGGACCCTGACCAGACTGGGCTTCTTTCATGGCTTCTTAATCTTTGGTGTTCCAGAGTGTGTGGTGTTGATGTGTGTGTGTGTGTGTTACACACAGGAGAACCTGCTACAGTCGGTGCTGCCAGTCTACATATCTATGAAGATGAAGTTGGCCATCATGGAGCGTTTGCAGGAATGTAAAGACAAGGAGGCCCAGCAGCGCCTGGTGAAGGATAACAACTTCCACAGCCTCTACGTCAAGAGACACGAGAACGTGAGGTAAGAGCAGAGACTCTTCAGTCTTCACGTTCTACATTCAGTCATTTAGCACACGCTTTTATCCAAAGCGACTTCCGAGAGAGAGCTTTACAAAAAGAGTGTAGGTGGCTGATCAGGTCACGAGGTGTCGGTAGCCAGAACAAGAAGAATACGTTGTGAGAAACCAAACAAGTGACAAAGGGAAGAACTACAAGAGCATTCAGTTAAACAAGTTACAATTCAACAACATGAATGTCAAAAAGGTGCAAGAGTGTACCTGTGGGAAATCAAGCAAAATGAGTACAATCATTTTAAATCTGTTACAACTGACCAACCAGAGCAACAAGTCCCTCAATAAGATTCGTTGTGATTTTGAAGGAAACTAGCAACAGGTCCAGAGAAAATACACTTCCTCCATGGAAAAACTCAGCAATTCCTTCTTTTTTCTCAATTATTTGAACCTTTTATTTGCCTTCCCTTTCTTTCTATAAATTTTTCTTATCTTTTTTATTTTGCTAAACTTTGCTCCCTCTCTTACGTCCCTTGTTCTGCTGGGGTGTGATTGCAGTGTGTGAATAGTTAAGATCACTGAGCTCCTCATAAAATTAACGTCATTTCCCCAACTGCATCCATTGGAATGCCTATTCATAGATTTTCACCCATACTGGCTGGTCCTCATGGAAAATGTGTTCTATTCAGACATTTAATTCCAAACACAACTCCCTCTTTGCGTTGTCGACCATGTACTGATGACAGAAGCACTCGCATGCACACACACTCACACACGTTTTCCCCTCTCACCCCTGCGTGAACTCACCCTGGAGATTCCAAATGAGATGTGTTTTCTGCAGTGACCCATATAAAGCTTCTTTTTGTTTTATGGGCTTTCATTCATGTAGAAAGTGCTGACAGATGTTGGCACTGCTTAGAGAGAACTTTGGCAGTTGGTTAAAAAAAACACAGTTAGATATTTAATAGTAATGACATGCAGAGATGGGACAGTGTTTGCTTACCTCAACTGTGATTTATGAACCACATGAAACCCTTGTCCAGACTCAAGTTGTGTCTTCATGTTTGTAGCTATTTTTTTGTAATTTAACCTCACCCCCAAACAAAGCAATGTCCCCTTAAATTACAGATGACAATTTGACAATTGTCAGTATGACAGGTTAATGTGCAAAGTCTTATCTTCCCCTAAATTCATCTCAAAGCAGTGCTGAAGGATACACCCAAAACAGTCTCCATGTGACCCCTGTAATTCTCCTGGACACACTAGGTTATTAGCCCAGTGAAGCTGATGTTGGCTGTATGGGTGTGTCCCTGACTGGCTGATGCTAGCTCTCAAGCCAGCTGCTTTAATGTACCCTGTGCTGGCTTGCAGACAGCTTCCTAGACAGCCAGCCTCTGTGCCATTCTCTCAGCCAGCCAAATAGGTCTGGCAGAACCGAGTTTCACCAGCAGGCCAGTGATTAGACGTGCTGGATATAAAACAGGTCAGGTGCTCTAAGGAGATAGCCAGGCCAAGCTCCTATTACAACATACTTTCCTGTTAGTAAGGGTCAGAGCACTTCCTTAATGCCCTCCCTCCTGGCACTGTCCAGCCAGCTTTAATCAATTACTAACAGTTAATTTCAATGCCCTCAGAGTCAGACTGTTATCTGACAATGCTGCTCCTAGATGGAAGAACATCAGAGGGATTTACCAGTCAAGTGGATGTCATAACCTACTGATGATAAACTGCTGATACTTGTCTCATGATGGTGCCATCTGAGAGGGTTGACCTTTATGGAGTCACGGCCAGTGGAATTCTGTTTGTGTGCCCTTTCTGCCGTGCTGTTGAAGTCCTGACATTTCCTGTCTTCTGTAGTATCCTGTATGCAGATATCGTGGGCTTCACCCGATTGGCCAGCGACTGTTCTCCCAAGGAACTAGTCGTTATGCTCAACGAACTGTTTGGAAAGTTCGACCAGATCGCCAAGGCAAGTCAATCATTCATATATTTGGTGAATATGTTAAGTTAATACTGACCTCCCAGCTATTGTTTAAATGTTCTCAAGACAATCTTGATTAAATATTAAACCACGTTATAAAATGATGCTATGTCTACAAAAAAGCCTTAAAAACCCCACAAAACTGAATGTTTTCTTCTTCACAGGAGAACGAGTGCATGAGAATCAAGATTCTGGGAGACTGCTACTACTGTGTGTCTGGCCTACCAGTCTCTCTACCCAACCACGCTAAGAACTGTGTCAAGATGGGCTTGGATATGTGCGAGGCCATCAAGTACGTTGATGTGATTGACCTCTCCCAGTTCCAGATTACGTGTAACCTCTATTGTCCTCTTCTGTGTTGGTATACATAGAAGGCTTTCAAGTCTATAGTGAAGTGTTGACTTTGTCGGGATGGAATCTTTGGCATGAGCAATCCAGTAGGATAAGGTGATGAAGTAGGCTGTCTGACAGAATAGTGTTTGTGAGTCTGCTTTTGTGGGTGTGTGTGTGTGTGTGTGTGTGTAAGTCCAGAGGATATAATGGCAGCTATGAAGTGCATATGGAAGAGCTAGAGGAGGTAAAAAGAGAAGAGAGGGTTATTTCTGCTCCTCTCTACCCTGCCAAAACGAAGAACTTCATCTGAGGAGAAAACATACTGGAGCTCTCCTGCCAGATGGCTCTAATGTCAAATCAAAGCAATAAGAAAAGCTCAGAGGGTCGAGCCCAGGGCCCTGCAGTGCTGACAGGTTGTCATCCTGCCTTTCCAGACAGGTGCGCGAGGCCACAGGTGTGGACATCAACATGAGAGTGGGCGTGCATTCTGGCAACGTGCTCTGCGGCGTGATTGGTCTTCGCAAATGGCAGTTTGACGTATGGTCACATGACGTCACCCTGGCCAATCACATGGAATCTGGGGGCTTACCTGGGTAAGTTCATGTTTACATTCATGTATACTCATACTTGTCTATTATATCCACATATATGTACCGTGTATATAAACTGTAAAAATTCACAACATACATTCATGAAGTTATGGCAACACTTTAGCTCTAGGTGCTTGTAATAAACATGAGTTAATGGGTAACAAATAATTGACATAATGGATGATGTTATAGAAACGGGTCTTTTTATTGCTCAGGCGCGTCCACATCACGGAAGCCACCTTGAAGCACCTGAACAAGGCTTACGAGGTGGAGGAAGGAGAGGGGCCCCTGAGAGATACCTACCTGAAGGAGCTCAACATCCACACATACCTGGTCATCGACCCCAGAGTGAGAGGCCTGTCCTGGACTCTCTTCACATCCTTTAACAGTTCTTGAATGTAAGGTTGCTCATCCTCGTGTGTGTGTGTGTGTGTGTCAGTCTAAAGACCAGGCCCTCAACAGCCGTAGCGTCCCTAAGCCTCGGGTAAACGATGGTCTTAAGATGCGAGCGTCGGTGCGCATGACGCGCTACCTGGAGTCCTGGGGGGCCGTGAAGCCCTTCGCCCACCTGCAGAGCCGCGAGGGGTACACCACTGACGCCATGGTCAACGGAAAGGCCCGCTGCAAGGTGAGCAGAGACCCTTCAGCTGGTTTCTGTCTACCTCCATGGGAAATGCAAACTAGATCACCTTCTTTCCCATGTGTTATCTGCTTAGGACATCCCTCTGCGCTCAGCCCCTTGTTCCAAGATCCCAGAGAGGTGAGAACTGCTACAAACCAGGACCTCCTATCACAGACTCTCCTCTGCTTACTCATACTGTATGTTTACACTGCTGACTCCCTGTTTATTTTTTTTCTTCCAACAACTGGACAGAAATGACCTCATGGCAATGTTAAGTCATTGTGATTATGCCAAGCCACATAATGTTACATCAACATGCAAAAAGCACAAACATGTTTTTATATGGTCTTTTTCTTCTGGCGCAAGGGGCTTAGAAGTAGCTTTTTTTCACGGTAGTCAAAAAACAAAGCTGCTTTATGTGAGCACAGCAGCTAAATTGCCCTACAAGACCTTTAGTCTAGTGTGTGGTTGGTGAATGCAGATCCTGGAAGTGGAAGAGCTCCAGCTCCTGTGTTCTGCCTGTGATGTGGTCTGGAGAAGTGTTCTCTCATTCGTTCACCCCTCCTCTCTGTCTCTCTCTTTCTCTCTCCGTGTCTCTCGGTCTCTCACTCCCTGTCTTTCCCTCTCTGTCTCTCTTTTTTCTCGCTCTCTCTGGCTGTCGCCCTCTCTCTCTTTCTCTGTGTCACCATGATCAATGTGTCTCTCACTGTTGCTGTTCTCCGACAGCTTTGACGAGTCTGTCGAGGAGCCCTTCTCCTTGCCCGCTCCTCCCAGCACCCATAAGTGAGTGTGGGCCGCACGGCCGGGCTCGCAAGCTCTCCTCCCACAAAAGGAGAAACTTGCTGTTCCCCCACTAACCTCCAGGCCACTTCTACACCCCCCCTCCCCCCCATCCTCTCTCCCCTACCTCCGCAATATGAAGAGCTTCATCCTGCTCCTCTCCTGTGTAACAGGGTGACACAAGGTCTCACAAGTTTCCCATAATCCTGGCTGATACCACTCCCCACTAAGTGCTTTTTAAACGGTCTTTTCTTTCCCCACTAAAGGTATGTGCTGTTGTAAACATTGGGAGAAGTGTGTGTGTGGGTGTGGGTGCGTGTGTGTGTGGGGGGGACGACTGCGCATGTTTCCTTCCTGGTGGGCCATGGGGCTCTAAGCAGGGGGTTCTGGGAGGCTCCTGTGTTGTCCCCAGAGTTCAGCTAACACATGACATCCTGCCTCCGCCACATGCGCTAGACTGCTCTCACTGGCCCCACACCCAGCCTTTACTTTCCACTAATTCACTGGAATGGCCTGAAACCAGTTACCTCCTCTTGTCACAAACTGGGCTAGAATAACCTGCATGACCACAGTATCCTTCCCCCCCTCATCGCTGGACGTTTGAGTGTTTGAGTGAGGGTCTTTCGGTTCAAACATCCTCCTGTCCCTTACGACGTTCTGCCCATATCCAGGAACAAATCTCAGAAGAGCAAGTTCGACGAGGAGCTACACAACGAGATGACCACTACCATCGATGAGCTCAGCAGCAAGTGAGTCTTCTTTGAACAGGCAGTAACTGAGTCGTCTTTAATTTCTGATGAAAAATACATTGAGAGTAGATGTCCACCTCCCCCACCCTCTCTTGTTGTTTACACGTGTGTTTGTCTGTGTGCCACCAGGCAGTGGGTGAAGTCTGAGGAAATCAGCAGTCTAGCTTTGTGGTTCCAAAAGAAGGAACTGGAAAAACAGGTGAGTCTGTCTCAAGGGTGGTCATCCAACTTTCATAAGGAAAGCAACATCAACATTTTTCCCCTCCTTCTGCAACAAAACAGTCCAGAACTCGCTGTACTCTGTAGATCTTGCCTACGCACACATACACACACACACACACACACACACACAACTTCCTTTTTGCTGTTGTGAGAAATGAAACTGAAGACGGAGGTTGAAAATATCTTCTCTCTTCTTCACAGTACCGAGCCATAGACCTGCCAATGTTCAAGCACTACATTGGTTGCGCAACCTTCATTTTCTTCTGCATCTTTATTGTTCAGATGTTCGTGACTAAAGAGTGAGTTGCTTCTACACACAATGTCACAATGGCATTCCCCCCCCCCAGTTAGATTTTCACCTGCCATTTGAATCGTTGTTCTACTTTGGTGTTTGCTTCTCTTGCAGCCCCAGGAGGCTGGGCATGTCTTTTGGAGTGTTGGCCTGTGTCCTCCTAGTGACCCTGGGCATCTGTTTTGCGGGTCACCTACAGGTCAGTATGAGGCTGAGGCTGACCTCACAACACAGCCACGCTATTCATGGACATAACTATTTTCACTCAGTGGGTGGCCTTTTTTAGGTTTGTGGGGTTTGATCAATGTTTTTTTTAATTTTATTGAGGGAGTAGTGTGGGTGTGATTATTGATTCAGAGAGTTGATGAATTATCGATAGGACTTTGTTAGTTCTTGTGATAACTGCTTTGATGATGTCATTGACTGGTTCTTTTATTAGAAAACACAAACAGTCAACCTCTTGGCTCATGACACCTGGTGCATGGAATCTGAGAGACAATCTGGGGCTGAAGGGTTGTCTGTGCATCCTGTCACACATTCTGGCCTTCTCGAAATAGCCGGAACATTCAGTGCTGCGTCAATTGCACATGATGAGTCTATAGATGGATGACCGTATCTGTGTCACATGCTCATCTTGATAACAAAACCATTTCCTTTCTGTCCCTCCTGCTTCCCACTCTCCGTCCATTCTTCTCGACCACTATCATTGTACCTCACCTCCCTTACCTCCCTTCCCTCTCTCTTTCACTCCCACATCCCCCTTCCCCACTTCTATCTTTGGCTCAACCTAACCCTCATCTCAAGTACCCTCTTTTCTTCTTCTCCTCCTTTTCAGCGCCTGTTTCCAGAGAATCTGTCTACCTGTCATTGGCTGACTGCCGTGTCCGAAGCGGTGGTGAAAAGGCCCTGTGTGCGCCTCCCCCTGGCCACCGTCACCACTGCGCTCATCGTCATCCTCGCCGTCTTCAACCTGGTAACACGCATCCCCGTTCTGTTCCATACGCTGGCTCGTACTCTCAGCTGGCTGTGGAGGTTCTATCTAACTCAGAAGACCTCAGTGTCATGAGTGACTCTATGTTTAGCCACGCCATACCCAAGTACTTCACATTCTCTGACCGGTATTGCCAGTCGCCCTCAGTCATATGCCCTCTCCCCCCCTGCAGTGCTTCATCCAGACTGAACCTGTGCTGTGTGCCGGGGACCTTCTGGACGTGACACTCGTCAACGGCTCACACCGATACAACCAGGACGCCGACCTCTTCTACCTGCCTGTGAGTGGCAGCGCTGGCCTAGTTAGATCTGCCGCTGCTTTTTATTTGGTGAAACGACGGGCAGAGGAGGGATTGAGAGACTCCATCTTTGAGGCTGCCATCCATCTAATCCCTTCCGTCTCTGCATCTCTCCTCCTCTCTCTTTTTGATCTCCCTTCTCCTCGCTCTCCCCTCCCCCTCTCCCTGACTCACATGCAGTACTCGGTGTACAGCTGCATCCTGGCGCTCGTCGCTTGCGGGGTCTTCCTGAGGGTGAGCTTCGAGCTCAAGGTGTTCTTCCTCACGGTGGCCTCCACTGCCTACTACATCCTCATCCTCAGTTCCAGGAGCGACCTGTTCAGGTCCTACGAGCAGATCCTGTACGCTCAGCTCGACGACAACTCCAACTGCAGCAGGTGGGGCGATGCCGCCGCTCAGCTCCATCTGTCTTACGTTGCTGCTTCAAGTGGACTGATTCAAGCATGGCGCATGAGCGGAAGAGGGGGGAGGAAGGATGTTGGAGGGTGGTGACACCAGGTGACCCCTGTCCTCTGTGTTGCAGCTCGGGAGATCTCATACTGAAGAGGTTGGGCCTGGTCAAGGACCCCAGAGTGATGAGCTGCATGTACATCACACTGTTCCTGGTCACCATGTTCCTCATCTCACAGCAGGTAAGAACAACTCTGTCCTCTGTATATTTTGACTTCTCTATCCTTTTCTCTAAATCCATCCATACGTTCTCCTCCTTCTGCCCCCTTCTGCTACACAGAACGAGTCCTGCTTCAGACAAGACTTCTTACTGAAGAACAAGAACCGCACGGAGCAGGACGAGATCGAGACCCGGGAGAACCTGAACCGTCTTCTCCTGGAGAACGTGCTGCCCGCCCACGTAGCCGCCCTGTTTGTCGGGGAGAATAAAAAGAACGAGGTGGGATTCCTCACAAACACTTTACTTACTGAGAAGTACAAGGTAGGGGTCCAGGATGGATGGATGAGCCCAACACATCCTCCCCTCCCCTCCTCTCCTCCACACGCTCCTCTTTTATCCTTTATACTCTTCTCTTTAATACTATATCCTCTCCATCATCTCTCACATCAGGTCCTATCTACCCTGGCCTACAGTACTGATCCATAGAGGTGGTGTCTACATTCAATTTACCCACGGGGTGGTTACTGCTAAAGTTGTGCTGTTTCTGTCTTCCCTCTGAGACCCAAAGGACTAACTGAACATCTTACACCACAGGACACATAAGTTCATTGTTCGACAAATGTGTTCCAGGACTTTATGTTGAAGGAATTTTGTTTCCTCTGGGTAGATATGATTTAGATGCAATCTCTCGTCGTTGTGATCTGTGACAAGCTGTCAACTACTCTGCCACAACCCCTTCAGTCTCTGAAAATGGACACGAAACAGACATCCTATGAATTCATTTGACAAATCACAGATAAGAGTACTGTTCACTATCCACCTTGCAGATCTGGCCAATATCCGAAGTTCTTTCCAAGAATTCTTTTTTATATAGGTTTATATATATCTTATACCACCCTTGAAACTAAGGAGGCGACTAAAGCAAAGCTGACAGCTGTTTGACCCTGGGGACTTGACCTGACACCCTCTCATCTCCACCTCCCCTCTCTCATAGAACCCATCTCCCTCTGTTCCCTAAACGTCCCCTTCATTTGTTCGAAACTCTTCCTGTGATGATCGGATGCTTCTTGGCATCAGTCTGGATCACCTCCTCTCTGGTTCTGTTCATCAGGACCTGTACTACAAATCCTACGACTGCGTGTGTGTGATGTTCGCCTCGGTGCCCGACTTCAAAGAGTTCTACACCGAGTGTGACATCAACAAGGAGGGCCTGGAGTGCTTGCGACTGCTCAACGAGATCATTGCCGACTTTGATGAGGTGAGGTCCTCGAGTGGCCGTTGAACTTGCAGCTTCAGTGGTTGTATTTTGGGGGGGGGGATTCTAAAACAAACCCTTCTTCTGATCTCGTTTCTCCACGTTCAGCTGCTGTCGAAGCCCAAGTTCAGCGGCGTGGAGAAGATCAAGACTATAGGAAGCACCTACATGGCTGCTGCTGGCCTCAGTGGCACACCAGGACACGAGAACAACCAGGTAGGATGAAGCATTCAAGTTTGATTTGACCGTTATTAAAACAATGTGCTTACACTTGAAGCTAATTGGACCAAACCAAAGTTCTTTTATATAACTTGTATCTTTAATACCCAATTGTCCATAAAAAAAACTATCGTAGGGTCCTAACCAGTTGATACAACAGTGTCTTCATCCTTGTGGGATTTCAGGACAGGGAAAGGCAGCAGGCTCAGATCGGAAACATGGTGGAGTTTGCCATCGCCCTCATCGGCAAACTGGACGGCATCAACAGGCACTCCTTCAACAGCTTTCGTCTCCGTGTGGGTGAGTGAGCTGGGGGGTGGAGGGGGGGGGGAGTCTGTCCAGGCCTGTTGTGTGCTGTCTGCTCTGTATCCTGTTCCACCTCTCAATGTGTCATGGGGTACGCTTTACCTCACGCATCCGCTAGTCACTACAATACCCTTCCCTCCATGTATTGCATTGTCTCTTATTCGTTGTCTCCTGATGAGCTGAGTTCTCAGACAGCTTCAACAGATCCACTAAGCACAGTGAAAACATTAAAATACTTGGAAAAGTTGGCATAAAATGCAACATAAACAGCTTTCAAAGAAATATATCTCTTGTCTAAACAATCGGTACAGCATATAATTGAACTGAATTACTTTGTGGAAAGACACTTTTATTAAAAATCCGAGGTTCCAAGAAGTTGAATTTACAGATGGCTCTGGCCTCCTTTGCCAGAACCATCACGGAGGTTGCCAGGTTGGAGGTGAAGGCATACATTTGTACATTTTGCCTACTAACAGAAAACTTAATGAAGTAGATAAAATTGACTTGAAGCTGTTAGTTATGTTTTGTGCTGCTTCACAGGGATCAACCATGGGCCTGTTATAGCTGGGGTGATCGGAGCCAGGAAACCACAGTATGATATTTGGGGAAACACTGTCAACGTGGCCAGCAGGATGGAGAGCACAGGAGAACTGGGCAAGATCCAGGTACTGCAAAAACCATACAGCCCAGCTATCCAAAAGCAGATCATTTTTCACCTTAAATGATAGTTGCTATTTATTTTTTTACTGAACAATTGTTCCCCCTATGCCAGGCAAGATCAATCAAGCACTGATAGATATTTGAAACGCCCCATGTCTGACCCCCCCCCTCCCCCCTCCAGGTTACAGAGGAGACGTCTGAGGTTCTGAAGAAGCTGGGCTACTCCTGCGAGTGCCGAGGCCTCATCAACGTCAAGGGAAAGGGCGAGCTGACCACCTTCTTTGTGTGCACAGACATGAGCAAGCAGCAGGGCATGGGCCTGAGCTGAGGCCCCTGGCCTCACTGACCACTGGCCCTGGAGGCCCTGCGGCCAGCCTGCTGATGGGAGGGGGGGGAGAGCAGCAGAGGACTGGGGACTCGACACGCAGGCTGTGGGTCTTGTTACCTTGAAACATGGCCCTGACATTCCACTTTTCTAGACCATCATCAGTGTTGCATATGACTGATGACAGAGTTCGATTGAGAGGATGTGAACTCGTTGCCACTTCTGAGGGATGAGAACAGCCTGTGGTTCAAGCACTGAACTGAACATGACTTTGAGCTCCTCTTTAGTTTGAGACTGGTTCGATTCTTATTCTGGTGGGATCATTAAATGCGTGAAAAGGGACATATGTAAATACTCTTTCCAGCTGAGCTGTTTTCAAAAAAACGACTAGATACTTTTTAGTGAAAGGTCTCCTAACATTTCTTCTATGCCAGTTCGGCTGTTGCCTGCGATGCACAAATGTAGATGTACTATATTGAAGCCAAATACTGTTTCAGCCAGAAGTTTACTTGCCATTCGCTGTTGAATGATTGAGAGAAAAGTGAAATATGTTGCTTTGTTCTGTCTGGTTGTTCAACCAGTATTGTCATATGGGTGTAACGGAAGGAAATACAATACAAAGGAAATACAATATTGTTAGAAATGTAAGGACCATAGTATATCTGAAATTCACTTGATTTGATGAGCAGTATGTCAAGGCTGACTTCTTTTTAAAACCCTGATACTGTCTGGCATCTTGTGTGTAAGCATAATTGTCTACTGACTGAATGCTCTTGTTCGTGTCGCTGTATTCCTTTGTGCCTCAGAAAACTGTTTCTGCAGGGCCTTACGTCTCTGACATGTCTGTGCCTCTGAGGTGGTTTTTCATAGATGGATTGTGTTGCTTTCTTGTGAACTGTACGCTGTCTCACCAAGGAACAAACTTAGCATTTTGTACAGTGATGGAATGTTATAAATGTTTTTGCAAGTTTAACGGGTTGACACTATCTACAGTATAGTTCAAAGAGTTCAGCAGTTTCTGAGTAAATGACAACCAAAAGCAAACTTTCTATAAAAAAGTTTATTAGATGAAATTACAAATGTCAGACAAAAATCCTCTTCTGTACATTTCAAGACAGATCTGATGTTATGACAGTAAGCCATCCCAAGCTCAGCTACCCACAGACGAAGTATCCATGGACTCAGTCTCCGCTATGAAGAAACCAGACCAACACAACAATTATCATTTGACATGGAACATCATTCGTTTTGTAGAAGGTAAGTATTAAGGTAAAATATCTAACAGTGATAGCAGCTTGCCGTCTTGTGGCTTACCTGCGGTCAGGTCTACGAGCGGCTCCTGGCTCCCAGCGATCCCCATGGCCCTCCTGATCCCGTACAAGCTGCTCACGTCTCCAGGACCCACCTGGCTGGTCAGCTGGGCCAGGTTCTCTGTCACCTTCTCAGCTGCAGGAAGGAAACGAGTACGATGAGAGCTGACATCCAGGCAGGGTTGGGAATGCTCCTACTGCGCGTGTGGGAGAGGGAGGGAGCGGTACCTAGTGTCAGTTCCTTAGTGGTGGGGGCCAGCAGGCAGATCATGTTGGGGGGCTGCTTGGCGCTCAGACGTTCATTCTGGGCTTCCTGGAGGTCACCGAGGAGCTTTGTGTTCTCATCCAGCTTCGTCTGGAAACGCTGGGCATCTGTGAGGAACACCAGGGTTTTACACCTTCATTTTTCCTGCGTCAATTGTCACCTATATATAGTGGCCAGGGAAAGCATGCAGCCCTTCTAAACCACCTACCTAATTGCCTGTATGACAGGCTTACGAAAATTTACAATGAAATTTACAATGAAACCCCCTGACTACTGGCAGGTTAGCTGTGGAGGACTGGACCTCGGGTCACACCACACATCGTTACCCTCAGTGAGGTCCTCAGCAGTCTCCAGGTCCAGTCCAATCACGGAGCTCAGAGACGACACAGACGAGGACCTCTGCTTGGCAGGGCTGGGATTAATCACCTGAGCCAGGAGAGAGGAGGCTGTTAGCTACATGATCTCAGCCTTCCTTCTCAGCGTTCCTCCAACCTGGCAACCGACAATTCTTAGAAATCACAGATTCCTCAAAAGTGGACTGGGATGGAGGCTTAGGGACCAGGTTCTTTATACAGCAGCACATTCCCAGCTTCCAAACGATCTGAAAGTGAGAGGTGGAAAGAGCAGCGCCACCCGAGCAGGCTAGAGGGAGAAGCTGGCGGGCAGCCAAGCACAGCAAACAGCCAGGGACAGAGGCTGCAGTGTTGCTCAGCAGGGTTTGGTGGCTTCAGTTTCTCCCCCCCCCTCCCCACCTCCCCCCAGGCCTGCTGCCCCTGTGTGGAGCCCATTCAACTAACCAGGAGACGGGAGGGGAGCTGGAAAGAAAACACAGGCATTTCCACATCCCTGACACTGAACCCCTGAGAGCGCTGGATGCAACCGATCCCAGGAAGAGAAGAGGGACCGTGGTGGAGGGAGGTGCGTTTTTAATGGGGATTTTTTTTCCTTTTCTCCCCCACATGTGGATGTTGGCCGTGACCGTGCTATTGACACAGCTGGGGGACGCAAAACTGCCGCGTGCAGAAGCCGCCTGGGCGTGGTGCAGCTCAGGTTTGGGGATCATGATTAAAGCTGGAGTCTATCTGGGTCTTACCTCCATTTCAAGCCTGGCTTCTAGAGTCTTCTCTCGCTCCTCTCCACCTTGAACAGTCTAAAAGGGAAAGAACGCATCATCAAGTACACTGCGGAACATTTCGCAGTTCCATCGAACCATTATACATTCGAGGAGGGAATATTGTCTTTTTTGGAAAATATGCCTGGCTGTGAAATGCAAAGTACAGTCCAACCAGCTGAGCGTGTCCAGCAGGAAGAGACCGAGCGACTCACCACTTCTTTTATGGTTTTGGAGTGCTCTCCATTGGTCATGGCATCCAGAAGACTGTCTGCCAGCTTGTACACGTGCTCCTCTGACTTGGCCAGGAACTCTTTGATGCTGTGGACGCAGTGACACACGCTTAAACAACAGTCATTCCAGAGAGTTTCTCCCTCCGCAAGCTCAAGTAGCTCGGATTCTGTTTAACGTGGCTCGAGGCTGTGCCATGGAGAGCTGCGCCCACGCCAACACACCCTCTCATTACTTCAGAGGACGACCTTTGGCCTCATCCAGAATCCTACTAGCGGGTTTAAAACGGTACATAATGTCTGAACAAAACCTCTTCATAGACATCCATCTACTTCTACAGTAAATATCACAGATGTCAGCAGCTCAGTGGTGGTGAGAGGGGAGTGAGGAGAGAGAGGGCAGGGGAGTGAGGAGAGAGACTCCTACCTCTCAGAGCCCTGGAGGCTGGGCTCTTCTCCGTAGAACGAGTAGATCAGATCAGTTTCGTCCTTGCTGATGTTGGCGAAGCTGGAGTCGTAGGTGGGAGCGTAGGAGGTGTATGGCCCGTAGTTCATGTAACACACTGTGGAACACCGAGCAAGCACGTCAATGCACAGCAACATGGAGGGGAGGGGGGCTAGCTGGGATTTAGGAAAAGCACATGCCTTTCATCGACAAAAAGATTTCATTATATGACACGGATATGAATACAAAAGCTGTGGGCTTTTAAAACATGGGTAGACATGTTGACTGTGGTGCAGCGAAATGCTTCCCCTGTTGTGTTTTGACCCCGGGTCCTACCTGGGGTGACCCAGTTCCTCTTGTCCTCCCTGAAGCCCTGAAGGGTGTTGACTCCACTCTGCAGTCTGCCTGACATCATGCCCAGCTTCACAGGGCAGTAGCCCACATCTGCAGAAGACAAGGTCACATCTCACAGGTCAACTGCTCCCTCATGCTAACAGGAGGCAGGAGAACTGGAGCTCTTCTTGGTTGTACCTACCTCCGGCAGATAAATCGGCTGGGTTAAGGATGGCCAGGGTGGTGGAGCCATCAGTCTTCCGCCTCTTAAACTCCAGCTACAAAAACAACAGCAACACTATTGTGTACTGGCACGTAAAACATGGCTGTGGATACAAAAACTGAAGCATGTGGTGATATCAGGAGTGCAGGTGATAACAGTTGAGATTCAACAGGTTAAAGTGACCTAAGGCTATGTGTCCAGTTCTGCAGATCGAGCAGGCATCACATAAAAACTACATGTAGGAGGTGAACTAGCAGATCTCCCACCTGGGTCTGAAGTCCTCTGTTGGACAGTTTGCCTCCAGAATCCTCGATGACCTTGCGGATCTCCTCCAGCTCTCTCTCTGCCTGGTTCACTGCCTTGGACGCCTCATCTTTAGAGTCTTTATCCAACCTGTAAACACAGCGGCAAAGAGAAGAGTGGATGAGTTAAGAGGCTTTGGCCCAGAGAATCAGGGGCTTCACAAGTAGACCAAATGTGGTTGACAGCCATAAGTGATGCTGTGATTATCTTGTGCGACCAGAAGGAAGACGTTGTAAACCACTCCATTGACCCGAAACAAGGACAGGGCCAGAGAAGTACGTTTGCATATGCTTGCTTCCCTCGTCAGCATCTTCCTTAAACGAATCCACAATGATTTGATTTGATCTGTCTGAAGTATTGCTTCTCCACCTAGCGAACACTCTGGTAGTTTACGGCCATGAACTGGTTGGCTTCAAATACATGGTCCCCCCCCCCCCCCCCAATGGTAACACCTAGTGTGCAGTGCTGATGGGATTCAAGACCCAACACGTTCACAGGCATTCCTTTCATTCGGAGCTCCTAGTGTCTCTGTGGAAAGAACCAGCTCACTACAGAGGGGAGAGAACAAACTCCCAGCACTTGGATGGAATCCAAAACATGTGACTATCAGAGGGCAGTGCTCAGCCACTTCCTGGTTGACTCTGGTGTCTCTGACAGATGAGTTCAATCACAACATTGTCCATGTAACCAATAACAAAGCAGCATGGGGCCTGTACTACCAATCAAGATTTGGCGTTAACGAGGTCACTTCAGGTTTAACTCAGGGGTTTCTGTATTGGGTTGAACCTGAAGTGACCTCGTTTAACACTAAATCTTGATTTCTTTGTACAGGCCCCATGTCTCAGTACTACATCAGCGGCAACAACAAACAAACTACAACAAACAGCAGGGAGTCACTGTGAGACTTGGAAGATGTCATCCCTTAATAACCGGTTGAACTTTCCTTTCAAAGGCTAGTCTGATCCAAGACCCAAGTCCTTTCTCTCTTAAATCAGGGTTTTAGATGGTATTTTAGTGTTGTCTGTATGACTATGCATGGGTAAGGAGCAGCACCTGGGAGTGCAGGGGGACTGGGAGTTCTCACTGGTGTCCGTGGGAATGGCTCCATTCTGGGATCGCTCCAGGCTTGAGCCCCCTTCCTCCTCAGTCTTCCCTGGCTTGTTAGCAGGGTTGTCCAGGTCAGCCATGAACTCTATACTCTGCTTGAGGCTCTCTAGCCTCTCCTGAAAAGTTACAAAACATCAACTTTGGTTGGTTATTTATTACTAGATGCTATGGCTGTAACTATATAGCGGAGCAATATATTCAAATATACATATTTTTTACATTATGTATTGTAGTATGTCATTGTGATTGTGTATTTTATCATACACCCAGTATCGTGATATGTGTTGTATCGCAAGCTAATCGTATCGTTACACCCCTACTGGATGCATAGGGACGACACTACAGCATTAGAGTTGCAGACATTAATGACATTGTGGCAATATAGGGGCCACAGGCTGCTCTCTGCTTCCCTCTAGTGTCATTCCATTGAAAGTGCAATACTTTGTGCAAGATTCCACTTCAGGCAACTCTTACTGGGCTGAGTATCTTCATCCCAGAGTGGAGCAGCTTCCTGGCAGCTTTGTGGTAGATGGTCTCAGGCTTGTTGTAGATCATGGCATTCTCACACATGACTCTGAAATCCACCTGTTTCCATGACCAATAACACACATGGGTAAGAATGGGCAATGTTGGTACATCATTTAATGAGGTATTCTACGTTAAGGTGGTGTGAGAGGGGGGGGGGAGCAGGCCAGTGTGGGCAGGTGTACCTTCAGGTCCTCCAGAGATGGATAGAACTCCTTCTTAACCTTCTCCTTCATTGTGCTGAAGTCCATGGGCCTCTTGATGACTGAGGTGTAGCCTGGAGCGATGAGATCAGTCACTGGGAAGGAGAAGAACGCACTGGGGTCTTTCCTGCAAGAAAAGGGTAGGAAAGGACTAGAATGTTACATACAAATGTATTTAGTAAACTATTTCAGCCATCAGACGCATGTTCTGTGTTTGGTGGGATGCTTCACCTCTGCAGCTGTCTAATGAGCTGGTTCAAAGCGACCTGCAGAGGAGTCTGTTCCTTTTCTGATGGGAGAGGTGAGGAACACTGTTGCTTCAGGAATTTCAATGAACATTTCAAAGCGGACATCAGTGAAGTACAAAAGGTCAAATATGAACGTATTTAAATACCTTCCATTTTGGACAGAGAGGAAGCCAGTTCTGAGTGGACAGGAGTCCGACTCTGCTCCCTATCATCCCAGTCTGTGTCTAAAGAGTCCTGGCCTTTCCTCTTCTTGATCATCTGCATGGGCCATACAGATTTACATTAACTTTTAGTCATTTAGCCGACGCTTTTATCCAGAAGAACAGCAAGTACAGGGACATTCTCCCTGTGGCAAGTAGGGTGAAGTGCGTTGCCCAAGGACACAACATCATGTAGCCATAGCCGGGAATCAAACTCCCAACCTTCCGATCAGGAGCCCAACTCCTTAACCACTGAGCCACCTGACTCAGGTGTGAACATGGAATACCCTTCACACAACAGTGACAGATGTAGCCAGCAAGCTCAGTAGTAATGCAGACTAATGACTATTGACATCTTCCTAGTTCGCAGCACGGTTCCCATGGAAACAGGGACCATCCTACAGACACTGTAAACGTACCTTTCTCTTTCTCTTGTCGTCCAGAGGTGAACCTGGGTTGCTTCTCTCCTTATCTTCCCTCTTCTTTTTCTTCTTCTTCTTATCTTTGCTGTGTTTGTCGTAATCGGCATGTTCGTCGAAAGTATTCTCCAGACTGGAGCCTCCGGCTGTCACTTCATTCCCAGCCACCTTCAGGACCAACTTCAGTGGTCTGTCTCCATAGTCTGGGGACAGCAGCAATACAGCACATAAAACTAAGTATGTCTACGGTTCACTGCTGCTACTAAAGATTAGATTAGATTCAACTTTAATGTCTTTACACAGGTACAAGTACAGGGTAACGAAATACAGTTAGCATCCAACCAGAAGTGCAAAATAGTTTTTACAACAGAATATAAATGTAGTTGTATACTCAGAATATACACAGTATGTACAGTATAATTAGAATATACAGAGTACATAACCAGCTAACAACTAACTAACGAAACGGCAAAAAAGCAACATAGTTGTATTGTTATTTTTACTCAACATGCATTCATTAGCATGTTAGTGTAATAGAGAACTTATTGTTGTATTGATAGTATTGCTGTTGGTTCACTGCGCGTGACCGAGTTATAAAGGATAATAATCAGCTAGCTAAGTGGCTAACTTGTAGCTAGCTTTCAAACCTTTCGACACCTACTAAATATCATAACGTAGCCGAGATTTCTGCCGCTTGAGGCAGTGATTGTGTCGCTCCAGTCTTACCTTCGTATCCGTGTTTCTCTGACTTGTGTTTCTTGTGTTTCTTCCCCATTATTGATGTTATTCTGGATCTTCTTTGTCAGTTGGATGAAGCCAGCCTCAGTAAGTCATCTAATTTCCGGTTCATTTCTTCTTCTTGGGATCGTGAAACTGGTCGTCGATGTAATTTCCGGTTGTGCAAATTCACTTTCAAAATAAAAGCTCAGCCTAGGCAACTTTCACTTTTGGATTAAGAATACATAAATACATGAAAGATGTTTTTTGAGTGAGGATGTTCCTTGAAATTGTAACATATACATGGGGAATCAGTTTAAGAGATAAACTTTATCATAATAAATGTATGTACAACACTGTTGTACATATTTTCCCAGTAGGGGGCACTATCATCTTAACGTTACCATTAAATCACATCCACAAATGTGAAACGGTCATAAAGACACATATGAAGAGCATCACAAGTACATTTTTGTATTGTTCTTTTTTTTTTTGGTAAACGTTGAAAAAATATTTTCTAATAGTGTTCTAAAAAATTTACTCTTTCAAGTTGTTTGTCTAACGACAGTCAGCATTTCCCACTTTTATCCTTTAATAAATAAATGTCATAATATTTAGATCTTTATTTAATTCGTTTTTGTTAACATGTAATTTTGAAAAGGAATGTAAGCTGTGTAAAACAAAACTCCAACCTTTTTTATATGACAGTACTTTAAGCTAATTGGGAAAAAAAAGCTAAGAAAGAGACTGTCACTTTGATCTCGTCATTTTTTTACAAGGACATTTTCATGCTGTGACTATGACACTTCACCTGAAGACCAGCATGCAAAGCCCACTAAGGATAATTTGCACTGTAACGGTAGCTGGCCTGAAGGCAAGGCCCCAGGCCATCCAAACCATTACTTCTCCAAAGTTCAAACAACCGAAACACTTCAAACATGAAAACCCTCTTTATAACATTTTTGTAGGACCTTTTTTCCTCTCCTAGTGATACATCCCATTGTTATTGTGGCTTCCAAAAAAGGCTTTTCACAGTGGCTGTGCCCCAGGCCAGCTAACTGGGAACCATCCAACAGTGTAGATAGGCTAACCCTTGGATGTGGCTTAGCCCATTAGGACCATGCACCTCACTCAGAAGTTCTGCCATGCCCTTCCAAGCTGATATGCTCCGTTAAATCGGCACATATTGTGCGGGACGATGAATGACAGATGTTTTATTCATAGAGGGAAGATAGTGTGCATACTTTGAAGCACATTCCAGATTTTATGAAGAGACAGGGGATGGAGGCAAGGAATACAGTATACTCATATTCCGAATTTTTTGGAAGAGAAAGAGACAGAACTGCCATTCCGACCATACTTCCCTTCAGATGAGGGGAGGTGATCCTGAGGTTTTATTTGACGTGCGATTTTCCATCTAGTCAAACCGATCCTCATACCGAGACTCTGCTGATTTTCCGCGCTAACAGCACGGCTACACTTTTATCTAGATTCAGTTCTCACTGATGACATCTGAATACTTTAGGATTCGAGTTTCTGTCCTCTTTGTGGTTGAAAAAAGGCCCAATGTTTAGGTCTGTTCTGCAAAGGCCATCAGTAGGCAAGGTGGGTGAATAAGGCCCCATGTCATCTCATTTAGATATCTGGAGAAGCTCAACCCAGATCTGGAGTGAAGTTGTAAAGTAATACTGGTACTGGCGGGGGGGACGGGGGGGACGGGGGGGGGGGGGGAGGGGGGGTCTGGGGGGTTGTGGGGGTGTGGAATTGGGGGGGGGGGTGATAGGAGTATGTATGTGCCAGCCTCTGCTTGGCCTGCATGCACACTCCTGCTTCCTGCCCCAGATAGGCCATGGGATCCATCTGTTTCATTTCAGCTGCAGCACTGCACACGCTTTGGAAGTCCGTGGACGTCTCGGGATTAAAAGGAGATCAGTTACACCAAACAGGGCTAACAAATAGCAGATGTTGTGAAATTCATTATCCTCTGTCACAACACTGGGGCTGAGGGGACCCAGAGATTCCTTTCCACATGAAAACACCATCCCAACGGAACCATGGGAAACCGCTTCCCACATTGCGGCCAGTATGGAATTAGAATTTTCGGTCTCCACATACACAACAAAAACACAAACATGCATGCAGTACAAAGAAGGCTTTGAATGGTTTATCTGTCGCGCACATGGTTTGACTGAACCGGTACTGGATATATACAGGATGCCACTGAAGGCCAAACTCATCTCTAAACATTTAAAGCAGTGGAACAATCCAGTTTCTACAGTGTTAGCATAACATACTGTGTCATACATAGTAGTTCAGACATTTGTCACGCTTCATCAAGATTTATCATAGTTTGACCTTGCACAGAACAGTTGCTATTGTCTATTAAAACTACAATACTGTACCATGCATAACAAAATAGTACAACATAAATCAAACAGATTGAAATGTAAACTTTTTTTTTTATCTAAGACACAAAGGATTTAGTCTGATGGCACTCAACTTCTAGTAAATAGAAATAAGCACTGTTTTACTGGATTGGTCCAGGATAGTCTTTTGTTCAACCTGACAGTCAGTCCTGATGTGACAGATGAATGTTTAGGGTCATCACGCCTGTCAGCATGTAAAGGGTTTTGAAGATGTATAACCAGCCATCAAAAGCAAGACAGATAGAAACATCAAAGAGGAGAAGCCAATCATTCTGTCCCTCTGTTTCTCCTACCAGATGATGTGTCACAGGGATCTCTTTGAGACGCCATCATTCACTCACTCAGCCACTCAAAGAGTGATCGTGATGCGGAGGCCTGACTGTGTGTCTATCTGGAGCCTTGTGACGTGTTCCTCTTTTGATTTTCCACTGTTTGTCCCGATCACCCTATTCCTGTCTGGCCCCATCATGTGACCTACCACCACATGTAGAATCGCTGCCTTTTAAAACACCCTGACCTGGGAATGAGCGCCTTACATGTTCTCTATGTTTCAGTGACATGTTGGGTTATTGTCTAACGCAAAATCCAAACTAGTTTTAACAACCCTGATAGCTCGCGCTCCTGCTGAGGAGGCCCAGGCATGTTTGAAGTGCTGCATGAATTTATTTGATGTGCTGTCATTAGCATCTGCTGCTTTGCCTATCGTCAGCTCAGGTCTTCTCTGATCCAATTACTGTAATGTATATTTCATTGGGCTTACTTAATGTTTTTATGATTTCACGTCACCCTCTGTGTCTTCTGCTTTAAGGCACTTTAATGTATTATTCTGTTTTTGAACGCCCTATTACAATGGATGTGAACGTTTGTGTGTGTGTGTGTGTGTGCGTGCATGTGTGTGTGTAAAGGACTCTGATGTGTGACTCTGTTGGGAGGTTTACAGGGGGGCTGAAAGTGTGTGTATGTGCGTGTGGGTGTGTTTGTGTGTGTGAGAGACAAAGGGAGGGTGTGGATGGGAAGGGGCTGCTGATTTCTGTCGCTCAGGGCCTTTTTTCTTCAGAAGCCTCAGAAGACAGTGGTCCTGGGTGGAGAGAACTCCCTAAGGAGCCGTGTTCAAAGCTAGTGAGCTTGGTGATGGTCTTCTGTCAGATACTAAGCTGTTTGAAAAGTTCATAAAAACTGAAGCAGCCATTGGGAAATAGTCTTTGCAAACTCAAATACTTTTTTATTTAAGGAGTAGCATTCCAAGACAAGGATACAGTGAGTGTATATAATCTCATCATCATTCAGGATTTAATATGTGACCTGTCATCAAACCCTGAAAAATGAGTCAGAAATGGGACACCTGGCAAAATTCCAGCACCATCAGCCAGGGTGATGCAGTTGGCATCAACAGATATAGATGATCCTATTATGGTAAACATAAATGCTGTATTATATTTCATGATACGTTGTTGGCAGATTGCTTTTTTCAACCCTCCTTTGTAACCAAGACCACCTTCTCTCGTGCCCTCATGGTGCAACCAGCTCCTAAAGGCTGGTGGAAAACCGAAAGCCCCTCGTGAATGTCATTACCTCGGCTTCAACGGAGTGGGAGAGGAGGGGCAAAAGTGCTGTGGAGAGGATGATGGTGATTGTGTCTTTTTCAGACCGATGCCCACAGGTACAGGTAATTACAGAGGGCCATTACTTCCCCCCTCGTCCTTGTGTGCGGGTGTGTTTGCTGGCTGTGGCAGGGGCCGCTCTCTCGGGTAGGTTCCCGCTGCAGATTACATAGGTGTGACTTCAGCTCCACGTCCAAACGTGACTTATGAAAGACATGGATCAACAGAGGGCGTCTCTGCCCCATTCGGCTGCTTTGGTGGCAATCTGGCAGATGGCATGGGACTGTTGGAGGCCAGCAACGAAGAGAGCAGCAGCTTCAAAGCCGCTCTGTAATCGGCAGGAACATCAGAGGCTGGAAGAAAGTGACTGTCTCCCAGACGCCCGCCCTGCTAAGAGGGCGAGCGAAGCGCTAATGAAAGGCAGATAAAGGAGATCGCAGGCGCTGCCAGAGCCTGAAGAAAAAAGGGAACATCAGGTTGAAAATACACTTTTTTTTACCCTTCCTCTTTCTTTTCTTTTAAGAATCTATAGATAAATGGTCTAGTCGGGTCTTTTGTGTTACCCCCAAAACAGCAACACACCCACAAAGACTTATCTTTAAAGCGTTTGTTCCCAGCTGAGGTTCAGTTCAAGTCCAAATGGACAGTGTTGCCAGAGATGGTGTAGAGACAGCATTGCATGGTAGGGAGGATGGGGATAAATAAAATTGCCTCGGTTTTACAGGAAATGCCACCACCAGTTCCATGTAGTTTAAAGTCTTTTTGATGTGCCAGTCAGGCCTGATGCCTGCTGTCAAGCCCAGTATTAATCAGAGGAACACAGGACTTGGTCACACCCATGCTGGACTCATCTACCACCTGCCAAGTCTACCTCACAAAGAACCTTCAGTTCATTCGAGCTGATTAATTTTCCTTTTAAAGTAGCTTCTCAGTTCACCACAGGTTTGTGTGTTTTTTGTGTGATACACTGATGCCTGATAGCAGAAAAAATCAAACGCCTAATACAAATGTGCTTCCTTTCAAGGGACCATGTATTTGGAGATAACAGGACCGTATTCAAGGTGGATAGCCTTGCACTTTTTGTTCAGAAGGTGAAGGTCTCCTGGAATTACCAGATGTAGTGGATGAGGTTAATGATCATGTTAACTGAAATGGATGGTTTATGCCATCCAAGCCTTAGATCATGCAGCCTTTACAGGGTAGAGGTTCAATTACTGTGAGCCTTCATAACAAACTATCTTTGGATCCTAATGTTCCACGTTCTTGGTGGGGTGTAATAAATGGAGGCTGTAGACAGGGTACGCACCGGAGGCAGCATACCCTACAAGCTAGGGAGTTACCAGCTTGTGGATGTATAGAGGTGCTTAGTGAAGCCATGCTAGATCACTCATAGTCTACAGCCCCCACTCCTACCCCCCGCTCTGTACCAGAGACAGGGGACTTGTTAGCTGCGGTCTGGCTGGAGATTCTCTCCCCCAATTGTAGACTACTGTGTAGATTTCCCTATGGTCCTTTGACAAGCCACTGGAGTGTGCAAGCCTGTCAAAGCTCTTAATGGTTTCAGGTTTTAAGGATTACACTGTGTGAGACAACCCAGGCCATTACCTTACTTTCACATGGTTAAGAAGACACTTATTTGGTGTTGCGATGGAGAGAATAACATACCTTTAACAAGGTAGATAGAAGAACACATTTCTAGGCTACTGACTTTTGGCAGCACCATTTTTGAAAAATGTCTTTGGAGTTTCTTGGCTTAGTACTTGTCAAATGTTTTGTGTGAGGTGCAGAGGCTTGCTGAATGATGTGGATTATCACACATATGCAGAACCGGATCTTCTCACTCCTCATTGGAACATTCAGTCAAACACATCGAGCTTCCATTATCCTCTTGAACATCCCACTTGAATATTCATCAGTCTTCAAGGTGTGTCAAATCCAGGTGCTTACCTGATGCCAAGGCACTCAAAGATGTTTCATCAAAGCAGAATGCTTATGATGCTGATGCCTCTCATGTAGTTCATGCTGGATGAGAGAACATGGTTTGACATTCGTTCAACTCTTCTGTACAATCTGTCAGTGGAGGATGACTGTTGATGTTTACACTATATTTGCAGTCAGCATGAACAAACTTTCCTCTGGCTCAGTCAACAACAAAAATCTTCAGCCCCTCTACCTGGCTTCCTTGCTTTAACCTGGTCCTTACCATCACCCCATGACCTCCCTTTTCCCCCAATAACCTATCATCACCTTCTCCCACCACTGTCATTTACCACTGATCAGACCAAGAGAGCTGGAGAAGCTTCACAGTAGTATTATACAGATTTGTTTTTCTAACCTGTTTATTTTATTTCGTATTCCTCTTTTTATATTTTGCCATCTGCAATGTGGTCATTTTCCTTTGGGATCGATGAAGTAACGACTCATCAGGGAGTCATGTGTCGCAGGCGGTAAGGGAGTCGGACTTGTAATCAGAAGGTGCCAGCATGATGTTGTGTCCTTGGGTAAGGCACTTCACCCTACTTGCCTCGGGGGGGAATGTCCCTGTACTTGCTGTAAGTCACTCTGGATAAGAGTGTCTGCTTAGTGACCAAATGTAAACGTACTGGTGCTACCAAGAAGTGTTTAGGAGAACTTGTTTGGCATTGAGCAGAGAAAGTATAAAATGTCTAGGTGTCAGCTGATGTTTCCGTTTCTGCACCAGCAAAGCCAGTTCCTCCTACGCCAGCCTATCAGATTCAAGAGTCATTCTAGAGTTGTGTAATTAGTTGGAGTTTAATTAAAGACCCATTTCAAATGGGCAGACAGAGAGGCAAATTAAAGAGGATTGTAAAACAAAAATGCAATGCTTAACAAGCTCTACTCGGTCTTCAAGGACATGATTTAAATGGCAAACTTTTACAGTTCGTCTGTTTACAGTTTTGTGGGTTCCATGCCACTGCAACATTGTGATAAAATCTGATTCTATATTTAAAATGCACGTCAATAAATATTTTATAACACATCTGAAGTGGTCTTTCTCCTACCGGAACAGTTATGACACAGTAAAATAATAATCCTACAATGTCCGAATTCTCAGTTGGAACTAAAACATACTTACAGTAATACATTTCAGCATTGTTTGAAGGCAGTATTTACTGTCAAGTCAGTCTTAAAGTAGGTTAGTGCCTTTTTATAGTGTATTTGATAGGTCTACATTGTACTATATATCATATTATTGAGTAGACACTATTCTCATTTATAACACCTATCGGTGCCCTCTATTGGTGTCCATACATAAAAATAGGAATGCTACATGAGCGTGGCACATGGGATAGATCTTTTTTTCCAAGCAAGGTTATTTAGCCTTGACAAAGGCCAGCAGGCCACAGCTTGCCTGCTTCAAGTCACACAAAGTGGCCCTGTCACCACTCTCCACTACGCTGGCCATGATCTGCACAACCTTGGCCTAATTTAACCAAATTACACCGATTGGCACTATTATGAACTTTAGATTTATATATATCGAGTTTTTATTTAAAGATTTTTAGTTTGCAGTCTATGTGCATAGGTTGTGTGTCATAAAAATACATGCTGACTTTTTTGTTTTTTAACCCATCCAGTATACAGAACTTGGAAAAATCTGTTTGTCAAAAGGATGTTAGGGTTAAATTATGTAGCAACTAATTCAATGAATCATGTATCAAAACTTTTAGTGAATGATAAAAAATGTGATACCCATCTGTGGTATTCCTGAAATCTCCATTCAAATCTTTTAGATGAGCCAGCTGAGGGAATTAACAATACAAAGAGATGCCGAGGAAGACATAGGCCAAACTATTAATATTTTTCTTTCCTAAAATGATTATCGTAGAACCCCACCCCACTCTCGGCTAGTCTGTGTACATTTTTAAATACGGTGTTGCGATGTTGCGCTCTCTCTCTCTTTTTCTCTCTCTTTCTCTCTCTCTCTCTCTCTCTCTCTCTCTCTCTCTCTCTCTCTCTCTCTCTCTCTCTCTCTCTCTCTCATACCCATCTCCATAACCTCTTGCCAAAAATGCACGCACACACACGGCACACATACACACACACACCAGCCAGCGTCTGTCTCTGTTGGGTGAATGCCAGCTTGAATAAAGCAGTCCATCACCCTCCTACATGGCCCATTACAGGAACGAGCTTGCAGGGAAACATGTCGCTTCTAATTGAAGGAGAGTGAATCAAAAAGCTGCTCTCCATGACAAGATGTGAGGGTTAGATGATAATTCCTGTGTTTCTCCTCTTTCAAAGAAGCCCCCCCCCCCCACACTCCCCTTTCGGAGGAGGATTTGCGTGACCTTGTTTCCTTGGAGTAAAAAATGAGAGAGCACAGACGAAGAGGAGGGGTGAGAGGGGAGGGGGGGGTAGAAGGGAAGATGGGTGGTGGGAAGAGCAGGGAAGAAGGGCAGAGCGGGGAGGGTGGAGGGGGGGGTGGAGGAGGTTAGGGTAACTTCAAAAACCCACATCAAAAGGAATAAATAATTGTTTCTGCTGGTTTTGTTGTTGTGATACGGATCGGCGGAGCAGCGAGTGGCGAGCAGGAAGCTTTGATTTGCGGCAGCCTTCCTGGAGAGGCCTCCTTCTGTTGGCGGCTGAGCGAAGAAGAGCGGAGCCCACTGATTAAACTCCTGTTTGTTTTAATCTTCTGCCTGCCCCAGGGGAGGTCCACAGAGAGCGAGAGATCCTGCTGGGGGAAACGCTGAGCTCCAGAGGCCCCCACACCATCTTCCCAGGCCTGCCAGCCTTCCTAGCTGCCTACCTGCCTTCCTAGCTGCCTACCTGCCTTCCTAGCTGCCTGCCTGCCTTCCTAGCTGCCTGCCTGCCTTCCTAGCTGCCTGCCTGCCTTCCTAGCTGCCTGCCTGCCTTCCTAGCTGCCTACCTGCCTGTGCTCACCTGCTGATGTGCTTGCCTGAGTGTTTTGAAAGAGTATGAAGGATTAAAGGATGACAAGGTGCCATGGATCCCATCCATCCAATCAGCACACATAAAGAGTGGTGGGTGGGAAGAGGAGGAGTAGGAAGATAAAAAGGGGAGGAGTGGGTGATGGGATGAAGGTGACAACCTGAGGGTAGATGGTGAGGGGGGTGGAGGGGTTTGGGTTTACGCAAGATTTGATGACGGATCAGATGGAAAACACTTTTTTCACTGTATTTTCTGTCATGGTGATGTGGTTGACCTGTGCTTGACCTGTGGTTGATCGGTCTTTTTTGACCCCTCCAATCTGTCAGACATCTGGTTGTTTAGACATCTGGCTGACTAGTCCATGTTCTATATTTGGAAAATATTTGTGTTTTATTGAGATCAGGAGATCATTTGTTACAGCTGACATCTCAACAAAACATCTCATTGTCCTGATCTTTGCTCCATTCTCT
The DNA here is from genome assembly GCA_030340665.1 of Neosalanx taihuensis. Classification (NCBI taxonomy): domain Eukaryota; kingdom Metazoa; phylum Chordata; class Actinopteri; order Osmeriformes; family Salangidae; genus Neosalanx; species Neosalanx taihuensis. The sequence goes on from CM059295.1 coordinate 2,214,965, forward strand.
CTTTTAACATGGCTTGAGTCTGACAGTTTCCAGATAGGAAATCTGTCTGATCCTGTTGCTAAAAATTGATTCCCAAACATTTTGTTATGATCTTTGTTCCCCATGACTCATCTTGTATTTATTTTCTCTCTTCTCCTTCTTCCTTTCATGTCAACAGACAAATTCAAGACCGTGGTACTGACCTTCCGACCGGAGAACGGAACTGCACCCAACTACATCAAGTCTCTCCTCCAGCCTTACACCCCCACCCGCCACCTACGGTCCTCCTCTGACGGGTGTCTGGTGGTTCCACCGCTCAAAAGCGCCCGGTCCCAACACAAGCTCTTCCCCTCTCTGGCTTTCCAATGGTGGAATCAACTCCCCAACTTGTTCCAGGAGTATAACGGTACTTGGGAATGATTTAATTGACCTGATGTTAGTTTCCTCCAAGATCACAATGACTCTTATTGAGGGCCTTGTTGCTCTTGTTGGTCAGTTGTGACCGATTTGAAATTCTTGTACTCACTGTGAGGTTACTTGCTTTCCTACAGGTACAGTGTTGTACGTTTGAGGTTCATGTTATTTAATTGTAACTTGTTTAACTGAACTTGTGGTTCTTCACTTTGGCATTTGTTTAGTTTCCCCACAATGCATGTTTCATATTTTAGCTACCCCACAATGTTTGGGCCTTGTTGTTATGATCAGTGACCTACGCTCTTTAGTAAAGCTCTCTCTTGGAAGTCGCTTTGGATAAAAGCATCTGCTAAATGAATAAATGTAAATGTGTCGCCACCCATGTGGTTTGTAACAGTGCCCAGGGGCGAACCATGGTCTCCTCTTCTATCATACCAGGGTCACAGGGGTCAGGGTTAGCACAGACTAAGACAGCCAAGCATTGGAAGAGAAAGGGGGGTGGGGGTGAGGGGCAGAGGGGAAGGGGGGGGGGTGATTGTGTGCGTTTAGGGGAACAGGCTGCTCACATGCTAATCCCATTAGATGGCTCCACAGTATGCACGAACACAGGCCTACATAACAAGCAGAGCCATCCTGAAACTCCTCCTCCAACACTCAGTCACGTCTCCTCCTAACCATCCCTGACATCACATGCGTGGTAAAGTCTGCTCACAGATAATGATCAAAGAACAAAAACACGGACCTTGTGTTGAGTTGTTGCACGGCACATGTACAGTTATATGTCCTGCTATTATATATTAACAGCTACAGCAACCTGTAGATGTTATGTAAGTTATTCATTTATGTATATCTATGTATGCAAAGTGTAGAAGCTGTTATCAGTGCTACAGTACTATAGCCTAGAGTGTTCTATAGATCAGATGCATTGCCGGTATACATTTCTGAAGTTATGCATACATCCTTAGCTCCCCCAAAGGCATCATGCATAAATTGTATGCTTGAACTCCTACCTTATAGGTAAGAAACACTTTGTATCTGATTTCAGAAAAAAAAAGTCTGTCTGGGGAAGCAAGGAAAGCGTGAAGTGGATTGAAAGTCAGGTTTCGGAGCAATGCTTTTCATTGCTTTTCATCTTTTGTGCAGGTTTTCAAAATATAATTGGCCCATCAGATGCTATAAACATTTGAAGAGACAACTCTACTAAGCACTGTTTTCTTCTCTTAACAATTCGTCTGTCCACACCTTAGTCAGCGCAAGAGAGACGGTGCTCATTAAGCGCACGCATCAAACTTCAAACACGCATCGCAACTGACGGATTAAATATTGAGCTGATCATTCAGCCTGGCTGGGGTGTGCAGTTGGAGAGGATCTGCTGCATGAGCTGCTATGTGCTGACACAGAGCCAGATGTATATTTAAACAGCCATTTCCCCGCTAAACTGTCTAATGGCTTTGGGGGCTGGGGCAGATGAGACGAGACCTGCAGATCTGTCAGATGTCTCTGGGGCTACTGGAAGTGTGGCGGTCCCCATCCCCCCATGGATCCCTAACTCCCTCCCTTCGATCCCTCCCTTCCCCTTACCTCCATGTTCTCTCTGTCTTAGCAGGATCAGAGGAGAGGCAACGCGAGCGGCGGCCCCCGCGCTAGGCCTCAGGCGGCGAGGGATCGGGAGACTAACGAGCCCTAATGAGCCTCCGTCTGGCCTGGCTCTCCTGGCCTCACTCGGCTCCACGGAAACGCACGAAGCACACTTCAGAGGTCCTATCTGCTGGCGCTGTTCCAGACGCTCTGTCTAGCCTCTTCCTCTCAGTTTGTTTAAGTTAAGGTTTGAGGTGCTGCCAGGTTCCTACACCCACCTTATCGCACCACATGGGAAGAGATGAGTGAAAAAACAAACCACACACCCCAACTCAAGCTGTACTGTATTTGTTTATACTTCACCCCACTCCCCTCCTCCCATCTCCCCCCTTTCTTCCACCCTCTCACCTACTATCCCTAGACTTGCTTTTATTGGCCTGCAAGCACTAAAAACATAGAGAACCAGATGTGAGGGACTGAAGAGATAGAGTCCATCTCAGTATCTGAGAGCCAAGGTAATTACAAGCATGTGTGGCTCATCTCTTGTCTGAATGGGCCCTGAGATAACGTACCTCCAGAGGGGAGTAGCTGGTCCTGACCTGCCCCCCCAAAAACAAGACATGGAAGCTTTGGAAGAGAATTTGGCAGAGAGCTTGGGAGAGCTCAGAGCAAAGCTCTCTGTGAAGTGCAAATCATCTGCCTTTCAACCACTGATGATGAGCAATGGTCCAACATCAAAAAAGTCAAAGGAAATTCCTGCCTAACTGGTCAGGTCCTTCTGCGAGGAAACTATACCCCTCGCCTTTGGCTCGAAAAACATCTGAAGGTTGTTATTGCAGCGGCATAAAATCTGTTTCACTCACCTCTTCTGACAGCTGTGGAAGGAAAAGACAATCAGTGATTGGTTGTGGGAACATCTCAGCATCTCTCATCTGAATCTGAATTAACATCGGAACCTGTCGCTTCACAGTTGAACAACTTGGAAAAGTTCACTAAATGCTGAGTGACAATCTCATGCAATACGTTGGTACGTCTCCAAGAACCCTTGCTGATGCCAGCCTGTCAAAGTAGCCCCGAAGAGGTCAGATACAGGAAATACAGTTGAATTGTATCTCGCTTGTTGATCTGAGTGAACAGCTCCGCTCAGCACGACCTTCTCATGCCACATTCTGAGAACGTTTTGAGCCTTGAAACAATAGGAAGTGTCTGCAAGTAAGTTCCTGTTGTGCTAACAAGCTGGATATCCTTCAGACTTGGTTGGTTCTCTAAACCAGTGATTGACCAGAATCTAAAGCAACCACTCAAGTTGTTTTTCCGATTTAGTGTGTGTGACAGAGTGTATGTGTGTATATGGTATGTAGAGGCTTCAAAGGGATGGGGGGGGGGAGATTGATCTTTACCAGTGAGGCTCTACAAGTCATCAAACAGGACGTTTTTCAGGCCTGGTGGAGTCTTGGCATGAGGCTGGACGGTGCAGATTAAAAGATGAGAACTTCAAAGTTCCCAGAATATTGTTTGAATGCTGTTTGAGTGTCCAGGTCTTCCTGTAAAGAGGGTTTCAGAGTGATTCTGAGGATCAGCAGGGTGAGCTGAAACTTCTGTCTCTCTCAAGTCACCCAAAGTTGGCCTCAGTCAGCGGCACGCAGCCACAAAAGTCAATGTCCCCTTTTTAGTTGTTGTGGAGCACATTCCCCCTTGTGGAAAAATGAGCATGAGGCCGTCAGACAGCAAAGCTGGGTTTTCTCTCTGATGTGAGTGCCAGAAAGACACATCCTCGTTAGAGTGGCCCACAGCCCCTGAGAACAGAAAGTTCCCATCTCGTGCTTTGAAGGCCATTGTGTTTGCATCAGTCTCCTTCAAGTGTATAATTGAGTGCTGCTTACTGGATCTTTTCATTAAGTCTGAATTTGTGTGCGCGACTGTATGTTTGATTGTGTGTGTGTGTTCTGAAGTTAGGGGTTGATTGTGAACATGATGTCTGTCAGCGTGTGTGTTTGTGTGAAGCTGTCCAACCAAGATGGCAAGTGCGGGTTCACTTTCAGCTTAGTCTCTTTTCAAGTTTCTCTTTCAAATTCCCATTTCTGTGTTTATTCGAGACACTCTTGAGGAGTGTGTAATCTACGGGGAATTGACTGGAAGGTCTTAAAGGTTCCACTTTGAAATACATCAGTAGCTTCTTCCATCCTCGCTCTGGATGGAAGAGAGGTGTGGTCATAAATTTCACAACGGACCTTCGATGAACTTAATATGAATTTTCAGCATTTTGATCTAAGTATTGAACGTGGATAAAAGTCCCTGGTCTAAAGGACGTCTATAAAGGGCTTACACTTTCTATAATATTAAACCCAAGCAGCCTTTGATCTTTTAATCCTGTGCTTATAAGGTTGTGAGATAAGCAGGCATGACTAACTTTTCTTTCTTAACCAATCTAATAGTCAAGAAAGAGCAGAGCACACATAATGAGCTCTTTTACCCCTTTTTGATGACAAATTGGACCTGAAATTCCATGTTTAACGGTTCTTCCTTGCAACCGAACTCTGTTCTGAGTCCTCCATTCCCTGTGAGAGGACCGGTCATATTAACACTGTCCTCAACAGACTGGGTGTACCGACCCCTCAGTCACAGAATCCTATCTTAGCTGTCTGTCCCTGTCCTACTGGTATCATTATGATTCTGTCTTTATTTAGCCTCTCCTGTCAGCCAGGGTGACTTGCAGAGCTTAGGTAACTACTGTATACGGGTGGAACACAAGCCCTGTTCAGGACAGATGGACGCTTTGGCCTTGTCAACACCATCTACAGATGGGACGGTGCCAGCTGTGTACACCTCTCCCTTCAGATCACCATTTGGGCTCTCTGTCTGTCTGTGCAAGTGTCTGTCTATTATCTATTCTATCTATTACCCCTTTACTCACAAAGGGATGAGTGACATACTGTGTTTGTTCCTTATCCACGGGTTATTCTGTAGTTTGGCAACAAGCTCAATCTCTCTGTCTCCCTAGCTGTGTTGAACCTTTAATTGGGCCACAGTGTCCTGTTACACTCATCTCTCTCTCAGTCTTTGATACTCTGTTTGTCATGGGCTCAGTGCCTCCTCCCTCCTGTGTGTGTGTGTGTTCCTCCACCCCTGTCCTTGTTTGGAGCTTCCTGGGCGTGACTCCTGTCCAGAGCTGATTGGCACACCTGCATCTCATCCACCATCGTCAGCTGCAGTTAAAACCATGGTTCATCCTCTCCTTGTTTGCCAGTTCGTTCAGTCAACTTACGTGGTGAACACTTTGGCTTTTGTACATAGATATATTTTCCCTGTGGATTTCTGGCTAGTACTGACTCTTTGATTTTTTTCCTCAAGCCTCAGCTCCTCAGTCCAGTCTGCTCCAGCCTTGCTTACTCACCTGTGCTCCTCGGTCCAGTCTGCTCCAGCCCTGCTTACTCACCTGTGCTCCTCGGTCCAGTCTGCTCCAGCCCTGCTTACTCACCTGTGCTCCTCGGTCCAGTCTGCTCCAGCCCTGCTTTACTCACCTGTGCTCCTCGGTCCAGTTCGGCACCAGCCCTGCCTTTTGTTAATAAACAGTTCCCTTTATTCCTCACCTCTGGTCTGCTTTCTGGGTCCCCCCCCTCTGGTTCACTCGTGACATAACGAACTGGCCAAGATGGACCCAGCAGACACCGATGCAGTCAAACAAGCCTTATCTAATCATGGAACTCTACTTGGACAACACCACCAAACACTCCAAACGCTTGAGGACGGACAACAAACATTATCTGCCAAGGTAACTCAGATCGGGTCGCTCATTGAGCATATTGCTAACCACCTGTCCCCCTCATCAGCTCCCACACAAAGCCAGCCTATAACTGCCGTTACTCAGTCATCCAGTCCAGCCTCCGAATCTCCCGTTCCTGCACCAGAACCTTATGGAGGTGACCTGGCCAAATCCAAAGGATTCCTTCTGCAATGTTCGCTGGTATTTGACCGCCAATTTCAAACCTTTGCTTCAGACTGTGCCAAGGTATCGTACATGACTGGGCTATTAAGAAGCAGAGCTTTGGATTGGGCAGAGGCTTTCCTAGGCAGCACAGGGGCAAGTTCTACAACCTACCATCATTTCGTTAAGGAATTTAAGAAAGTATTTGCCCATCCTAATGAAGCTGCAGATGCTGCAAAACGTTTACTCAATCTCCGTCAAGGCCAACGAAGCGTTGCAGATTACTCTGTAGAGTTCAGGATTCTAGCCGCAGAGTCAGGCTGGGACGACAGGGCCTTAAAAGGGGTCTTTTTGTATGGTCTATCCGAATCTATGAAAGATGAGTTGGCGGCACGCGACGATCCAGACGCTTTGGATGGTTTAATCTCTCTCTCTATTAGACTGGACAATCGAATGAGGGAACGAAAGCGAGAAAGAGACCCAAAGATTCAGCGGTACCCCGCAACATCTATACCCCCACCGGGCAGAACTCTTGGACACACTCCATTGATGCCGGCACTTCCAGCTCCGACCCAAGAAGAACCAATGCAACTGGGGCGAACTCGCTTGACCACTGGAGAACGTCAAAGGCGAATGACTGCAGGGGCTTGTATCTATTGTGGCCAGCTTGGCCATTTCCTACGATCATGTCCTGTTCGCCCAAAAGGCCCAGCTCATCAGTAGGAGTGGGAGTACTGGTGAGCGACTCCATCGTTTCTGAACTTCAATTCCCACGACTTCTGATTCCTGCTTTTCTCAACAACCATCAACAGACTCTCTCGCTGCAAGCGCTCATCGACTCTGGGGCTGAACAGAGCTTTCTGGACTCTAACCTGATTCGTCAAGCAGGAATTGCCACCGAACCACTACCAGAAAGAAGCCGGGTGAGTGCCCTCAACGGAAAACACTTAGCCTTTGTCAGTCACCAAACTGAACCAATTGATTTAATTCTTTCCGGCAATCACCATGAGTCCATTCGTTTCTTTGTGTTTGATTCACCACAATGCCCATTGGTCTTGGGATTTCCCTGGCTAAAACTACATAACCCCATCATTGACTGGTCTGCAGGCAAGGTTGTGAGTTGGAGTACACTTTGTCATGCTTCTTGTCTCCGTTCTGCTATGCCACCAACTGAGAGAGCCAGAGAACTTGAATCTAAGCCTACTGATTTGTCTACTGTCCCTGCAGAATACCATGACTTGGCTGAAGTCTTCAGTAAGACAAAGGCTCTGTCTCTGCCCCCACATCGTCCTTATGATTGCTCCATCGACCTGTTACTTGGGGCGCCACTTCCAACTGGACGTCTGTACAATCTTTCCCGACCTGAAAGGGAGGCCATGGAAACTTACCTCAAGGACTCTCTTGCTGCTGGTATCATTCGTCCATCATCTTCTCCGGTTGGCGCTGGATTCTTTTTTGTGGACAAGAAAGATAAGACTTTGAGACCATGTATAGACTATCGAGGGTTAAATAACATCACTGTAAAGAACAAGTATCCCTTGCCTCTCATGTCTACAGCGTTCGAACCGCTCCAGGATGCGACCATCTTTACTAAACTGGACTTGCGGAATGCTTATCACCTGGTTAGGATCAAGGAGGGTGATGAATGGAAGACGGCATTCAACACACCTATGGGCCATTTCGAATACCTGGTGATGCCTTTTGGATTAACTAATGCGCCAGCGGTCTTCCAGGCTCTCATTAATGATGTCCTCAGGGATTTTCTGAATCGTTTTGTCTTTGTTTACCTTGATGACATTCTCGTATTCTCTCGGAATCTGGAAGAACACCAAACTCATGTCCGGCTAGTTCTTCGGCGTCTCCTAGAGAATAAATTGTTTGTGAAAGCTGAAAAGTGTGAGTTCCACTCTACTTCTGTCTCGTTCCTGGGCTATATCATTGAGGCTGGTCAGGTGAAGGCAGATCCCAGCAAGATTCAAGCTGTTGCGGAATGGCCGGAACCAACTTCTCGCAAACAGTTGCAACGGTTTTTGGGCTTCGCTAACTTCTATCGACGCTTTATCAAGGATTACAGTCGGATTGCGGCACCTCTGACAAAACTCACCTCCACCTGCATACCTTTCACCTGGTCGCCTAAAGCCTCTTCAGCCTTTGCTGATCTCAAGCGTCGCTTTACCACAGCCCCTGTTCTTGCCCTGCCTGATCCAACTAAACAATTTATAGTAGAGGTGGATGCCTCGGACATCGGTGTGGGGGCTGTTCTCTCTCAGAGGTCAGCGACGGAGGACATACTTCATCCATGTGCTTTTCTTTCCAGACGCCTCTCCCCAGCTGAGCAGAAGTATGATGTTGGTAACCGGGAGTTACTGGCTGTCAAGCTTGCACTAGAAGAGTGGAGACATTGGCTGGAGGGGGCGGAGCTACCTTTTGTTGTCTGGACCGACCACAAGAACCTGTCCTACATTCAATCAGCTAAGAGGCTGAACTCTCGCCAAGCTCGCTGGGCTCTGTTTTTTGGTCGCTTTAATTTCACTCTGACATATCGCCCAGGTTCAAAGAATACTAAACCTGACGCTCTCTCCCGGCAGTTTTCTTCTGACGCCTCCATATGCTCACCTGAAACCATCCTTCCTACTTCCTGCATTCTCGGGACCCTTGTTTGGGAGGTGGAGTCTACGGTTCGTGCAGCTCAGTCAGCTGAACCTGATCCTGGTCTTGGCCCCCCCGGCAAGCTGTTTGTGCCCCAAGCCGTCCGCTCCCAGGTACTTCAATGGGCTCATGATTCTAAATTGTCCTGTCATCCCGGCGTAGGGCGAACCCTTGGCCAGGTGCGCCGTCGCTTCTGGTGGCCAACTAGGGAGGCTGACGTCCGGGAATATGTTGCTGCATGCACGATCTGTGCAAGGAACAAGACTTCAAATCAACCTCCAGCGGGTCAACTCCGTCCTCTGCCCATACCGCCAAGACCCTGGTCCCATATAGCCGTCGACTTTGTCACTGGTCTACCTCCCTCTAACGGTAACACAGTTATTCTGACCATTGTTGACCGTTTTTCTAAATCTGCTCATTTTGTTGCTCTTCCTAAATTGCCCTCTGCCTTCGAGACTGCTAACCTTCTCGTCCAGCATGTATTCAGAATCCATGGCATTCCTAAGGACATAGTTTCGGACAGGGGACCGCAGTTCACTTCACATGTCTGGAAGAACTTTTGTGAGGCATTAGGGGCCACAGTCAGCCTGTCCTCAGGCTTCCATCCTCAAACTAATGGTCAGACAGAGAGGACTAACCAAGATCTGGAGGTGGCCTTGCGGTGCATAATAGGCAGCAATCCTACAACCTGGAGCAAGCACTTGACTTGGGTGGAGTATTCCCATAATTCTCTAGTCTCCTCTGCTACAGGTCGCTCCCCCTTTGAATGTGCTCTAGGCTTCCAGCCCCCACTTTTTCCTACTGAGGAGATGGAGATTGCTGTGCCCTCTGTCCTGTCTCACATAAGGCGGTGTCGGAAGATCTGGTTGGACACTCGTAAGGCTCTACGTCGAACATCTGCACAGAATAAGTTCTACGCCGACCGCCACCGGACTGCTGCTCCGTCCTATGTCCCAGGTCAGTCTGTTTGGCTTTCTTCCAAGGATATCCCTCTAAGAACTGAATCTAAGAAACTGTCACCCCGATTCATTGGACCGTTCAAGATCTCCAAGATCATTAATCCTGTGGTAGTACAACTGAAATTGCCCCGCTCTCTCCGTATCCATCCCTCGTTTCATGTATCTCAAATCAAACCAGTATCTTCCAGTGCACTCTCTCCTCCGTCCGAACCCCCTCCTTCCACCCGGATTATCGATGGTCACCCTGCCTTTACGGTCAGTCGCCTCCTGGATGTTCGTCGGCGTGGCCGTGGGTTGCAGTACCTGGTGGACTGGGAAGGGTATGGTCCAGAGGAGCGCTCCTGGGTGTCGCGGGCCTTGATTCTGGACCCGGAGTTGATCAGGGACTTTCATCGGGCTCACCCTGACAAGCCTGGCGGTCCGCCAGGAGGCGTCCGTTGAGGGGGAGGTACTGTCATGGGCTCAGTGCCTCCTCCCTCCTGTGTGTGTGTGTGTTCCTCCACCCCTGTCCTTGTTTGGAGCTTCCTGGGCGTGACTCCTGTCCAGAGCTGATTGGCACACCTGCATCTCATCCACCATCGTCAGCTGCAGTTAAAACCATGGTTCATCCTCTCCTTGTTTGCCAGTTCGTTCAGTCAACTTACGTGGTGAACACTTTGGCTTTTGTACATAGATATATTTTCCCTGTGGATTTCTGGCTAGTACTGACTCTTTGATTTTTTTCCTCAAGCCTCAGCTCCTCAGTCCAGTCTGCTCCAGCCTTGCTTACTCACCTGTGCTCCTCGGTCCAGTCTGCTCCAGCCCTGCTTACTCACCTGTGCTCCTCGGTCCAGTCTGCTCCAGCCCTGCTTACTCACCTGTGCTCCTCGGTCCAGTCTGCTCCAGCCCTGCTTTACTCACCTGTGCTCCTCGGTCCAGTTCGGCACCAGCCCTGCCTTTTGTTAATAAACAGTTCCCTTTATTCCTCACCTCTGGTCTGCTTTCTGGGTCCCCCCCCTCTGGTTCACTCGTGACACTGTTCCTCTCGCACTCTCTTCCTTTCTCTGTCTCTCTGTCTCAGGCTCTCTCGCACACACAGCAGAAAAGCTATTTACATCTTTAATGCTTTCATCTGATATTCCCTTTGTGCCATTGTTGTTTTGCAAGGACTTAGGTTTCAGATGTAAAAGACTTCACTGGTAGCACAAAGGCTAGCATTTTTGATTTTACGCATTTGTTTCCCTCACATATCTGGCATTCTCTCGAGACAAATACGCCTCAGTAATGATTGGAGCCAGATCTGGCTGTACTTGGACAAGGCCAGTTTGTTTAAAGACTGGGGTCCGGCTCTGAGAACACCACAGGGACATATTCACATATTACATTAGTGTTTTACACTTCTAAGAGACCCTCCATGGCTTGGTTGTTTTCATCTCTCCCTTTGATGCTGATTGAAGGAGAAGGCGGCCATTGTCCTCAGTGGCCTGCAGGCATGTCGCAGGCTACGCAGGCTGAGGCGATGGAGAGCTGCTGAAATGTCAGCCGTGCTCACATGACTTCATGCCAGGGGCCTGCATCTGGCCCTTGTCCCTTCCATCCTTGCGACTCTTTATCCCTCTGACTCCAGTGTCTGCCTCTGTCTCAGATGAACATGCCATCTGGTCTGGTTCCACATCTGTGGATATCCTGTCTACAAAACCCCAGACAGCAGCACTCTTTGTGCGGAGACGGTCTGCTCTAGGGCACCTGCTATGGCTTATGACCAGTTTACTCATGCAAAAGAGGCGCTGCCATTAATAGTGTCCACCGCTAAGCATCACACGTCGTAAAGCATTTGTTGCAATATCGTTTATAGCCGCACGGGATTTAGCCGCGGTGGACTCTGGGAATCCACGTGGCGGCACAAAGGAGTCTGGTTTGTGACCTGTCAGCAGGCTGATAGGCTGCACTGCCCATTTACACAGTCATCAGAATGTCATGCCTCCGCATTTAGGCAGGTCTAAAGATGGAAGGGCTGACTGCCATAGGGCGGAAAATAAAGAAATAATTTAAACGGATTGGTCGTTCTTATGCATGGTTGGCTTGATTAATGACTGTATCAATATTTATCAAAATTGCTTAAATCCGCTTTTCTTTTTCCTCTCTGCTCGTTATTTGACTGGTTGCAGGCTTCAAACTATGACATCAATGCGGAGGTTAATTATTGTTCATTTGTTCAGGCTTGGCAGCGCTCTGCGTACCAGATGTGTTCAATGTGGGAGCAGTCAGCGTTGCTATGTGCGTACCAGGAATGAGGGGCCATGTGTCTAGAACTGTTCCCAAAGAGCAGCAGCGTTATGGATTCCTTTTACAGCGTTTTATCTAGCATGAGCCTGGTTGCACAACCTCCAGAGTCCAAAACAAATGGACATGAAACGTATTCGTTTCGTGAAAATGGTATTTGACTTATGATAAAGCGGCTCAATACTTTTGAATTCAAAGAATGCATGAACGGTCTGTTCCTCCATTCCTGCTTTGTGATAAAATATCACCACGATGAAATGAAACAGAGGATTCCCTGGATAGAGTGAACTGGAACTCCAACCTCTAGAGGCCCATCCATCCATGGATGAATCTGACTGCAGGCGTTTGTGGAAAGGAGGGGGTGGAAGAAATACTGCGAACCGACTACCCCGTCAACTAAGGCAGGACCAGGCATGGAACAACAACAGCCCCAGTGGAGAGGGGAAGAACCCGCCGACCAGCCAAGCGATTCAAAACTGCAGGGTAGTCACCCTGAACAGACAACAATGACTCACTGCGAGCCTGTCTCTCCTGTCAAAACAAGAGACAGTAGCATGGCTGCCGCAGTATGTCTGTCTGGGTGGAGCACATCTGCCGTTTTTCTCCTCCTCCCCCACAGCTTCGCTATAATGGGGACCTTCCCCGTCAGCGGATGACTGCTGCAGTCTGGGGATGGAGCCACGCACAGTGGACATGCTTCACAGGACATGTCACACGCTGGCTGAGGTTTCAGGTCTTTAAATGGTTAAATAAATGTTTCAGACCTTCTGGTGCCCCCTGAGCTCTGCATTGGCTGATCTTGGCAGCACACATCACAGTTGACACTCCTGCCGCCTGTGTAACTCCATCTGATAAAATGTGTGGAGTTTTCCTACATTTATGGTGGTCCGTCTCTGGGAGATATCGTGGGGACCGTGTGTTAGCTGAAGTACTGGGAAAACGATCCCATTAGTTCAGCCACCGTTCCCCGGACGATTTACACAGTAATCACCTCCCCCCGTGTATTCTGTCCCCTTGCCATGTCCAAAACACTTCCAGATGTCCCTTCCTCTGGCCCTCACCTTGACAAAATCCCAGTTGAGTTCCAGCTGTCTCCGTCTGATCGTAACTCTAATCATCGAGTGCGAGTAAAAGGACATATGCAACACTACATGCTACACACAGATGATAGTAAAGACCAACAAAAACCGTTGACACTTCCGCCTGCATGATCCAGCAACTCCCAACATCACACAGCGTTGGAGCGTTGGAATTGTTCGAGGTGGCGGGCCTCATATTTCACATCTGAAGGACCATGTTTAGCCATGCAGCAATGATGGGGCCCCAGTGACTGTTTAAAGAGATATGTCCCTGAATTGTGTGATTGGTTTAGAGAGAGAATCCAGGAGAAAGAACATTCCCAGGGCTTGATCCTGACTCGAGACAGCCCTGCAGCAAAGGAGGAGTACACTTCCTGGAGTGAAACACTCCGGCCCTCCCGTACCTTTCATGTGCGGCTGTATTTCAACACAGCCTACTTGAAGGAGGAAACAAGGTGACCGTACTTGTCAGACCAGTTTGTAACTGGCCAGGACTTTAGCAACGCAGCCCACTTGGTCCGCTCGGTTGTTGAGCTGTTGTTTAGGGGAAGGGTGGCTGGATGGGGAAGGAGAAATGGAAAGGCATCTGGGATTGATCCAATGTCGAGAGAGATAACATCAGGAACTCTGAACGTTTCTACTGTGAGAGAGTTCTCTCTTGGGGACAGAGTGGTAATTCCACACGACTACAAAGCTGACCCGGCGAAAGACATCTCTAAGTGATTGCCTGCTTAATTAGCACTGTGAAATATATTCATGTGTGTTGTGAAGCGGCAGACGGCTGAAAAGCTCCCTGAAATCCCAACCCCCCCACCCCACCCCAACCCCCCACCCCACCCCCATCCCCCACCCCCACCCACCCAACCAACCCCCACCCCACCCCCCTCCCCGTGCATCCTCCAAACACCGGCCCAGTCTGAGGAAGCTCTGATCACACAGAGCTGTGTACTCTGTGATAACAGACTTTTACACCATCATCACACTCACGCAAAGCCTTTCAAATGTCTTGTTTATGTAATTATTATATTCTTGAATTGATTGTTGTCAAAGGCAGTTTGAAGATGAAATGTGGTGTCAATTAAAGCGATCTGCATTTGAAGTCTTGTTGCAGTGCAAGTCAGATGCGCAGGCATGAGTACAAGCTCATGCATGTGATTAAATATTGTTTCCCGTCATTGTTTATTTGGAGACGTCTGTGAAGTTGTTTCACTGTCAAAAGTATCTTCATATGGAAGCACTTCAATATCTACAGGACATCAGAAGTGGAACTTCTGCTCATGGTTTTCATCTTCACATGGAGAACTTATTTGACAGATTCATTTCAAACAGATACTCTGTCTGACTGATCTAAAGCTCGGGAATGTCAGATATGTGAGATTTTGTCCAGAGCTGGCATCAAAGCGGCTGAACTCAGTCTTTCCAAATGTTCTGTGAAACAGATTTAGGCAAATCTTGCAACGTGTGTTTCCTGAGCAGCTACGCTACTTTAGGATAGCATGCATGGCTCATGTTTCACATCACGTCAGTTTGTCCAGCTGGATGCCAACTTAATCGCTGCTGATCTCAGGGGAGTCTCCATGTCTTCACTCATATCATCTTCCTACTCTATTCTATAATCAATAACCATGCTCTAAAGTTGCAGACGACCTCACGTTCTCACAATAACATAACAGCTCTCTTATTATTCTGTTCTTTGACACTCAAAGATCATGAGGCTTCAGTGAAGAGAGAGCCAGGAGAGGCTTGGTAAAGCCCATATTGCCTCCCACCAGGTGGTAGAGAGGTATTATTCTCTCAGACTTTCTATTCTGCCTCCAAAAGGAATCATTTGAATTCACATAGTGGACCGACTGGTCCAAAGTTGACTTTTTTCACGGGGCTTGTTTATCAAGTGTTCCGACAAAGCGATGCTTCTCTGTCATCATCCCCCTATTTTCCTGCTCTCTAACAGCTCAACAACACAATGCAGTCCCAGCTGTGAAGCGGCCATCACAGCAAGCCAAAGTCATTAACATTGTACAAATTCTCCGGGCCCCCTTTCGCTCTAATAGGGGGGAAACTTTCAAAAAGCATCTTTGAGGTTTTTCGAAAAACAAACTTTTGCCAGCCATTCTTTGGACGTTGCCACACTCTGTCTTAGCCCAGAATCAAAGAGCCCTGGCGTCTCCAGCCAGCAGACAGTCTTTCCTTTTTGATCTCTTGAAAGCTGTGAAGGAACGGACTGTGTCCTGGTATGGCCCTGAACTCGCCCAGCTTAAAACTGTGAGGGCCACGTTTTTTTCTTCTTCCTAAGGGTTCGTCCTTTGAGTGTTTTTTTCTTCTTCTCGCTAACCTTTTGATCTAAATCTTCTTAACTTTAAATGAAGTGCTTCAGCCTCTTGAAGATTCGGAGCTTTCAAGTCACTATTCGTCTGAAGACGCAAATCCTTTTGGAGAAACAGATGACTTGATCATGTACAGTGGAGAACTTCACGTGGATGTTCTGACATCCACCGGCTGAACCAACTGAAAGCGTGACCTTGCGTATTTAAATGTTAAGAGGTTGCAGTGATAAACTATCTGAAATCACTCTGAGAGGAACTTGAATTCTACCTCCTTTTTTAATTATACAAACATATGTAATTAAAAGACTGTTAACCAATCCTTAACTGAGGGTAACAATAGAGGACACATGTAGATAATGACCCAATCACTTAGGGAATATTTTCTCTCTCTTCTCTCATGTACTTGCCTGTTTGATATCATCCTGACACAATTAGCATGGAGGTGGTATTAGGATGACTTAAGTGTGAGGGCCAACAATGTTTGGAATACACAGAATGCCTCCAGCTCCTGAGCACACAATCTGATTGGCTTGTGTGTGTCACACACCATAGCATTACCACTCACATTCACAGGACTCACAGGATGCTATTGGTCCACATGGTCACCCCCATAATGCAAGAGCTTGACATACTTTTCATGACCACAATGGCGTCGTGAGGATTACGAGATTTGTCGTCTGTCTTACGACGTTTGCCATTCCTGAATCAGTACGAAGGACTTCTGAGTTAAATGGTAAAATAGCAAAGCAGTTTATGGTTCTCAACCCTGGTCCTCAGGAGTCACTGTCCTGCATGTTTTAGGTGTTTCCCCCTTCCAACACACCTGATTCAAATTAATTGTCATTATCAGGCTTCTACCGAGCTTCATAATGACTCATTCATTTGAATCAGGTGTGTTGGAGGGAAACATCTAAAACATGCAGGACAGTGGGCCCTGAGGACCAGGGTTGAGAACCACTGGTTTATGGAACCTGGTCTATACAAGTAAAAAGCCTATATGCTGTGCACTAGACAATTTGGGAATAATGGAACATTATCCAATCTTTTCATCCACTGTGTGGTGTTGGCTGAGGTGATCAGATACCCTGCCACCTCTTCCCTTGGCATGAAAGGGCCTAACGCTGCTCTCCATTCCTGGCCTGGTGGTAGGAGGAATCAGGAGGATCCCTGGTGCTGAGTAGGGCTGAACAGGCTTTTGTGTGCACGACGCTCCATCACTGGGCTTTGGATGTGGGTGAGGGCTCTGCTGCTGCTCAGGGAGCTCCAGTACGGTTGTTCTTTTCATCTGTTAAGCCACTTGGCCTCACGGATGGAGGGAGGGATGGAGGGATGGATGGAGGGATGGAGGGAGGGATGGAGCGAGGGAGAGCCGACATGGGAAAGAAAAGACAGGCAGAGGGGCCGGTGGGTTGATGGCAGAATTCCTTCCTGCTTCTTCTGGGACGTGTTTTCCCTCTCATTTGTCCTCGCACCCTTGGTCTGATTCACCATGAATTCTTTGGAACGCTTTGGTACTGCTTAATTTACATGTATGCCAACAGGCTTTTAATGTATTTAAAACTTGGAAGATGTTCAAAGGAAACCATAATTCCTCTGAAATGGGCCTTTTGAAGGCTTTATCTTGTTCTTTCTCTTCTTACTAATCTTGGAGCCCCTCAGCATGCCAGAGCAATTTTTTCTAATGCCAATTAAGCTTGACATTAACATAAAAACCGCTCTTTTAAAGTTTTTTTTCTTCTTCCACCCATTTTCTGGACTGAAGAATGATGCTGAATGGACACTTATTTATACTCTAAACAAAAGTCTTTTGAGTTTTACCATGAGAGACTTAAGTGAAATAAAGAACTACAGCTTTGTCTTTAATGTTGTTACTCAGATGAAGAGGGAAACGAGGGCCAAAAATCCCTTAATAACAACTCAACACATTCGCTACTAATGAGCAGTCTCTTTGGTGAGATGTCCCAAATTCAGCTTTTTTGTTTAAACAAAGGTTATGCTATTAATGCAGAACATGTTGGCAGCCTCAATGAATTCTCCCTAGAAATGTTGTAATTGCCATACAGTTGTGTTTTGAATCAATTAATTACCATTAGGGCTACACTCCAAGAACTGTGAAACACACGGCAAATGGTTTCATTAGCCACGAATGTGCAAATGTGACCCAGAGGAGAAACATAAATTCTTAGCAGATTTCTTGCATATTTGTGAGGAAGTTGAAAGCTTTGTGCTTCGTTCACAGTGGAGCTGAGAACATTCCACTCTCTCTGGGAGAATTGATCCAGGGTAGGCGGCCGTGTGGGAACCCATTCTACAGCCTCTCCTTACCGTAGCTCTCATTTGACACAGCTGCCAAACTGGGACCCAAAGAAATCTCAATAGAAGTCTCTGACAGCTGTTGAAGGAAATCAATTCACTGCACTTAACGCAACGTGGATTATTTGAACGATGACAAATGGCTTCATTAAATTAGCTTTTCGGTGTGATAAACGTTTCCCTGCGGTTTGTTTGTCCGGTTGGTTTGACGTTGAGAAAATAAACTGTGCAGAGGGAACTAAAGTTGAATCAGGTAAAGTGGCAGGAATAAGAGGTTCCCCAGTGAGCTGTCTATCAGCCAGCAGGGTAACACACTGAACATGAGAACTGGTTCCTGAGTAAAACAAACTGAAAAGAAAACTGGCAAGGCAACACATTCCTCAATGAAGTGGAAGACAGAGGTAACACTTTTCCTAAGTGAAGTGTGCTGACAGGAAACAGGTTTCCATGTCTAACCGAGGCTGAGATTATTCAGGAGAAAGCCAAAGATAGACATCCTCCTCCTGGCAACTGTCTTTTGTTGTTCAGTCTCGTTATCGGGTTCTTTAATCACCGTCCCAGTGCCGACGTGCCAATGGTGCGACAATGCTTTGTTGCTGTCCCACAGTTGTGTGAGTCACCACACAGCTACTGTAAAAGCACCGTCGCAAATCGTAGACGAAATCAATGAAGAGAGAACAGAGGATGGTAGAGAAGAGAGAGACTGTAAAAGCCAAGCAGCACAAAGTGGGCTGTCATCCTGTCTGAGTGAAAGCTGGAGGAACACAAGAACAAACAAGATAATTTGCAAACTTCATAATTTTCTTGAAGGGAAATGAAGAATGTTCCTCTCCTGAAGTTGACACAGAGAAAAAGAGAGCGAAAAATAATACAAAAAAGTGGGAGAGCAAACCATTATCAGCTAGTCAGCCACACTGATCGTCAGCATTAGAAAGTGCTTTCAACTACGCTGACTGTCAGCAGCTTTGGCAGCTTGGGAGAGCTTAGCTCCCATACTCTGAATCTGGAGGGCTGTGGTCGGCAATGACAAAATCAGTTTGAACTCTTGCATGGAGGATCTGTGAAAGGGGGTTTTGGATCAAAGAAGCCTAAGTGGGTCAGAATTACCTTGACCATCTGAGAACAGTCACATTTTGAAGAGGAAACTAATCTGTAATATGTAGGGTAGATTAACATTTTGCAGAACAGATCCCTCTGAAAGACGCCAGATCAAAGCAGTCCAAGAACCATCTCTTCCACGTTCCACTGACTCAGTGTTAATTTGTTAATTTTGTTGGGCCCTTCTCTTGTCTACCGTGGCAGAAATGTGTTTACCTTAGAGTGTTGGGACAATGACTCCAGGGGTGCGCAGCTTGCTTTACTTTTCAAATGAAATGCAGCGACAAAACCAACGTTTATTTTTGGTTCTTTGTGAATGTGAATATACTTAAACTTTTCCAGGACTTGAGTGTGTGAGAGAGCAAAACGCTCGTCTCGCAAAGGTTTTACAGTATTCTGCAGCTCTCAGGGCCTCAGAACATTTTTTGTGAAATGTACATTTTGCATGCCTTTCGCCTCCATTTGCATTTCACTGGATAAGACGTAAGTCTCTCCCAATGGCAGCACACTGACAGTAATACACATCACTCATACTTGGAGATAGAGACTAGGGATAGGCAGTTTCTATTATACTTCTGAACCCTTCAGAGATTTAGTGAGGTTTGGCACCAAAGCTATTGTTGAAATAGGGTTTTGATTAAACATTTATAGGGAGATTTTATGTCAATTAAGTAATAGTCTCATCCAATATTGTTGCGCAAAACTAATGTGATCTAATGTTCACAATAATGTTCTAATGTCAACTAATGTTCCATGCAACAATATTGGACGAAACTATGACTTTATTGACATAAAATCTCCCTATAAATGTTTAATCAAATCAAATCAGTTACAAATTAGTTGTTCTGTATTTTTGAAGAATGATTATGTGGATGTGGGTGCTGGGCGTACATGTTTACGTCTTATTCAACTTGCCTGTCCACTCTCCATCTTCCTTTCATCAATTATCATCAACGCTTAAACACAATATAGTCCTTACCTAACCTCACTTCCTATTCCAGCATGTCCAGGCCAGAGTTGTTAGGTATTGAGGCAGTAATGAGACATGGCAGATGCTCAATGGGAGCTCAGTATGAGCAAATGAACAGAAGCAGAGAAGCCATCATGCATTACTATCACAGCCAAGACTGTATCGGCCAATCATTTAGGCGCTTCCTGTACTTTCACCCAAAGCCCTGAGGAGGGTAACTACACATTCATTTAGTGTCTGTGAAAATGTCTTTTTTTGTCTTCTCTATTGTGTGTCACGTTTATACCAAAGCTTCCCCATTAGAGCTGTTCACAGCACCATTAGCTGAATGTCCTCTCTAGTTAATTATGTTTCTATGGAAGACCAGAAGGTACAGAAATAAAGGGATGGAAAGTAAGTGATAATCACAAACTAATGTCTTCCAATAATAAAGGATTTTCTGTGTTGTCACAGCTTTCATTTGTACAGGGTGTGTGTGTGTGTGTGTGTGTGTGTGTGTGTGTGTGTGTGTGTGTGTGTGTGTGTGTGTGTGTGTGTGTGTGTGTGTGTGTGTGTGTGTGTGTGTGCGGGTGGGTGGGGGGTTTCTTGCTCTAACCTAGGCTGGGCTAATTTCAGCCAGGCCTTTGGTCCATGTGAAGCAGTCCTTTAAAGACGGCTTGCGTTTGAAGCCCGCTGCTCTGGGTGTTCAAAGCTGCAGCTGTTTTGGTGGTGGATGACAGCTATAATTGATGTTTATTTTGGCATCGAGTTCCAGTCCTTTCATGCAAATGTCCTGCATGGAGTGAAATGGGTCAGGGCAGCTCTGGGTGGGCGCCGTCTGTGTGTACCAGGATGGAGCAAAGCGCTTAACGAGGAGACATTTACATTTTAGATCACAGCACCTCGAATAAACAAAACACAACAAAAAAGCAGCCTTGTTGATGCTTAACATTTACAGGTTCGACAAAGGCTTGACTGACTTCTCTTTGATTGAGGTAAATGGCACAGGGACCAATTTGTCTTCACATTGAGGTAGCCCATGTCATAAAGCAACCTTTTCCTTATCATAATTCCACAACAGTACGGAATTCAGTCTGTGTTATGTCTGAACTAACGACCTTGAGTGAGCGATGCAATCATAATACTGCGTTGCACGGTAATTGCCCTTGATATGTATCTGCAGGATCTGTTTTATGAGCCTCTAAAAGGGTGAAAGTTGTATCGTTATAATTATTTTACCAGTTCTTATTATCCTAAGTTATCCGTGAAGCATGTGTTTTTACCAGTTTAGAACTGCAACCACAGATCTCCAGTGGGAGGGTGGTGGATTTCTGTGGCCTGGTCTGCTCACCTCAGACCTGCAGCACGTGTGCGAGCCGCCTTGCAGACATTCCCGGGCTCACCGCACGTTTCCCTTCTCCGCGCCTGTCCACTGTCTTCCCGCACTGACATCACCAGGGAGGCACGCCAGGCCCTACGTCTGTATCCAATCACAGCCGTGCTAAAAAACCTTCCTGGACAGGAAGGTTCTCGAAACGTTACAAAACGTTAAAAAACGGTGTCCCAGAGAAATAATTAGAACAGATACAGTCCACCATTCATGTTGAGATGTTCACCACAATGTAGGACATCCAGACAAGGGGTATTAGTGGATTGTTGGAAGCAGTATGAGGGAATATGACTGGATATTGTGTAGGATCATTTGAAATGAAGCAGGTCAGGATTGACAACTAAGAGAATCGAGCTTTGAGAATCACTATGTTGCAATAATGTTGGATTATGATTTGCTATCTCCCTGTTTCTACTACAGTGGAAGCTGCTCGTGCGAGACATGCAGGCCAGTCCGTTTCTATTGTTCTTGAACCTGTTCTCAGCTGTGGCTGGCCTGGCCTGGCCCATGTCATGCCCATAAAATCCACAGAGGTCAAAACAAAATCATAAAAACAGACTTGCATTCTTGCATCTTTCTTTCACTTGTTATTACATTTCATCCTTGCCATGAAAATCAGTTTTATGTTGCAAACACTCTTTATTTGGGCTGAAATATTTTCAGCTGGCAGCCTCCAATGTTTGAAATAGCATTCCTCAGATTATGGGGAGAGATAAACATACGCAGGGCCTGGAACATTCTTAATCTTGGATTAAACTAAACTAACATTTAGGAGGGCATAGGTTGGTTTATGCAAGACATCGGCACAAATGTAGAAGCTGTTGGTTTAAAAGGGATACAGATACCAATAAAATACACTTTCCAGGAAACTTAAACAGCTGCTCTCGTCTAAAGCACACTAGTCTTTAGCCTACCGTAACAATCGAGGATACAGATACCATCTTACGTGTTGGGTGCCATGTTTTCCTAGAGTACTGAAAGTCAGTGGAAGGAAAGATAAGTGTTTTACAGGAAATCATGACTTGTGATGAAGCTTTGTGGAACCATCCAACAGTTCAGCTTTGGTCCAGCCCTGCTAACAATGCCTCAGCACTAATGAGAGCGGGGGTGGGGGGGGGGGGGGGGGGAGTTGTATTGAGTAAATACTATTGTGTGAAGTGAGTACTGTTGTGTGAGGTAAGTAGCTGGCACACACTGTGTTTTCACAGGTGATTTTAAGGGCTGTTATGTTTGAGTGGATGGTTCTGTGGAGGTCCATGCGTCATCCAGATGTTTCCTTGCATGCTAGGTAGGGAAACAGGCAGCAGGGGTTGAGAAACAAAGTTTGGCCCTGAGCCCTCAGCCAGGCAGAAATTGCCTACTGGATCTGAGAATTTGTATTTAGAGTAGGTCTAAAAGATGTGTCAGCTAGAAAGTTAGTTAAAAGCCAACTGAAAAAAAGGCTTTTGTATGTGAAAAGTATTCATTTTTATAGTCTGATATTTGTGTTTGTATAAGGGAAGTGGTTAGGTAGTATGGAAGGGAAAATGTGAGGAAAGATTGTGCAGAAAGCTCAAGCAGAGCATACAACTAGCCTCTACCACTGAGGATGAAAACACTTTAAAACTACTTTTTTCTTTTTCTCTTTCTCCTCCTCTTCTCCCTCTCTGTCTCCTCCCACCTCTGCCCCCTCCCACCTCTGCCCCCTCCCACCTCTGCCCAAACCCTTAATCTCCCGCCCTCTTCTCCTCCCTTTTTTTCTCTCCACTCTTCCCTTCCCATTCTCCCTCCTCCCATCTCCCTCCTCACGTTCTGCCTGTCTAGGAGCACAGCTCTTCACATGGAATTGTCTCCTTCTAATCAACCAAACTCTCCCTGTGCAAGAGTTTTCCCAGGCACAAGTAGGCAACAAAGAGCCTGGCGTCCAGCGAGATGACATCACTGGCCCCTTCAGTTGCACCCCCTCCAGATCCACGCCCCCCCCTTCCCCCCCCTCCCCCTCCGAGTCCCTGGACAAAAGAAGTCGGCCCAGCTGAGACAGGGCTGCCAGCCAGTCCCCCCTCCATCCTCTCTCTCTTTGCTCTGCTCTGTTCAAGGAGCACAGCTTCATTAGGGGGATGAATTGTCTTATTGTCAAGAGCCAACTGCCCAGCTCACAGGGCAGGGTGGAGCCTCACTGGACATCAGGGCATTGTGCCGCGACACAGCTTCAAGGGTCAGTTCACCCAGTGTTTCAAAAACATCTCATGTAACGGATCACTGGACCACCCCTTCCTCTCAGAAGGATCACATGACCTCTTTCAGGCCAAGCCCAGGGGAACAGCCGTAATTTCATTTCATTTCAATCTCATTGGTTTGCTTGATCCAGTAAAATGCTTTTTTTGTTTCTAATTCAATTTGATTCTTTCAAAGCTGTTTCGCCAAGCCGAACCAAATCCTGCCTAGTAAGGAAAAACATTTGCCTGTCATACATAGACAGTGGAACTGTGGCCAATGCGCCCACTACCCCCTCCACCCCATCTAAATGTTTAGGCATTAATCCAAAGACCCTTAAACATTATGACCCCCCAATAGCTTGTTTAATGACTTTGGGCTGTTCTTCATGCAGTGTCATCTTCAGCATTCTGTGTTTTTGGGGACGCTGGACTGTTCATGGTTGAAAAACGTTCAAGTTCAGTGAGTTGGCTTGGTGTCTGAGTAGGCTTCATTGATGGTGGGCAGGAGGCACCTTTTAGGATGTGGAGCTTGGCTGGTGTACCACTGTGGGAACAAGGAGACATTTTCAGCTCAGGGCTTTTGAAAACAAATCCTCAGTACTGTGTTGACATCAACTTGTGCCACCTTCTGCACTGGGGGTGGGAAGAAAAGTTTCCCACAAAACACGCAGACATCTGTATAGCCGTCAGGTTTAAGTTTGAAAAGTATTTGATCAGCGCATGAGGGCAGCAGAGATTACCTGCAGAGGATGACAAAGATCCAGTGCTTTTCTCAAATTATATGTTGGAGAAAACAAGTAAAAAAAAGAGGCAGGAATGAAGGTAAACTGTGTATCTGTAAGGAGACAAGACAAGTTCAAGAGCGAGCCAATGGATCTTTTTAAACTCTTAGAAAATACATGAATCACCAGTGCTGCAGACAAACGTGTTTGAATTGGCACAAACTAACTCAAAATAAACTGGGCTGAATCTTGGCAAGTGGCTTCTTAGAAAACCTTCTACTTCGTTATTGTAGAGAGAGACTCGGGCATTTGAACTGTCATATATTGCAAGCTTTGAGTCCAAAATAGGGTTGTTGCTATAAAAGACATACAATCTGTTTTAATATTTGTGCGTTGTAACATGCTGCTGTTTAAACATTTTATTGTGGTAGAAATCTGCCCATAAAGAATTAGTATTACGTTTATTGTTTTTCCTGAAATGTCCTCACTGTTCTCAGCTCTTTGGGCTTTTGCTCAACCACAGGCAAGAATTCTGTGGGTGTGGCTAAGAGCCAACTCAGAAATGTTTTATTATTGTGGAAAAATGATTTTAAGTGCTTGTTTTACAATGTTGCTTGAGGCATTATAATTTCTGCTGTCAGCAGTGCAGAGCTTTTGTCTGGCTAAAACCAAGAACTGTTTTAAAGCTGTTAAAGTAAACAAATAAAAAAAGAACAATATCAACGCTTATGGTTGATGGGTGTGTTTTATACAAAATAAAGAGATCCATTCTAAAAGTGAAGCGCCTTATCACTCTGTTTTCCTGTTTAGTCCAAACAGTTTCGAGTAACGTGACTCTTCAAGTGTCTACAATGCTCTGCGCTTTTCAGGGTTTCATTAATTCAGTTTAGTGAGTTCATGAAGTGACATCAAAGACAACTGATTTAACAAAAGAATATAAATTGACCACTAGCCTTCTTTTTATACAGTCACACCTGTGATGAACAAATAACAAATATTTGTCTTGTATCACTCATGGATCCCATTCAAAACATTCATTTGTAGGACAGGTGTTGCATTCAGACTGAAATGAGAGTCAAGAGGCAAACATGGGATTCAGCATCAACCACCCCCCCCCCCCCCCCCCCCCCCCCCCCGCCACATCCCCTCCTCCAGACTGGCCCCTCCCCCATATCTCCATCCCGGGTGGGCCCCAGGGTTTTTTGGGTGATTTAGTCCTGCATTCAGATGAGAGATAAAATGGACTTCACACTCTCTCTACATTTCTCTATTTCAACCTCACACCTTCCACTCTGTTTTAGTTGTCTATCTAATCTTGCATCTTCCTCACATGGTTCCATGCTCCTGCTCCATCTTCTACTTGACTGCCTGACTTCCTGTGTGTCTGTAGGTGAAAGGTCGTTGACTTGCAGGAGGAAGCTTGGCTGTAACCAGAGCTTGCAGGTCCACCCAGGCACCCCCTGTTCTTATTATTCCAAAAGGCCTTCTATCTGGAGCCCAGGAAGGCCCTGGTAAATATTTGGGCATTAGCGGGCCATTGTGTTTCTGTGTGGGCCACATCCTTGTGGCTCAAGGCGAATAACTTGAAGATGATATACCACTTGGGCCGCAATCCGATCGTGTCTGCCCCACCTGAACCCAGAGCGAGAAGTGTACTTTCAAAGAGTGTTGAAACTATTCAAAACATGGGCGGCCGGTTTCCAGCCCAGGATAATGAATTCCATGGCCAACCGGGCCTCAATATGTGGGAGACTCTGAGCTTAGCTAAATAAACCTAGTCTGGCTGAGTAGCCTGATGGTGCCTGGCCCTATTGGGAGAAGGGCAGCCTGGTCACTTACAGGTCACTGGTCGGCCCAACACTGCACTGTGATGCCCATTTAGCCAGTTCCCACTGCTAATACGCACAAGTCCACTGGCCCCACAAGTCACACTCCTCTGTCATGTGGGACAGCAGGCAGTTAGTCAGGCTTGGGGATCGTTAATGCCTCAGCTTGAAACGACAAACCCTGTCGTGGAGGGTGGATGTGGGTTGAACTGTTTGGGGCTGATATGAGAGATCACTGCTTTTCCCCACTGATGGGAGTGGCAGGCTGTGATTGTTTTTCTTTTCTTTTTTTGTGTGTGTGTTTCTCTTCATTAACCATTCACATTTGCACCTTGTGTGTAGATCACCATCGCTGCGCAACGTGGGGCCAGACAGTTCAAAGGCTGTGTTGCTTGGAAGTGTGCGAGCCACCCCCCGGGGAGGTGCCGGGGCTCGGACGCCTGCAGAGTCGTGGGTGCTGAGAGCCAGGGCGTGTGTTTGGATCAGGGACTGAATTTCCTCTGAAGATGTGGAAAAGGTTTACAGCGCACTCCCACGAGAGCGTCTCCAGCTCTTTGAAGCTCCTGTCTTGGTGGCTTCTCTTATCTCAGGAAAAGGATTATTTTATCTCCTCCCTTTACTCTCTTTTCTCCTTCAGCTTTCTTGTTTCCTCGCTCTCTTTCTCTCTTTTCTCTCTGTGTTCCAAGCTTTCATTTTTCTCTTGCTCCGTTCTTGGTCTCCTCAGGTTGTGCCCCTAGCAGAACTCTCCCCCCAGAAGACCTTTTCCCTCCCCCTATCCCTCTTCTCAGTGTCTCCGCCTCTGTCCCTGAGTCTCCCTGCACTCTTTCAATACGCCCCATTCCAATTTCCTCTCCTTTCACGGTACACCCAGCCTCCCTCACTTCCACCACCCCCCCCTGCCCCCCCGACCCCCAACCCATCCCTTCCCTTTCCTCTGTTGCACCCCTTCTCCTTTTCTCTCCTCCTATCTCCCCTCTTCTCCCCTTCCAGCACATGACAGGCCGTGTAATTAATGAGCATCATAAACCTCTCTTTCTATTAGCTACCCATTAGTAAACCTGGCAAGCCTGTCATTTTGGACAAAAACACACAGCTCCTTCATTTGATCCCCACATCAAAGGGGGTTCCCTACTGTTTTCGTCTGAATACACTAATTGTGTCCTCGTTCTGGATGGGGCTACTCCCCCACCGCTTCAAAAAGAGGCAAGTGCCGGGTGCAGATAGCAAAGAGAGGTACGGAAGCAGAAAGTATTGATTATAGAGCTAAATTTGGGCAGAGTTTTCTGACAGGAGAAATGAACACAAACACTCAGAGCCACGACTCCAGTCAGAGAAAAGTGTGAGTTTACTTCATTAGACTATGTACTAGCATTTACACTACTCGCCTCTACTTCAGAACATTTTGCAGAAAATATTTAATGGGCTTAAGGCCCTATTAAGAATGTTTTTACATGCTGCCTTTATCAGATAAAAAGGAATTTTTAAGTGGGACACCAGCATTTTACCCTCTTACACCACAAGCTCATAACATAAAACTCTGGATCAGCAGCTAATTAAGATAGTCTTTAAAATAAAGTGCCATCCGGAAGATTCTTTATTTTAAGGTATTGCATATATTACAGTTTGCGGAGCTGTCATTTTTATTTTGCCAAGTGTAGTGAAGTTTTAAAGAAATGTACTTCAAAACAGAGCTATGAATGTACTTCAATGAAATGGACTTCAATGATAGAACTATGTCTGTACATGGTCCCAGTATGACTTTAAAACTCTACAGTTAACGGGTTGCTTTGAAAATCAGTAAGCTTTGCATTTGTTCTGTTTATATTTTTTTGTAAATAATAAATTTAAGTCATCAGTGGATGAAGGGTATTTTAACAAGTGGCACACTCTGTACCAATGATGTCCATAGATAGACACTTTCATGAAACTACAAAGGGAAAATGTCAGTTGTCTTTGTCTGGCAGACACTGTCCTGTACACAGGTCAGGTCATAAAATATCTGTATGCCATTAAGTCAGTGAAAGGCAGAAAGACTGGAGAACCATAGCCGCTGTCCATATGGACAGGCATCCACACGGCAGGCCGCTGTCGCCACCGCACAGACCCCTTGTCCGACACGTCGCACGCTGGGCCGCCACAATGAACTGAGTCAGCAGCGCTGCAGGAATCAACACTGTACTTCAATCACGATTGTCTTCTGCCCTTTACAACATCCACCCCCTTTTGTCCCCTCAGAGAAAGGCAACAGTCACATGTTTGCGCTCTAAGCGCCAGGCAGCTGCTCCCTCTTCTTTCTATATGCTTCACACCCCCCAGTCCCCCCCCCCCAGCCCCCCCTACAAACCCTCCTCCCCCCTCTCTGCCTCCAATCGGCTCCACAGGCAGCCTCCTAACATTGTTACAAGGACATAAACACAGACAAACCATTAGATCCCCCCAATCCGGCTGGCTGCATTTCCCCCTTTTATGCCAGTTTCCAGGGAGAATGATGGGTTTTATGGCGGAATGAACTCTGCCTGACCACCAGGGTAGGTGATCTCCCAGGTTAATGAGTACACAGGACGGAAGGCAGGTCTTTAAACCATATCCTCTGCTCTTGGCTGGTGTGTGGCTGATACAGCACCCCATGTTTGACCTCCGCACGACCGTTACACTCCTCAGTCAGAGATTCGGGAAAGAAAACCAGATTGACGCGTGGCTTTGTACATGACTTCATGTGAGTCATTCAATAATGAAAATTAGATGACCCTGCCGCTAGACATTTTCCAGACATTTTTTTTTTTTTTTACCAAGTACAGGATCAGTGGGTGTGGTTGGAGATCCATGAGATGGAATTCTGGTTTGAAGCCCCTCCGACTCCTCTCCGCCAGGCATCAAAGGCCAGGCTTGGAAATAGGGCCTGCAAAGCCATCTCTCCATTGGCCTCTTCAAAGTACAGGAAGTGTGTCAGAGGGACAGTCCCTCTTTCCCAGCAAATGCAGGCAGAGCGGCTATAATAACAAGCTCATCTGCGTGTCTGTGGCAGGGAAGTTCAAAGAGGAGTCTGATTCCTCTGGTAAAACATGTGATGATAGACTCAGGATGCGGAAAACGCTGCTTAGCAGAAATGAGCTGGGGTGGCTGTGTCAGGGACATGTACCCACTGTACATGGTCACATCCTTGAAGAGGTGAAAATATCCCCCAACCCACCCAACTAGGTTCAGTTTACAAGTGTGAGGAGTGTCATTTTGCCAAGTATCAGTCTATGCAGTCCATTGAATTTCTCACACTCACATGGCTCAAACCACTTTTGACTGTGATGTGCCTCAGCTAGACTAAATGTTCAAGTAACAGGTTAAGAAAGACCTGATGACTGCCTGTTTCTTAGACGCTCAGAGACCTCCCATATGGAACTGCTTTCACATGTCTCTTTCAGGCTTGGGAGAGAGACAGAGACAGAGAGAGAAAAATGAAGGGGCCAAGAGAGAACATAGCAAGACCAAATGTCTCCATTCAGAGATGGACGCCAATAGCAGTGCCATCATAACTCAGCCTGTCTTATCCAGACAGATCTCCAGACTTCTGAAGAGACACAACCCTCTTGGCCCAACTAAACCGTGTCTGAGAGCGAGTAGTCGTCCGCTGGAGTGATTTTCAGCGGCTGCTTGCCTGAAGTCATAGCGGTGCCAGTGATGTTATCTCCTGCCTCAGTGTCTGTCTGACTGGTAATGGTGCATGGCCTGAAGCCCTGAGGAGAAAGTACATGCTCTTAAAGATGTTGGAGGGAGGCTGGCCTGGTGTCTACCGTTGAAGGACAGACGGCGTCTGTTAGTGGATGGATACAGGTGGCTGGTTAAACCATAGCAGGGCATGGCAGGCCTTTAAACTTAAACATGGCCTTGACCAAAAAAAAAAGGCCCTGGGTAATTTAGGGGCCATTACATTCAGGGCATATGGGAGCCATCCTGTAGAAGGGTTCACCTCTGTTTTTTTTTAAAGCAGCACTTTAACATTGTAAATCGTTTATTTGCTTTCACGTTTTTTGGTAGATCTTTAAGATCTTTAAATAAGATGAGACTTCAAGAGAACATTTTAGAATTAGATTTGTAAACTGAATTAATTATATATAAAACATATACATGAAGCCACATTTACTGGCTTCTAATATGCCACTGTTATACTAAAGTCGAAAAACACAAGCATGTCTAAAATTAGAAACTTTAGAAATGTTCACAAATTCGTCATACAAATAGATATTCAGTAAAATATGTCAATAGCATTCCCTCCTAATCTTCATGATACAATGCCAGACACACTTCTAATGCTACTGTTTGACTGTTTTTATATTGGGAGATTCTGTAAGAATCCTGTCTGGCTTTCATGTGCCGCCTTGGTCCAATAAAACCCAGAGACTGCCTGCTGCTCGTTTAATCTTGGGCGAGGTGTCAATCATGTCCCTTCAGTGGTTGAAGTGCGGGTTTTGGTAACCGCCTCCAAGAGAGACGAGGGGGGAAGCTGCCTCCGATCAAAGGCAGTGTGCCTCTTTTGCTGTATGATGAACTGAGCGTGCAAGCTTGCTTTCTTACGGACGCTCGTATCTGGATATAGCTGATTTCTGGATTATTAATCTAATCTTAATGTTTTACATTCTCAACTCAATGCAGAGACATGGGTAAACTTCATTCAAAGCATGGTAAGATTCAGCATTTCCCTGTTGACATGCACTATGGTCCGACCGTAATGAATGCTCACTTGCAGGGATACTTTCGAGTAATTCAACTCATTCTTTTGTCCTTTTTCCCCCTCACGAATTATCTTTAAAGCTGCTATTTGTAAACCGAGGGAGAGTCCAGAAGGTGAGTAGGCTAATATTGAGCTACATATAGTCTATAATCATGTTTTATTTGACTGAAAGATCCAGTTTTCCATCTGTCTTGCTTTGTCAGGTACGCATTTTGTTTTGAGTTTAGCGGGTAAACACTGGAAATAGTTACAGAGATAGTTTAAAACATGAAGAGGATGAATGTCACAATGAATGTAAACATAGTTATAAAATGCTTGTGTTATTTTGGTGTTGCAGGGGACAGTTTTGTAGTTAATGCCTGTTTGGCGAGGAAAGGGATCGACGACTGGCTCGTGAAGCAGAAGTACTACTGCACGAGCTCGCGGCTCGAGCCACAGGACTGTCACCATAGGAACAGCTGCGGACTGTCTACAAGGGTGAGAAATTAATTTGACTACTACTGCATGTCATTTAATTGTAATATATTGGATATTGTGTTTAGTCTTTTATCGTTGCGGTCGTTACATTGTGTTTGGAGTAGATTGGGGTGTCGAACATTAACTTCTTGTAGTGAGGTTAGGGCGAAAGGTTTGAGCAACTTTTATCGAACTTGGAATGAAGTGTATTTAGTTTTTTTGGTTACTTGCAGTAAGTAACCAGTAAAGGAAGTTGTGGGGAAACCAGGCTTTAAGTTTTGGCTTTGAAATCTCCAAGTGACCCGCGTGTTTTACAACATCACGCAACCTACAAAGGCTCAAAGAATGGACCTCAGTAAGATCTGCCTTGTTGGTTTGGAACAGCCAAATGTTGTTTGTATGAGCGAAATTTGAACACTTCAGTGTTTTCATAATAATATCAAATTAAAGGAGATCATTTCCGTTGGTTATTTAATTAGACCGAAAATATATAGTCAGTAAAATTAGTTGGTAAAATGAGCTGTGCCTATGCTTCACCTACTAGAAGTGGATGAGTTATGTATTGCTGTCCACTTGCTATAAAATGTGTTGTCTGGTTTGAAAAATAGTTGTGTTTAATGCACATCAATATTCAAAGGCCGTGTTAAGATTGTAATTGACAATCATACAGGGATTTGCATAGAAAAAAACACACTAACCTGAAAACGGCATGCACACAATCACAACCTTTTTGAAAAGTTAAGACAAATTTACTAAGAAAACATGTATGTAATACCTTAAATTTAATTTGTCCTCAATCCATTCATGAACACGAAACCCTTTTTTCGGATTTAACTTTTTACAAACAATACAAGTCCTGACAATTTACCATTTCGTTTTGGTTTGGTAAATGTCCCATTGGACTGTAGTGGAAACAAATGGGTCAGACTATGAACAGATGCTTGGTTCTTCAGTAGGTAATAGATCACGCCAAAGTTGAAAGCATTGCAGGCTGACAGTCTGGTGACAGGGTTGCATTGTGAGGCTGGAGCGAGGTGATGGAGGTCATGTCTGTTTCGTATTTGGCATGCTGGTAAACACACACAGTTTTGTTGTTGTCGAGAGCAAGAAAAAATCCTTTTGGAATTGCTTCAGACGAACCATAAGCCTCTTTGGTTAGGGATGCTTCTCAAAGGCAGCATTTTTGAGGATTGAGTGCTCATCAAAAATCCACCAGGACTCTCAGCTACCCCCCTCCCACTCCATCAGCAGGGGGTCTCAGACACCCAGTCCAGAAAGTGGCCATCAAACTACACAAAATTCCATGCTGCTTGCAATAAATGTGCGAAGATTTCCTTTTATTTGTTTGCATATTCTTTATTTTATTTTACAATTTCAAAACGTCGTATATTTTCTGAGCCTATATCCCCTGAAAGGCTTTACTCGCCTTCAGTACATCGCTTCATGAGATGTGATGCAGCTAAACTAACACGCTGCCATCTTTTAAAAAGAGAACCACCTTGCAAAGACGGCACATGCCAGACCAGTTCAATGGGGATGCCATGTGATTGGAATCCAGGAAGATACAGGGTAAGCCAGCCGTGAACTCCTTCAGGAAGTGACAACCATACCCCAGCCTGCTCGCAAAAAAATCTCTTGATCAAAGTCGCGTCTAAAGTCCTCGGTTGTTTTCCTTTTTCTGTGAGGTATTTTTTAATAACAAACGCAGCCAGTCAGGTCACAAGCGTGTGAGGCTGATGAGAAAAGCAGCGGGCTTTTATGACTGGGCCCAGTTTGGGATGACGTGGCTGTGATCTAGTGACACTGAGTGTGGGGAAGGGTCAGGCCCAGGTCTGTGTGGTGCACGCACATGGTGTCAAAGTCACTACGGTTGACGTTTGCTCAGGCTTGGAATATACATCTTCGTATTGTAACCGGACTCTCTGCCCGTGACATCATGACAGAAGCGTTCTAACGCAGCCCCCTAGGTGGAGCATTTACCAGGAGCTCTCTGCGCCTCAGCCCAGTGAAGGGCATTGTGGGAAACATCTGAAAGGGTGGGATTGTTTGGTAGAGCATGTTTTCCTTTCCCAGATGGTGTGAAGTGAGATTTGGCGAGCTTGAAAAAGGAACCCCGCTGAAAAAGTTGGATGGGTTTGAACAATTTGGACTCTGTGGAGTTGAGTTTTATAAATAATTGAATTCCGTGTGCCTAATGGCTTTTACAGCTCTGAGGAAAAATGAATAAAATAGGACAAAGGTGTGCCTTACATCAATATTTACTACAATGTTTCCCTTATGTTGTTTGCATTTGTTTTCCTTTGTCTTGGAAAATGGAACAAGAAAACATGAATATTTTATTTAGAAGTTTGGCTGCTCTGGCAAATCAACTGAGTGTTGCCTTTATAAGAGTGTATATATATATACACACACACACACACACACACATATACAGTATATTGAGACTACAGATTTTTTTGGTAACTGAGTCAGTATTAAAGAACCTGCACACACACTTTGGTGTTACAGACATGCTGAAGTTGTTGTTGTTGTTGTTCTCCATGAAGTGGGTTAAACAGTCCTACCCTTGTGGACTGAGAGGACTGACCTTTTAGGTGATGATGCAAGTCAACCCTCTTAGCTTTAATATCCGTCCTTGTTGTATAGGGTACCTGGTGAGAGAGCTATTTATAGCCCTTGTTCTTCTAGCCTCCTAGCTGAATTGGGGT
This sequence comes from Neosalanx taihuensis, assembly GCA_030340665.1. Taxonomy (NCBI): domain Eukaryota; kingdom Metazoa; phylum Chordata; class Actinopteri; order Osmeriformes; family Salangidae; genus Neosalanx; species Neosalanx taihuensis. The sequence continues at coordinate 2,248,514 of CM059295.1, forward strand.
CCAGGAGAATGTGGGTCAGATGGTGACAGCAGTAGGGAGTCCAGCCTTGGAATTCTTTTGATCTGAGTCTCCCAAACTACATTCCTTGAAACACAATTTATGCCATGCTAAATGCCCCTTTTTTATAGAACACATGTTTGTTTAGTTGAGCTGATTACATTAGCAAGCTTGTTTTCATTAGTGGCTATATTGAATTGAGCTAAGTGGTAAGTCGTGGGTGGGAAGAGATGTGAGACTGCAGAGCTCTGGGAAAAGTTCTCTTTTCAGTACGCTTATTAGTTAAACCAACAAAATTTTATTTAGAACACATTTAATCAAAATTTCCGTCCACTTGTATGACGTAGCTGGACTGTAAGAACAGGTGGCTGTCCAGATTTGTCATTTAAGGGGCCACACCATGGTAGTCTGAACATGTTGACTTTTTAGACTTGGAATCCACCCCCACCCTCAAAGTGTGACACTTTATGTTGTCCCTTGTAAAACTTTGTAGCTCAGACATTGAAAAGGAGTACTAACCTCCACAACCAGCCAGTTTAAATGTCTTTAGCATGGTTCTGTAAAGCTTTATGGCTTCTCTCACTGAGTTTGCTGAAGGCTCGGTGTTCATAGGAGTTGGAACGGGGAGTCAGCGTTGTGAGTTGGACCCCTTCAGCTCATGGTCGAGGGAATTTGCAATGTGTTGAAAGCAACTTGAAAGATTTCATTTGATGATTTGTTAAAGCATTTTCCCTCTCCTTTGCCAAGTCCTCCTCTCCCCCTTCCCAAAGCCCCTCCCCCCCCATCCCATTTCTCTTCTTCTTTTCCGAGCTTCCCTCTTTCCTTCCAAGGCTCCATCTGTTTCTTACGTTTACCTTGTGGCCTTGTTGGTTGTTGCTGATGAAATTAGGCTGCATCTGAAGTGGGTCTTGCAGGGAGGTGGATGCAGTGACACGGAGGGCCCTTCCTTTAGTAAGAGGCCCCGGCCCTGGCCTCTGGAGTAAAGAGGCCCCCCCAGTGAAGCCCAGAGATCTTTGAGTTTTCTCAAGACACTGCTTTCAAATTCCAAAGCACCTTTTCTGACATTGAAAAACTCTGAAATCAGTGCTCACTACAAAATCATTAAATGTAAAAAAAAAAAAAAGTGTAGACTGTGGAGCCTGTGCCATTGACCCTTGCGGTTCTCACTAGGTACCTGGCAATAGTTTATTGGATTTAAAGAAATATTTTTTTTCTTTTCTTCAAGTAGATCCTGTAGCTTTTTGCAAGTGTATGTTTACTTGTATCTGCAAGCCTTCCTGTCTGCTAAAAGTCACGGCAGGTTTCATTCCCTTTGCAGTTCTCCTGTTTTGTTCTCCTCTCTTGTCTTCATCATGCGCACAGCCCTTGTCTAGAAGCTGAAAGCACCTTTCAAATGCCCGCTCTTCTTTTTCTCTCCCTCTTTCTATCCTCTCCACATGTCTCTGCCCCCCCCCCAGCTGTCCCCAGAGTTGTGTCGTGTGCCCCCTCTCCCTGAAGGATCTAGCCCTGTCCGCTCCCCTCGGACCACAGGCCTGTTGGTGATCTTTGAAGACGCTGGGGGTTGCGGTCTAAGAAAATAAAGTGTTTGAGGGGGGAGCCGCACCTGGCTTTTGTGATTTTCCCATGAGCAGAGGGGAGGAGGGGGGGGGGGCGGGGGGGGGCGGGAGAGATTGTTGTTTTTGGCATTGTGGGGGGGGGGGGGGGGGGGGGGACTGGAATGGAAAAGGGATGCGGGTGACATTAATATCACCTCTGATATAGTCAGTGGATTACCTAGCTGGCGGAAGTTGTTCAAAGTGACAATGTGAAGCGGATAACCCTTATTTGTTCTTGTGAATGATGGTGCCTGGACAGGTTCCTGTGAGGGAAATCTGAGAAGGTTTTGAGTGAGGTAAAGGTACCAATACTGATATCTGAAAAGGTTGACGCCAGACGATTCTTTGATCGTTCTTCTCGTTTTCTTTGATCGTTCTTTGATTCTTTTTCTCACCCCTATTCTATATATTTTCTGAAGGTTGCGTTTGTTTCTCGTCATTGCCGTGTCTCTCCTGAATGTTGCTTCATTGTTCGTGTCACAAAATTCATGGCTGTAATTTTTGCGATGCGTGACACTTTATGTTTACAGATGGTTAAAAATAGGGATTTGCTATGTGAGATATGGGGGCGTGCAGGAGGGGGTGGAGTGGCGCCTGTGTGTATGTGCGTGTGTGTGAGGTTGCCGTGTGTCTGGGATCGGCTGTCCGGATGCACTCCGGAGATCAAAGGCGTCCCCGGGAATGTGCTCAGAATCCTCCTGGGATTAGCAGCTGAGATTCAGCCTTTGTTTTCCCAAATATCTGCTAACTGTGGAGCAATGGATAGGCCAGGATGGTTTCAAAGTGCTTCTCTGTTCTCACCCCCTTGTATGATGCTTTCTGTGCATTGTTTATTCTCTCAGTATGCCGGAGACAGACTTCTTTGTAACATTGACTGGAAATGCTAATGAATAATTGTCCAAAGGTGCTGTTTCTATCTATTGTGTCTGTCTTTCTAGGTCTTTCTTTGTTTAGAGGTTGGGGGTTAAACCGTTAGTTTGAGATGGCTTGAAAAGCATGTGCATTGTAAAATGGTGTCTATGCAAGTCCTAATTAGAAGTTTATCTAAATATAGAGTTAATCAAGCTGATGTCATCACCCAAATTGCTCTCATCTCTTTCCTTTTGAAGTGTATTGTCAAGAGACATTCTAATAGGTTTCTGAAAGAGAAAATACCCTAACCACATAATGAAGACAACAGTGTGTGTTGAAATGAATTCAGGATCTTTACAGAGTGAATCTAGGGAAGTAGTTGAGAAAGTATTGAAGTGATGCTTGGAAGAGAATCCAACTATGAAGTCCAGTGTTTGTGTGTCTGCTGCTGGACGTGCAGTGAAACATGCAGTTGTTTGCCTGAGTAATTTGAGAAAATACAAATGAAATAAAGACATAAACATGTTTGCCGCCATGTTGAACCGCATTAAAAGATGGAGCCATGGATCTTGCAAAAGGCCAAAGGGCGCCGCACTCGCATACGCCACCAAGTGGGACAATACCAGATCATTTCATGCAGCTTGATTTCACAACACCTTGATTCGAAGTCTGCTCAAGTATAATAGCATTGGGTGATATTGGGTGACAAAGAAAAAACATTTAGGGTGAGTGAGGGAGTAATTGGTTAAAAGAGTGGATGGGAGTGATGGAGAGGTATCCATTTGGAGAGGAGAGATGGTGGAAGATTGGGCTGTTGTAGTGTCATCAGGTCCCACTGAGCCTCCCATGCGAGCTCTGTGCCGGCTTTAATCACCCACTTAAAAGGCTGTGCTGAAGTGGGCGTTTAAGCGTTTAAACCCTGAATAATTCTCTCTTGTTTGTTTATCAGTTCCCCTGCGGGCTTCGCTCTGGCCTGTGTAGCAAGCACTGAATAATTTGACTGAGCAGTCCAAGTCGTCGCACTCTGATAAATAGGACAAGATCATGAAACTACTATCCACTCGAATACACAGGCGCACAGCCCTACTGTACTTCGAATTGCTAACCATCGTACAAAAGTACCCATTTGGCGTGCCCACATTCTTACATTTACATTTAGTCGACGCTCTTATCCAGAGTGACTTACAGCAGCTACAGGGATATTCCCCTTTGAGGCAAGTAGGGTGAAGTGCCTTTCCCAAGGACACAACATCATGTAGCCACAGCCAGGAATCAAACTCGCTACCTTCCGATCACTAGCCCAACACCTTAACCGCTGAGCCACATGACTCTCTCCATTGTTTTGTATTTGTTTTCGTAGCTGGTCAGACAGTGGGAGGGAGACAGCAGTGATGGGCTCCACAGCTCTGCTGGAGCGTTTATCCCCCTGAAGCCTGACAGAGCTGTGGGGACCAGGTCCTGGCGACCACCTGAGTGAGAGAGAATGGAGGAAGTGAGTTTATATAAACAGAACCGGGAGAGCATTGCGCTCCTCCTCCTCTTGATGGTGGTCCGGGACTCTTCCTGTGGTGCCAGGGTAGGAGGTGGCCTGGATTGTCTGTTAGAGGGATGTTTTCCAGTGAAGAGAAAGCCAAACATGGGAGCGTCCCATCTGAAAGGAAGACTTGGCCCCCCTGGTGTGTTTATGCTCCACAGGTGCTACAGCCCTGGAGGGGTGCTCACCTCATAGCCTGTCAATGGGGCAGGGCAGCCGCTGGCCTCCCAAAAGGGCCGTTTGCCTCGGCTGTTAACCCTGGGCCCATCACTCACATTGAACAGAGCAGACTCAGCAGGAAGAGTATTTAACCAGAGCTGGAGTGGAACTGAACTCTGGATAGACCTGGGAGGTGCCAGAGAGCGCCCCTGCGCTCACTAAAACTGTCCTTTCTGCTGCAGTGCACATGGCTGCCTTAGCGATGACCTTGGATTATTACGATTTGTGCCGTGTTGTTTTAGATGGTTAATCTGTGTGTGTGTGTTGAACAGCTCCAGGCGGTCTCCAAGGTCATTGCCAGGGCACTGTCAGGGTTGTGAGCCGTGTGAGGCACTATCCTGGGTCCTGTGCTTCAGGCCACAGGCCTCTCGTCCAGGCAGAGACCAGCGTACACTGCAGGTCCTCTTCTCCTCGAGTCATATCTTCTATAGACATTCCCTACGAAGGAATACACAACAAACACCACAAATCCACCCCCAGCAGTATTCAGTGTATCCTTTCGCATGCTAAAGTGTGCTGTGTGCTCCTATTCTGCCTCAGCGTTCTGCTACTCCTGTGAAACCTCATGGATTTAGCAATGAAAGACAGGGGGTAGCCTGCAGGTAGTGGAAGTGGAACAAACTGACTGTGCTGATTTCTATTTGATGCTTCAAAGACCAAAGATCCGGCTGTATGCCGTTGGTGCAATGCTCTCGTTCGCGATTTACAAAGCCTCTGTTCATTCTCCAAGATTGTTGTAAGTAACCAAAGTGAGACGTTCAATGGTGGAGTTTCTGGAACTTTCTGAGAATCATTTTGCAGCTACTTGCCCACTTCCTGGGTTGTAACTAAAGGGTTGCTATTAGCAACATCTGGTGTCACATGACTGTTAGGTGAACTGATTTTGCTGGTGGCTATCAAGGCCTCAGGCCCCTGATTCTTCTTGAATGTTCTGTATGCTTGTGTACAGTAGGGGTACAGTACTGTCTATCCCTGAGTTAAAAGTGTGTAATTAAAGAGGCTACTGTACTTTGAAAATAGAAAGTTCAGACATATTTAATGTTTATAGGCAGTGGTATGTGGTTTGAAGGATGTCTGCTCTGAAAAAGTATGGGTGGCCACCTTGGCTTTGCTTTTTTTTTTTTAAATCGACCTCAGTCACCTCAGCCTGAACTCGAGAAAACATGGAGTTGTGTCGTGTTTCAGCAACCTCTAGATAAGAGCAAGAGTTAAGTCAACTGTCCAAAAATTAATTGTTAAAGTGGTTTTGTGGTAGAAAAATAACATGGGTGGTTACACCATGCAGGTGTAACTCCTTGACAGGGTGCAGAGGTGTGTTTTGGCTCATTTGACCAGAGCTCCGTAGTGAGCTTTAAACCATGCGTCATATTGCTTTAAACTGGTGTCTGAACCCACACAGACCCTTGAATGCCTCCCTCTCTAGATACTCATAACTAATTACCCAGAACTCCCAGACACACTGTGTCACACCCTCAGGAAGCTATTCAGCACACACACACCACCCATACAGTCAGTCTTAAAATGAGTGTCAGTCTTGGTACAGTTAGCCTAGAGTTTTCCAAGGCTCTATGGCTCTATAATTTCCTGTGTGTTGGGGGGAAGGATCTTATTGCAGCCCTAACCCCAGGGGCCCTTCTGAGATGAGGCGTGTCACTCTGCCTCCTCAGCTCCCTTGTCCCATTCTTTGGAAATGAGCTTCACTCTGTATTCAAAGGGCCATAACGTTGTGATTTGTTGCTCTTGGCTGACTGGCCCACCTGTAAATCAAGGCCAAGTGACAGGCCGTCTCCATTCCTCTCCGATTCCCCGGCTCCCTCTTGGGATCTGCGGCTCCAGCGGCGAGTTCATCGGCTGGTGGAGAATGTGTAAGAGGAGTCCACCTTGAGTTCATATCCCCTGTTAACCTCCTATCTGCCAGGAAAAACACATGAGAGTAGACTTGGATCTTAAAGACCCTTGATCTAGATCCATCCATCCTTCACTCCTCCTCCCAGTCCTCCCAGACACATTTGATAAACAGGCCTGATAAAGGTTAATAGCTTTGGTTACATGTTTTTCAAAGCTACACAGATGCCTACACTTGGAGAGACATGCAGATTCCAGACAGCTCCTGGGGCTAGAGGAGCTGTAAAAAAATCTTATCTTCGCAGGTGTAAAAGTTTTGTAAATGGGTCATTAAAGTGTTGGCTAACTCCACACATGAAGCACAAAGAGGGAGTGGGAAAGGGAGATTAGCTCAAATCAGCATGTTTCTGAAGTACAGAGATGAGAGCTGTAAATCTCTGCTAATATTCCACTGAGCCTTGAGGAGGCTGCCTTTGATGTGGGTGAGGTAACGTGACCAGGGATGTTTGCAATGTTAATCTGAGGTGCAAAATGACTGAAGGCCACGCACAGTAAGTCCATAAAATTGAGCCATCCAATGGTATGTCCTTTTAGGGGAGGGGGGTGGGGTGTGCAGGGTGCTTCTATGAGATGAGATCTGAATGCACTTTTGTGTAGACACTACATATACACTACATAAACACTACATCTACACTACACTACGAAGTCAATGCGTTCAGCAGACTTCGTGTAGTTTGTTTGCCCAGACGGCTTCAAATCAGTAAACACAGGCCTGCAGAGAAAACCGTGAGGTTTGGCTTCTACAGCACACAACACCACACTAGACCACACCTTGTTCAACACAGGGCTTTGTGGTCAAAGCTCTGTGTGTGTGTGTGTGTGTTGGAGCGGCTGGCTGACCTGTCCAGTGAACTAGAGATAAGAGTGTAAGCCCCCTGGCATGCGTGGGCCCCACCAGCCCAGAGCCCATGGAGCTGCTGACCACGCACGCTTTAATCACAGGGCAGCTTCCTCCCTCCAGCCCCACCGCTGATGGATCCCGCTGCCCCTGGCTATAATTTCCTTCCTGCTGGCAAAGGGAGAGAAGTGGTTGAACTGAAATGGAGCGGTGTCGCACACAGGGGCCGAGGCTGCAGACGTCCGCAGGCTGCAGCTCAGGGTGCTGTCTGGGTCTCCAGACTCTGCGGCAGACTTCAAATTATGATCTGTCTGAAGCGCCATTCAATACAGGCAAACTCTCAAATTTGGGGGGCTTCTGCTTTTGTCCAGTCAATTACATTTTACATTTACATTTATCAGACACTTTTATCCAAAGCGACTTACAGCAAGTACAGGGACATTTTCCCTGAGGTAAGTAGGGTGAAGTGCCTTGCCCAAGGACACAACATCATATAGCCACAGCCAGGGCTCGATCTCACAACCTTCCGATCATGAGGCCAACGCCTTAACCATTGAGCCATCTGACCCCCTCAGCTCTTGTTCTCTTTAAAATGGTGCAAACCATCTGTCCAGGTTCGCTTCTGAAGTTAAAAGGACTTCAGGTCAATGTCAATCAAACCGCTTTGAGGTATTGAGCAACAGCCCGTTGATAATTGAGGCGACTGCGTAGGTTTTAGGTGGTTTAAATGACCACAGGTGGTGTATATTCTGTTGCCATGAGAGATCATCTTTCAAAAGCTTCTCGCTTGTGGATAATAAAGATTTGTAATTTGGAGCAAACACAAGTATGTTTTGTTTTGGAGCCAAAAGAATCCTGTAGCATCAGATGGTTCAGCTGATAGTTCCCTTTGTGAAGTAAACAGGTCTCTCTGGTTTCATCTGATTGAGAGACGAACCATACATGACTGAACGCTTTATATGACAGCTCAGACACGTCCTAATTTGGAAATGCGCATAGTAACAGGCTCCGTCTCCTTTTTCTCTCTGCTTCGGTAAAGGTTCAGGCAGCCTGGCAACATATGATTATCCGAGAGATCTTAATTTCACGTGTGCAAACCGATCCTCTTTGAAGCCACATCTCAGACACGGTGCTCTGCTCACAACCTCACATCAACACCCCCCCTATCTTGGCTCCATCTCAAGGCGTGGTGTTCTGCCGCTACGTGTGGATTTGAGGGGCGGAGTCCTGGGGGAATGTTTGTGCAATGTGTAATCCTGTGTAATGTTTGTTTGCGAGGAGCGGTTCGTAGCTCATGAGGAGTTTGAATCCAGGGTCGGCCATCTGTCTGGACGCTCTGCCCTCCCACTGTGCTTTGTCACCTCTGACTGCTTCTCCTGTGTTCAGACATCAGGTCTGAACCAGGTTGGGACTCCTTCCTCTGAAAGCGCCTGGCAGAGCAGCATAAGGATCTCAGGTTACATGTTTGGGAGGTTTGTGTGTGCGGAGGAGTTGAACATCCGCACTCTGAAGGTGCACTAGTAACACTATCTTGAAGCTAATTTATTTTATTTGTCTTGAAAGAAGTTTGCACCTTGGACTGCTAAGCATTCTGCCTTTGTCAAAGTCTCAATCCACCACAAACCTTTTCTTTTCTTTATTTATTTTTGATCAAAACCATCATTCTTTTTCTTTGCTGCCAGGTATGAGGCAAACATATATAGTTAAGTATAAACTGGTCTGTGAATGACATAGTCTGGTCATGTGATCTGACTCTAAATGTCTGTCAGGATTGAGTGAACTTTTTTACCCAGGATTCACCTCCTCTCCCTTCAACAGGTAACTTTTTGCCAGACTCTGTAATCTCTGGTGATCCTATATGTGAAGCTAAGGAGAGCAGACAGGGAACCAGAGAGGCATCCCTCCCATGCCCTCATCCTCTCCACGTCTCTGACGGACTCCATCGGTCTCGGCTGCTTTCGCTAAACGGTGTTACATGTGTCGCTCACTGCCTTGGCTGTTTCTCTCTAAATGTCAGACCTGAAGGTGTTTTCCAGTGCAGGAGGCAAGGCGAGACAGGCCTAATGAGATTTTTCCTGGGTTTTGATGGAGTGCCAGCAACAGTGGTGAGACTCCAGAGGCCCGCTTCTACGGAGCCCTGGCGCACGATCAGGCAGAGCTGTCGTCGGCCGTGTAAATTGTCAGCCTGTGTGGCGTGGAGGCAGACGGTGGAGGCCGACAGCCTTGTGGTTCTGTCCGCAAACCGCACGCACCCCTCTCTCTCGCACAAGTGTACACGCACGCACACACACAAGCTCTCTTGCAGTCGCTCTTGCTTGGAGTGTGTGCGTCACGCTAGCCGTTGAACTCTAACTGTACAACACACGATTCTCCTTGCCTCAAGGGAAGAATTTGACTGCTTGTCATCGGCGCTTGCTTGCTTGAGATTCTTCACGATGCAGTATGTGACACTAACATCCTAATGTGCCAAACAGAAGGGGGTTTGAAACGCATGTACACACACTTGGACTGTTCTTCAGGGGGCACAATGCCATGATAAGTCAAGGGCCCTGGCAACCCTGTGTCCTCCCTTGCCAAACTTCAGTCAGCCTACGGTGAGCTCTGTGCCCCCTGCAGTTAATGACTGCTGGAACTTTAAATCTCACCCTCAGTAACTCTACTCAGTCTATCCCAATACTAGTCCTTCAAATATTATGGTTTGTAAAGATGCAAATTTGGTTTTTCCTTTTTGGAAATGCATGTTTATGTGCGTGTTGATGATGATGGTTTGCCATGTAGATGCAACGGCCAAATCAAACAACGCTATAGAATGTCGCTGGGATGCTGTAATGCTGCACAGTGTGTTCCTATATATGTTATAGGAATAAATCACTTTCTGTGAAGGGCTTCTAACAACTTTAAAACACACTGGGGTCTTGCAGTCGTCCTCCTCCAGGCCTAGAAGAAGCTCAAAAGGATCTGGCCGCTGTTGAAAGGGAAATGTTTTATACTTCGGTTTCCACAGAACATTAAACATCATGTCTGGAAAATTGTTTTTGGTGGTCCCAAGTGTTGGAGGAGAGCTCTTGTTTATGTGTTCATGATGCTGTAAGGCCCAAAGACCAGCCAGGACTCTCCGCAGGTCTGGGAAAGTGACACCTCATTGTGGCTCCACGTTAAAGAGTCATAAACACTTCAGAATGTGTGTTGCTAAACACATTTTTCCATAGACACGGTTCAGTAACGGCATTACACATGCGGTGTGCAGGTATTTATCATTTGAACATCTTTGTCAAATGCAACCGCAACAGTACAGAGTTGTGTTTGTGTGTGTTTATGTTGGATCTTACTCGCTAAGCTTTCTGGAGTTTTACTCTTGAGAAGGCTCCGTGTTCATCAAGTCATACTCATGATGATCAAAGGGGGGCAGCTCTTAGCCTTGCCCTTCTCTGCGTTTGCTTTAAACTCCACTCCCACGGTAACCCTTGACCCCAGGATTGCATAGGTCTTCTTGCAAGCCAGCGATTGGCTAATTCCCCTACTGAGCAGGTCAAGATTGATGGCTCTTTAAAGGTCAACTGATTAGCATGCATTTAGGGCCTAACATAAGCATTCAACACAAACAAGAATTCAAACTCAAGGTTTCACCCGACGAGATGATGAAACTTTGGAACCTTCTGGAATGATGTTGATGCTTTGGCTCTGACCGTTCACTTCGGGGTCATGCATTACTTTTGCCTACTGCATCTGGGCTACAATACCAAAATGAGCATAGAATCTCTTTAGAGAGGGGGAGGTCAGTATCTCAGTGGCCGTCCAAGTTGCTAATCTCCTCTCCTTTCAGCTGCTGCCTGGATCCTTATGAGTTCTCCCTGGAGAAAAGAGCATTCCCAGGGGGCTGGACCGTAAGCTTGGAAGTCCGCAGGCCTGGACCTCCAGTGAATTGAGAAGGGAGGGGCGCAGGCCTCGGTGGGTGTCACCGGAGTCAGAAGTGAGGTTCAGGGGATTAAGCTCTTTCTTTCTGCTCTGAATGGACCTCCGCTGCCTGGTGAGGACCTGAGCCTCAGCAAATGGGTTATTCCAGCCATTAAAGCTCCCAGCCAGGGATCCACAGGTCCAGGAGCTGGACAAAGAGGCTAGTATCATTGTTCCCTTGGGACAAGTCGCAGAGTTCAGGGAATGTTGGGACATTTGGCTGCTAGGAATGGAGGTGACATGGGGACTTTTTCCCCACAATGACTCAAATCGAACTAGTTTCTCTGAAGTATTTAAAGAATAGAAAGTGAAAGAGAAAATACAGTGCTCAATTATTTCAGCTGAAGGAATGAGGAGAAAGACAAAGTGAAAGAGAAAGTGAGAGAGAGAGAAAGAGAGCAGAGTCCTAAAGATCAGGGGTTTTGAATGCATGTATATCATTTTTTTTCGACTTTTACCAAAGATGCAGAACCCATCCCAGCGAGTAACCTCAACATACTAATAATACAGCTGCCATCCATCACCACAGACAACATCCAATTAGCACATTCCTTCCCCCCCCTGTTCTCATGTTCTTGGCTAACCCCTCCACAATTTTGGGTCATTCATCAGAAAACTAAAATGTGCTCAATACAGTGTGAATGTGTATGAGTGTGTGTGTGTGTATGCGTGTGCGTGCATGATTAGAGGATGTTTTTTCTTCTTCACCGTAACTAAAGCCCAGATTCTTCCTTGTTAGATGTCAGAACACATGGTCTGGTGTGAAACTGCAGGAATGTTGATTGAGGGGTGATTTTTAGCTGCGACCAACAGCTCTATGGCTCGCTCTGTCAGTCGGCTGGTCTGTCCACAGAAATAGTTTGCAGCTATAGCTAGGAGTACGACAGTCTGTTTGGCCTCTCCACTGACCCAGGGAACTCTACCTGACCTGCAGAAATGGACCTGACCCCCTCTGGGAGGATAGGTTTTGAGTGCAGGCAACACTCTTTATTCTTTGCATTCTTTTTCTCTCTCTCTCTCTCTCTCTCTCTCTCTCTGACCTGTTGGAGTCGACCTTCCCAAGCAGAAGACACACGTCAAGGCTCTCCCATTTCGCTGTGAGCAGAGCGCTGGCTGGCGCTCAAAGAAACCGGCTGAGCTCTGAGCAGCAACACAAAACCTTGTCATGTAACCCACCCCCAGCACCCACACCCTCCTCCTCTAGCACACAATATCTGACTTCTAACTCACCGGTCCATGGAACTTCTAAGCCTGTACCATATTAGTCTGGTTCAGGCAAGGTTTAATGCATATTGCGAAGGTCTGTGCTTTAAAGGGAGCTGTCAGAGGTTTAAATGAGTCAGACACACCCAGTCAGTGTGTGTAAGTGTGTGTGTGTGTGTAAACTCCTCCAGTGGGCGGCCACCCACTGTGCTGCTCTGCTCTACCAAGGCTGACTGGGCGAGGATCACACCCGCTGACCTTCTAGATCCATGTGGATTAGACACAGATCCCTCCAACACGTCCTCGCTCTGGGAACCCCTGCCCCCAAACTCCAGTCATGCTCCACACTGACTACAATCAGTAGCTATGGCCTTCTTCCTCTTTTACATGTGTGACTACTGGAGCATTGCTGGAGCTGACCTATAATCCTTTAAAAAAGTGTGCTGCAGTGTCACATGTTGGTGTGCATATGCAAATTGGTGGAGAATGGGGATATGTCATATGTGACTTTTCAGTTGCGATAGTTCACTTGAGAAATACTCATAGTGTGTGTGTGTGTGTGTGTGTGTGTGTGTGTGTGTGTGTGTGTGTGTGTGTGTGTGTGTGTGTGTGTGTGTGTGTGTGTGTGTGTGTGTGTGTGTGTGTGTGTGTGTGTGTGTGTGTGTGTGTGTGTGTGTGTGTGTGTGTGTGAGTGTGTGTGAAAGCACGTTTGTTTTCCTGGTTGTGTGTATCTGTGTGTACATGCGAGTGAGTAATGGTTATTGGTGCAGATGACTGCAATACCAGAGAGGACACCTGAGCCAGACTTTTCCATGGTTGAACCCAGCGGCTCGCATGTCACACAGCACTCTGGTATGCACTCACACACACGGCTGCCAATAGAGGAGGCTCTGGTGAAGAAAAAATAACAAGCCTTGGAACGTATCACTGCCCTCTGTGATGAAAGACCCGGCGCAGAAATAACCCCCACGCCACTCGTCTTTTTTTCCCAGAATTCCCTGACAGGAAGAGCGGTGATTTAGGCGGCTCTTTTCACGGGTCTCAGTCCTGGTTGCCAGCCTGACACTCGCGGTGTGTTTAGATCCTCCTGTTACCGCCTGCGCCTTTTTTCCGGTTCTATTTAGCCTCGGTTTGTCGCTGTCGCCAGATACTCTACATCTGACCGCTGTCATTTCAATTTAGCTCTGTCGCTATGCATCATACAGCTCTTACACGAATTACTGGTGTTCATTTAGGGCTGTTTGTTTTTGCAGTGTGAAATGATCATCTTGCCTGTGTGTAGAGTGACACACAGACGGACACAGACACTGACTGATTACTGACTTTTCTCTCCTTCTGTTTTTTTCTTGACTCCAGGTCCCTTTGGATGAAGCGTGTGCGGAAGGGATCAGTGATGAACATTACCGTTTAGAAGGTAGGCCCCCCTCGTCCCCTCATCCCATATTAAGCCCCACAAATGCTGGTGAGCCGCACAAACCCTCCTGTCCTCCTCCTACTCTCTTTCCCCTCCTCCTCCGCTCTTCTCCCAGCCACCCTTCCCCCTGCAACCCCTCAGTGCCCTCCTGCATGGTAGGATCCCGGCTAATGAGTTTTGCTAGAGTAGCAGACAAGGACTCATGGTTAGGTCCTGAACGTGAGGACACTTGGGGGGGGGAGAAGAGAGTGGAGGAGGACCGGAGAGGAGAGGAGGAGAGTGGAGGAGGACCGGAGAGGAGAGGAGGAGAGTGGAGGAGGACCGGAGAGGAGAGGAGAGGAGGAGAGTGGAGGAGGACCGGAGAGGAGAGGAGGAGAGTGGAGGGGGACAGGAGTTTCAGGTGGCTTGGCACAGGAGTCATGAGTCTGGCTGTTCTGAACAAGTCTGTCACGCCTCGGAGGAACCGTGGCGTGGAAGGGGAAGATTAATCACACAAAATGTGTTAGGGCTAACTCACATGCGAGAGCATCGACCGCCTCTGCATTCTGCTATACTGGGGCAGGTGGAAGGGGTGGGGCAACACCACACCAGCATGCTCATCCATGTCCTGAGCTCTGAACAGCACCCCACCCAGGCACCCAGGACCTCTGAACTGGAAGGCTTTTACTGAACTGGTGTTCTTGCATCTTTTCCAGAGTCCCACTATGACTCTTTATAGTGAGTTTTAAGGCTTCACATGAACATAAATGTACTTCAGTGGTACAAGTTCTGCTTGGGAGTCGGTGTCAGTACAGTGCAGCAGCACATCTTAATCATTGTATCCAGTCCAATATAACATTAGACTGTTCTTAACACTGAAGAGTTTTAGACTCTAAAAGTCAAACCCTGGTGTGAACTCCACCCACTGCAAGCTCAGCTGCACATCTGACAAAGTGGGGTCTTAAAGTGAGAGAGAGACCATGAAGATAACATAAGAGTAGATATAGAAGCCTTATCTCCTCAGGGCCACAGTAAGTACCTGTAAAGAAAGTTTGTAAGGATAAAAAAGAGAGAGCGCTTGCTGGCTAAATTGCAAAGGGAAAAGCAGAAGACCTCAACAATGAAAGCATTTGTAGGATGTGTCTTGCCACCACTAGGCAGGGAGGTGTGAAAGGGTGAAGGAGAGTGAAAGGGTGAAGGAGAGTGAGGTGTTGTTTGTCCACAGACATCCTATCAGCGCAGGGAACCCTAACATTGATGTGTATCCTAGCATAACAGGCCTAGCATGGAGGGTAGAAAGTGACGGATGCCAGCCCCTCCTGGATACCTACCCCTCTTCCCTTTCAGATCCTTCCCCCCCCCCCCCCCCCCCCCCCCCCCCGTACAAAGGCAAGGCTTAAGTCAGCCATTGGAGGGTCATGCTGTGTGTTTGTGTGCATGTGTGTGCGGGGGGCAGATTACAGTATCTCCCCCAGGCCATTCATTAGCCTCCAGATAAGCATCGCCACTATATTGGGCTTGCTACTGAACAGATCCCCCCTCCCTCCCTCTGTACCTAAAATGCACAATGTTCTCTTTGAGCACCTCCGATGATCATCAAAAGATAGGACTCACCATTACCCCCCCACCCCCCCCCTCTCCCTCTCTTCACCCAAAAAAGTTGGTAGAATCTCCCTGGAAGGAGGCCCTTGATTCTGTCTGAGCCTGTCTGCCCAGGGATGGGACGGGTCCTCTTTGATCTCCCTGGATCAGGAGGAGAAGAATGAGGAGGGGGGCTGTTGTGTCTGCTTCTTCTGGCGAGCACAACAAACACTGTTTCACATTTTGACTTGGCTTAATTAATTAGCGATTCTGTTTTACAGCCGGTCTGATCCTCGTCCAAAAGGTTTCAGAATGGAACTTCAAAGTGCGCGAAGCAGGGGAGGGGAAGGGGGGGGGGGGGGGGGGGGAGAGGTGGGGGGGGTAAGGGGTGAGGGGGGGGTGAGCGAAGAGAGAGAGACGAGTGTGTGTGTCACCCGTGGGACATGCAGGCGTCTCTGGAAAGTCCTCACATGCAGCCAGTAAAGACAGAGGGACCTTTTTTTTTTTTTACGTCTCAATCACCCCGATTTGGAGTGCAGGGAGCCGCAAGCTAAACAAAATGGCTAAGCCTCTGAACAGGAGGAGGAAAAAAGGAGCAGATGGAGCCTCTGGGTGTATCGGACGCCTTTTGTCGGCTCAGTGTTGCTGTCTTGGTCTTCCCATCTCTCCTCACTTCTGAAGCGCTGCAGAGGTGCGCTCAGGGTCATGTGATGAAGCAGCCACAGGCCAGGGCCGTTTCCAGGCCAGCACTTTGACGGGTTTAGTTGTTGATAGTTCTTGGAGGAGCAGTAGAAAAGAAAAGAGGCAGACAAAGTCACTCTGTGGGCTGGGCTCTACAGTGTGATGTCTGGGGACCGACAGTGATACAGGGGGAACATTATGCCTGTCACATCTAGACCAATGAGCCCAGCTGCAATGATGCCAGCAAACACAGGGGGGAGTGGGAGGGTGGGGGTGGGGGGGTGGGGGGGGGTGGGGGGGTTCCCATGGGCCCTTTGATGTCTGCCTGCTGTTTCCAGTGCAGCCTTTCTTTTCAAACACTACCTAATATCCTGTCCTGTTTCTTGGCAATGTGTGAAGCCATTCATCCTCCTCGGTGTGCGGAGACCCGGCGCGTCTGGCCCTGGGGCTAGCACCTTCTCACAGAACCCTCTCTCTTCATCCCCAGGTTATGATTGAAGCCCCTGGTCTTTGTTTCTGAAGCCCCAGCCCTGTGTTTAATGTGTGTGTGTGTGTGTGTGTGTGTGTGTGTGTCCGCAGTGGCTCTCCCCCCAGAGAAGTCAGATGGCTGCTGTGTGGAGGAGAAGGGCCTGGGCAGAGAGAGCCAGGCGCCCGCAGGCACACAGAAGCAGCTCCAGTTTGAAGTGAGTGTTAACATCGACCGGGCCATTTAAGACTACCCTGGAGGAGGGAACTAGGCCAACCACATCATGCTTCATTTTTCACTGACGGGGAGACACACACACACGTAAACACACACTGACACACACATTCACAAGCACACATTCTGCACACACACCTGCATCTACAGGAGGGTATTGATGGAATACTGCCTTTTCCCAGGAGATGGAGTGTGCCGTGTCGGTGGAGGAGGACAACAGACAGGAGTGGACATTCACCTTGTACGACTTTGACAACAACGGCAAGGTCACCAGAGAGGTAAGAGCTGCTGTCGCCAACACTGCAACACTCTGTTTCTGCATGAACCAACTCTGAAACCTGTCTTCTCTGTGTCTGCTTGGTTAGTCCAAGCATGCGCACACACAGGTTCCCCCACACAGACCTACACACAGACTCCCCCACACAGACCTACACACAGACTCCCCCACACAGACCTACACACAGACTCCCCCACACAGACCTACACACAGACTCCTACACAGACCTACACACAGACTCCCCCACACAGACCTACACACAGACTCCTACACAGACCTACACACAGACTCCCCCACACAGACTCCCCCACACAGACCTACACACAGACTCCCCCACACAGACCTACACACAGACTCCCCCACACAGACCTACACACAGACTCCCCCACACAGACCTACACACCCACCCACCATCCTCTCTAGATGGCAGCTCAGCGTTTTTGAAAGAACACACAGACAGATTGTCACAGTAATCCATTTCCTCCATGCAGCGAGGAAATGAAGGGCAAAGACTCGTTTTGGTCCCAGATACCTTGTGGCTGGCCCTCTCATTGTAGAGATCTGAGGGGGTAGTTGAGAAGGCCTGGATGCCATCTTGAAACTGTGTGAAGAGACTAAAGCTGTCCTCCGTACGGTCGCATCTCCAGTTTCTCTGGCATCGCTCACGGCCCCGCGGCCCACGAGGCGTCAGGCCATCAGCGCGCTCCAAAAAGGAGGGAAAACTGCTTTCTTCTGTAGCTCCCTTTCTTATTTTTACACATGAAGAAGAAAAAAAAATGACACAAGGGTAATTCTGTGTTTGAAACGGTATCTGGAACCAGTCCCTGGACAATTCTAAATAGTTCTTTATGCTGCTAGTCAGAGAGAGGCAATTTACAATTCAGACAGTTTGGACTTAATTTCTGGGTGAGAGAGCTAGAGTTAATAGTCGAACAGAGCAGCCTAATTTCAGAGCCATTTTAAGAGCTTCTATTCCTCACCAGTAGCAGTCGAGGGAGCACTTGTAGCAGGACTGTAATTACCTTCAGAGGGGAATCACTAACAAGACTTGAAATATGTATAATTAAACATAATACAATTTTGATCCTTGGATGGTGATGTTTTGCCTTTCCTAAGATGGCTTTCATGCCTTCAGTGAGAGCAGATTTCAGATGTCTGCTGTCTGAACGAGTGTTCCTTGCCCCCTGTGTCCTTCCCTGGGGTTTGAACTCTCTCTCTTTTCCTCTCGCAGTAACGACATCCCTCGCTCGCTCTTCCTCTCTCTTTCACCCCTTTACCATGCCCCATAGCTACACAGACAAACCCCCCGATTAGAGTGCAAATTCAAACCGAGAAGAGGATAAAAAAGGTCTGAAGTCAAAGAGGAAGAGAGCGAGATAAATTAAGAGAGCAGTGCATCGTGGGCACGTTAGTAAGTCGTACATCAGGCTTGACATCTCGGGTGCGTTTTTTTTTTCTCCCTCCTACCTACTAGACAGTTCTTTTTATGCATTTATCCCTTCCCCCTGGCCGATCACTTTACAGGAAGAGATGAACTAAAACAACTGACATCCTCGGTGTTCTTCCCTCCACTGCCTGTTTGTCTGCGTGAGCTGCGTCTAGGAGATAACCTCCTAGGAAGGGGCTGTCACTTCAGAGCTTAAACCTTCTGCTTTCTGTTCCCTCCCGCTCTCTCTCTCTCTCTGTCTCTCTGTCTCTCTCTCTCTGTCTCTCTCTCTCTGTCTCTCTCTCTCTCTGTCTCTCTCTCTCTCTCTGTCTCTCTCTCTCTCTTGCTCTCCTCTCCCCTGTTTTCCTTCCTCCCTCTCTCTCCCCCTCTCTCCAGGACATCACCAGCTTGCTTCATACCATCTACGAGGTTGTGGACGCCTCCGTCAACCATTCCCCCAGCAGCAGCAAGACTCTGCGGGTGAAGCTGTCCGTGGCACCCGACTCCAGCCAGCGGTGGAGGAGCTGCACTCAGGGCGTCACAGGTACAGGCGGGGTGACAGGCAGCAGGGGGGCGACGGGGGCTGGATCACAGGGGCGTGTGGAGGAGAGGGGGAGGCTGGGAGGAGGTCTGGAGGGAGGGGGGGGGGGGTGTGGGTTCCCTTGCGTTGCCTGCTGTCAGCTCATCCAGAGACGTGTTTGTTGTCACGCAGAAAAGGCACCTCCTGTAGACCTGTCAGTCCCCCTTCTCTCTCTCTCTCTCTGCCTCTGTCTCTCCATCGCTCCATCTCCCCAGCACAATGGGGTTCATTTTTAATGATGGGCGGAGTGACAGAGCCAAGACAGAGCCTCCCCCCTCCCCTCCCCCCCCCCCCCCCCCCCCCGCCTTCAAGTACTCAGAGAGAAACCTTAAGAGATGCGCAACGTCTTTTGATAACCACCGCCATTTTCTTTTTTTCGTCTTTTCTTCCCCCCCCCCCTGCTTCGAAGCTGTCGCGAAAATATAGCTACATTCAACTTAACTTTTCTAACTGTCGATTCGGTAAACAAGATTTGTGGGGATGAAATGTTAAAAAAAACTTTCTCTGTTTGTTTATGTCCTGTTGTTGTGGCTATTTATAACCGTCAAGTGATTCAAAAGAAGCTGGTTTAGGAAATCGGGCAGGCTTTCTTCATCATTTCAAACTGCATCAGCTCTCACACCATTAATAAACTTTAGAATTCGGGTGTGTTTTTTTTTCCTGTGTCTTATGAGCCCTGGAGTAGAAAATAGAATAAATGACGCATTGTTGTTTTTTCCCCCCTTCTTTTATAAATCTTCAAAGTAAAAGGGTGCGAACAAAGGTTTCTTTCTTCCGAGATCTGTGTGACTGCTGTAGTCAGTGCTGTGTGGCTGCTCTGTATCGCTCTCTCACTCTCTCCACCGCTCTCTCTCCCTGTATCTGTCACACAGACATGCATCATCCCAGACACAAAACTGACAAGTGCATTGAAGACCCAAAAAGTGCAGACAAGAAGTCCCGGGCCCTCCTCAGGTGACTGACTTAGCCTCTCTGCCTTGAAACAGACCGTTTTTAACAGCAAAACTTCATTTAAACAGCCAAAGAGACCAGCAGTATTACACAGTACTAGGTTAACCCAGTAGAAATCAATGTGTCTTTGAGAAGTTGTGTGCGTTAGTTCTGCCTGTCTGATGACAAATGTTCTGTCTGCCCCTTCCTGCGCCCGCAGGCGTCACCACAGTGACCACCACACCCAGCAGGGCTGCCAGAGGAACTGTGTAGACGAGAACCTGGAGCGGAGGAACCACTACTTGGACCTGGCTGGCATTGAGAACTACACCTCCCGCTTCGGGACTGGTGAGTCAGCTGGGGTCAAGGCTATGATGGAGAGAGAGAGAGAGAGAGAGGGAGGGTGGACGAGTACTGAGGAATGATGGCTTAGAGAGAGAGAAAGAGAGACATAGGGAGACAGAGAGAGAAAGAAAGAGAGAGGGAGACAGAGACATTTGCAGAAAAAGAGAGAAGGGGAGAAATGGACAGGGAAAGACAGAGAGAGCGCTAGGGACAGAAAGAGACAGAGAGATAGGAAGATAGAGAGAGAGAGAGAGAGAGAGAGAGAGAGAGAGAGGGAGAGGAAGAGGAAGAGAGAGGGGTGGGGGGGAGGCAGCACCGCACGGTTGGCTCTTTGAAGTCTCTTCCAGATAAAGCTGCCTCCCTCGCTTATTACTACAGCACCTGCTTGCTGCCATTAGGTGTACGATCTGCAGCAGGTCTGGCCAGCAGTAACATCTGGACCCAGCCAGGCACAATACAGCATGTATTCAGGGATAAGCCCCATCAATAACCCGGGCTGTGCTGAATTGAATTATGTTTAATAAGCGGCCGCCTTGATCTAAATGTCAGTGTTGACATGTTGCTTATTTTGCATGGCTGCTGTAACTAGAGTGTGAAAAGCTATCTGTCATATTGTGTCTTGTGAAGAGTGATCCCTAACCTGAAAGTGCTAACAGAATTACTCAGCGTTTCTAATGAAAATGTATGTTAGAGGGCTGTTGTCAGCAGTGTCCCCCTCTCCTCCACAGCCCCGGCAGCCACAGAGCCAGTGAAAGCAGAGCCCCAGACTCGGCAGTCGAGCCAAACCAGATCCCGCTCCCACGAACCCGAGAACGGCCATGTGTACTCCCATCACCGCCGCTCGCAGACTGTCACGGAGGGGGCCGGCCCTGTGGACAGCCTGTGTCCCGCTAAGCCTCGAGCGAGCCAGGACACGGGAAAACACGCCCTTCGCTCCCCCAAGACCCACGGCCGCACTCCCCCTACGCAGGTCACCGGCCGGGTGATGAGAAGCCGGGGGGTTCCCCCTCCCCCAGCGCTGCCTAGCCAGACCCCCCCTCACCAGTCCACGGCACCCTACCGCCGACACAAGCAGAAGGCCAAGGACGGGGCCACGCTGAGCTACCGGCCCCTGGGCACCCTGGGGGCGTCTGTTGGGCCGGTGGTGGAGAAGGAGCAGGTGAGGGACCTGCCCAGCGTCCTGCTCTACGAGGGGGGGCTGGCTCAGGTGGTGCAGCGGCACGAGCATCACCACCACCATGAACACCACCACCACTACCACCACTTCTACCAATCCTGAACCCCACTGCCCCAGCCAGCCTTCCCTCTCTCTCCCTGCTGCTCCACCCCTGGTAGACAGACACAACAGGAAGGCCCCTCCTGAAGCGCACAACACAGCCAAGCCCCACCAGGACTGTGCCAGTGGGGGGCCTGGGCCCCGGCCATGACAGCTGACACCGTCGCAAGAGACACAGGGAAGAGAAAGAAACACAGAGATAGACAGACATGGAGAGGGAGAGGGAGAGGGAGGGCCCGAGGAGGACATGGGGGGAGGAGGGAGCTGCTACCCTGCCACGGAAGGAAGAGGGTCATCCGGAGGTTGTCCAGGCTTCCAGAAGCCCTGTTGGGCAGGAGGAGAGGGCCAGGAATGAGGAGAGGTGCCTGGGATGAACAGTATTAACAGAGCCCTCCTCTGGTGGCTCTGCATCCAGCCCTCCAGACTGATGGAGCTCACAGTGCCAAAGCAGTCTCCTGCCACAGCGCTGGCTCACATGAGAGGAGGGCGGCCGGAAGACTGTGATGTAAAGAAGTAAATTAATGAA
This sequence comes from Neosalanx taihuensis, assembly GCA_030340665.1. Taxonomy (NCBI): domain Eukaryota; kingdom Metazoa; phylum Chordata; class Actinopteri; order Osmeriformes; family Salangidae; genus Neosalanx; species Neosalanx taihuensis. Next base: position 2,270,326 of record CM059295.1, read on the forward strand.
GGAAAACAAGTTGAAGGGATAACAGTACCTGGAGTGAGTGAGAGTGCATGAGCTGTGTGCGAGTGTGTGCGCGTGCAAAATATGTATGCGGGTGTGAATGTACGATTGTGATTGTGTGTGTTTGATGTGTCAGATGCCCTGTCCCCACTGAAGACCACTTGAAAAGCACTTGCTGTGCGGTAGTATTGGAGACGCTTTGGGCTGTCGGGAGAAAAGCATCGGACATGGAAACCAAGACCCTGACAAACATGCAATACGACTAAATGAAAAGGAAATGTCGAATTCAGAATCGTAGACGCTAAGCAGCTCCTACCTCTAGTATTATAACTGTCTGTATTATGATTATTGTTATTATTCAGATGCTATGGTAATTCACTTTTTTCAAAACATGCCACGATCTGCAGACATATAGTGCATTTATTACTTACATATTGTATGTACATGTTTAGCACTACAGGTATACTGTTCTTATCATCATTATAAGCTTTATTGATATTGTGATATGTTTGTATCAGCGATTGGGGGAAAAGAACCCTGGTTATTTTTCACTTTGAACCCGGTCAGTTTGGTTTTTGGCACCATTTTGTCTTTGTTCTCTCTGGAGCTTCACTTGTGTGACTCAGACGGAGGGACTGGCTGTCCTCGGCACATTCACATCCACATGCTACGACCTCCGGAGGAACCGACCCAAAACCTCAGTGCATCAGAAGCATGAGGTCAAACAGGAATCCCCGAATCTGGAGAGTAGGTTTGGGGTCGTCCGTTGTTACCTTGTCTTCAGGGTCCAGCAGAGGCACATGGCGGCCCACTCAGTCCTAGTGACCCCCAGTCTCATTGTCCCCTCAGTCCTAGTGACCCCCAGTCTCATTGTCCCCTCAGTCCTAGTGACCCCCAGTCCTATTGTCCCCTCAGTCCTAGTGACCCCCAGTCTCATTGTCCCCTCAGTCCTAGTGACCCCCAGTCCTATTGTCCCCTCAGTCCTAGTGACCCCCAGTCCTATTGTCCCCTCAGTCCTAGTGACCCCCAGTCTCATTGTCCCCTCAGTCCTAGTGACCCCCAGTCTCATTGTCCCCTCAGTCCTAGTGACCCCCAGTCTCATTGTCCCCTCAGTCCTAGTGACCCCCAGTCTCATTGTCCCCTCAGTCCTAGTGACCCCCAGTCTCATTGTCCCCTCAGTCCTAGTGACCCCCAGTCCTATTGTCCCCTCAGTCCTAGTGACCCCCAGTCCTATTGTCCCCTCGCTCCTCAGTGTCTCCAGCTGTCAGCAGCTCCTTCAGAGGGAGTCCATGTGTCCCCAGCGCTCAGCCAACAAGGCTCTGTTCATGAGGAGCAGTGGCCGCATCTCTCAGCTGTCTCATTCCACTGGTGCTGGATGACACAGGGCCCGGCCCACAGGCTCCAATCCAGCCATAACTCACCCGCTCAGACCTGCTGTCACAGACAGCCACCTCCCTGCCTGGAGTCGGGCCGCTCTTCTACCCCCGTTCCCCATGCCCTGATCTGGGGCTCTGTACAGGCAGTGTCCTCATCTGGTGGAGGTTAGGTCAGCCAGTCAGGGTTGAGGACCTGAGTGTGTTTTATGAGCAGGTGTGAAAGAGTGTTAAACCCAGATGTCTAGCACCTCCCCTGAGACGTGTTTAACTTTACACCAGGTATGCAAACAAACTTCCCAACTCTCCTGATTGGCTTTGGATGCATTTGTTCTTTAGTGCAGTGTGTGAGTGCTTGGAGGAAAATAGGAATCTTGCACATTCCTGGCCTGCCCCCAGCCCAGCAGTGTCCTCACACAGCTGCAGGCTGTCTATTAGCACAGGCACCATAGAGACTGGCCCTCCCATGGGGCCCTCCCGCCTCACACACACACACACACACACACACACACACACACACACACACACACACACACACACACACACACACACACTCTCAAGGGAGAGCACAGCTGCACCCCTCCTCTCACCCAGCCCAGGATGCTTTTGCTGGCCTCCCATGGACTCACACATACACACAGCTCTTTGTCAACATTCTCACCCTACCCCACAACCCTTATGAGGGTGATGATGCTACCACCTGCCCCCCCCCCCCCCCCCCCACCCCACCCCCCTCTTCCATAGTCTTCCAGAACGTGAAAATCAACGCTGTCGTTGAGTCCCAGACATCGTCCGTGTCCTTCTGGGTGGTCTCATTTGGCATGGTGTGTGTGCGCTGTCTTGTGGATCGCTCAGACGGGGGCGCTGGGTCGCAGACGTGGCTCGGCTCCTGCCCGGAGGTGTGGACAGCTGAGTGATCCACAGCTCCTCTCAGACACCATGGCTAACTCTGTATCTGCCAAGCTTCTCATCCTTACTAATACCCCTCTGTCTCCCCCATCCACACCTTCAGATGAATGGTGCCATGTGCCTCCATGGGCACGTTAGTGGCTCTTCTATAGGACGCTTTAAAAGGACTCTCCAAATAAATCTCAGCTCAGATTTACAAGTGCAGTGTTCACACCCAGAACACCATTCCCTAATGTAGGCCACCACTAAGTTATATTTTGTAAGAATCATTTATCTTTGTTTTTAACTAATGTAAATAGGATGTGGACTGCAGAAAGGTTATACCAGTATCGTGTAGAAGAAATAAGCTTATTTATAATATTTGAACAACTGAGCAGATGAACGTCTGTCAAGTTATCTTACTCTCCCACTCTGTCACTTCTCTGCAGGATCCGTGCCCATCAGAGTTAGCAGGAGAGGGTAGTACTTTGGGAAGTCAATGGAAAAAGGAATTTTAGCACTAGCTGTTTCTCAATAGCAGATTCACTTCTGCCTTCCTCCCATCTGTCTTTCATGACTTTGTTTAGTTTCTATAGATGGTTTTTGATTAATTGCTTTATTTATTTAAAAGCAGAACTGTGCCAAGGGAAGTATGCCCTTTCATTAAAGTATGAAACTGTTCCCTACGAGTTGTCTACTGGTGTCAGTTTACGTTTACATGTTTTCATTTAGCAGACACTTTTATCTAAAGCGACTTCCAAGAGAGAGCTTTACATGAGAGCATCGGTCACTGATCATAAAAACGTGATAGTCCCCAAACGTTTCGGGTAGTCACATTATGAAACGTACATTGTGTGAAACCAAACAAGTGCCAAAGAGAAGAACCACAACAGTAACAAGTTACAAACAAGTTACAATTCCATGACAGTTTGGGCTGTTTGTGTGTGTGTGTGTGTGGGGGTGGAGGGGGGGTGTATGTCTGTGTGATAGATATATACTGTATTCCTGAGTGTGGACACTCAGTGTTTGGGGACGCTGTGTGTTTGGATGTTTGTGTTTCTGGAATGGCATCATATGCATACATTACCTCATTTTGGTTCAGTCGCTTTTATGTTTTATCTGTGTGTGTGTCTGTGTGTGTGTGTGTGTGTGTGTGTGCAAAGGAAAGAGAGAGTGTTTGATGTGCCTGTGTGTTTTTGTTTGATGTGGATATACGTAGGATCATGTGGGTTTGTGGCGGGAAGGGGGGTGGGGGTCCCTTCCACCCTGCCCCATGGTGCTTCAGAGGGCTCCCAAATCTGGCGGCCCACAGCTGCCCGGCACGCCACACTCCCTACATGCACACGCTTTGATATGCAGCTTAGGCGCTTATCTCTGGTTTGGGACGACCACAGAGCGCTCGCCTCTCAGCAGCATGACCTGCCTCTATTTCCCCAAATACAGCTCTGTCTGCCGACGTACAGGACTCAGACTGTTAATGAACTCTTCATCCTGGTGAATGTCAATGTTTCCAGTTTCAACTGTCACCACGTACGTCCCACGCCAGACTACTCTGTGTCTTTGTGTGTATAACCAGTCTGGTAAGGAAAAATAGACCACAGAAATAACACCTTCATCCCTTTTAGTGAAACATTCATGGACCCTTATGTCTCCTGCATGTCTTTTTGAACATACAGAAATTACACTTCACAGAAACGAAAACCTACAGACAGAATCTTAGAGCTGGTCGATTCGATCTTCACTCCCAGGAATCAAAGCAGGTTTAGTACCTGCTATTTCTGTTCAAACTTGATACTGAGTGTGTCTGTAGTTTTTTGTGGTGGATGGGAGCCGGTGGGTGGGTGGGTATGTTTGGATCATGAGCACCATGGAGACGTAACCACAGGGATAATTAGGCTGACCCCCAGATCAATATCTCCACTGTGGCCTTTTTTGTCTGTGTATAAAAGAAAGAGTAAAGGTTGTGTGAAAGTCAAGAGGCTACTATGTGGAAGGCTTTTGAGTTAGCCAAGAAGGCATGATCATTTATGGATGAGCCCTAACCTACTGTAGTACTGCAATTACAGGCAGCAATTACTCAGTGACGGCCCCTGAGAGAGATGAGAGCACATTCACGGAGAGCGATCCTCTCACATCACAGAGCGGGTATTAAACATCGCCCGCAAACATCAATCACTCTCGAACCCTGGTGGACTCGTATATCGTACAGGAAATACAAAATTAATCTGATTCGTTTGTGCAGTGATTCTTTCCTGTTAGTGATTCATTCATGACTTGGTCTCCAGCCGGTGGTGCATGGGGCGGGAGTGGGCGTGATTTAGTTCGACAGGTCAGGGGAGCTAATTAGGATCAACCTGAGAATAGATGTTCTTGCCATCTTCACTCTGCATTCACGCTTGTGTAATATTCCATGGCTTTCCTGGGACATGTTCCAGTGCAAGGCACAATTTTCAAAAACGTCCCTTACATGCTCTGGGTGAGGGGGGGGTGGGGGTGTGTGTGTGTAGGTTGGTGAGTGTAGGTTGAGCAACAGTTGAACCTGATATTCTTGTTGCCAAAAGCAGAGGAGCAATGATACTGACTTAAATGTGGGTGAAATGAAAAATGCAAGGCTGCCATGTGTTATCTGTGCTTTGTCTCCAGCAGATAGGCAGAGAGCTTTGAAGTGCGGATTGGCACAGTAGGGTGCTAGCTTCTGTAGTGGCAAGATGCTAAACGCTAAGAATGAGAAGGACATGAGGTAGTCTATTACGAATACAGGAGCAAAGAGACAATAAAGGCAAATCCAGTGATAATGTACATCTGTTCCAGCATATTTACGGGCTTTGAACATTTTTTCATGCAGGATAAGTGGGCCCTTCTACTTACAGTATCAGAGAACTTCAAAGCAGATTTGCAGGATAATGCAAATGATTGGAATATGCCAGCTTCTGTCGACTCAAGAGCATGAAAAGAAAGAGGGTAAAAAAGAGAATTAAAGCTAATTGGTGTGGCAGCCTTTTATGTGTATAGAGAAGGGTAAAAATAAAGCACTTCAATCATTTTCAAGTTCATTGAATTAAGCAACGCGCTGACGGAAGTGTTAAAGTTCAGCACGCCGGCCCCAGTAGTCACTGAGAGTGAGGAGCACTTCTAGTTGTTGACACTTGTGTTGGGCTCCCGTGTTGAAAACGAGACGAGATGACAATTGAATGGATTAAAGAGCCACTCCTAAAATCACTCAGTGGGCTTGTGGAGGAGGAGGGGCTTGCGGCTTGTCTCGCCTCATCAGCGTCTGCTGATGATTGGTCATTGGTGTCACGCAGACTGCCACCGTCTCTGACTCCCTAGTCATCCACAGTCTCCTGCTTAGCATATCTGTCAGTCCTTGAGACACCAACATAATGTCTTAAATACATATAAGCCTTTGTTGTAGACTTATCATGCTGTTAAGTTGTTCATTGTGAACCGTTCTCTTTTCTTCAAAGCCAGACCTGGTGTATTAGTGGATTAACAAATTGAAGAGTCAGCAGTTGTTGATTTTCACTGGACCTGCTATGGAACTAAATGGCTCAGGTATTTTCCTGCTGGCAAAATCCTTCTCAGAGACGTGAGCTTTCAACAGGTTTGTTTGCTGAGGGATTTTCCATCCACTGAGGCCATGAAGATGTTTGTAATGGAGGAAAGCTGTTGGCTTAATTATTCAGTGTTTGGAAGAAGAAGACCAGTGCTAGACGGTTCATGTCCAACAGAATAACTGAGGCTTTTAGACTGGAAATTACTTTTTACCGTTTGAAAAAAGAAAATTACTCAACAAGTCTCAGCACACACAAAGTGTAAAATCAATGTAGCTGCACTTGATGGGCGTTGAGGCTGAACAAGGTTGAGCATAGTCCCTACCTGCCTCCTTCATGTTTCCTGCCTCCTTCATGTTTCCTGCCTACCTCCATCATGTTTTCCAGGTACACCAGCACTGGCCTGTAAACACAGCATTTTTTTGTTGTCCTTAGGTCAGGGTGAACGACAGAAAAAAGGGTTGATCACGTCAACCAGAGATTTATTTTTATTTTTTATGCCTATGTCCTCGTCTAATATTTGTTGGATTTAAAGGCCCCCTTTTAGAAAAAAAACCCAGAAGAAAAACATTTGTCGTCTGTACAATCTTAAATTGCTTTGAAAAAAATCTGCAAATTACTGCAGCTTTGGATGAAAGGGAGAACAACTGGTTTAGATTGATCCCAGATGGATACATGCAGCATGTGTGAGTGAGAGAGAGCCTTTTATGGCGTCATTACTGGATTTGGGAATATTTTGACTGCCAAATTCTTTACCACAAGCTAACTCAGAAGTAATCTTTTCACTTTATTTTGACTTTATGCAAAAGCATGAAACTTCAATATTAGCTATTTTGCACCCGTCATACATTGTTTTAAATGTCATCGACTGAGGTACGTGTTTGGATATATTGCAAAGCAAAAATCAAGTGAAAACCTGTCAGCCTATTATGGTCTGGAAAAGATGACGAGTTACAAAGACAAACAGACATGCGTCCCCCATAGTGATCTTTAACCCTGACCCTAACACCTGGCATGTGAGTCTGGCTCGCTTTGGAGGGAGGAAATAGGAGCGTTTTCGTCATGGTCCCAATTAAAAGGCCCGTACTTTCAGGACAGAAGAAACGGAGGTTCTTCAGAAGCAGGAGAAACCTTCTCAAAGAAAGTGGGCTTGAAGATGAATAACAGGGGGCTCCAAAAAGTTGCATTGGTTTTAGTGGATCATTGGGGCCTCTTTCTTTTTGCAACATCAAAGGCAGCCGTGCCTCTTTGATGTGGCAGCATGCTGTTTAAGGTACAGCATGAATGGAGAGATGTCAAGCTGCAAGGTGCCTCTGTAGTTTACGTTGAGTGCTGCGGAGTGCTGCAGATGAAAGGCGCAAACAGAGTTTGATAATGAATGTCCAACAAGTAGGACCCATCTCAGACAGCACGCGCCCAGCAGGGGCTCCAGGCTAACCTTGAGCGCCACACCCCAAAACCCCAGGCAGGCGCTGGAGACTGGGCTTCTTCTACTTTGCTACCCCCCCCCCCCTCCTGAATAAATCCACAACTCTCAGATGTAACCTTTATTCTTCCTCTCAATTAATTCCTGATTGACACCTACTCATCCACACACATGGCCACTCCCACACTCTGTTTCCTTTGATAGGGTTCTTCCTATTTCCTCTGCTAAGTGCCTCATACTCTGCTAGCCTTGAAAAAACCTCCCTAATTGGTCAATCTTATCAATTTGTATCAATAAAAGACTGTAAACCACCCCTATCTTACATTACCAACTTCAGATTCCAGTAACCTCCCCTTCTTTAATACAGGGATGATGCACCTGGTAGATTTTAGACTACATTCCTGTACATGACATATTGGTGTGCTATTTGACCAATACTTTATTATGCATTATTTGGAAAAGCAGGAATTTAAGGCGAGTCCCTTGATTAGACAGCTTTGAAACAATTAGAATGCCCTGTAATGCACCAGATGGAGATTAATGATTTTTTTTCTTTCATACTTAGAGCGGGACAGTAATTAGGGTGTGCCTGCCTTTGGCAAGAGGACAAGCTATTGTAATCGCACATATATATTTATTTATTATTATTCCACTCTTGAAATGCATGCTTTTATATTATACTATATAAAAATGCATCCATCTGTAAGTGAGGAAAACACACCCCACAATTTCACCCCAAATTGTACTAACTTGTTCCCTTTCCTCGTTTCAACAGCTGAATTATATCTTCAAGTCAGTCTCTGTCTCCAGTGGATTCTTCTCAGTTGGTGATCATGGTCATCTATCTAGGTAATCTTCTGAAAGTCAAACATGAATGTGCGTATAGATTGGCCCAGTTCTATCTGGGTGAGGTGTCTGGTCTGTGTTAGTCCCTCACACATGAACACACTGAGCACCTGGCCCGGTGTTGAGCTCACCACATGTGGTTTGGATATCTTTGAGAGAAAGAATTTTGCGATGATGAAATGGCTGTGTTGAGCCAGGTTATTCATTGCTGTCAGCCAGGAGGACCAGTACTGGTCCACGTTATTCATTGCCATCAGGTTGAGGCGGCTGCGTGGAGCAAAAGATATATACTGCCCTCCAGCAGATTTAGTACAGGGTGAGGGATCTGAATCGAGTCCATATGGAGTTAGACTTAAACGTTCAAGAAACCCCATGTTGATTAACATTTCCACCATGTTGGGATTTGGCCCTGGTTAATGTGAAAAATTGCCCAGCATCTCTCTGTCTGACATCTTCTTCTCTATGAATCTCCCTCGTTCTTCTTAGGGTGATTTGGAGGACTGTAGCATCTTACGGATGTTATTTTCATTCCAGTTATACATTACATGAGTAGGATATAACCATCTGTGGTGGGTAGATGCTCCATGGCCTAGCTGGTGATGGGGGAGTCAGATTTGCCATGTTCAATAAGTGTATAATGAAAGCCAAGCCTCTGTAGTGTTCTGGCTGGTTAAAAAGAATAAGTGACGAAAGATGTGTGACACTGAATTAGTACTCCCTGTGGTAGGTCTGCCTGCATGGAAGATTTGGAAGCAAACCAAATGTAGAAAAGTTGCTCTCCAGCCCACCTTTTATGAGGCTACTCCTTCCTTTGTCTGACGTTTGAAGATTTCCTCCCACAGACTATAATGAAAAACCACAATGTACCAATCATGGCGCACAGGAGGAAACAATAATGTAATAATAATGAAACAACACAGTCAAAAAAAATCTGTTTCTTATTTATTTATTAGTTTTATTTTATTTGTCAGATCAAAGTTAGTATGAAGGGTGGATGGAAATCACAATAGGCTGTATTTTCCAGTGTTTTTATGAGCTCCTTCAAGATTACATCAGAAACGCAGCATGATGGCTACACGCTCTCAAGAGCTATAAACTATTACTTTGTCCAGTTTCTCTCACACCTCAGCTGCATTCTGGTTGTAGAAATAAGATTTTCAGCAAGGACAGCAACACTCTTGTTTATTTTGAGCAGATTAAGTCAAACACATAAACTATGAGACGGAACCGCTTGCTTTGAAATCTGCCTCAGACATCAAAGACGTCCCAATTAGTCCACTGACAATTAACTAAATGTCTAGGAAAGTGATCATGGAGAACCCTGTGGAGATGTGGTACGTGGAGGAATAAAAATCCTCATCATAACTTCTGAAAGGACTGCTTTAGTGCTTGAGTTCAATAAATCGTTTGAAGTGTATTGTTAATGGCAAGTGACTGATACTGAATAGATGCAGGGAATCTTCAGGCAGCACTCAGTGGTCTGGTCCATAGACATTATAAACCCTTTATAACCCTTTATAATATCTATGGGTCTGGTCCATCACTTTTCACTAGTTAATTGTTTTACACCAGGGCTCCCTCAAGTGGCCACATTATGCTACTGCAACCAAACTAAACCACAACATGCATTCTCTAACTAAATATTTGATGATACTCTACCAAACAGTCTAATCTCCAGACAACAAAACATTATTTATATAAATTCACCAGTACAAATAGTCTTTTTCTTGTCTGCTAAATCTATGGATAAGCATGTATAATCGTCCCAGGAATGAAACCTTGTCGTAATTATAGGCTACACATTTACAAAATAGGTAAACTTATGTGATATCACTGCTTATCGTTCAGAATATCTTAGGGGAAAGGAATTAAAACCTCAACATCATAACCAGTGAAGGGGGCCCACTGGTTATCCTTTTGCAAATGTGGTCAAATATCATTTTCTACTAATTTAGAAACGTGAATATTATTTTATAATGTCAAAGAGTGTATGCTTATCGTTCATGCATTATTTATGTATATGTAAGTAACAGAAAGGCCTATGCAATTATTGTAATTCTTCTGGTGAACAAGTAAACCGTATGATGCAAGAGTTTACAAGAATGAGGAAGTCTACGCATGTAAAACAGTGACACTTCTGCTGTGCTCTTTAAGGAGAAGTTCAGAAGACCATCATTGGAAAAATATATTATTGTAAGTAGTCTTATTCAAAATCTCCGTATGATAATAAGTCACTTGTAGGGTGGATTTATTTTTGGCCGATTTTTTATTTTTATTTATTTTAAGTGACAGATCGCATGCGTACCGATGGTCATATTGTATAAGTCAACATTATAAAGACTGTTGCATTAGTATGCCTCCACAATTATTATATGCATATTTCAGAAATGGCAAGAATGTCATTTGTCAGCAGTATTATCTTTTCATATCTTAACCACGATCTGGTAATGGCTGAGGTTCATGTCATGTTTCCTCTTCCTTTTTTGTCTAAAGACAATTGATGATCTACGTGAATGTATTATCTGTTTTACATTCACAAATTAAGTAATGAATCAAGTTTCTTGACAGGTTCTTCTTGACAGATGATGTATGTATTATCTTTGTGATGGTGGCAGCTGTAGAACGAAGCCTCTAGCTCGGAAATAAGACCGTGCACCTTGTGTAAAACTCAGGAACATGATATGAGCGCCCAACAGTTGGTGCTGAGACAGCGAGCAGAGCTACTACAGACCCTGTGCTGTAGTGGGACTTCAGAGAGCCTGGAGAGTGTGCTGGACTTGCTCTTGGCTGCTGGTGTGCTGGTCTGGGAGGACTACCAGACTGTCCGGGTACCCTGCAGACCTTTGTGCTCTAACGTCAGAGAGCTACTGGACCTGGTCTACACGAAGGGAGAGGAAGCTTGTGTGCTTCTGTTGACTTCGATCAGACAGATCCTTCCTGAGGTTCAGAGAGCTGGGCTGTGCTTTGGACACTGTGATGATTCATATCTAGAGCAGTCTAGGAAGAAACCTGACTCTGCAACCCAGATCCTCCTGGCCGATAGGCCGGGTCTTGTAAAAACACTAAGGGACTGTATTGATGGAGCTCTCAAAGTCCTGCTTGAAGTGGGCATCTTCACAGTGTGTGATTATGATGAAGTGCAGCTGTGTGTTCACACCCCATCTCAACAGGTACGTAGACAGGACAGAGGTGGGGTAAGTCTTTGAAGCAATGCATTATTGGTAAAAAAATATATTTTGTCTCATAGGCAAGGCGGTTGCTTGACCTGGTCGGTTCAAAGGGGGAGGCAGCAGCACAGGTCCTCCTTCAATACATTCAAAGAGAAGAGAAGCCTCACTCACTAAATGACCAAGAGTGGAAACCTCCCACAGGTACATTACTGCACTCCCCTGAAACATTCAGTGTCAGTGTGTGTTGACCTGTACTGGTCACAACCAATCTAAAATATAGGCGTGCATGTTTCCTTACAAATTCTCTGATTTCTGTGTTCTTTTAGAATGCTTAGAGTACCAGAAAAAGCTCCGTAGCTCCGTATCAGCCCAGTCTCATATTCTCAGTACATACGATGGCACCTGTAGTCTATCCCTGGATGACATTTACACCGAAGTTGATGTGGAGCTGGCTCATGGAACCACCGAGGCCCAGAGGACTTTGGGCCTCGAGGACATTGTCGGAATGGTGGGAGCTTTGAACGAGCATGCAGACACAGTGATGGTGTCTGGGGAGGCAGGCAGTGGGAAGAGCACCCTTCTTCAGAGAATTCATCTGCAGTGGGCAAAAGGAGATGCTCTGCAGGGCTTCCAACTGCTCTTTCCATTCAGCTGTCGCAGACTTAACTCGGAACAAAGGGAACTATCCCTGAAGGAGCTGCTCTTCCTGCACTGCTGCTGGCCTGACCAGGACCAGGATCTCCTCTTCCAGTTCATCCTGGACCACCCACACTTGATCCTTTTCACGCTGGATGGCCTGGACGAGCTCAAACAGAGCTTTTCAGATGAGCGTAGGCATTGCAGCCCAACCCAGCCTGCCCCTGTGCCCACTCTTCTTTTCAATCTGCTCCAGGGGACCCTCATGAAGGGGGTACGTAAGGTGGTGACCAGTCGGCCGGAGGCTGTGAGCCCTGCTCTAAAGAGATATCTGAGCAAGGAGGTTCTTCTCAAGGGCTTCTCGCCAGATGGGATTGATTCCTTTGTGAGGAAGCACCATCAAGACCCAGCAGTGGCCACCAGGGTCCTTCAGTCGCTGAAGAGCAACTCAACACTATTGGGTCTCTGCCATAAACCTGTCTTCTGTTGGATTGTATCCAAGTGCAATGAAGAACTGCTTGGCTGTGGAGGAAGTAGTCCTAAGACCATTACACATGTTTACTTGATGATCTTGCGACACTTTTTCCAGCGCTGCCAAACGCAGAACAGATGTTTAGGGGATGCTTGGCTTCACAATCACCTGGAGACCATACAACATCTTGGACAGCTAGCCTTAGAGGGCATTGAGAACTCCTGTTATTTATTCTCAGGAACAGAGCTGCAAAGATGTGGGGTGACTGAGGAAGACATATCTATGGGCTTCCTAATCCACAGTAAGGACCTCTCTTCTATGAGTTGCAAACACTACGAGTTCCTTCATGTCACCATGCAGTGTTTCTTGGCAGCAATCTACGTTGTTTTCAACCATAATTGCGCCTCTACCATCTCAAAGCTCTTTCAGCCCCAGGAAAGGCAGCAGCCAGATCATACAACGACCTGTCTGCGGCCATGCTGGGCCTCCACAGGCCAACAAGAAGTCTTTTCAGAGGCTGCTGTCACAGCAGACATACCCAACCTTCAGATAACAGCCACCTTCGTGTCAGGGTTGCTTTCTCAAGTCCACAGTGGCCTCATGCTGCAATGCTGCTCGTCACCATCCTTGGACAGGAAGTATAGACAGGTGTTCAAGTGCCTGTCCAGAAGCATGCACAAGCACTTCAAGTCCATCCCCCGTCCTGTGGACGGGGAAAAAAAGAGCATGCATGCCATGCCAAGCTTTGTGTGGCTCATCAAATGCATCTACGAGATGCAGGAAAGGAAGATTGCCAGAGAAACGATGGCCAAACTGGAGGTGGAGCATCTGAAGCTGACCTACTGTAATATTGGTCCAGTGGAGTGCACTGCTCTGGCCTATGTGCTCCAGCACCTGAGGAGCCCAGTGGGGCTTCAGTTAGACTATAACTCTGTGGGTGATGTCGGTGTGGAGCAGCTACTTCCTTGCCTGCATGTGTGTGGCTCTCTGTAGTAAGTGACTTACAAATAAATAGGAAAGCTGTGCTGTGTGATTCATATATTTCATGTAGATTCAAGTTAATGGATTAACAAGCAGCATCACAAAACACGAGTTGCCAACATGTTTCTTGTCTTTCATTTGATACCATTAGTCTCAGAAACAACAACATATCAGATGAAGGAATCCGAAAACTGATTGAGAAGGGTATTCAGTGTGAAAGCTTCCAAAAAATTGCGTAAGTGTCTTCATTATAATTTACAGATCCTTTATTTAAAATAAAATATAATAAAAATATAATAATTATGAATTGGATATTTGCATCTCTCAAAAGCCTCTTCAACAACAAGCTTACAGATGTCTGCACAAAGCACTTTGCTCAACTCCTAAAGACCAAACAGAATTTTCTCTCCCTCAGGTCAGCACATTATATTGTAACATACAATTGTATTGGAATGGTGATTAAAGCACACCAACTTCTTACTGTTGTTCTGACTGTATCTCTGAATCCCTGTTAAAGACTGGGAAATAATAACATCACAGAAGAAGGGGCAAAGCAATTAGCTGAAGGACTGAAGTTAAATAATTCGCTGCAGTTTTTAGGGTAAGATTACTTGATCTTTCTCACCATTTAGAGAATAATTTAATAATGACTGATGATTTTAAAGAGTGATTATGTTGTGCCTTTTTATAATTGTCTCTCTATTCCTTTATCGATATGTTCTCAGGCTTTGGGGGAATAAGATCGGGGATGTAGGAGCAGATGCCATTGCCAAAGCCCTACAGAACAGCAAGACCTTGGTGTGGCTTAGGTAACAACACACTCATAAGTCATGTCCCAGACAAGTAAGGACAAGTTAATCAGTACCAGTAATGCATTAGCCATTTTACATACTCTATCTATAGTCCTCAAAGTACCTAAATGTAGGCAGGTTACAGTGGTTCATTCTTAAACTGTTGTCCCCCCCCTGACAGCTTGGTAGAGAATGGCGTTGGCAGTGCAGGAGCCTTTGCTCTGGCCCAAGTCATAAAGAACAGTAACACTTTAAAGGAGTTGTGGTGAGTATAGAAAAGAGATTCAAAACCTTGTTCCGTTTATGGTGTTCATAGCCACCCTACAAAATCCTTGTAATTGACCCATGTTTTGTGACCTGTTTTGAGACACTGAAACAGAATGTTTTTTTAACAGATCTTTGCATTTTGTTATTTTCCTCTCCTGATGTGAAATCCATTCTCTGTCCTTACTCTTAATTACTCTGTAGGTTAACAAAGAACTGCATTACCAAAACAGGGATAGAATACCTGATTCAAGCTCTTAAAAGCAACAGTAGTGTGGAGGCAGTGTGGTATGTACCGTAGATAACAGTTATTATCAAATCATTTATATCTGTTGTTAAATACATGTGTACGTGTAATCCATGTGAGAATAAGGCATCATTAAACCAGTGAGTAACCTGTGTGTGAATTCAACTGATTGGCTGTTTCCTCTGTCAGGTTGAAAGGTAACGATCTGAGTCCAGAAGAAGTTGAGGAGTTGACTCTCAGAGAGTCCCGACTAACGTTTTGATTAAATCCAGTAGATTAAGTGAACCATAAAACAGTAAAAAAAAAAAATTGGTGCCTGCTATTTATCAAAACTTTGTTGCTACATAAAAAATATTTTGTTGTTAGTTTATTCAACGTATGTGTTTATATGTGTGCGTGTAAAGAGTGACTGAGGTTTGGTTTTGGGAAGTAGGCCTAAACCAGGGGTGGGCAATTCAGGTCCTTGAGGGCCGCTGTCCTGAAAGTTTTAGATGTTTCCCTGCTCCAGTACACCTGATTCAAATAAAAGGGGTTCTTATCAAGCTCTCTGGAAGCCTGATAATGACCATTAATTTGAATGAGGCGTGTTATACCAGGGAAACATTTAAAATCTTAAGGACAGGCCCTTGAGGGCCTGAATTGCCCACCCCAGGCCTAAACTATAAATATGCCATTGTGCTCAACACCTTTGTCTAATGTATGCCTACAACACCACACTAAACCTATAAAAGCTTTCATGATAGGGTTACCAAAATAGTTTTTTAGGACTACATTATTTACTATCTGCATCATTCTATTGCTCAAAAGCCCAATCGCAGTTGCGACTGCATCTCAATCTAACTTGGGAAAACCCCAGGGGGCGGGACTTACTGAGTGACATGAGGCGTAACCTATCACAACACGGGAATAGCAATGATTGACCAATGAGTCACGATTGAGGAAACGTATACGAGGTATATTTGGTTGAGCCAGTGTCCTGTACATAAATTTCGGTTTCTTTTGATCTAAATCATGATTTTGTTTATATGTCACTTAAATTAGTTGATGTATAAGTACGTATTGCTATAATGTATTCCCAGTTAAAACGGTTAAACTAGCTCTAGCAAGGTGCTTGGCTACATTTAAAGCTCGTGAGCTTTTTTTTCCTAGGTTGACAGTTGTGGCTTTGACAGCTCGCGAGCTAACATCTTGCCTTTAAAGGCTAAATTAATACATATCTGGACTGAAATAACATATTTATCGATATAAGGTAAGGCAATATAACCCTAAACATTAAACATTTTCGATGGTGTGTTTTTCCCTCCTTGTTGTGGTAGCAGGACATGTTATTAAAGCATTTCTCCAAACCTAAGTGATGCTATCGAGGTAGCGTCTAGCATCTTATCTTTGACTAAAAAGCTCATGTTGGTCAGTGAAAAGGTCGTTAATATAATCATGCTATTTATGATTATACACTCAGAATAAATATTTTCGATAAATAATGTTATTTGCTGGGATTATGACACATTCAACTTCAAATTCCCAGCAGAATATAGAATCACTGCCAGCTGCCTGCTTGGTCATGAAGTCACTGATTTACTGAGTATTGCAACGTCTGCTAATCATAATCTTGCTAATTTAGCTAAGACATTCCTTGTATTTTCCTACAAAACCATAGCTGTAGTCATAGCTAGATGTATCTGTACATACACACTGTTCTTTTAAGATCTAAAGTGGACGTACAGTAGAAAAGGAACTTGGGAAATGGATTTCAGCACTCTACCTAGAGAGAGATAAACATTTATTTGTCCTCCAGGGGGGTAAATTGCAGTTCACAACAGCAGCAGGGTAAAGTACAGCACACACAGTGTCCTGTACCTGTAACTAGAATCCTGTTTCATTTTCGGTCTCACTGTTTTCCAGTGTTGTCTTATAGAAGGTGTCTTGTGTGTTCCTGGTGTAATGGCACATGTGGTGTCATACCTATGGCCATCAATAGGTCTCTATTTAGTAGGAACGTACTGTTTCCATAAAACAAAGTATGTCAATCTGGATGAGGAGTCGGAAATATGTACCTCCTCCATATTCAGTTGACTCTGTTCCTGTCTGATGAGATAGATTTGAGATAGATTTGAGTATTTTCAATTCCCCACAAAGTTCCCTTCTTCTAACTATTTGTCTGTTCTTCACTAAGTAGGGGAAATCCCAGTGTTTAAAATCAACTGTGAGTCATGTCTGTCCTGTGTGTTTGAATAGGTGCTTGCTCAGAATAACTCTTGTAAAAATATATTTAGAGGATCGTCTTTTGTCCTCAAATTGGTTTGGAATATTGGCATGGTTAATTATTGTATAATAATAGATTTTTCCTCCTGAGGTGGTTTATTGTGTGCAATATGTCAGTGTTCATACCATACAAAAGCTGCTTGAAATGACTGTCTGATCAGTCATTACAAACTCAGACTTGTGATGTTTTGTCTGTACGTATTACATCAAACCACCATTTTTTTTGTCTTCTGATTAAACAGCTTGGATGTCTGTATTGATAAATCTCATTGACTGAATTTGTATTTCAGATACGCAGACAGACAGGTCCGGCTTGGGTTTATGTCGGCGTGGTGATGAACATGCAAGCAGCCAGTTGAGAGATCATGAGGGACCTCCAGGCCAGGATCCTGTGAGCGGACCCCTCATCGTCCTCTGTGTGACCTGCCTTCCCCACTGGAGTTTCTCAGCCTTGCTATGCCCCATCCCCATCCCCAGCTATGAGCTCTGCCCTCTGGAGCCAGGAGAAGCCCAGTGGTGGCTTCAGGGAGGACTGGCGCTTCTACATGGTGGTGAAGGAGTGCACAGTGGAGAAACCTGCCCAGAAGACCCTGAGGATCCCCCGTGGCAGCCTGGGTCAGGCCTGCCAGGAGCGCAACAGCCTGGGCCGCACTCTGCCCCCCAGCAAGGGCAAAAGGAGCCTCCGAGTCCTGGACCAGACCAACGTGGTGCTGAGCCTGGACGAGAGGGACCTGCTGGAGCTGGATGAGAAGCTAGCCGAGCTGCTCTTCCCCATCACCAACTGCGAGGAGCGCTACGCTCTGCTCTGCAACAAGTCCCGCCTGGAACGCGCCCGCGACATCGACTGCGGGTCCAAGGTGCGCGTGCAGCTCCGCTCGGGGGACGAGTCTCTGCCTGGGGTGGTCCGCTTCAAGGGCTCGCTCCTGCCAGACCGGGCGCTCTCGGGGATCTGGTTCGGTGTGGAGCTGTTGGTGAGAACTCTCATGTCGTCTTTACCACACGTAATTGCGTGTTATTTTTACCATGACCATGTTCACGTGTGTGTTTACAGCGTAAGCTAGACAGGCCTTAACAATGGGACTTTATCGGTGGAAAACTTGTGAGTTGAGTAGCTCTTGCAAGACATTGTGCAGTAAAATAGAGAGCTACAAAGAGCTGTTGAGGAGAGCACAATGTTGTACTTATTCCTTGGAGTCCAGTTGTGGGCTGTAGGAGTGGGCCAAGAAGGACAAGCAGCCTGACCCCTGTTCAGTGGAAAGTGTCACATATTCATGTGCCTTGACATCAACACCCCGTGTAAACCAGAATGCCTCTTATTAAATTCAGATTCATCAATACACCTTCACTACCTTCACATAGTTCGTCACACGCCGAATGCGCAGGTTTTGGCTCGATGGCAATCATAATTTCGAGTTGCGCAGGAATGACTCTGCAACTAAACATTTGGAGCAAGCTGTTCGTGCCCTCCGCAGTAATCGATCACCACCTCCTCTCCTCCAGCTGTACCATGTTGACTTCCCTCCCCTGCAGAGTGCTGAGTTGGCAGCCTGAGCTTAGCGTTAGCGTCTCTCTCTCTCCCTCTGTTATGACAATCCACCTCTCCCTCCCCATCTGCCAGGAGGAGGGCCGCGGCCAGGGCTTCACCGAGGGCTCCTACCAGGGCCGGCAGCTGTTCCGCTGCGAGGATGAGTGCGGCGTGTTCGTGGCCCTGGATAAGCTGGAGCTGTGGGAAGACGAGGAAGAAGGTGAGCTGGAGGTGGACCACGTCACGCTGGTAGAAGAGGAGCAGGACTTCCCCCCTCTGGAGATTAACTCCAGGGTGCTGGTGCAGACCAGAGAGGGGCCAGAGAGGGGAACCATCATCTTCTGTGACCTGCTACCTGGCAACGAGAGTCTGGGATACTATGTGGGCGTTGATATGGTAAGAAAACGCCAACCCTCCAGTACGCGCACGCATGCACACACTCACACACACACACACACACACACACACACATACACACACACATACACACATACATTCCATTCAGTCTGTTGCTGGAGCTAGTTTGATTTAAGAATCGGTGATGACATGTTGCCGGTAATACCAGTAATATGTTTAATGCTTAGTTTATCATATGCAATGATGGACCACATTAAAACAATTCTCCTCTGTCTTTGTTTTAAGTGAATAGTTTTAATTTCAACAGTAAGTAAGAGTTTGTAGAAGTGCATGTACCAGACTGCTGGGCTACGATGAATGATGTGTTAACACTGTGCCGAGTGTTTATACTCTTGTTTACTGTTACTAATGAAATCTGATGGCAGTCGGACAAACGTATTTAAACTTTGACGCAAGACATTTGACTCGCCAGCAGCCCACTTACTTGGTCCAGACCGCTCTCACAAAGGCCAGTAGTCAGACACGCGGAGGAGTGAGGTAGATAGCCAGCCTTGCTGTATGACCAACAGCATGGCACAGGGCCAGCGGGCAGCTGAGGAGAACCCGCTGGTCAGATCAACTCCTCCCTACGACCAAGCCAGCCTACCAGCCTCCTCCTCCAAGCACCAACAACAACTGCTCAGATTAGCCTGGTGTAGCAGGGGGACTTTGACCCCCGTGGGGACATAAAGCCACTTTGGAGTGTTTGGACATACGAAAGGGGAGGGATCTGCTGGGGGAGTGCGAAGGCAGGCCCATCATCTGGGTGGAGATGAGCTGTGCTGTAATAACCGTGCTGGGACTGGAAGCAGTGGTTTGGGGAGATGAGGAACGCCCGCGGGGGTAATAAGGTGCCGCTCTCTTCCGCTCTTCCAGGACAATCCTATCGGGGACTGGGATGGTGTTTTCGATGGGAAGCTCCTGTGTAATTTCGCCAGCTTGGAGCACACTCGCCTCGTACCCATCTGTGACATAATGCCAGGTGAGTCCGGCAGCATTTCTCAACCGCTAAAAAATTTTGGGCGGGAAATTCCTAGAATCAAATCCTGATGTGGTATTAAGTTGTTCTGTATTTTCTAGCCCTATCCAGGGAGTCTAGCCGTTGTTAGCAGTGGGCGATAGGCTGTGGGTCTCTGTGTGTGTCCTCTGTTTGTGGTCTGCTGGTAGAAGGCACAGAGGCTCTTTTGTGGAATGGCCTGCCTTGTGTTTGAAAGTCAAGTGAGATGCTCAGCCTCTTTGTTCTCCCCATTGGCTTATTGATTTGTTGATGTGTGCTGCCTGGCTGCTTGTTCTCCCCACCAACGTTTCTCTAGATGTTTCTGCTCGGATGCACTTGCAATGTATGGGGGGGGGGGGTGTCGTCGTAATGGGGTGGGGGGTTAATGCATTCTCTTCTTTTATAGCCTCTTTGGTCTTTCAGACCTAAGAACTTACTTCTTCAGTGTTCTTTAGTGACTAGGAGAGGTGTCGCGTCCGTTGATAGTACAGTGTATTGTATGAACAGAGGGTTTCCACTTACTTGGTTTGGACAGGAGAACATTTAGAAAGTTCTACAGCACCTGTCCTCACACTGTTTAGAGTAATTCACATCGATTCAACGCCCTCTGACCAGAGCTAGATTGTCCAGAGCTAGCTTCCATTCCATACCCTTGCACTGATACAGCAGCAGTGTCTCTTCATGTGGATGCTCATAGTAGCTAACAGTGTTTCCTGGAGGGGAGTGTGCTGCCTCTAATTGTGAGTGTATCTCTGGGCTGTGCAGAATACGCCATGCAGGACCAAAGGCTGCAAAAGCACAGTTTTGCCCCCAGAGGCAGCGGCAGTGACAAGTCCTCCTCTGGCCAAAGCAAACCAAAGAGCAAAGGTACTGCTGCGCTGCCTGCTGTCGTCAGCCTAACCCTAACAGTAATAACTGCAGTTATGAATGACTAGCCATGGCTGCTGCTGGACAAAAGATGGCACCAATAAACAGGGGCTGTTATGTTAACTGTTTATTGGAAATGCTAAAAAAAAAAAAAAAAAAAACGGACAGGGATTTGGTGGTGGGGGTGGGGGTTGGGGGGGGGGGTGGGGGTGGGGGGTGGGGTTGTGTGGACAGTCAAACGTGTGGCTTGAGAAATATTGATTTGAGCGTCTTGCATGGTTCAGTAAGTGGGCCTCGTCCATTCTCTCTCTTGCTCTCATCTGCTTTGACAGAGGCAAAACCTCCACACACACACACACACACACACACAGAGCTTTCACTCTGTCCTCCCTCTCACACACAGAGCTCTCTCTGTTCACTCTCTCACGCGCGCACACACACACACGCACACCTGCTCATTTCCCTCTTTCTCCATCTGACTTGTGTTATTTACAGGCCTAGGTCATCAGTGTGGGAGTAGAAGCAAGTCTGAGTTTTATTATACTTTAAATGGCAGCTCTGTTGATCCCCCAGCGCAGTCCAAAAGCACTTGGTACATTGATGAAGGTAACAGACAAACACTAAGCAGTCACCCCTGTCTTCAAACAGGAAGCTGCCCATCCGTCTTCACAGCAAGGTCCTGACTCACTTAGGCTGTTCTCCAGCTAATACTGATGTTTGCAGTTTCTTTTAGGTTAGTACCACCACTGATTTAACAATCAGTAATCAGAACGTTTTCAGCTAAACAAGTGGGAGTTTACTATTAATAACCCAACCCATGGCAATCCTACAGTTACCTGGGTAGGCTTTGACTCTGTTTTAAATGGATGAAAAGTGGACTGGAGTAATGAGCAGGACCTTGCTACCGAGACCCTCCATCCAGTCCTGGTTCATTCCCATTCAACGTGCAAGTCCTCCTGCATGGCATCATAGTGTTGTGATAAGGTCTTCACAGGAACACTAAAGGCTTTTAATGATCCTTTTAAGTCCAGTGTACCTCTCAGAATACATTTATTCACTATCATAGAGGAAATAATGCATTGCCAGGTATAACTCCTGCATAAATCCAGTCCTCTAAGCTTATTAAAAGCCTTTAGCACTGAGGTGTTAGGCAGGAGACTGTGTCTTTATATCCCTGGGTGATATGTAGATTGGCACAGGTGTGCAGGTGAGGCCTAGATTTTTCATTCTCTCCATCTGTGATTGTCGTCACGAACACCAGCATGAGTCGGTCATATTAAATGTGCTCAATACCAAAGGTTTAATCATATCAATGTAGTTGACCCATCTTATAATTACAAATATCTTCTTTTCTTTCATACCTTTCTTTCTTTCATATCTCTACCGCCACCTTCTTATCTGGGGTTAGGGTTTAGACTAGTGCTGGAGCTAATTTTGGAAGGTGATCCTGTCAAGGAGTTGTTCTGGTGTTCACCCCCCCCCCCCCCCCCACATCATCCTCCACTTCCTGCTACCCTGCCTTCTTTGTTCACATACTGAGTTTCTTCTTCTGCTGTTGGTGTCTGAACACACCATCTTGGTCACAGCCTAACATGACTGCACAGTGTGTATGAATGTGGAGTTAGTCTGCGTTAAAGGGATGAAGTAAATGATTTAAAGGGATATTCTTTTCCTGGGATGCAATTTAAATTCAAATACTAACAAGTTGTAAAGATGTCATAGCTCCACATACATGCTGTCTGTGATTGTAACATCTGAGGAATGAGAGCTGATTCTTGGTTTGTTTTCTCCCTCAGTTGGGGAGGACCCTGCCAAGTCTCTCACGGACACGCCCCCTGACTTTAACCAAGCCTCGCCCCCCAGGGCCCCGCCCTCCACCTCCTTGTCCAATGACAACAAGTTTCACTCGCTACCCTTCAGCCTGAGCCGCAAGACGGGGCCCAATGGTAGCATGAGTCACGGCCCGCTCTCCCTCTCCGTCCAATCGGTGATGGGAGAGCAGCCAGAACCCTCCCCTCCTCCTCCCTCGTCCCCGCGGCCTCCCAGTCCCCCACGCGGGGTGCCAGGCCTGGAGGTGGGCTCCCTGGTGGAGGTGAAGGAGAACCCTCCCTTGTGCGGGGTCATCCGCTGGGTGGGCCTACCCCCTGGACTGCTGGAACCTCTGGCTGGCCTTGAGCTGGTGAGTCCTCTCTGGGGCTGAACTGGAGGGATCAACTGGATCACCTGCCACCTGGCTGATCAGTAGCATTGTTGCCTTGTTGTAAATACAGTGTTGATCACAATGGCTGTAAATTCTGTTCCTCCAGGAGGAAGAGTGCGTAGGCTGTACGGATGGGACCTTCAAGGGAACACGCTACTTCAGCTGCCCGCCCAAGAAGGCCCTGTTTGTGAAGCTCAAGTGCTGCCGGCCAGACTCCCGCTTCCCCTCCCTGCCCCACTCCTCCAACCCCATCGAACGCTGCAACTCCATAGGTCAGTTTCTGGCCTCACTGACCTCAATGGCCAATAAGAGTTGAGTGTTTGGGAGTTCGATCAGGCATTCGATCTCAACTGTATATGTGTGGATGTTTTATGTGTGTGTGTGTGTGTGTAGCGTTTGGCGGTTACCTAAGTGAAGTGGTGCACGAGAACACTCCTCCACGCACTGAGAATGATGGTCTGGATGTCATGGTGGGCAAGAAGAAAGGAATTCAAGGCCACTACAACTCCTGCTACCTGGACTCCACCCTCTTCTGGTGAGAACACACCTGAGTCAAAGTGTTTTATGTTCCCTCAGAATGACTTCTATAGCGACTGTGTGTTGGTGGTCATTGCTCAATGTTGTCCGTGTTACTCTTTCCCCTCTGTCTCTGTCTCCCTTCTCTCTCTGTCTCTTTCTCCCTTCTCTCTCTCTGTCTCTCTCTCTGTCTCTGTCTCCCTTCTCTCTCTGTCTCTGTCTCCCTTCTCTCTGTCTCTTTCTCCCTTCTCTCTCTGTCTCTTTCTCCCTTCTCTCTCTGTCTCTTTCTCCCTTCTCTCTCTGTCTCTTTCTCCCTTCTCTCTCTGTCTCTCTCTCTCCCTTCTCTCTCTGTCTCTCTCTCTGTCTCTCTCTCCCTTCTCTCTCTGTCTCTCTCTCTGTCTCTCTCTCCCTTCTCTCTCTGTCTCTCTCTCTGTCTCTCTCTCCCTTCTCTCTCTGTCTCTCTCTCTGTCTCTCTCTCCCTTCTCTCTCTGTCTCCCTTCTCTGTCGCCTGCTGCACCTTTCAGTCTTTTCTCCTTTAGCTCAGTCCTGGACACAGTCCTCCTGAGGCCCAAGTCCAAGACTGACGTGGAGTACTACAGAGAGACCCAGGAGCTGCTCCGAACGGAAATAGTCAACCCCCTTCGCATGTACGTGTGTGGAAGAGAGAGTGTGTGTGTGTGGGAGGAAGTGTTGTGAAAAGATGATCTCTACATACTGTATCCACCTATCCTTTTCCTCAAGCATGAATAGCATCCCCCCCCCCTTTGCCTTTCAGACACGGGTATGTGTGTGCTACTAAAGTGATGAAACTGAGGCGGATCCTGGAGAAGATGGAGGCAGCCTCAGGCTTCACCTCGGAGGAAAAAGGTAACGTGTGTGCCTGCCTCTGACATA
This sequence comes from Neosalanx taihuensis, assembly GCA_030340665.1. Lineage (NCBI taxonomy): Eukaryota > Metazoa > Chordata > Actinopteri > Osmeriformes > Salangidae > Neosalanx > Neosalanx taihuensis. Next base: position 2,294,628 of record CM059295.1, read on the forward strand.
GGGAGGCTCTGCAGACATGCTGGGAAATCCCCCCCTGCTGACAAACATACGGCTCTATCGTTGTGGTTGCAGACCCTGAGGAGTTTCTCAACATCCTGTTCCACCACATACTGCGGGTAGACCCCTTACTCAAGCTGAGGTCAGTCCCACAGTCTCCTCAGCAGTCTTGGGTGTTTCCGACAGTGGAGCTACCTGATCTTGGTTGCTGTCTGTGGTGTGTTTGTGCTATCGCACGTCTTGACCAAACTGGCCGTAACGAGTGTTCTCTCTGGGGTTCAGGTCGGCAGGGCAGAAGGTCCAAGACTGCTACTTCTACCAGATCTTCATGGATAAAAAGGACAAAGTGGGCGTCCCCACCAGCCAACAGCTCATAGAGTGGTCTTTCATCAACAGTGACCTCAAGTTCGCTGAGGTAACCTGACAGTCTGTCATAAATACACATAAACCACAGGTGTCCAATCCTGGTCCGCTGAGGGGCCACTGTCCTGACAGTTTTAGATGTTTCCCTGCTCCAGCACACCTGATTCAAATAAACGGGTTGTTATCAAGCTCTGCGGAAGCCTGTTCATTAGAATCAGTTGTGCTGGAGCAGGGAAACATCTAAAACATTCAGGACAGCGGCCCTCAGGGGACCAGGATTGGACATTCCTCATAGACATTTTTTGTTTATTGGTTCCACACATAACAGACTGTAGTGTCTGAAGATAGTGTCTTTACATCTCTTTTGGACATTGGCTAAATGATGTATGTGCCAGTATGACAGACGTGTTTCGTTGCTCTGAAATATATGATCTTGTTCTGCTTGTGGGCACCTATCAGGCCCCCTCCTGCCTCATCATCCAGATGCCTCGCTTCGGAAAGGACTTCAAGATGTTCAACAAGATCTTCCCTTCTCTCGAGCTCGACATCACAGACCTGTTGGAAGACAGTGAGTCACAAGAGACCTAGTTGTGCCAGTTTGTGCCCGAGGAGTGGGGGGTGGGGAGTGGGAGATCCTCAGCCTCTGTCTTGTGTGTCCAGCGCCCAGGGAGTGTCGGATCTGTGGGGGCCTGGCGCTGTACGAGTGTCGCGAGTGCTACGACGACGGAGACATCACGGCTGGGAAGATCAAACAGTTCTGTGAAAAGTGCAATACTCAAGTAAGATCTTAATGTAAAGCCTTGTATTAAGCAGAGGTTCGCAGTGTAGTATTCCAGGCATGAAACATGGTAGCAGACCAGTCAGAGGGGTGGGGCAACATATCATCCGAACTAGCGGCTTACAACCACGGCTTACAGTTTTAAAGCAGTACCGATATGTACCACTTGATGGCGACAACTCCTAAGAAATGTCCCATTTCTGTCAAGTTTGTGTAAGTTTGCGATAGCACTTGTGTAAAGTGGATACATTTACAGCAGTGCTAGAGAGAGATTTCCAATGTCATGTTTAAGTGTGTGTTTTTGATGACCTGTTTGTTTCACCTATACAACGTTTTAACTGAGCAATTCAACAGAAGTCCAGAACAGCCACACTGTGTGTGCACACGCATGTGTATGTGTGTTGTGTCTCACGTGTGTGTGTGTGTGGTCTCAGGTCCACCTCCACCCCAGGAGGAAGGCCCACCGGCACGGCAAGCTGTCCGTGCCCAAGGAGCTGCAGGAGTGTGTGTGGCGGCAGGGCAGCTTCTCTCGCCAGAGGATGGAGCTCTTCGCCGTGCTCTGCATCGAGACCAGCCACTACGTGGCCTTCGTCAAGTACGGCGCCGCCGACTCCTCCTGGCTGTTCTTTGACAGCATGGCTGACCGGGACGGTATGTCAAGCCGTGCTTGTTTCTGCAGGCCAACACACTTCCATTAAGGTTACATTAACTAGCATGGCACTACACTGTAGCGGATGCTAACATCGATCTTGTTTTGGATGACACAACTTTCGAATGGCGTTTTAAAACATTCTTTTCCATCCCTCCTCCATACTGGGCCTTGTCACAATTCTGTAACGCCAGTTCCACTAAAATTGCATAGCAGTTTCTACCTGCTGTGTTTAACTATAGGTATTGTAATGCAGTTACATGTTAGTTTATGTAAAAAAGCGTTGCCTCCTTCGGTTTTTGATTTGTTTGCTTTGTTAAAGGAGTGTGTGTGTGTGTGTGTGTGTACATCTGCGCAGATAGACAGACAGATGTGCTCAAATGTCAACAACAAAAAATTTAGTCTCGGGAAAACAACTTCAAACTGACTCAAGTAATTGACATCCACCATTGTTGTTTCTTTATGTAATACAAATCAGACTTTGCTTTCGGTTTCCAACAAAATGCTGTAAATAACAAATGAAAATGACACGAACAAAAACGATGGGGCCATCAAACCAATATTTAGTTGCACAACCTTTAGAGGCAATGGCTGCGATCAAAACATTTTCTGTAGCTCTTAGTGAGACTTCTGCTCGGATCACGTTCAGATACAGTATACACAGACCGTTTCCTCCGTGCTCTCCCCTCGTTCTTCCGTGGTCGTTCTTTCGTGGTCGAGCAAAGCTGAAATACAAACAGGTGAGAACATCATTACTCATGTAAGACTGTTTCTACGTGTTACTTTTTACTTCCAGTTTACTTCCACTTACTTCAATGACACTGGACCTATGCGTTCCATCGCTATAGCTGTCTTATAAGAGGCCTCACTGGATGACCTTTTTACCGGTCTCTGTGTAGAACTCTGTGTCAGCCTTGAAATAGGACATGTTAAGCAGTTATGGACCAAAAGATAGGGCAGATAGGGCCAGCTCCTGTCCTCCATTGAAGCTTTGTCCCCATCAGTGAAGCTCATGTTCTTTGTGTGTGTTGGTTGACCAGGAGGACAGAACGGCTTCAACATCCCCCAGGTGTCTCCATGTCCCGAGGTGGGGGCCTACCTGAAGATGACTCCAGAAGAGCTCCATGCTCTCGACCCCAAGAGCATCCAGGGGCAGGCCAGACGCCTGCTGTGTGATGCCTACATGTGCATGTACCAGAGCCCCACCATGAGCCTGTACAAGTAGAGCTCTCCAGCCTCCCCAGCCTGGGGGGCCTGGGAGCAGGACATAGATGCACACAGCACAGACTGGCTGGAGAAGAGTCCAGTTACCCCCCCCCCCTTCCCCTTTACCTCCCAGCCCCTCCTCAAAACGTATGTCACAGTCGGCACAAAACGAAGAGACTGTGGATATGAGGATGTAGGGAGAGGGAAGGAGAAAAAGAAGCCTATTTGCACTGTGCATTTGTTGAAGTGTTGTGTGTTTTCTTTTCATATTTTCTTGCGTGGCGAAGTAGAAGACTTTAACGTTTCTCGCTGTCGTAGCCCTTCGTGTGCCTCATGGTTGAGTGGCGACTGTTGGCAGGGCAGCGGAAGGCCCGATGAATATTTACTCCTCGTGGGGGGGGGGGGGGGGGGGGGGGGGGGGGGGGGGCTGGAGGGTGGAGGGTGTCTCGGCTGACCAAACAGCAAAAACAAGACGTGCTAATAGGAGGACCGAGGTCACCTCATCTACCTACTTGAGGGGGAGTCCTGCTTTTCTTAATCAGTGCAGAAGATGGGAGCTCTCCATAACCTATCGTGAGTGTAGGACTCAGTGCCGTGCTCCCACCCTCCACCGACTGGGTACCAAATATCCAGGTTCAGCTAGGACCACCGAGTACCAGGCGCCACCGTATCATTACCATGAGCCACCTCAGTACAGTTAACCCTCAGTACAGTACTTTACGGTCAGTTAGAATACTTTGATCTGTGTGATCTGGGTTGTATATGTTTTCCCTGTCCAGCCTTTTCCCTGTCTGTACAATGTATATTTTACATATGGATATGAAACTGTTGGTTGTTCCAGAGCACTGAATGTCTTTGCAAGGGTTGAGGAAGGGTACTTTTTAAGGCCTGTTACTAATTTAACAGTGTGATGTGAGCATTTTAATTGTAAAAGTTTTTGTGGGTAAAAATGAACTAAAACAAATTTTGTACGTTAAACTCAGCTGTCTGCAACCTCCATGCTTTGCAGTTGACAAGACCTGTTGTGACTGATCAGTAAAACAATACACACCCTATTAGTAGTTTAAAAACATTGATGTAGTTAAATCTCCAACCACGCATCAGTAAATTTACGATTTGTGACCTGTACTATATTATTTATTATATATTATAATCCATATATTTACTAAATGGATTTACTAAATTATCCATGTATTTACAAATATGTAATCCCCTTTCTAAAGAAAAAAATACGAAGGAAAATAAGTATGTATAAGCTTCTGGTACTCCGTATCCTCTCTCACCTTGTCTGAGAAGTGAGTTCCTGTGGTAGACACTGTCCCATTGATACTACTGAATGTTAATACCAGTGGCAAGCTGGGTGGTGTAGTTTAATCTAACAACATAGGAACAAGAAGGTACAATGCTGGTAACCAGATGACTACAACATTCAGCCCCGTCATGATTGTTTTCCCAGGGACCCTTAAAGGGGACATGGCTGTGTGTGTGTGTGTGTGCTTGTTTCTGCACTGCTGCAGTTCAATGCTTCGTCCCTGTAAAGGACGTATTCCACGAGGAGAGAACCTGCGAGTCTTTTGAAATGGAGATGGACATTGATCTGGGCATCTGTACAGTATGAACTATATAACAGATGGAATATTAATGTCTGTGCTGTTCCTCTAAATGTTAACTAAATTAAAACCCATTTTGAAAGGTACTGTGTGGTGCCGGTGTGTCTGTGTGTGTGTGAGAAATAAGTGCTACACTTCTTATGTGTCACCGCTGCAGGAGAGTGTGGTCACACCTGTCACTAAGGTGTGTGTCTCATTAGCATGGAGTGTCCATGGGAGCATGTTAGGTGCTGGTTGATCCGTCAGACACACACAGCAGATGGGGCTCCCTGTCTGGGTCTTCCCAGGGGCAATGGCAGAACCCTGGACAGATGGACCTGGGTCACAGAGCTACAGGTTCAGTCTGGACAGACACAGCACATCAGTAACATACAACTCTCATTTGTAATTCTTCTGGTTTCTGCTTGTCTGTATAACTCTATACCATGAATCTAAAATGGGAAAATACTGAGAAATACTTCAGAAATACTTCAGAAATCAGAGATACTCTTTAAGGCCAAGCAGTTATGGTTGGGTTATCAGATTGTTAGGATACCGTCGATTCTAAGAGAGGCCTTTTAAATGGCGTTTGTCATGACAAAAGGGGAAAACAATGAACAGATCAAGAATAACACAGCTTGTGCTGGACACTCAGTGATTCTGAAGATCATAGTCCAAAATATTTGTCATTGTTATTCACCTCTGTGGCCCATTTGTTTGGATTAAGATCCATAGGCTGTGACCTAATTCCCCGATTACACACAGTAACAAAGATACCAGAAGAGATACCAGCTGATATTCTACATTCACATCCCCTGCAGCAGGACTGTTACACGCCTTACCCCACCCCCCCATTTAGTTTTCCAGTCAAACTTGCAACCAGCTTAGCAAGCTGACTTCAGAAGTGCCAGATAAGTATTTGTCAACACAACAGCTGGCGCACAATGCCCTCTTGTAGCTTTATGCCACAGCATATGCCCGCCGCTCCTAGTGCGCGATAATTTAGCCAGGACTGGTACTACAGGAGCAGATGGGCTAGAGTATTATTATTCTCACTCCAGCTCAGTGCCCCTGGGGGGAATCGCTAAATAAAATCAAAGCAGATGGACCTCTCTGGGCAGGACTGTGTTTATGATAAACAGTGTCCCTCCAACACCACTGGGGTACCCCCCCCCCTCTTCCTCAATTCACCTTCCCCCACCCACACCCCTCCATTGAGCGCAAACCAGGAATGACACAGTACCACATTCTGCTCAGGGAATACCAGTCACCAACAGGCTGAACCAGGAATTACACCCTAACCTGCTAAGGGAATATAGTTTGCCAATGGGAAAGCCCAGAATTTAAACAGTACCACATCCTGCTCAGGAAATAGCCTTCGCCGTTAGGTCTCTGTTTAGAAAGTGAATTATCACACGAGTAGTATGTGACAGTGTAACTTGCCTTGGATAAGACGTGGTGCTATTTGAACATGTATGTAGAGCTGTAGAGATTCCACAGCTTCAGGAATGCAGACGCTCAGCTCTGAAGCCTGAAGTTGTTTTTGTTCCCATGGGAAAAGACAGCGGTAAAAAAAAACTAAAACCCATCAGACAGAGAGAGTCAAGGTAAACGTTTAAGCTCATTCAGACAACAGGAAAACAGTGATTTCCGACACTAAAGATGAAAAGGAGCTGAGAGAGTACAATTTCAAGCCAGTCAGTGCTAACCCAATATACCACTTAGGCTGGAGTTTTAACTCCATTGTGATAACGGGCTTTATTTAGTGTCTGCAAAGGTCAGATTCTGATGAAGTCAAAGCAGGGCAATCAAACTAATGTTTATAGCTGGACATATTGCCTTTGCAGTTATTCAATCACTGAGCAATCTCCAAATCTAGGTTTCTAATGTGGTTTTCCTTCAGTGTTTTCTTTAATTCCAGGGTTGCCAACTGCTAAATGGAACTAAAGCCAGTCATTTTTCCCTGGATTTGACCTGTTATTTGGGGTAAGACTGACAGCGGGCTACTCAATGTCTTCATTTGACAGCCTTATTTTCTGTGAACTAACTCTATTTGACTTAATAGCGGCGTCATTGTTGTCGATAAATCGAATCGAAGAGCAGAAAGTATTGTTCAGTTGTTGTGAAGGTCAAGTAAATCCCGTTCAGCTCCTCAGATGAACAGGTGCAGTCACTTATGCGTATGTACAACCAGAGCCGTCTGGAATATCTCCTCACCGGCTCTCACCTGTGTAACACCCAACTCTCTTTCACAGATATTCAGTAGGAGGGTATTTGCTAGTCAGAAGGATGAAGAATGAATTATCTCTAAAGCAACTGCTACCAGATGTTGCTCCCACTAACAGCCAGGTGTGGGCCAAATTGCATATGCAGAATGCGTGTAAAATATTTAAAGTCGTATCTTTCACTTAAGGTGGGAAGTGTTTTTATTGCCCATCACTACTCTGCTGTACAGGCAAAGGGAAAGGCGGGCGTGGCCCCTGGGTATCGCACGCTGAGCCTGGCACCTGTGGGAAGGGTGAGGGTGGGGCGGAAGTTGGCACTGGTGTGTGTGTGTGTGTGTGTGTGTGTGCTATGTAAAGGCCTCGTACACCTGTTCACTCCCTAATCCCCTCCTGGCTGCCATCTTTAACACTGCATTATTTACAGGTGCTTACTGGAAGGAGACGCAAGCTGGTTTCTAGATCAAATATGAATGTGCGTGTGTGTGTGTGTGTATGTGTGTGTGTTAGAGTGAGTGAGTGAAAGTGTGTGTGTACGCTTCCTAGCAACCTTTGGGCCTTTTCAAAGCCCTCCCAACAGAAGCTTTATATGTTCTGTGAGGCCCTTGCACCAAAGACATGTCTGCCGTGTGCTCAAGATGAGAAAGAGTTAAGATCGCAAAAATCTATGAAGTAAATACATCGGCCAGAGTTTCATGTTAAATTCACTTTCATTCCAAATCACAGTAATGTTGGTCGCAACCATGACTAATCTATGTACTGAAGTTCATGTGATGGTCAATCATTGAACAGAAAACAATGTTTAAACTGTTTGGAATTCATTCAAGGCATTTTTCAAATGTCCTTACAGCAGAAATTCAGGCAAATAACATTAGAGCTATGAAACCCATGACTTGAAGGTTCAGAACATACAGCCATGCATCAAAAAGCAGTTCTATTTCCAGTCAGATGATCCATGTGAATACTGCGTTCAGTCAAGACCTCTGGATCTTCAAAGACAAGATCAGTCCTGTTTGGGTTGTATGATGTCACCTGAATCCACATGGCTTATCGTGAGGCCATTTAAGGTATATATGCGTGTGTGTGCTCTGCTTCTGTTAATAAGTTTGTATCTACTTTCCCAACAAATGTACAGCCTGTATGCATCTCAATAACACCTACCTGAGGTACAGGGAAAACTGGTGCACAGAGAAGCTTACACATAGAAGTGAAAGAGCTGAAGAGGGTGTGTGTGTGTGTGAGAAAGTGTGTGTGTGTGTATGTGTGTGTGCGTGTGTGTGTGTGAGAGAGAGTGTGTGCATGTCACGACAACCCTTTTCTCTAGGGCTGAGACTGGAACGGCCTAAGCACACCCACCAATGGACAGATAAACGCATAAACACTGCTTGTACCCAAACAATGGCATCAAGCAGCCATTTCATCAGGCCATTGTGAGATATGGCAGGCCGCTACTGTGAATGTATTTATTAGTTTGCGATACATCCCATCGCCTCTTGTTCCTTGCCTAGTGGATAATGGCGGTTTTGTTCGCCGCCCAGTGTGCGCTGCGCTTCGTCTGCCAGCTGTCAGAGCTGATACCGTCTCATTTGGAGTCTCAGTCTGACTGCTGAATGGCTAATTAGATTTGCCATTTCCAATCCACTGATTGCTTTACATAACAGAACAAAAGGGTCTGACAGCATGTAGCATTCAACGCTAACTGTAACAATTAATAACAGCATTAATTAACATGCATGTTGGGCTCCATCGATTATGACATTACCTGCCTAACGGATGACCTGCCTGTGCCATTTCATTAAGGAGCACAGCTATAGATTGTTATTAATAAACTGCTCTCCTTCTGGCTGAGGAGAGGTTATTAATTACACAAATTAGCGTCTGCAAGGGGTAATCAAGTTAAAGCTGTTTCCTTTGCAATAATTGATCTAATTTTTACTGACCAACCCTGTTGGGTCTTGTCTGACACCCTGGCAGAAGAGAAATCACCTCATTAGCAGAAGTTTAATCCTAATCATAGTTCTGGAATCGCCCCGGCTTTAAGGTCATATCTGAATGTCAGAACCGTTCGAAATTGATTGGTGTTAAATTGAATCAATGCCATGTTTAGGAAAAACAATAACAGCTAATGGATGAGGTGGAGCTGACCCAAAACAAACAGGTTTATTGGGATCTGTGGGAGGCGACGAGGAGGAGAAGGTGTGTGTGTGTGTGGGAGGGAGGGGGGGGGGGGCGGGGAGAGGTGTCAGTTTAGCCACTTTCATAATTCATTATGTCTATAATATGAGAAATGTCAGGATCAGGGCAATTAGTAGTGGCAGAGACCTGTTGGTTCTCAGACCCAGGGGGAATAGAGCCAGAGAGCCAGGCAGCCAGGCCATGCAGGAAGGGGAGGGGAAGCACACAGGGCTCCAACAGAGCTGGCTTTACACACGGACTAGACCTGTTGAAAGCCCAATGGTAATATTAAAAATGAGCTAACAACTTTGAAAAATGCGTTCCATTAACTTTGCCACATGAGCCTCAGTCGTGATCAACAGGGAAACTTTTCATTTTCGGTTGATTAATTTTTAAAGGAAATATTCCATGAAAAAAGAACCCTCATATTTGATATTTGCATAAAAAATCCACAATGCAATGCAACAGCTGGATATAATCATGATGTGACACATATTTAGCATTTTTAATATTTCCAGTTTGGGAGTTTTTTTACCAATCTTTTTCAACATGAGTATCTTTACTTCTTGATTGAAGGATGTGTACTTTTGCCATCTCTGGCCAGAGTAAAAGTGCCTAAATGTATTTCTGAACCTAACTGTCCCCTTCCCATCAGTTTGACTCTTTGTTTCTGGTGACTGGAAGCTTGCCAGAAGCACCAAATCCTCTTGATCCTTACAAAGCTGTGAAACATGGAGTGTGAGGCCAGTCACACTGGCTGAGGTGGCCCACTGTGAGGCTTACACAATGAGCTGGCATCTACTGAGTCATTTTCACTCTCTTTCTCTCTCTCTCTCTCTCTCTCTCTCTCTCTCTCTCTCTCCCTCTATCCTGGGTGTACTTGCTTGCCAGCATCATATTTCCAGCTCTCCTCCACCTGAAAAAACAGAAGCCATTTTCATCCGGAGCGTGTGAAATTTCACACTCGTTTTTCACAACACATCTTTTAATATGCGCCGCACCATTTTTTCTTCGTCTTCCGCCATGTATGAAATCCTTTCATTCCTGGCTCCCAGCCTCAAAACACGTTGCCAATCAGCCCAAACGGCAGTTACAATTTTCCATGAACAATTTGCTCCCTTAAGAGGAAAATTGCTTTCGATATAGGCTCCCTCTGAAAGACAACAACAATAAAAATGCTACAACTGTAATACCATTCTTTCAGTCAGTAAACTGCCAGAACAAACTCAAGTAGGAATGCATAGCTGGGGGAGATGGGGACTTTGTGCTTTAACCAAGTCGGCCTTGTAATATCACAACCTGTGTCACAGAGGCCCAGCAAATAAATCCCACTTTGAACATAACAGGTTGGCATTGTGTGAAAATGACGGCCATGAGCAGTGGTTGTCAGATATGTTCTCGCCATTGTGATGGTAAATTGTCATTTATTATATGTTGTGTCTGCCTAGCGTCAGGAATTGTTGACTTTTCGTATTGATTTGCAAGAGCGGTGAGGGACAAAGGTCACTTTGATCAACACTCTGTGATGCGCGAGAATCGGCCAGGAGCTGACATTCCATTACCTTAGAAAAAAGAGCCTCAAAATAAAGAGGCATATGTTAAGGGACACCAGACTTCAATACGGCAATATGACTATAATTAACAAAAGGAATGGCTGACTGATGTTGAAAGAAGTGGATGCTTTCTGCTCTGGGGTTGGCTATTGTTCAGCGGTGGTGAATGTCATGTCTCTCTGATATTACATGCTTGACCTCGTTGCTCTCTCCTCTCTCACCACAGCCTTGTCATGTTTCCAGACACAGCTTCAAATAAAACACTGTCCTTTCCTGCACTTGAACAGCCCCACACAGATTTTGACTGGGATTGGATGCGCAAATGACACCGTTTTTATTTAAGGGAAAGGCATAGTTCTCCCTGGCACACCTTGGTCTTAGTGGGGCCTTTTAAAGCACAAAGCTGGGGAGAAACAGAGCTGGATTTAGGATTGTATTTACCAGGAAACAGCCCTGTCATCCTGGAGGGACAAAAAAGTGAGGAAGGACACTTTAAGACAGTTCTTATAGGTTTGACAATCTGGGCCATATTTACTTGGCTAAACACGAGTGCCCAGTTTCCCAGTTCATGCATGAAGCCTGGTTCTATACTCAAAACATTTTCATAAGAGATCTCCGTTGAATACTTTGGGACTAGACTTCATCCATGTCTGGTAAACTGGTCCTGAAATGTTTTATGCAATACTGATATTCCATGCTTCCACATGGCGTCTGAATGGATGTCCCCCAAGTAAACGCTGGTCTTCTTTAGGAGTATTGTATGCTGTTGTTCATCACATTCAGAACAATGAGAAGGTTGGTAATGTGACATGAAATGGGCCTCGGTGTTTGCTGTGAAATCTCTGTCTCGGTGAGTTGGGCGTGTCTGTGTCTCCGTGGCCCGTGCCGTCCAGAGGGATGCCTTTATTGCGCGGGCCATCCCATGGCTGTCTGCTGCGCCTGTCAAAGTCATAAGGGGGATCACTTCATCATCATTTGTCTGGAGGTCGGACACTCCACCGTGGGCGTGGGGGGACCTTAGGGAAAATGTGGGCGGCTCTTAGATTTGCTGCGTGTAGCCCCCTTTTTTTTTATTTTGTTGCATTATCAAGCTCTTGGTTCCAGTCTGTCAGTCGCTGCAAGAGGAGGAATTTGAGTTCTGTTACATGCCTGTCAAAGCCCCCCTTCCAGGGCTGATGTGGTATGACAAGGTATGACAGCCTGCCTTGTACCAAGGCCTCGCTGACACGGAGGCACGCTCCGTGGAAAACCGTGCCTGAGCGAGTGTAACATCCCAGGGGGGGCCGACACACAGAGGAACACACATGGATATAATCCATCTCACTACTTCTAATACATCCTTATGATCCTGAGGGCAGCCATGCTGAGGAGTCATTCAACATGACTGTTGAAACTCTCAATACAAACTTGACACAGCTGGTCGGTGTGCCAATATGATCCCATGGTCAATTATAGTACGGTTACATTATACTTTAAGGACAGCGTTAAATTGCACATAGCAGTCCTTGTGTGTGTGTGTTTGTGTGCGTGTGCACACATTTGAAAACTTCACAAACTTGAAATCAAATATAAACTGTCCAAGTTGTTCTTACAGTACAAATGACTCAGTTGGTGGATATGAGAAGTCATATTTCTAAAAGTAAGTAATTATCGGTAAGTACACTGCCAGTAAACTATTACCCAGCCAACTGGCATTTTTTATTTCGTTTTTTCTATTTTACAGTAAAATGCCTATTACATTTTGACAGACCATAAATGCTTTTGTGCATGTCCATGTAAATTCCCTTGAAGGGAAGGAGAGTTGTGTAAAAGTCAATGTTCTCTCACAGATAGATGAACATGGCAGTGCTTCACATCAGACTTCGTTCAGGGCAAGACAAGCCTCAGACTCTGATGAATGCTTAGGTCACTTTATTCACTTTTTGAATTACCATTCAGAGTTTGAGCAGAGAACTACGAGAAGACTCATCTCAACAGAGAAACTGTGCCATTATCGCACATTACGCAGAGCTTGAGGGCAAATGGCGACGGAAAATTGATTAATATTTGCTTTCAAAATGACACGGCATGATGCATGGATGCTCTTCAGATGCAAATTAACACTTTAAAAGAGATGAATAGCCTCAACTGAAGATTGTAAAGTTCAAGCAGGATATTTGCATATTTATATTACAAGTTACTGATAATAAGCGAGGCAGGAATGAGTAAATGCAATCCGTTTGTCAATGTAAGCGTCCTACATTACAAAACTAGACCTTATTAACTCCTGCGAACTGATATGTTCAATTATTCGCACAATAGCCGCGTTGAAGACGTATTGTAGTGCATTTTGACTGTATAACACAATTAAGAAGGAGGCAGGGACATGGTTCAATTGATGATAGCCTTATGCCCACAATGAGACAGGATTGGTATTATGAAAGAAGACACCTCGGAGCCATGTTCAATTATTTCTGCCTGAAGATGTTATCCTTATAAAACTTCCAAGTTGAAAAATAATGTAGGTAGGTATAGAATACATAAAAAGATGATACCCAAATCTACATACTGTAATACCCTTTACGACTGCAATATATTATTAAATCCTAATGCAATATATTATTAATCCTCATAGTGAATCTTTAGACAACTTTGTTTCTACCATCAACTTGAATGGATGAACATGCCGCTTGACCAGGTCCAGGTCAGAGTAGTCAGTCCTGCTTCATTTCTGAAGAATAAAAGGTTTCCTCTCTGTCTTTCTGATTTCTCTCGCTTTTTCTGACCACCTCCCCGCCAATCATAATGAACTTCCTGCTCCTGAAGAGAGCTACAAAGACCACAGCCATGCTCAGAGAGAGGACTGCCCAGCGCAGGAAAGGGTCCAATAGCCTTCCCAGCAGACATGGCTGGACAGCTCTGGAGGACACAGTGTTGTCACTTCCTGTCAGTTCAGTTGAACACTGACCCAGAGCCTTTGCTTATTCTTATCCTCTGCAGCCATCACTTGCTGCAAGGCTGAACAATACAGCAAGCAGCAGTGAGGGACAGCATCTACAAAAGGCCTTTTTTTCCCCCCTGAGCAAAGAAGACGTGTGAGTGCTTTCTATCACAGTGGCAGACGACACCTCAGTTCATCCTTTGTCACAGACGTCAGACTAGTGTCTATATCCTGTCTGGTGTCAATATGAGTTCATGTGAGTTCAATAGCATATGTCATATGAGGAATTGGACAGCATATGTTGTAGGTGCTATATGAGAAAGATGATACACGCCAAATACAATAGCCCAAAACATATGAGTAATCTGATATGCCATATGTGAAGCATACATATGAGAGATCCTCTCAACGCTAAAGTGAAAAATGAAATTGGGTATCAAAACAAACAAGCTGAAAGCCATTACATTAACATGATATAGTCCTGGCTTAACTGCATAGTAATCCTAGCTGGGCCTCATGTGAATGGAACATTTTTGTGTTTGCCCGACACTCAATAGTTTTTTTCCTTCTCTTTTTTTTTCATCAGGTGAATTAGCCCTATTGAGCACCGTTTAACAAGCCATTATACTGCAGGGCCCAAAGAGCGGCCAGCCAGGACTCCAGGTGTTCTTGGCAGGAGGGGACAGAGGACGAGGACCAGGCCAGTACAACCTTCCTGCCCAACCCGCCCCTACCCCCTGCCCTCACCTCCTCCCATCCCTTCCTGGACCAGTCTAGAGTTGAGGTCTGCCCCCCACCTTGAACACTGACTGCCAGCTCACTCACACAAAGCAGCTTAAAGTGTACATGTGTTCCTCTGGGATGGTGCCCTGTGAAGGGGTTAACACAAACCATGTTTCAGAGGTGATCCAGATTGAGTGTGCTGCTTCACTCTAAACAAGCAGTATATTGGGACACAGTTGGTCTCTTATAACTGAGAAAACTCTCTAGTATCTGATAAGAGACTGTTGGACTTCCTCTCAAATGGACACACTTGTGTTTCACGCCTTAATCCACCCTATCATTCAGTATTATAAGAAGAAAAGGCGTGTGATTTAATTTGATGTCATTTCTATGAATACTACTGAATGAAATACAGATTTTTAGGAAGCTAAAGAAGTAATGACCAGTGATGTCTGATGCTTTGTGTTCTGCCAGGGTCATAAATCTAGATCAGTTTAACAAGAAGAGACAAGAACCAATTTGTAGGATTTATGTTTTCCTCTCTCAAATATGAATGAAGAACCGAAATATCTGTGCAGCCGTGATGATAACGGCAAATCTAATCAGAAACGAGAAAATTGATTTTAAAAGGCTTGTCGTTACAATTTAAAGCTTAGGGAGCTATTCCGACTGCCACGTTAACTCAATTCTCTATAGAGATGATCTTGGGAGAAGGCAGAAACTTCACTTTCGGAACATAAAGACAGCCTTTTAAGACTGGGCTGGCATTTTAACCTCCCATGTTTGACAAGGAGAGTTATGTGCAGCGAGAGTTTAATAAACAATGCTCAAATTGCATTATGGTTATCCAGAATAATTGAATTATAGGGGCGAGGGGAGCGGGGGGGAACGCAAGCCACATAATAATAACACATAAAGAAATGGATTGAGAGGCGTATGTTGGTCATTGAGTGCGGACAGGAAAGGTCTGTTGAGGACTGCTCTGGCTCAGAGGCTGTGTCCCAGTGCCTTCCTACTTCACAATAGAGGTCTCATGCTAAAGAAAACACACACACACACACACACACACACATACACACACGCAAACATCAGTTCACTTCAGTACATCGATTCAGAAAGTAACATAAGCCATAGTGCATGCCATAGAAACTAGTTGGAAATGCAGTACATGCATGTCAGTTATCTTCATTTTAAAATATTAATGTTCTAAGGATCTAAGGATCTTCTTGTTGTTTGACAAAAAACATAGAAGTTGTTTCACGGCGATAAGCCTCCAAACTTACAGACCAAGAAAAAGGAAAACCTCCAGAGAAATGCTTAACAGCCGACATGAAAATCAATACGAAAGCATTGAGTTGGCACTAAATATGAATTGCTCAATCAAATCATTACACCCCATGACTTATACAAATCTCAGGGAAACAAATCAATGGGACGAAAAACAGGATGGAGATTTCAACAAAACTTATTAGATTACTTAGCTGGATGTTGAGTCAAGGCAATGGCAGCTGCCAATACTTTTTTACACCTCCTGAACAGCGGGTGATAAAGATTGCTTCTGATAACTAGCATTTTTTTTTACACGCGTACAAGACACAGCAGCCCTTGCAAAGCCTTCTGTGAACACAGAAGGTGAAAACTCAGATGTGTTACTACACAGGGGGTGAACTAATGAGGCTGAAGAGAAGATCTACTAGTTATCTACATGTTAGATCTCTGGATCTAGAGAGCTGTGCTTCGAGGTTCTTGGCCTGTTCATTCCAAGGCCCACAGCTAAAAAGATAGTTAGGTTGTGCTGTGGACACACACACGCACGCACACGCACGCACGCACACACACACACGCACACACACACACACACACACACGCACACACAGACAAACACACACCCACACACACACACAACCCTAACTCTATATCATCTCTTCGCTAGGGATGAATAAGACAAGGCCTCAGCCAGCCAGGGTGAAAAGCTCAGCGTAGCCAGCGCAGGCTACCTTGTCGTGCATGGCGTAATCTGATAATATCAATCATAATTGTGTTAGATGTAATCCATCTGTCTTTCAGTGTTCTGGGGTCAGGGAAGGAAGCAAGGCCCCACTTGCCATCAATTATCAGACATAAGAGAGTGGTGGATGGAGCTCTGGCCCTCTATAAATAATACCGTCGAGGCCCCAGCTCAGTCGATCGATGCTGTACAGTTCCACTGTCATGGCTTTAATGGCAGCTGGCTTTCTTGGCGAGGTGGATCAATAGCGCGTCTCCTCAGGGCTCAGTCTGGCCCCCCAGTCGCACCCCGTGACGGGGGCGTAAATGACACCTCTGTTGTGATTGGGAAATCGCAGGCCTTCTGGGTTATTTACTCAGACTCCCACCCCTGGGCGCTGTGCGACTATGGGAATACCTGTTTGGTGGGAGTGTGTGTGGATGCATGTTAGTGTGTGTGTGGGAGGGGTGGGGGGGGGGGTAATATAAACTGCTCCTGTTTGACAGGTTAACATACGCTTCTTCAAACCTTCTTTGGCATCTTTCCCCCCTCTACAACCACAGTCCCCCCCCCCTCCCCCCTCCCTTACATCAGGGAGGCAAAGAGTCGACTACTGTACACAGCACTGCATCAACCTACTGGGTAAAACTGGAAGAGAGGCGAAAATTCACTAGCGTCTAATGCAGTACAATACATAGAAAGCAACACATCTTGTGTACTAAATAATTTCAAGATACATTTTATCTTCCCTCAAAAATTTGGGAATGTTTCTTATCACGCTGAAGAAGAAAAAAAAGTGTGACTCTGCTTTCACGTGTGAGCAGAGGCTTTAGGATTATACAAACATGGTGATCCTGCCCTTTCATTTTCAGACAGGCCCGGGCAAAGTGACGTCTAATTGAAAAACATGGTGAGCCACAGCGGACCCGTCAGAATGTCAATGCAGTCAGGTCTGACAGACAGCTCAGCAGGAGCACTGCCTCAGACAGACAGACAGACAGGCACAAAGATACACAGACAGACACACAGATACTGAGTACACATGTGTACACAGACAGACGGGTCAACAGACAGACAGGAAGGAAGATAAACTATCAAACCCAGACAAATGAAGGAAACGTGTAGAACATTAGTAAAAGCAGACATCATTCCTTGTTTTGAAAAGTTTACAAAAGAAATGAAAATGTAAGGAAGTATAAACATTTTTATGTTTTATGTTTATGTTCACGGTGGGGGGGAGGGAGGGGGGGGGGAAATGCTTTCAAGTCCATGAAACCAGAAAACAAAAACATTTAACAGGTCCTTACAGTTTGAGCTGTCACTGCGTTCAACTCAGGCCTGTAAACTAGTTTCCTGCTGAACATAATGCCTCCCTACTCCTAGCAGGCAAGACCATACATCTGACATAGATCTCGTCTCATTTGAAGTGTTTTTGCAGAGGAAGCAGACTTGCCGTAGGAATGGGGGGGGGGATGGGGGGATGGGGGGGGGGGGGGCGTGTGAAAGATAAACCACGTATGTAATTAATAGAGATATGGGTCACTGAACAACAAAGGCCAAGTCTGAAAAGTGATGAGCTTTTGTTATTCCTCCTCTTTTCTGTTATTCAAGACGGACAGAAGCCAGGAAGAGAGGTGCCTCCTTGACCAAATACGGGACAGTCTTGCTTTCTTATTTTGGCTGCCTGTTTAACTATGAAGCAATACCCTGTGTGAATTAATCAACCACTGGCGTGGCACTTAGGGAGGAGCATCGCAGAATACGGCTTTGATGTGAGCATATGTTCTCCCCTTCTGGAACTTTCCACGGGACAGGGAAAACACTGATGGCAAGTTATTTCAAATTAGACAGGTTACGTTGCTACATCAAGTCCTTCTAAATTCCCAGATTGTTGTGAGAACGTTTTACTATGGTAGGTTTGGTCAAATTCGTCAGAAATGTAATTGTAAAGTACTTACAAGACTGCGTGTTTGAATGTTCCCATCAGAAGATTTGGACAACCAGCATTTATACAGGTCTGTTCTTCTCTGACTGTGTTTCACAGAGGAAAGTCATTGAATACAGCTGGATTGTTAAATGTCCTCATTCGGTTATTTGTTTGGCTTGGATAAACATGGGACAAATGAGGAAACCTTGGGTAAAATAATTAATTGAAGATTATTTTTCAGGGCAATGCCCTCAGGTAATTGGCCACAATGTAAAGATCATAAAACAGAGCTGCAGACTTGTTATTCCCCTTTATGAGCTGAGTCAGGTAAGTCAGAGGGCTTTGTTCATTGTCCTGAGACCTCTGAGTTTGGAGGTTCTAACTGCAGTTGAATCTCACGGCTGGGGTTAGAGAGAGTCATAGAGAGCCAGAGAGTGTGTGTGTGAAAGGGACAGAGAGGTACAGAGCTTCTAGAGTTTTCTTCCCTTCTCTGCTGGACTGAGGGCTGTGGGCCACACAAGGCCAGGCCTTCCCCTGGAACTAATGGAGCTTCCTCTGGCTCACTTTTCCCCTCACATGGGCACAGCTGGGGCAGATCCGCCACCCAGAGCTGTTGAGGTCCCACCTCCTCCTCTCCGGCTCCCAGTCCTCCTCCACACCAGAGGGACCACGCTGGGGGCTGGGCTGGCTCAGCCGTGTCAACCCCCCCCAGCCCCCCAGCCCCCACTACCCTCTGACCTCCCTCACACAATCTTCCAACACCCCTGTCCAGGGGGAGCGGGCTGCCCCCAGCTTACTACAGAAGAGAGCGGACCACCGCAGGGATTATGCTTGGTTTTCGTATCTGTCCCTCTGAAGACTTGAGAGGGGCGGGGGCTGGGGGGGGGGGGGGGGGTGTATGTTGAGTGTGGGGGTGGGCTCCTACAAGCCTGTTTATGTAGGGCAGGTTCCCCATAGAGGCTGAGAGACAGGCAGGTCTACATAACTGGTCTGTCTAACGAGGGCCTATGAACCGAGGGCTGTGTTAGCTGGACCAGGGGGTGGTCGGCCCTTTGATATGTGGGACTGCAGCCCCTGTGGGCTCCAGCCAGCCGTCCACCGCCCTGACATTTTACATGGCTGGGGAGACAGGGCAGGGGGGAGAGACCTGCATTGTGTCATAAAAACACCATAAAGGTGCTGTTAAAAAGGCACGCAGGACTGTTTGAAGTTAGATTCCACATTCTTCCACAACCCAAAGAAGATGTTCTGTCCAGCCAGTGCTGGACGATACTGTACTTTGGTGTGTTTACTGGAATGTCTGAATATTCGATTCCAGTTCACCAGACCACACTTATACACAGTGCAGCCAAACACAGTGACTGAGGGAAATATATTACCCTCCTAAAATAATAAAGTCTTCGTCAAGATACCAATATTTTGTTTTTATACAGTGAGGGCATTAAAACACTATATCCTGGAAACTTGTTTTTACACAAGTCTCTTTTCTCTAGCACCAATATAGAATTTCCAGAGCTTGTGCATTTCCCTCATCAGAACCACTTTCACTAACAATTCCGTGCGGCGTTGGAGCCGAGAGGGGGGGTCCCCCTCCTGCCTGGGCAAGTGTGTGTGACGGATGGTGCGTGTGTGTGAGCAGGATATAAAAAAGTGTACTTCCACACTGTGGAACTTGTAAAACATAGCAAGGGCTACACCCTCTGCAGTCACACAGCAGCTTCCAATTAGGACTCTTATCTACTAATTATGTTCCCTACACATCTGCATTCCAGAAAAGAAAAAAAAAATGGAGGCTGTCCTCTCCTCCACCGTAACCAGCTCCTCGAATTAATGAGATTGCTCTGTAATTGAACCTCTTCATGGGTCCCTTGGCAGGGAAAATACGCTAAGCTAGATTTGTATTAACAGAGCATCAATCATAGCTGATCAAACGATAAACAGTGTCGGTGGCTTGGGGTGCCCAAGTGTTTGCACCTTTATGTAAATGTAATGTTCACCTTGTGATCTCTGGGCAGGCAGGCAGGCAGGCGTGCAAGAGAAAGTGTAGCGTCAGGGGGCCGAGGTGGCCGAGGGGGGCTTCTGGTTCCACACATGACCACTGTGGGGCGCTGTGCTCCAGATCACAGCCTGAAACCGGATCCCTGTGCATGTGTTTGCGTGTGTCTACTGCCTCACGCACAAGCTCAACCAAAAGCCTGCGTGTGAAAACACTTCTACTTACACAGGAACAAGTATTCTCTTTCACACAGACATTGATGAGCATGCATCCCCAGTATTACAGTAGAAAGTTGACCTATTGGAGGGAACTGATTGGGCAGGTCTTTACATCCTGACATAGAGTTTCAGGCCATTTCATTTAAAACTGTGCAGGTAGAACCTGATTTTGAATGTTCCTCAGTGAAATATCCAGAGAAACAAAGTTGAACACTAATCCTCTAACCCAAACCGACCCTTAACCAAGTAATGATCAATTTAAAAAACTATCTAAGAGGTCACAATCTTTAAATGATTTTCACATAGATAGTTATTAGCAAATACACTGATGAAAAAAATACTAATTATGAATTATAGAAATTACCTAATAAATTATCCAAATTGATTTAAACGCATATAACATTTTCCTTTTGTATTTCAGCTCACTTCAAATCGGAGCTGATGACTTTTTATTTCAACATCAGCTTTTTCCATCCCCTCAGTGATCCCCTCATTTAGGCTGTATCCTGAAAGTCATGCTGTAGTTTTGTAGTTTACAGCAGAGGAAAACAGGTGCTTGAGTTTCAAGAGAAGAGGACATGCTTCAGCAGTAGTTCCAGTCAGGTATGAAAGCTCCCTGTCTACACAATGACAAGGCAAAAGAAAAGCACTCGACAATTTACTGTGTGCTTCAGACTCCATGACCAAGCGCCAGCTATGCTGGAAGCACAAGCTAAAAAACTGGTCCTCTGTCCACTGACGTATTTGTCA
Source organism: Neosalanx taihuensis (assembly GCA_030340665.1). Classification (NCBI taxonomy): domain Eukaryota; kingdom Metazoa; phylum Chordata; class Actinopteri; order Osmeriformes; family Salangidae; genus Neosalanx; species Neosalanx taihuensis. Next base: position 2,315,681 of record CM059295.1, read on the forward strand.
AAAGACAGAATCTAGGATTATATTAAGATTAAACTTGATAGAACATAAAGATAAAATGAATATAAGATACATTTTTCATTTGGGAATCTTTTAGATTTGGCCCTTTTACTTTTTTTAAACAACGTACTTCAGAAGAAAGACCTGCTCTATTTTTGACAACACACAAATCCAGTTGCATACTAAATGAATGAGTGGTGCTCTAAACAGGTGAAACAAGTAAATTCACATCTAGAGTAACACCCTACGAGTGTTAATTGCAGGTGTTTGCTGTGTTGAGGGGGGCTTGGCAACAGTTAATAGGTATGATAATTGACCTGGGCCCGGCAGTAATGAGAGCTGGTCATGGCTTGCATTCGAGACAGTGGGCTGAGGAGAATTCTAGAGGTGAATGCAAGGAGTGGAGGCATTCTTGAGAGTCTGATCTCACTTTATTAGCATTGATTCTCTTTTTATGTATTTTGTCACAGCTAAGCTAATGCTATCGATTTGAACTGCCGTATATTGTGACCCCTTTAAAAGTTTAACGTATAATGTCCCTTTTTTTTTCTTCCAAGGACTCGTTTCAGTTTCAAAAGTGTTTGATATTGTAGCTTTTATAAGCATCAGTCACCCTTTAGACAAAGTCATTACAATGTTTTCAAATTCACTTTATAAAAGTTTGTCTCCATCTGGTTTCTTTGTTCTCTATGTAGAATACAAGACATTGAGGTATGGTACAGTTATGTGATTTATAGCAAAAAAAAAACTGTTTAAATACCCCTATTCAAAGGCTTATTCAACATTAACAATGCCCTTGTAAGGTCAAACACAAAGCAAACAATACACAACGTTCTTCTTTGCTACAACTCCATTCCTATTCTCTTCCATAGCTGATAGATAGGGTCTGTCCAGGGGTCTGCCCAGGGGTCTGCCCAGGGGTCTGTCCAGGGGTCTGTCCAGGGGTCTGCCCAGGGGTCTGCCCAGGGGTCTGCCCAGGGGTCTGTCCAGGGGTCTGTCCAGGGGTCTGTCCAGGGGTCTGTCCAGGGGTCTGTCAGGGGTCTGTCCAGGGGTCTGTCCAGGGGTCTGTCCAGGGGTCTGTCCAGGGGTCTGTCAGGGGTCTGTCCAGGGGTCTGCCCAGGGGTCTGTCCAGGGGTCTGTCCAGGGGTCTGTCCAGGGGTCTGTCCAGGGGTCTGTCAGGGGTCTGTCCAGGGGTCTGTCCAGGGGTCTGTCCAGGGGTCTGTCAGGGGTCTGTCCAGGGGTCTGTCCAGGGGTCTGTCAGGGGTCTGTCCAGGGGTCTGCTGTTATCACCAGCCCGCTCGCAGGAGTCCGAACACGCAGGCCAACAAACGAAGCAGCAGAGATAATGAAGTGGGTTGGAAAGGCAGGTTTAAGGATTCCCAGCAGACGTTGGGCCCCCATGTCAGTCCCCCCCCCCCCCCCCCCCCCGCCCCCTCCACCCCACGAGCGGCCCCGCTGTGACAGGCCGGCCAGGAACAGCGTGTCTGCTCTGATAGGGATCGAGCGGAGCCCGCGTGTCCCCCTCCATCTCAAACAGCCTCCCCACAGAGCTGGAGCATACCAATTAGCATGCTAAAGGTAGCGCTAATGCGAGACCATCTTTGAAGCCAACACCCCCCCCCCACACACACACACCCCCACCCCCCCCACCCCTTAGAAGCGATCTGGCCATTACCAAGCCTTGCCTTTTGGGAGGAGAAGCCATGGGGAGATTAGAGCCAGCATGTTTGCAGTGTCAACTGGGTTTGTAGGGTCAGTTAGAGAAAGAGAGAGAGACACACACAAACACACACAGAGACAGAGAGAGAGAGAGGAAGAGAGACTTCAGAGAGATTTCAGGGCCTGTTGGAGGGGGGTGGGTGGGTGTGGGGGTTTCTGCTATCCTGGGAAAAACAAAAAATGGCTGATGATTTACGAAAAACATGATGAGTAGTTTGTACATCAGCTGTTGTACAGTTGTACAATTGTACAAAATCCCCAAGAAAGAAATGCCAACACAGATCAGCTTGCCTCTAACTGGGGGCACCATATTTTCTCTTCGACAACTTGATGCCTTATGAGCTGCTCCCCCCCGCTCTGGCCCTCAGAGTAGCTCAGCACGAGAGTCCCGAGCAGAGCCGTGCTGTCCCTTATCCTCATATGGTAATGCTGTGAACAGTGTGTCTGCTGCCATACAGGGTGCAGCTGACAGTCTGTGACACGGCCCGCCCGTCACCTGACACCTGCCAATAGCCGGAGGAGGGGGGCGGGGTGGAAGGGACACACACACACACACTTATGTATCAGCGCACACAGCCACACACACCTGATAATCATCGAATTATACACAAAGTGCCTCTTTCAGTAACCTCTCCTCATCTCCCGAGACCCAGCTGTTCATAAACCACCTCCCAGTAAGGAAGAGAGGGGGATGAAGGGATGGTAGAGGAAGGGAGGAGGGGCTGGAGGAGGGGGAGAATTGGAGGGGGGAGGGGGGGGGGCGTGGGTGTAGGGGGAACAGAGAAGAAGAAAAGTCACGCCTCACCGGCTCCCAATACTACGCACATTTTTTTAAAGAGCCAAAGTGAAAAGACACAATTTCCCCCAATGAGGCTGGATGCACAGGCAGGGGACACAAAAGAGACGGTATGGTCCAATCTAGAGGTCAGTGACACTGTCTGTGCTTTAATTACTACACTTCCTATAATACCGCTCCAAGGGAGCTGCATTCCCTCCCCCTCCTCTCAACTTACATCTATGTATTAGCAGGAACAAGCCCACCCTGCCATGGCTGTATTGTACGAGTCAGAGCCTGAGCCCAATCTGGGAAAGATCAGGGTTTAAATGTAGCTTTGCAGTGACTGGGTGACACTGGACAGATTGGTGACCTTCAGTCTCTTACCAAATCCCGCTGAGAACTTATTCCATCTATGTCTCTTCCCACACCGTTGATTGTTGTTGAGTGAAGGTGGATGCAGGTCTCTCCACAGCACTGGGGGAACCTTAGCTCAACAGGGGAAGTGGAATTAGAGGTGAAGGCTGCAACACAGCTGACCAAAGTCTTGGGGTACGAACCCTTGGGGTTTTATATGAGAATGTATACGATTTTGTTCTCATACCACATTTAAGAAGACTGTTTTCTGGAGTAAAAAGTGGAGTTAGTGGAACAAGTTGAAGTTGCAATTTACAGAGTGAAATGTTCCAAAGAGATCTTAAAAGTATGCCCTTCCCTACTTGGCTGACGTATGTCACCATTTTTCAAATCAAAGCTCAGAGCTTCAGAGAGATGTGGAGGTTACATCTGAAGCTGTCAGTGTTTGTCTTGGGGGTGGGGGGGGGGGATAGTTTTGATGTGTTGTTTTGTGTTGTTATAAAGGATTGCTCTTTGGGTAAGAAAAAGGGCTGAAGTCAACAACAAAAAAAGGCATTATATACTACGCCCGGCCAACCACTTAAGATATCTTTGAAGATGAATCAATCACTATATTATAGAGAGAGAAAGAGAGAGAGGGGGCGAGGGGGCGAGGGGGAAGAGATAGAGAGCGATAGAGAGTGAGATAGGGAGAAAGGGGTCCACAAGGTGCCTGCCTCATGATCGAACACTGTGCCTGCACTTCATAGCGGTCTGCACGGCATTGATGCTCTGATTGATCGCTGAATGGAAGTGACTGGAAAGAAGAAAAGGATTACGCTTGTCAAAGGCAGTCAATAGAGTGGGGCTGCTTGGTCAAATGTTTGCAGTAAATCTCGAATAATGTCTGCAAAGCTAAAAAGGAAAAACAGGCCACAAAAAGCTCCAGTGTTCAGCAGGCCCATGTTGCGGTATTTCCATGCTTAAACGAACAGATCTCTGAATCCTGTGAGCGACCTGCTATGCAAACAGACATAATAACAGTAAAGGATGTGTTCTTACTCCACGTACAGTACATTCTGTCAAAGTTGATTTGCACTGTGTTTTCAAGCAGTCTATGACTGTCAGTTCAGTGTAAATCTCTAGATTGGAGATTAAAATCGGCTTAACAAGGACTAACAATAATCACACAGTCAGGACTTCAGATCATGCCTGTAGCACTGTGCTGTTCCGGGACTATTGGAAAACAGGCAACAGTAATATCATCAGATCATCCCTGGCTCAGCAGAGACTCTGGCAGGGCTTTGTGCGTGCAGAGCAGCCAGCCAATATCCCAGTGTTATTTACAGCAGGCTTTTCTTTTATGGAAAAATCAAGAGGTGATTGATTCAGGTTAATGTGACGGTGAGGCATCACCAAGCTGCATTTGAGTGCTCAGGTTAACAGAAAACACTAACTTCCATAAAGCTGCTATGGAGATAAATCACTGTTATTCTGGCAGCTCTGACAGCGGTTTAAGCAGCGGCAATCATGGAAAGCACCCTGGGAGCCCCTGCGCTGCGCTTTGCAAAATGTCAAGGGGGGGAGTTGGAGGGGTGGAGAGGAGTTGGGAGTGGGTGTTGATGAGAGGGAGGGAGGGGTGGGGGAGAGATAGAGGGAGTGTAGGGGACACACTGGAGGGAGATGGTCATATCAAGGAGCTATCAATGGGCAGGTGTTTTACATAAAGATCCCAGAGCAGTAAGCAAATTCTGTTGACGGAAAAACGCAATAAAACAAAAGAGAGAGGTTTGGAGGAGAGACCGGTCCCTGGTGAACCCCCCCATCTCTCACCCTCCTCTCTCCCCCCTTCACACCGCTAGCTCACTCACTCCGGGACATGGCGGCGTGAGATTATGGTGTTTGCTTTTATCTGTCAGGGATCAATATTTCAAACGTCCGATAAAAGAGGAAATTGAACTGGGAATAGACTGGAGTGCCGTAAAAAAAAAAAAAGAAAAAAAAAAAAGTACAAAGCACAATTATCAAAAAGCACTTAAAGAGCTTAATAGGATACACATATTAAAAATGCCCAAATGGAGGTATTGGCCCTGTAATGAGAGCTGCTCCTCCTCTCCAGGTCTACACCCACACCTTCTTTACCTTTTGATCAGCGTGACATAGCCCTTCTGCTGAAGTGCACTGTAGGTAGTATATGAACCCCTGGAGGCAGCACTCTGTTTTTTAACACAACACCATTAGGTGTGATTGGACACTTTCTGTGTTTATGGGAAATGCATTATTTGTGTAAACTTCGCGTCCAAATGTAAACCGATGTCAGCGTACAAGGGCGTCCGGGAGGGACTGTGAAAATGGAGGGAGAAAAAGAGAAGTCCATAATCTTATTTTGTTGGAGGAGCTTTAGCCAGTTTACTTCCTGTAATGGCCTCTCAAGAAGGCCTTTCTGAAGCCAAGAAGTCCACTTGGCTCCAGATCTCTGCCTCCACATGGCAAGAAGCAGGAATCCACTGGGAACCCTCCTTGGATGACTGTGAACTCACAACTTGGCTACATAGAGCGTCAGTGGATCCTGGTATGGCCAGTGGAACTGTTGTCATCCTGTTAGTCATGCTGGGAGGCCTCTGAACACACTGACACTATGGTCATCGCTCTGTCTCACACACACACACACACGCACACACACACACACACACACACACACACACACTCGCTACTGTTATGCAGTACAGCTGCCCATCCACTCAGAATTCAGTCAGATTGTTTTAAACCACAATGCATTATTCATTTTTCCTACAAGTAAGATATTATCCACAAGCTACTAATGTTGAATTAGTAAAGATGAACAAAAAATTTGAAGCTTAATTTTAATAATAATGATTTCAATAAATATTATCAATGATTACTGCCCATATTTATTAACCTTCTTTTTATTTTGCAAGGTGAATCTACGACAAACTGGGAAGCTTCTCCTCGTTTGGAGGGCACAGTAGGCTACCTTTTACTGGTATCCAGGAATCTGCAGATAAAGACATCCTATTACTCAACATCATATGCTAGGCCTGTCTATTCTTCTCAGCCGTATCTAAATGATCCTTCATTAGGAGGCTGATCGATACGCTTGCTTGATTAAGTGAGATGAGGAACACTCATTTCATTTTCAAGCATTTTTACAAATCGATGATGAGATTATCTTGCAAATGACAAGGATGCAAGCGAGGGGATTCTGAACCGGGTCCATCGTCTCTCTCTTTTCTTTTTTTTTTTGCCTGTCTCTTCCTGTCTCCTGCTGAAACACGCGACACGCGAACACAGACATCCACACACACACACACATCCCCCCCCCCACACACACACACGCACACACACTGCAAAGTAAATCATGGAACTCCGTAATCACTGGCCCCAATATAATTGCGGACGGGGCTTTTAATCGGCGGCGGTAAAACATTAACTAAATTAGTTTTTAAAGATTTAAGATGCTTAAAGATTTCACTTGCAGATACCTCTGATTCTGATGTAGTTGGGGAATCACAGCTGATTGAAGCTGATGGATGTAACTCTGTAAATGCATCTTTAAAGCATTAAGTCCAGCTCTACACTGAAAAATCAGGCTTTCTCAAGACCGCTGCTTAAATGTTCCACCAGGCTAGCATGCCTGCAGAGCTGATTGATTGACTTTTGTGTCATTCACAACTTCCAATCTGAGAAATTTGTTTTAGGAAGTTTGCGCTAATAAGCGAATGTCAATCAAGGACATGAGTCACACACGCTCACTTTTCACGTTGCTGTTCAGAAGTCCAACATTTATGGGTCACCCTGTTAAAGAGAGGCCGCTACACACACTCGCGGGACTTCAATTAACCTTGGGGGCAGTTGGTGTGCAGTTTCTGGACTCTGGACTCACTCTCCAAGGGGCTGTGTTCCACTGTGCGGCAGGTGGAGAGTGAGCTAAGGAGACTTAATCGATGCCTGTAAAGGAAGCAAGCGGAGCGGCGATGAGCCACACATTACTCCTCCTTGTAATGTCCTTCAGGGATAATTTTTCGAGAGATTCAAATCACATTTTTGATATTTGCTTTATATGATAGAAAAGGAAAAGGCACCCCCCCGGAGGGCATCGTCCAGCGCCTGGGCTCTCCCCTGGAGGGCCTTCTGCAGAAGTTCAGCCTCATTTAGAAAAACGGAAAGGTCTTACTGTGTTACCACGGTTTTGTGCTGGTGCATTTTACACAGGTTGGCCTCGGGAGTTGGTGTGAAATGAGGCCAGTGATGGAAGGGAGCCTCCGCTATCAGTCCAGCCTGGGATCCAAGTGAAACCTTGAGTCCAAAACAAGCTACTGTGAACATAAAGTAAGCATAAATTCCACACCTGAATTGATCACATTTATTGTAATGTTAAGAGTCCCATATTCTGTATTTAAATAAATAGAAAACAAAAAAACGATCATAAATTGGGTCAAATCAAGGGTGAGAAAATGCTGTCTCCAGTTCAATAAATTCAAAGGCCCTCATGTTATGAGTCGTGGGATAGTGCTGCTTGAACACATTTAGGCCCCTGTGAGGATAATTCATTAACTTCTCTAATCCTCTCATGTTGAGCTGCTGCAGAGAAAGATGAAAAGCACTCATTCTGAATATCAAAAACACCCTCGCTGCTGAGCTTACAGGTGTGGCTGAGCCAAGCTCTCAAAGTGTCTCTGAGAAGGACATTGCATGTTCCAAACGTGCCCATCTCGTGTTAATGAGCTCCAAAATACATTTTGAACGCAGCTTATGGCTCCTTCGCTTTGCAGTGGGATGAGAACAGCTCAATAAAATATACACAGGAGGTCGAAACAGGAGGGAAATAAAAAACCTTTTTGACAATGTTAAGCCATGCAGCTGCTTTGAGGCAACTGAAGGGTTTTTATCAGCTCTTCAGATGTTGGATCACGGGGTGCAGAAAGCTTTCCAAGGGTAAGCAAAGTCAGAGAAGCCTGTACTGTACCAGCTACGCCTATTCCGCCCACGTTAATAATCCCACATACTAGTGAAGCATCTTCTCAACAGCCTACTAGTGTCTGCTAGTGGGCTGCATAGCAAAATATATATATTCTCTCTGCCCAGTGGCTACCATCAAAGATTCATCATGTTGATTGTACAGAACTGCACGTGTGGCTTAGGTTAATAAGTTGTATCATAATGATTTTCTATCTAAGATTTGAACATTTTTCGGAGAAAAAAAATTATCTGTCTGAAACTTTCAGAGCATCTTCATATGCGGGCCTGGCCACCCATCAGGGTGATGAAACTCAGGAGAAGGGTTACAGTTGAAACTGCATTCCTTGACCCATACAGCAGGAGCTCAAGGCTGGAGGAAATGAGTTTATTGATGCGTGCCTGTGTCTGTGTAGATAGTGTAATAAAGGAGAGGTCAAGTAACAAAAGCTGCTCTCACTCAACATGGTCGCTCCTGCGTGCTGTAATGACCCTGCTCTCACACCCTGGCTGAGGTTAATGATTCTACACCTGGCCTCGGCTCCCACCAATGATTTTTCAGAGGAGGGCGTGTGATGTATGAAGCGGCACTTGTTTTGGGGGGTGTATAAATTAAAAGAACGGCCTGTCGTGACACCTCAGATGATGAAATAAGAGGCACTTTAGGTAATTCCTCCGAAAGAGCCGGCCCAGGCCCCGGCAGAGAGCGAATGATAGAGTCAAAAGCACTTGTGCGGGTCGCTGTCAGGATCATCTGTCTAGCCGGGCCATTAGGAGGCGGAAGACCCTCGCTAAGACCTAAAGCAGGAAAGACCCGAACCAAGATCTAGAGGTCCAGGTGGAGAAGTCTCCCTGATGCCAGACTGGACCTAGAGGAAGAGACATTATACTGGCTGGCTTCTTCTCACAAAAGTCTGTCAAAGGATGCACAAAAAATGAGAAAACTCAGCTGGATGACAGTGGCTTCACCATTCGTTCTTGATGCTTTACAGCAAGATTTTTTTTCCATCAATACTGTCCTCCCGTCGCTAAGATTGATGGTCTCATAGGTATTCCAACATTCTGTTGGCTACATCTTCACTTTCATTCTTCCATGCCCCCTTGCTACCCCTTAAGATTTACTCCCCATTTGGCAGCTGTGTTTCATTTTTTACCGCCCTAAGGTCCACTTCCTGTACTGCAGACCAGCAGCATGTGTCAACGTCTATATCTGGTGGGGTGGGGGGGGGGGGGTATTTAACATTAAAATGATGATATTGCATTGGGGTGATAAATAAAGGAGTAAATATGTGTACGGAAACAGGATGACAAATGCAGGCACTTGGAGCCAGACCATTAGTTGTTGACAGCTTCTGCGAGGGAAGCGTGGCCGGATTCCGGGGCCTGTAATTCTGTCTCATTACCGCACCAGTCCGCACTTCCTCCCCCGGCTCCTTAATTCATCTCTTATAGTTTGCCCTGTCGCCGGTCTTGTTTTATTGCTAACTAACTTGCACGTTATGCTCTTGATTTATGGCGGGAATTGAGCGCACTGCAAATCATGGAATATTTTCATTGATTACTACAAATTGTCTAATCTGCTGTATGTTCTTACGTCTTGATTGGGCAGTACTTACCGATTGCCTGGCCACCCCCCACCCCCCCACCCCCACGCTTCCACCACCCCACCCCACCTCCCACCCCTCCTCCACTCTCCTCCTCCTCCATAACTTAAAAATCAATCTGGAGACACAGGCAGAGTGGTTGGATGAATCCGGTCCAAGACTTCTACTCAATCAAATTTGTGGCATATTTAAATCGCTGAGCCTTCAAATGAATGCTAATTTTGACCCCAACTAGCCTACCCCCCATTATCACTGAGTACAGATTAACCGCTGGTGTATTATGTCTTTATTTTGAACTTAATTTGCACTGAGCATAAATATCCCCACGGTCTAGCTTTTTGAGCTGTGAATTGATTGTTTGCTTATTGCATGCCATTTTAACACACAACATAATAATCTACCCTTAGCTGTCCTGAATGTTTAGTGCTTTAGTGATTGCTGACTGTACATGATTTCAGCTTGGAAGAGCTAGAGACCTGCCTGTCGTACAGGGGGTACAGGGGATGTTGTGAAGTCTCACTTCACTTAGTAGTTGTCAAACCAGAGCCACCAGGAAGTGAATCTCTCCCACACCTCCACGGGTGCCGGGATCTCCTTCATCCTCGGCTCATTTTTCTGACAGTGACCCTCCTTTCACCTGCACTTTTGACACTTCCTGACTCAGTGACACAAGGTGGCGGGGATAATTATAGAGCGAGTCTGCCATGCCAGAGGTTAGCTGTGGCTCAAGCTAAATGAAATGCAGTCACATCTGTTTAACCTCAGCAGACTGGGGGGGAAAAAGAATGGTCTACTGGGGACAAACAAGGTAGACAAGGTGGGGGGGAGAGAGAGAGAGGAAGAGAGAGAGGAAGAGAGAGAGAGAGAGAGAGATAGAGAGAGAGAGAGGAACGTTGGAGGGTTGGACAGGTTCTGGAAGCATTCTGGCCTGTGGCGTCTCAGATGGTACACAACAAACAAACAGAAAAACTTGTGTTTGTTTGTGCGTTTGTAGCGGTGAGGGAGAAGGGGGGGGGGGATAAGTGTGTGTGCGATATGAGGCAATGATGACAAGCGCTGACTTTTATTGAGGTAGACATGGACGCAAGGCACCCGGAGGCGAGCGCACCTATTCACACATTATCATCACTGTCAGATGATGGGAGAGAGGAGAGAGGGATATGGGGATGGAGAAGGAATAGAGAGGGGAAAAAGGCCTGAAGAGAATGAGCTAGAAATGGATCCATCTTTTTTTCAGATCCAGGTGACAAAACGATGTCAGACCTTGTCAGCACCTGCAGACAGGAATCAGGGTGATTTTATGTCAACAGGATGTCTTTCAGTTTTGTTTTTGAGAACATGTATCTATTTTCCAAAGAATGAGGGATGGAGAGATAAAGACAGAGAGCGAAGGGAAAAGAGAGAGAGAGAAGGAAAGAGAGAAAGAGACAATGTCAGACAGAACGGAATGAAAGGTTGAATGGTTGAGCCTAATTACCATTCAGCAATTCCTTCCGCTGACATACAGATTCTAGGATCATTTTAAAACTCCAGGTCTGAGATGGAATTTTTTTTACTTCACCATTAAAAAGTAAGAATTCGTATAACTTTCTCCATTGAGATTTTTTATAGATTCCACGTTACAAATGACCTTGAAAAGGGGGGGAAACCTAGACAAAGAGCCTAATGAAAAAGTGCTTGACAAGGATATAGAATTACAGAGGAGGTTAAAATGGTTTAAAATGACTGATATGAAGAAGTGGAGTCTTGGTCTCGCTAAATCAGCAGCTTCAATGAAGCAGCAATCTACAGTCTCTCGTGGACACAAAAATTGGAGACGGTAAAAAAAAACAAAAAAACAACAAAAACTAAACAGTTAAGAGAACCAACAAAGAAAAGATTTGAACGCTGCAGATCTACTTTGTCGATTTCCCGCTCGTGCTCGGTGTGCTATAAACCAGGATCTGAAGAAACTCAAATCTAATTTAAATTTGTTCAACAGATAAACTGATAATGGAGGTCTTTGATGTACATTACAACATGTTGTATGGAGCTGTCTTTGAGAATAACAGCTGGGGTAGCTTCCCACAAGTACAAACATGTTATGTACAAAAACACCTCTGGTCCAATCAGTCCCTGACGAGCCCACCATCTTTCACTGATTAAAAACCATCGCAGCATATATTTATGATGGACTTCCTGTTTTGTCTGTCTCACATCCTCTGTCGGTTATGCGGCCCTGCATACTGGAGTGTTTTTGTGTTCGCTACGTTAAAGCATGCGCAAATATTTACCAAGCTCCCTTTAATAACTGCATTTCCGTCACGCCAAGTTTTTTTGTTTTTGTTTTCTATTCATAACCATCCCTGCAAAAGCAGCAGCTTGATTTTGTTAGATGACAGATCGGGGCTGATTGGGATATGTAAACATCCGCCAGGTTCATCCTAAGCCTACATATGAAATGTGTTTTGAATGTTTCACATTCTTTTTGATAATTAGGCCAGAGAAGCAGAGTCTCATGGCTGTGGCCTGGCTGTGCACGCTGTGCTGTGTGTAGGCAGAGAGCAGTTTCTGCACATAGGGATCTCAGGGACACGGGAAGACCTTAACAGAATGCTCCTGTGGCTCTTCCCTTTGACACTTGTTTGGTTTCACACGATATATGTTTCATAATGTGACAACCCGCAATGTTTAGGGACTATCTCGTTGTTATTATCAGTGGCCGATGCTCTTTTGTAAAGCTCTTTCTTGGAAGTCGCTTTGGATAATAGCATCTGATGAATTAATAAATGTAAATGTAAGACCAGGCTACAGAGATAACGCATCATCGTCCCCAGATCCTTCAAAGGAGTGCCGTGGAACCAAGTCAAGTGAGGTGAGGGCAAACTCAGACTGCCACAGTCCTGGATGAGTGGGGCTTGTTCATCGTTGTTGACTCCCCTCCTCCCTCCCCTCCTCCCTCCCTCCCCTCCTCCCTCCCCTCCTCTCTCCCCACACCCCATCCCCCTCCCCTCTTCTCCACCCTTGCTCTCCCACTGTGCCCCCCCCCCTCCCCACCCCCTCCCCAAGCCTCAGCCGTCCAAACCGTCAATAAATCCATCCAGGGGGGATCGATGCCCCAGCGGATCACTAAATGTTATCAGCTGAAGCCCCTCTGCCGAATCTGCAAACACAATCACTATGTAAATCCATCTTCAGTTCTCCGACCACAAAGACAGTTTCTGCTGTAAAGGAGCAAAGAGTGAAGAGTTAGCAGGGAGGGAGGAAGGAGTAGGGAGTGAGGAGTTGGCAGGGAGGGAGGAAGGAGTAGGGAGTGAGGAGTTAGCAGGGAGGGAGGAAGGAGTAGGGAGTGAGGAGTTAGCAGGGAGGGAGGAAGGAGTAGGGAGTGAGGAGTAAACAGAAGCTGGTTCTCCACTGCAGTGCTTATTTCATGGGCAACCATATTTTCTTCTTATAAATACATTGTCAGCAGAATGACAAACCCATTCCAACTCCAACACTACAAAATATGGCACCTGTTTATAAGTAGTTTGGGTATACTGTGCCTCTCCTTTTAACAGCTTATTGGCAGTTTATTATTACCTCTCCACAGATTGCTTTGTTGTTGTTGTTTTGTCTCAGTATTGGTTTGTATTTACCCAGTTGACAGTGGCTGGTCATTTCTATGCCAAGATGGAGCTCTCATGGTGACATCTGTGGTACTGTCACTCACAGCGCCCCTCCTGCCCCCCCTGCTCTCCCTCCTGTCCCCCCTGCCCTCCCTCCTGTCCCCCCTTCCCTTCCTCTTGTCCCCCCTGCCCTCCCCCCTGTCTCCCCTGCCCTCCCTCCTGTTCCCCCTGCCCTCCCTCCTGTCCCCCCTGCCCTCCCTCCTGCCCCCCCTGCCCCCCCTCCAGTTCGCCCTAGGCAACCCCCTCAAACCATCAGTCTCCACCAGTATCATCATCGCCTGCATAGTCAATGAAAGAGAGAGCGAGACAGAGAGAAAGAAGGAAATAAAGGGACTGAGAGAGCGACAGAAAAGAAGAGAGACAGGAAGAGAAAGAGGGAGAGAAATGGGGGAGAGAGAGAGATAGGGAGGGAGGGGAGGGGGGGGGTGTCGGCTTCAGTGTGATAAAATAGAGGCCGGCAGTTGTTCCTCCAGCCCCAGGCTCAATTATTTAAAAAGTGACAGGGACTCCAGTGAGTGAACGTGAGGGAGGTGGAGAGAGAGAGGGAGGAGGGCATGGAGGAGGAGGTGGAGGGGTAGGGGCTAGATAGAGAGAGAGTAAGAGATAGAGAGAGTGGAGGGGGCTCTTTTGCGCAGGTGCATTGTCCAGTGGAGGGAGAGGGTGCTGAGAGACAAATGAATCCAGCAGGCATTTGGTACACACCGGAGATTGCTTATCGATCCAGATTGCAGTATTCAGGCTGGCCCAGGAGAGGCCTGAGAATTTTCTGAGGGAGTTAATAACTTGGCAGCTCAGCTGTCTTGTCCAATTCACCAAAGGCAGAGAGGCCTAATCAGGACTGGATTCCTTTTTCTGTCCGAGGGGTCTCTCTCTCTCTCCCTCCTTCTCTCTCTTTCTCTATCCTTCCCTAACTCTCACACCCTCTCCCCTTTTCAGTCTTTCTTCTCTCTGTCTCCCCATCTCTCTCTCCCTCCTTCCTTCATCCCTCCCCCAGCTGTCCCTCACTTCCACTCTGTCAGAGCTCTGAGAGTGATTGAAATGACAGCCTATAGAAAGAGGCTAATCAAATTGTTTATTATCAGTCTCAATCAATATGTATGGATTGTTAAAACATCAAAGTCAGCCCCTGAAACAGTAATAGTTGCAGGCCCTCTGCAGCTGCACATGGTCGGGCCCCGCAAAGCTTCTCTCCATTTAAAGTGACTTTCACTCTTACTTAAGTCCTGCTGACCTGTTGGGGTCATGTCGGCTGTAGCAGGGGAAGGGGGGGGGGACTCGAGGGAGGACTGGGAAACACTCTTAACTCCTGTCCTACAGCGACTTCAACACGATCACAAAATTAACAAAAAAAAAACGTACGGTGATACCACGTTTTCACTGTGGTATCACCATAAAGCCTATCCGTCGCTCCACTCAGCTCTCAGCCATGCTGGTGTTTTAGGTACATTGCGCCTGAGTTACGTCATCACATTTGGGTCCTGATTCAGTATTTTCATGCATTAGGTGAGTTCCCCAGCCGAGCTCCTCTTCAGGGATATGAGACCACGCTGAAAACGAGGTCAGCTCTGACGAATGAGACAACCGACAGGATCAAATTGCTCGGAGATGGACATTGTAGTCGGTGTTTCAGCCCTGAGACAAGCTGGCGTGGAAGATTGATGGATGGCCATTGTCCATTCATTGGCCCGGCCAGTGAGACACCTGATGTAGGGTCCCAGGGAAAGGGCGTGGGGGACGCCCCGTGAAAACAGGCCCGGGGTGTCAGGGTCTGATAAAGCAAGAGGACACTAAAGAATATCATCTATTCTGACCCTCCATCTTGGCTCATTTTCGTGTCAGACAACACTGAGACAAACCCCGCCCCTTCTCTGAAGTTATTGCATCAAACTGACCACACATTTGATTGGCTAATACTGCAGAAAAAGAATTGAGGTTCATCCCCCATTAGGATTTTCTGTCAATCATTTCAACGACGCCAGATTAGGAATTGAAACCTGCTGTGTCTCGACTTCAAAACAGTCAGTAATCCATATCCTAATTGGAAGTCCACTCAACTCCTTATCATAAACCCAATACATAAGTGACATAAAAGCAAGCGTCATTCATCATCCTGCAAATGTGCTCTGTCATTTCTCTTTAGGAAGGAAGATAAAAGCCTGAGGTGCCGTATTGATTTTATAACAAAACACCAAGCTCAAACTCCAGAAGTGGAATGTTCGTCTGTTATCAATAATTGGTGTAATAACCATGACAAGAGCCAGGGGGAAGAAAAGAAAAAAAAAGGTCTTCACCTGAAATAATAGGCCCAGTGTCAAATGCATGTCATGTGCTGTCAAGGCTTGTACCGTCCTAGTCACTGATATATCACAGACAGAATGCTAACACGTCCACAGAGAGGTCATGCAGATGTCACTTTAACGCAGGAAAAGTTCCCAGCAGTGCGTCACAGTGACGATCAGTCCCCCTTCCAAAGCTGCTCGTAAACGTTGCTAACATAAGACGAGCCTGTCTGTCCATCTCTGACCCCCGGAACAGATGATTGGACGAGGCTGGCAGGGTTTCAGCGGGGCTCTCGCCAGCAGTGGGCAGATCTTTGAGCTCCCAACACCCTGGCTCCTCCTCTTGACATGCAAGGGGTCTCTAATTAAACGCTGCAATGAGACACCCCCGGCCACGGGCCTCCGTATCAGCCCTACACCCACAATTACGGGCTCGGAGGGAGCCAAGGCACTGCATTATTGATGGAGCAGAACGGTTGATTAGAACTCTCTACACAGCTCCGGAACAGAACAGCCAGTCCTTTGTCATTAAACACCACTTAAACCAAGTCAAAACATACCAGCTGGACACGCTTCCTAAACATCCGGGTTATGACGAGAGAGAGAGGGGCGGGGGGTTATGGGGTGGGGGGGGTGGGGCGGGGTGGGGTGGTGGGTGGGTGGGTGGGTGGGTGGGTGGGGGGGGGGGATTGAATTTTGATGCCGTGTGCAATAGCTCATGCTACCACGGGATGTCTGTGGGGTGGGATGCACTCAACGAACACGGGGAAAAAAAAGGTAAGATAGATAAAAGACAGGACAGAGAGATACAAAAAAGACTGAGGGAGTAAAGAAGAAAGTGAGACAGGGGAATGGACGAAGTTAAAAAAAAGAAAGTGAAAGAAAGAGAAAAAGAGGCCTGACAGCTGCTGAGAAAAGGAAAGAAAAGAGTGAAGAGATGGATTTTGATCTTCCAGCCACACATGGGAGGAATGCAAACAGCAGTGACCCACAGTTAGGACAAAGCTCCATATGATAAGTTCATGAATGGTTGGAATTATATCAGCCCCTAACCAGGAAATATGTCCTTACATCAAAGCCCAACTTCCACTTGAGGGCCTAAAGTGTATTACCGGCCCCGAGTCAATCAACCATCATCTCCGGTAGCAGATAATGCATTACTTCATATCACAGGCCCCTAATGGAAACAAGCTGACATTCGTAACACCCATGTATAAAGTATAAAGGCCAATGCAAGCAGTGAGTGGCCAACATGCACACACGTATTTGTCTTTGCGAGCGAATCTATCGGGAGAATTCTTGCCTCCGTCTGCATGTGTGTGTGTCTGCGCCTGCGAGAGTGCAGGAAGAAGGAATACGCTGCGAATTACAGCCGCCGCCTCGGCAATAGCCTTAATGAATACATACTCAACGGTTGATAACATTGTGGCTGGGAGTGGATCTCCTTAAGAGATAGTTAATCCAGCTAAAGATCTCCTGACGCTCCCTCTTTCAGGGCATCCAAATCAAAGGTATTGGCCTGGTCTCTTGTGGACTCATTAGCACGCCGAGGGTCTCTGCGCAGGCCAACCCCCCCCCTCCTCGCCTCATCGCCCTGTCCACCCCCTCACCGCACCCCTCCTCCCCTTCCACCCCCCCCCCCCACGGTGACCTCGGCGGTTCGAGGGAAGATCCTGTTATTATGATGTTCATTAGGCTCGGCTGATGGACACCCAGCGACCGGACTCTCGTCTGCCGCGCGATAAATCACAGGGCGGTTATGGGATGCCGACTCTCAACTCTCGATGCCTGTGTGTGTGTGTGCAAGACTGGTTAAGATATCCTGCTTATCCTTCAGTGGTCAGAAATGAGGTTGAGAGGTGCCCTCGCTCCTTATCTCAATGCTTTGCTTTTGTAAGGTGCAGCATTATAAACCATTGAGCGGATTCCTTCAGAGAATTCAGAGAATTGTAAAATATTGCCGGCAATAGGTCATCTAAGGAAATCACACAGTGTCATACCTAAAACCATCTTTCTCATTTTGCTACACAGACAGCAAAGTCCACTGAATAACTCCAGCTCATTTAGAATGTGACCTGTCGATGAATACCGTTTCCCTCAATTTTGGGCCATAAAATGAGAATGAAACGGCCACTTTAATAACCAAAGCTCAGAAAGCATCCTATTGCAAAGTGGTCAGGCCAACCCAACTGGGATGGGAGGTTAAGAGCGCTGAACCGTGTTGAAAAACCCACAGAGGAAACCACATCATGTCTGTGCATTAATAAAGGGCCAGCCATGTTACCATTACGAGCACCTTCCGTGCCTGGTCTTGGTTTGGCGAGCCGCTCTAATGGCTAACTGGTCAAGGGTGATTTATCTGAGTCCTGGGTGAGCGTTCTGCAGGTCCAGAGAGATGCTGTGGGTTTAGCTCTGCTCTTCTGTAATGCACTTTATAAATACAAAAACAAATGGCTGCCTGGGGAGGGGAGGAGGAAGGAGGGTTAGTGTGTTTATGTGTGTGTATGCGTCCATGAAGCGGGGGGGGATGAAGGGGGGGGGCTTGTTTTCTTTAACGCCTGTGGGAAGTAGGGGGGGAGGGGGGTGGGGGGGGGATCTCTTCCATCACCTGCTGCCCATGCATTACCGGGGATGTACAGCAAATTACACCCTGGCTCCATTAGTTCTTTTCAGGGTTAATATTGATGCAGATATCATTTCTATCCGCCGTGTCATTTATTTGAAATACTATGTGTGGGAAGTAGCAGCAGCAGTGAATCAAATCAATTGATAGAGCAGTTAGCCTCTCCGCCCGGCCTGCCCAGAGAGCCGCAGAGCGAGCATGAAATATTATGGAGATTGTTCTTTAAAGTGATCTCTTTATCATCATTTGTCTGCGGCGCCGGCGATCCTATCCTGCCCGCTGCGCTCCTCTTGGGCACCAGCTGTCATAACTCAATCAGCCGGATAATACGGACGCGTGCTGCACCGCTGAAGAGAGCCCCCCCCCCCCCCTCCACCCCGCCCGCCCCCCTCACACCCCCGCCCCTCGCCCCCCCCGCGCTTGCCATCGCTGGCACCGCGTGTCAGGGAGCATCCGGAAAACAGCTCATCATAGGAGCTGAAGGCTCTTCCTCTCTGGGGCCTGCTTACTGGTGTCACTTCCTATGTGCTGCCAACGCTAGTTCTTGTCATCCTCTACAGTAGGAGAGGGGAGGCTGGGGCTGAGGGGAGGCTGGGACTGAGGGGAGCCTGCGGCTGAGGAGAGGCTGGGGCTGCCAGTGAGGACAGGGGAGGGGGTGAAGAGGAGAAGTATGGAAGGAGAGAGAGAGAAACAGAGAGGACTGAGTCCCCCTACCCTCTTCCATCCTTCAAGAGTATATGACAGCTCCTTCGCCCTGCTCAGCTGTGCTGTACCCGAACATGACAGATCCTTTTTTTTTATTTTTTCATGGCGCTCTCCACAGTCTGTTAGTGTGTCGCTGAATGACTGTTTTTACTGCCCATAAATGGATCCGTGTGCATATTTTCTGTGTCATTAGGAAGATTGTTAGGAGACACACTCGGAGGGAGTCACGCACTACTTAGACTCAACCGCTGGCTGTCATAAAAATGCCCCAGCCTCATTGTCTGGAGGTCTGAAAACAGGCCGTATAATATAGACAGTCACGGTGCTGTCTTATATATACAGTGCTGTCTCCAGTCTTGGTGGCTTGATGTTAGTCAGCGAGTTCAGAGGGCATCTGCAGTGACAGGGCACACAAAGTACAGAGCTTTCAGCCAATCAGCTGCATTATTCAGAAGTAGGACACTAGAATCGGCCAATGCGGTACCATGCAGATGTGGCTCTCATACTTACTGGCATTACATCACTCAGTGTGGAAACAATGGTGGAAAACATGCTCTGATTCTTTGCACATTCAAATGATTTCTTCTTCCATATAGCAACAACAAATTATGTGTTTGATTGGTTCAGAGCAGGGGGGGGAATTACGGACAATGTCATTAACGACTAGCAACTAACACTAAACTATTGAAGTACGTTATACACGTTTGCATATAATAATTAACGACTAAACATCTGTAGTGTTTCAGGCAATGATATCACTTAGTAGCTCGACACATTTCAGTTTATGAACAATGGACTGTGAGCAGCTAGGCAGTGACACGTACATGAGAGCCGGGAGAGAGAACAATGTGCTCTCTTACTGGGGAGATAATGGGGATCTGTCACTGTAACACTGATAATATTCATACAAGGCCATTGTATGCTTCTGAAAATGGCCATCCAATCCATTCATCAAAGACAGAGGGGGGCGTTGGGGGGGCGCTGGGGGGACGCTGCGGCTTGCTCTGGGAGACACTGGGGTTAGAAAGGCCGATGTTTGTGTATTTGCTCTTTCAGGGAGTGGTGGTAACAACGACGACTCGCTCACCATAATCTGAGATCTGAAACAGACGCTCCACACACACACACACACACAACGCAAATCTCTCATCAGAAAACCGTCTTTCAATACCTTATATTGGAACACTATCAGTTGGTGATGGGGGCTTTCAATGCACCACTGAACTCCACCTATCCAAAACCCCAGAGAACAGACCAGAGTTCAAATCTTGAAAATCTTCTTAATCTTGTGTGTGTGCGTGTGTGTGTGTGTGTGCTTGTTTGTGTTTGTGTGGACGCAGATGAGCAGTTCCTCCAGTTGGTTGCAGCAGATTGTGCTGTGTGACTCATGTTCCCTCTGCACCAGCTGGTTACTATTCTCCACTCAGCCTCCTCGCTCTGATTGGGCAGGTAGACGCTAAGGCGTGTTGCTCCTCTCCACAATTTTCCACAGATTCAGCAGAAAATGTTTTATGGTGCGATTTTTTTTTATTTTTTTGCCTCACCAATCCAAACAATGTACGTGGCTGCGTGCACATGGAGCAGTTTGGCTCCGTGACACAGCTTCTCACAGTCCCTGTGTGTCTCTGGGAATTAATCACACAGATATTGTTCTGGCTCACACAGGGAAAGGACTGCTAGATAGTTTGAGAGAGTTTACCTAAAGTCAAACTCTGAAGTTTCATTTTAGTGTTTAACTTTAATGCTCCCTTTTGCTTTGGGCCAATTGGTGCTCTGTTTTCTGTCTCCTGTTCGTGAGAGTTCTGGTGGCAGGCACTGTGTGTGTGTGTGTGTGACAGCCACTCTCTGCTCCCTGCATGGGGGATGATCTGCACACGTTACAAATTACACAGTGGGTTACTGCACAGCGAAAAGCAATGTAAACAACATTGCTGTTTGCCCCTTTTCATTCTCAACCAAAGCAAACTAACATGACCCCCTGAATCCGATGGCCACACCCCAACCCAAGCCTTCATCCCTCCTTCTTCCTCCTTCAATCTTTTCCGCACATATGGTCATGCCTCCAACCCCTCCTCCTCTGCCTTCACTCTCTCTCTCTCTCTCTCTCTCTCTCTCTCTCTCTCTCTCTCTCTCTCTCTCTCTCTCTCTCTCTTTCTCTCACTCTCTCAGCTTTTTCATTCATGAAAACTCCTCCCAGCACAGCCCGCTTACCCCCTCCCTGACTGCTTTTTATTGTTAGCTGTGTGTCACAGGGTGCAGCTGTTTTGTTTTAAGGGACAAGTAGGACTCCAGAGGTTGCTAGCTAGCATGCCGCTGCTAGACTGCATGCAGAGCCCAACAGAACCACAGCCCATACTTGTCCAGAGTGCTCTCGCAAAGTTAAACATAGAGCCACTTGGTTGTTGTAACCGATTTAATAAATTCCTCATCCAAAGTTTGCATAATGTTCTCCCGGTTTAAAAGACCAAAGTCCCTTGCCTCTTATTTCCCAGGCCTATTTGTTGATCCCTTGCTGCTGAAATATAACGTTTCAGTAATGGTCTACAGCATGCCAGCTCATGTGTGTTATAAACTTTACTGGCTCTGTTCTGAGGACTACCACCCAGTTTGCCAGCAGACAGACAGGAATTCAGAGTAGCACAAGGACGATCTATTATCACTGTCACAACATCATCCCAACTACTGAATCAACAGGTGACTCAATAGGAAAAACAGCTGGGCTGTTCCGTCATCTTCCGAGCATTGAAGACACGTCTACTTAGGATATTACACAAAGTGGACTGAAAAGTGTGTCTGGAGCGGTTATGGCTGTGTCAAAGCTCACTCATCCTTAGAGAGGGGGAAACAGCGTAGCGTACACACTGAACAATCGTATCAGCGTGTCCAGGAAGACTGGCAGAGCCCAACTCCAATATGTGCCCCAGCTGCGGGCGCACCAACGCACAGCTTTGGGCACACTGAAATAACCTCCATACCCTCGCCCACCGCGGCGCGTACGGGAGTCTGCACACAGACTGGGCTCTGCAGAGAAGCTTGTGTGTTAGGTCTTCAGAATGTGGTCCAGAAGGGAGGGGGTTCCTGTGAGCAGACTAGCCCTGTACTATCAGCCAGGGTACGATAGCAGCGTGGAAAAACTGAGGTCGACAGGAAGGACCTCCGTGCGTTCAGCTCTGCCTCCGTTCTCATGTGGGATGTGAGAGAGCTGCTCTGAAGCTGCCATGGAAGAGCCATGTGTGGGGGGGAACGCCTCTATCTCACAGGCTCTACTGTGTGTGTGTTTGTGTGTGTGTGTGTGTGTGTGTGTGTGTCTACTGTGTAGGATGCAACACGTCTGTACAAACGCACAAAGCTGCAAATGTTGTCCTTCCGTGTGAGAAGAGTTGTACTTAATAGCCCCTCCACTCTTTCCTCAAATTACGATCACATTAGAGAGGATGAGAACAAAGACACAAACACACACACACACCTTGGTAAGGAAGGATGCAGATGTAAGGGGGGGTCAAATAAATAGCCATGATTCAGCCACAATCCCACTCTGACATCCACTTAGCCCCAGGTTTCTTCTGCCAACAGCCACCTGTTGCTCTTCTGTAACGCTGGTCGGCTTGCTGGCTGGCGGAGAGGAAGTCCTCTCATGTGGAACTGAGCACCCCTCCCCTCCCCTCCTGCCTGCTCCACTCCTCCGCCTCAATCCCCTCCCCCCCACCCCCCTTCTCCTCCACTGCTTTCTCTGTAGAACTGTAATCACTTAAATAAAAGTGTTCTAGGCCTCCGAGACGTCATTCCAAGCCCCTGCTCCTCTCCGGAATCACGCAAGCAGAGGGTGCGAAGGGGGAGAGAAAGACACTAAAGGTGAAAGGAGACAGATCGACAGGCAGAAAGAGAGAGTGATAGAAAGACAGAGTGATAGAGAAAGAAAGAGAGAGAGAGAGAAGGAAAGAGAGCGAGAGAGAAGGAAAGAGAGTGAGATAACTCCATGCGAGTGGCAGATGCTAAGGCTATCAGGTCTAGAGAGAGTGGGGGGAGAGACACTCAGCAGTGACTCATAACCCAGCTCCACCTTTCAGTTGCCGTGTGACAATCAGTCCATTATTCACTCACTAGTGGAAATGGGGCTTCAGCAATGTATATCTACTAAATAATCTACACCCAGTGAAAACAATTTTCATGACATTAAAACTATTTCACTACAATCAAGGTTCAACCTCTGACATTAGGCAATTCCAACTCAAGCCTTCCAATTACTTAAATGCCTTTTTGATCAAATTTAATTAAAGGCCTAGCAATTACCAAGGTAAAATTAGCAGCATTTAAATGCATCCATTTACTTGATTAAAGTTACATGATGAGAGTGAGGTAAGCTAAGACCAATACTTGGTGCAGATGAAAGCAATAGGTCCAGATATTGGGTGTCGGGTGAAGCACATAGAAGGGCCGTTACTAAAAGCCACAGGTAAATAAATGACGAGCGCAGGCCGTGTCACATCCTCCCGGTCGAGCTCGGCTGGTTATCATGTAAGGCTCAGCGCTGCCCTCGGTGTCATAAGCTCCCTTGGCGAGGCCTGAGCAGGCACAGATACACCAGCTTCCAGTTACCACGCCGGAGAAATCCTGCCTCCTCAGACCCAGCTCCATTTCGGATGCTGGAACAAAGATTTAGGGGCGAGTGCTGGCTGTAAATTTAGCCACATCCAGATTTACGGAAATGCTAACTGTTCAAGCGTAGCTAGCCCCCTGTGTGTCTGGTGAATGGACCTACAGCACACTTGAGACCCACATTAGCAGGGCTGTGGCGTTGCTTTCTCTGCATGAACCTGTTGCACCTACAGGTAGAGGATTCTCTCACCGTGTACTCTGTAAAAACTCTGTTTCCTTTCTTTTCTTCTTTACTTCTCTCTCCTTTTCCCTTCTCTCTCTCTCTCTCTCTCTCTCTCTCTCTCTCTCTCTCTCTCTCTCTCTCTCTCTCTCTCTCCTTGTCTGCATGGTAACCAGCAGTGAGACCACAGGCAGCCTAGTTTATACCCAGCTCTGTGAGGAAGTGGGGAGCCTGGAGACAGGCCTATTGTGTTGCCTGGCTTGGATGGCTCTGCCCCTGGGTGTATGTGTGGCCTACCTCTGCTGCCTGCCTCTGCTGCCTGCCTCTGCTTCAGCTGGCTGGTGATCAGGCATCTGCCAGGCCTATCTGGGCCTGGATGGGGGGGGTGATAAGCAGACCCAAACTGGCCAGATCTCTCTGCCTCTTATTTTCTCAGCAGATGTCATAAAGTCCCAGGAAACTCCACCAATCTGAAACGTTAAGCAGAGCCACCCTTTCTAATAAATAATTAGCTCCAATTGACTTCCCAGCTTCCTTGCCTCCCTCCATCTCCTTCTCCCCTTCCGTGCCTTTTCAGGCCATGATATGAATAATGAGGCAGGAGGGGTTAACAGCAGGTCAGAGACAGCTCCCTATCTGGCCCCTTATTTATTCAGTGGAATGAGAAATTGATCACATTATTGCGTTAAGAGGGGCCTGATTCGTTATAATCAGCCTGGTATTGGCAGCTATGGCCCTCGGGCCTGGACATTGCATTACGTATGCTCTGGCAGCCATAGGTCAGCACTGCTCAGGCCATTTTACAACTTCACGTCACCTCCCTGACCTTTTGATGACCACTTTACAAAATGGAGGAGTGGACATAGACAAAGGAAGGGCAATAAAGAATGCAATTCTAGCTGTCTGATGAAAAGCAGGAGTCTTCTGGCTACTGATTAATGAATCATATCTATTAGCTTTGGTATATTTCAGCTGTAAGACAATGTTAAAATATGCAAATGCAACGCAAACTAGTTAAGTCGTGTGTGGCATCTGTTGGCAGCTGGCATTGTCCAGTAGAAATTGTCATTAATTAACATTTATTGATAAGTGGATGGTCAAATTATCTCCGACTGAACTCTGTATTGATCATATGGAATCATATATCAGTAAAGAATACAACAAAAACTATCCCCCTTCTGAACTGTACACTCAAGTAAGCCATCTACAAATGCTTGTAGTTTGTATGTGTTATTATGTAAGTAAGTATGTAAATTATAGAATAACACAAAGTGTGTTCTTGTGAACACAAACCGTATCCATTTACCCCCCAACATGTCACAAATGGTTGAGAAAACTAGTTCCACTATCCTCTCTCTTCCCCCTGAGAGCGTACGGCATCACAGTTCATTAGTCAAATGCAGCGTTAGCACAGGGGTGACCAGGTATTTGTTTATGCTTGTTGATCTAACCATTATGTCCGGAACCACGGAAAATGTCCTTGCGTTTTAAATTCATGTAGAATATATGTAGTACGTTTGTCAAGTAAGCAGTAGCTTTCTGCTGCCATGTTAAGTGTCCAACCTGCACCATGTGTTTGGTATGGCACCCAGCGGGGCTAAAAAAAAACCTCTTCCTGTCACCCTCTTCCCCAGATCCACCACGGCTGTTTACAGTGAAAAACATCTGCATTTCAATTATTCCACTTCCTGGGGCTTGAATAAAATCAGGCTACACAGAACAACAACAGGAAGAGAGCCATTTTTTCAATAGCTGTACTTAAATATGTGCAAGAATTCAGTGACGCCTGTATGCCGATAGACTGTGAACGTACTCCAGCATCGCTACAAAACAACACTCTATTTACACGTTTGCAGATGCCAGCCGAGAAATATTCAACTTTCAAGCGTATGTTTTAAAAAAACGCTGTTCTTTTTTAGTATTAATTTATTTAATTTAACTGTTGGATAAACTACTGTAAACAAGCAGCTGCACACTTTCTCTGTTAGAAATATCAAATACAAACATCAATTAAAAATATAAATAATCAAAATGCAATCACACAATATACAGCACACAGCGAAACTACAAGGTTATGCTATAAAATCATCTAATAAATCATATTCTATTCTTGTAAAATGTCAGAGTACCGAAATTATTATATATGAAAGGATACATTATAAAGATGAATAAGGAATACAATTATTAAACTTATGAGATGCTACGTTAACCTTAATAAATCATTATGTTAGTGGTATCATAACATTTTTGTCAACAATAGACCTGCTGGAGGCAGAAATCTTCCCTGCTGGAAGACAGGGAGGGGAAGACGAACTGGTCAATCATTAGCCAATAGTGGCCACTGTCCACACCAGGGCTGTTAAACATACTCTTATTCACTAGGTCACTAACATTTGCTTCTTGTTATGCACCTGGGTAAAAGCAAATACACAAAACACTTCAAATCCAATTTATTTGGGTCCAGGGACATTTTGGTGAAACTGAAAATGAGGGAGTATTTTCACATTAGAGACTGATCTTACCTAAAAATTGTAAAATGTTATCCTGTCACATTACCTCAAATAACAGTACAGGAAATAATAAAAATGGATCCATAATCCTTCCACTGTTGTTGTTGCTGAAGTTAGAAGAACTCTATTTTGAACTCTATTTTATTCATGTGTCTGAGCCTCCTATGTGGCGACAGAGTGGCTCCTGGTGTAAACAAGCCCCCTCTGCTCTTCAGACTGCTCCAAACTTGTTTAAAAATGTCTTGGCGTCACACTGAAACGTTTACACAGGCCAAACACACGCAGAATTAATCTTACGGCGCTTACAATTAAGACAATGAAGAATTTTCCCTCAACATGATGTGATGCAGCGACCTTGTGATCCGACTGACGGTAGTCTAGAGAGTGTGTGTGTATACAAACCTCCAGTGGTTACTCACATGCTGTAAACTGTATAACTAAAGCTTAGGCCTCATTCATAAGCTGTTTACCTTGTCAATAAATCATTGAGTCCCCACAGGGACAGTGGTGACGGGCAACTAAAGAGGTGGACAGTCTGAGGCAAGAGAGAGAAAAGAAAAACACAGAGCCATTGCTTAGGATGAGCTATTATAAACCTTCAAACACTCCTGTTGCTGATATACTGCATATACAGTGAAATATTAAAAAAATATAAGCTATGCTACATTGTGTATATTTCTTCTCTGCAATCTGGGCTCAGTTAATGGAAGTTTCTTTGTCAAAAGAGTTCGAAGCAAAAACATAAAAATATCAATTCTAATTTAGCGTTGTCATCTGAGGAATACAAAAGTACATTAAAACCAGTGTTTCCACCCATTTTCTTAAACTACCTTTCCAGTCTACCTTTTCCTCATCCTGCCATGCTTCCCTTCCCGTCTAGCCCTTCTTCAGCCAGACCCCCGGCCAGTGTGTGCAGTGCCGTACCTGTCCAGGGAGCAGCCGTGGCTGCTAGACAGACAGCCGTCTGCTTTTTACAGGCCCGTAAAGGCCCGGGCTGAGACAGGGCTGCCGGCTGAGGACAGGGGGGGAGAGAACATATGACTGTGGGACATTCCTCGAGACCCTGCCGTCTGCTGGACACCCTGGTGCCACATTCCCCTGAGTTACAAACGAGTGCTCCCTGACACGCACCCCCTCTACGGAGCAGCATAAGGGGTCTGTGGCACGCGTCACCCCTCCTGAATGATGGATGCATCTGAATGCTTCGCACACGGGTAGGGATGTCATCCAGTGTTCCCCAAAGTGTTAGAAACTAGGTAACTTGAATACGGGGAGAACAAGTCTGGTTCTTATTATTGTCACACCACAGTACCATGTCTCTCCCCTGCGTGTCTCCCTCCTGGACACTCTGACACCTGCTGAGACAGAAGCTAGCGAGGGCTAACAGGGTCACGGCTGTGCCTTTCTGACTCTGCTGCGGGTCAATTTGTTTCTCTAAGGCTTCTCTACAACATCTTCCCTGACCCCCGGTGGATCAATGCTGTTTGAACCAAGTCCTGACCCACTCAGTCAAGGGTGCAGTATGGATAACACCCATTTTAAGAGAATAGAGAATGCAACCCTCCATACAACGTGGACTGGTGTATACAGGCTCCAATCAAGCCTTCAGTCTTTTATGCGTTTTACACGTTATTAAATGTGTTTTCACCTGGTAAGGTCACTTACAAACAGCAGCCCTAGGCTACAGCTTAGTAACAAGATACCCATCCCCCTTTACGACTGGCCAGCCCAGTAAAGCTGGAGTCAGTCTGCATGTGAACATCGAGGATATAGGACTTTAGGGGTGGAGGCCTTATAGAAGCGATGAACAGGGATGTCACTGTCGTAACCTCTAATCACCAAGCAACTAACCTGCTTCATCTGTGGTGAACCCCACTCTTTCCTTTTAAGACGACAATAAAACGTTTCCAATGCTAGAGAGTAACGCAACAACAATATGAAAACTTGCTTTCCTCAGACAGGCAGTGTATGTAATACATGGCACTTTAACAAATATGTCTGTTTTAAAAGAAATCATAGGATCAGTAGTCATACCAAATGTCTTTCTCTCAAAAAACAAAACATCCCTCACCTTTCATTTCAAGACTCACTCAACCAAATAGCTCCAGTGAATCATTTCCTCAAACATTAGAACATTTTGCTAAGTACGAAACGTGTGTACAACACATTTGGTCACGCAATTCAATTGGCAGCGCCAGGCCCTTTGTCAGCGTGGGATTATCATCCGCAAGCTCTCACAAAAGAAAAACCCTCTGGAGCTACAGTAACAGCAAAGCCATGCAGTGATTAGAGTGACACGTTTGTTTGCATGTAATGAAAATAACCCATTGATGGCACTTTGAGCCATGGGCCTGCATCCCCAGCCCAGCCCACCGCCCACCCCTCCCCCCGCCCCCCCGCATCCTGTCTCTTTATCCCTCAGAGAAGTGTCAGACAGATAGCTCAGGGTGTATGACAGAGGGGGAAACCATAGCTACAGAGCCGGGGGGTGAGAGCGAAGGGAGGGGGGGCAAGGGGGAGGTGGGGGGGGGTTATATCTGTCACTTAGCATACAACGCTTGAGCGTATGACAGTATTGTCTCTCCTGGGCACTTACATACAGTACGGTGCTTAATATTTGTAATGCATATCTGTTTGTGTGTCGGTGTCTGTGTATGGGATTCAGTTTACGTCCCTGACAGATGAAATGATAGCATGAAATGTTATTGTAATTAGTCCTTTCTGTATTGTTAGTTAAATTTAATTAAAATAATCTAATGAACGTTGAGAACAAAGGTTGTATTTAGTTCTTCTGTGGTCTCTTATCATTCATGGCATATCAATGTTGTCCTCTTAAGATAGGACAGGACCACACCATAGCCAAGCAGGGCTGATAAAGACCAGAGGCTCCCAGCCTTGTGGTGAACACATCCCAACAGAGGTTGTTTGATCCTGGGCTTGCAGGAGTGACTCACTCCCCTTGCCCTGTCTGTGTGTTCGAATCATCGGGCACAGAGGAACCCACACAGGCACACACATGCAATCTGTGAGAACTCAGTTACAGGAAACCTGGCTTTAATGTCCAAAGGGCAATCTGATGACTTCAGGCATGCTATATCCGTCGGAGACAGACATCTACACAGGAACAGATACACACACAAACATTCTCTCACACACCATCCTTCCCCAAAGCCCTGGGATCAGCCCAGACAAACTCCTGGCACACACTGGATATGCAGCCGTGCTTAGAGAGCTCACACTGTGCCAGGCTTTTTGGGGCGGTTTACGTGCAGCTGTTCAAGAGGGCTCATCCGGCACCTCGGTGAACTTTCCAGAAACCAGCGGGTCCCACTCCTGGAGGTCCCATCTCTGATCTCCCATACTCCTCGTTGATATTTGGGTCGCAGAATGAAACGTTGCGGGTCCGCCCTTTTCTACACGGTTCTCTGTCTTCAACATGCCCCTTGCGGCCTGCTGACTCTGGTGTGACAGTAATTTTACACAGCCGAGGCCCCTGGTCCCAGAGGTGGGCCATTAGGGTTCAGGTGAGGTTAATTACGGGGAATTGTTAAGCCTGCCGCTGTGTGGCTGGGCTGGCTGGGTGGGTGGGATGTAAGGAAGGAGGGAGGCAGGGAGGGAGGCAGGGAGGGGATGAGGGTTTTGATGCCTCCAGTGCTGATTTGTGTGCGACATGACTCCACAGACTCGGCAGGTGTTCACAAGCAGATTTACACACAGCTCCTACACGCAGGCATCACTCAGAGGATCAGGCTAGCATTAAACTCCCCCACCACCACCACAGGGAAATACAGAGGACAAGTCATTATCTCATGCTTTAATATTTTGGTTTGTAACATGCATTACTCAGATCGGTAACACTTTGACTGGATTTTTACTTTTAAATTAATAAATAAATTGTACAATTAACAAAATTCAACAACAAAAAAATCTATCCATCTAACTAAAATGCAGAAGAACTGCAAGAAGTGACTGAAAGAGGCATAATGCTGTGTTTGGCTAAGGATGAGATTATATTGGATTAAGAGGACTTTTGCAATGCAAATGAATGCAGCTCAAATCAATAAACTCTGTTCAACTCAATATACAAACTAATTAAGAGGTAATACAATCAAACTAGAATAAAATAGATTGTGCAGCTTCCTCAGAAAGAAATCCAATCAAACCTTTTTATGTGAAAGATAAAATCTTAAGTGATCTTTCTTTGTATGCATAACGAACTAGGCTTTGTGTCCATTTAATAAAGAGAACTTGTCTTAAGAGGTTACATTCAATGTGCATATTCTAATCAATATGAATTACATAGGGTTTTATCTATGTTATCTGCACTCGACTGCTAAACTAATTAATGTTTTATTGAGTGTTTTAACTCAATTATTTTCCAAAGTCACCGAAAGGTACAATGCAATGTTCTATGAGCAGGCTCAAGCAGGGGACTATTCTAAATACAATCCAAGGAGATTTTAGTTACTTTACTTCTAAGCTCTTTGAAGGAACGGCATTTGAAATGGATATGCAATAGAATTTTGACTAAATTAAATATCTATTCCTATTTTTAATTAAATTACATGACGAACATGACTATAGTATGGGAAAAAAAAACAAACATTTAAATTAGTAAATAGATTCAAATGTTTAAAATACATCCACACACCCACAATGGGTGTGCGTTGGTACTTGTATACATGTACACATCTTGTGTCTCATCTGGTAGGATGTTTGTGTGTGAGTGTGTGTGCGTCAGTCCTGTATCATTGCTATCAAGTTGAAATGGCTTTCCCCCTCCTCTTCTAGTTCAGTTCATTCCAGCTGATTGCTCATTTTCTAATGCTAATGGCTACGAGGCAGGGTTAGGGTTTCTCCCCTGTCAGCTGGCCGCTGGTGCTGTGGGACGGACCTAATGGGCTCTGACAGGAGGGAACTGATCTCATTCAAAGGGGATTTGATATGTGGCATGAATGTGGTGGCCCTCAATAGACATATTAATGACCGTTATCATTCACAGACTTTCTGCCATTCATAAAGCCTATTCTGTTGGAGCACACTGAAGCTACATAAAAGACATGACTTATGGATGAGCTGGCCGTATATTGTTTTCACTGCCTTTTAGATAACGCGTCAAAGTGGCTTAGGCACTGTTGCTGTGACTGGGGGGTTGGTGGAGGGTGGGATGGTGGCGGGGGGCGGAGGGGGCGGGGGGGGGACCCTTGCTCTGTTGCTTTTGAGAACATAGTGCAGTAAATAATAACATGGTGGCTGTTGTTTACAGTTCAATTACAACCACACACCGGCAGGGCAAAACCAAAAGCTAACCGTCTGGCATCGGAAACCATTGGGGAGACATGCTGTCAAGGTGCTGCTCTTTATGATCGAGATGCTGCGCTTTTTATCCTAATTATGTTTCCCCCATGCTCTTATTTGTCTTTGTGAAGAGGCTTGTTGTGGACTTCTGTCAGATACATATATTTATATTTTGTTTACATTTCAAGAAATGTACCTGTTTATGAGAGACAAACATACTCATTCAAATGGTACATTTAGGAATTTGGCATATTTTATATTGGTTTCATAGCGTTGAATTCCACATTTTAATGATTAAAGTATAAAGCAACTGAAATAAAGACTCACAGGAACTAGATCCAAGTAATGGTTACTTTTCATTATAAAATGATGTCACGATTTCTAATAAATCAAGATGAATTAAATACAAAAATGTGACTGGGGCTGTATGATTACAATTAAATATGTGGATGACTTCCAATCAACATGGTTTTAAAAAGAGAGCACAGGATGTGCACAAAATAGTACAGCCGCAATTAACCAGCTGTTCCAGGAAGTTCATCAGAGTGTGGTTTACGAAAAAATCCCAAGCAAATCTAAACCGACTGCAAACGAGAAGAACACACAGAAAGCGTTTGGGTCGAATCTGGTCCTTGGTTGTTTCAGTACAGCGCAGAGGGCTGATCCTGCAGTGCATTAAGTGTCTGTTACTAACACATGTGGCCATGTTACTGCAACTTGAGCACGCCAGACTAGTACCTGGGTAAGATCTGTCAAAAGGCCTCCAACTTCCTACCAAGAAAAACACACACACAGTTCTACCTTCAAGAAAATCGTATTGGTAAATTAATCATCAATCGTTAAGCCTGGACGTGAACTTTTTGTCTGCCAAAAGCTTTCCAGAACGTTCTCAAATTATTGTTTTTGTATGAATTACTGTGTTTTTTTTTTCTTGGATGTGACTAAAAATAAATACGAAATGAACATCTACTTCTCTAAACCAGACGCTGTAGATCTCCATAATTTATCTCTGTATTATACAACCAAGTAATATTCCATTACTACAACCTCATAGATTAAAAAAGTAAAGTAACCATCAAGAAGATTCCAATGCATATTAAGGCAGCTTTATTAGCACAGAGCACAGAGGTGCTGATGTGGAGGGCACAGCAGCTAAGGCTTCTGGGGGGTGTTGTTTGGCAACTACGCAGGAAGTGCATCGCTCCACACATGGAGGTGTCAGCAATAGCACTTGTACATTTCCAATGTTGATGGCAGAGTCCCCTGTATGTGTCGATAATAAAAATGAGATCTGTTTCCACACAGCAGCCTGCCTCGCACTCCTTCCCAATCTGTTCCTTATCAGAGCTTCCTCATTAAAACCTGTACTTGTCTATGCCACCAAGGCCAGGAAGAGATGTCATGTAATTATTCATGCCATGTCTCGCCTACTGACTATGAGGTGTTTCGGTAATAGTTTCAGACATTTAAATCAAGTTGTGCTTTGACACAGTACGACTGAGAGACTTTTCACCATATTAGCAAACATTTAGCCATAACTATGAAACTGAGTAGAAGTATGGAAAGGATAATCAACCTAATAAAAAAAACTAGTCCTACATGGTCTATTCTGATAAAAAAGTCAGTTGTGTATCCGTTATTTTTAAACAACAACATATATTTAGCTTCATCCCTTGCAGGCGTAGCAGCAGGAAGTCTCTGAACAGCAGCGAGGCCTCAGAAAACCTCCCCACATAACTCTCATTGTAAGCGGCACTTTACTTTCACAGTACAGAGATCAAAAATGTTGCCATGTTTCCAACAGAACAAATGTCTTAGCAGCTGGGTTGGTGTGAACACAGACATAATGCTGACAGGAAGCTGAGCCAGTCAGTTGTAGGGCCAATTATGTCCAGACCCACGGGGGCAGGTTTACAAACACAGCTTTTTTTGTGTCACACCAGTCTGAGGTGTATGATTTACTTCCATGCCAGAAGTTCCCAAGCCGAAAGTCTTCCCCTTCTGTAGGTGGCAGTAAGGCTTAGTCAGTGGTGAGTTCTGGTATTGCCCAAATACACAGGAAAAAGAAACACCAAACACCATGCAGACAACCAGCCGAAGGGCCTCATTTTGTTGTTCCCTGAACCAATCGTATGACTACATTCTTTGGCTTTTAACTGTCCTTCTTTTGGACATGTTTTCACATTCGGTTAAGTTTTACGGTGTTCGTATCACTGGGAGAATTCAGGTTATGGGTCTTTTTGCTGAAGCCACGGAGGCAACCTATTCACCAGTATAAGTTAGGAGGAATTCGAGTTGACTCATCCAAAAAAAATACCTCAGCTTTTGGTGAACTAATTACAGGCCTTTCCCATCTGAATAGAAGTTGAAGGAGCAAGTTAATTAACCGGTCAAGAGAAAAAAACGCTTGCATCGTCTCTGCTGGATTTTCCACCCAAAATAATTTTGGAGTAATGGATAACAAGACTTGTTCTGACCATTTATCTATGGGTGTAAAAAAAACTGAGGTGTCTTAAGCAAAGCAATTGCCTGGTGTTCAATCTTGTGCGGTATCAAAATAAGGAGTGTCCACATTGAGCGAGTACTCTTAGGGTGTATTGTCCCTGTGGTAGAGAGGGGTTAACAGAGAACAACAGTCCTTTAACTACCCCATGGCTACCAGCCCTCCTTCACTGCAGTATTTAAAAAGTTTCCTTTCACTACATCTGCCCTCTTTGTCCCGCCTTTTCTTCACCTGACTTGCTCAAGAGATTCGCTTTATCTTAAAGGTCATTTCATTCAACTGGGCTACCAAACAAAAGTGAATATAACTGTCCCCATCGTTCCCTTGCAGAATTCATGCTTGACTTCCCTCAAATAAAACCCTATACATGCCCAGCTAGCAGTAGAGAGGGAATGTAGACCCAAGGCAGGTCTATAGAAAATCCCCCATGTATCATACAGTTCCACTTACAACTGAACATTTCCATTTAATGACACCAAACATATTAACCCTGGTCAGCACCCAATTACTCTGAATAAGTGAATTATCTGCTCCGGTATGCAATTTGAAAATGTTGTCATGCAACGCCAAGCGGAGGGACGGGAGGAGGGGTGAGGGTGAGGGTGAGGGTGGGGGGGTGGCGGGAACATTTTTCATTAATCCAGCCCTCATTAAAGTCCCAGGCTGTGGGTTATTTGGAATCCATTAAGTCTGAATACAGGTGATTCCCGTCTTCATTCACACAGGACCACCGAGATTCCCTGTCAGGAGCCGTTGTAAGGGTATAGAATGACACGAACAAAACTGATTTGATGAGCTTTCCTCCCAGGCCAGCACTCAACCAAACAAACTGGCCAGGCAACCAACAGCGCTTCCATTCATATTTAATTACAGCCTTCGAACATCTCTCTCAGATAGCATTACATCCACTGGATCCGTACGAGTCATGTCCCTATGAAATACATGGTGAAGTGCATTCCTGAGTCTAAAGCAGCTATGAAAACAAAGTCATTACTCTTCATTGAGTCACAAAGATGCCTTCCCATGGGATATTTCAATCCACCTGACACAAGAGTACTCACTAACTTACTGCAGAGAAGTTTCAGCTCATGCAGTACATCTCACATTGAATGGCATGTAAATAACACCAGGTGGTAAATATTAAGTATCTAACATTTGTGTCACATGACCCGCCTCTCTGTGGGTGTTAAGTCACCACCGGCCTCCCAGGTGATGAATGGCAGACGAACGGAGGTCTGAGAGGGAGGAGGGAGGACGTGAGGTGTGCCAGGGCCTGTCAGGTAACACATGCCCCTCCTGCTGTGAGTCATCGCAGAGATAATAGACTCTCATATCAGCTAGATGCTGTCCGACGGACGACTAGAGTATCAGTCGGATGCGGAGAAGACACCCCATGCAGTATTAATGAATGACTTAATACAGCCTACAGTACCATTATGGCCATGAGTGCAGCCACCCCGCCCCCACACATCACGTCACACACACGCGCGGCCTCCTCTCCCACGCACACACTTACCCCACGCATTTCCCAGGTATCTGTTTTGCATATGCTATCCTCACCAAAACTCGCTATCCCATGACCAGGCGTCACTGAAGCGCAAACACACACGCACACGCATTGTATTGGTGTCTGATGGCACACAGACCGGCGGGCGCCTGTCACTCAGCAGGACCCAGGGAAAATGCGCTGGGGCCATCGACGGGCGTCGGCATCGATGCCTGACAAACCTCAGGGCACCGGGCTGTAATTGGAACGGCAGGCCTAATCCTCAGATCAAGACGGACTCATTGACAACCTAAGCGAGCAGCAGTCCCACCGGTGCCTTATTAGCAGAGAGCAGCGTGTCTCTCTGCAGTGCATGGTGATGTCATCACTCCAGGACAAACAGTCTCACGTAAGGCAGAGTCCATCTTTGCCACGGTAAAGATTTGCTACAGAGTATCCGTTTGACTGAAATGTGGAGTGCGGTACAGTTGAGGGCACAGGAGCAGCGTTAGCGTGATTCTGGGGCGTGAAGTTTGGGATTCATTTCCTTTTTAGGTGACCTGTCTCGTGTCTGATCTATGTGGTGCCATGTCAGATGTCCTGCACTGGCAGAGGGAAGTGAAATATCAACGACGTGAACCGAACCTACCAGGGCAGGTCTACACTACACACACACACACCTACACGGAGTTGATCACGTAAAGAATCACTCAGGACTAACACACACAGGATCACTCTGTAAAGACAGCTAGAGGATTGCCTCGAAACCCTTCAGGTTCAATAGAAATAGCCACTGTGCTCTCTTGAAATTGCCCCTATGTGTCTTCCCCTCTCTTCCCAGATGGTTAATCTGGTCTGTGGTGGACGAGAGCGTGGAGCTGAGGCCTAGTCTGACATCTTCTTGGCAGTCCCTTAGAGCTTGGCTCCAAATCCCATTTTAGTGAGCCAGAGCACCCCAAAAAAACACACAGTGTGTTCATTTGTTGCCCCTTGGAGAGGCTGGGATCTGCTGTCACCCAGTATATCTGTTGGCATTACATAAAGTAAGAAACACACGTTTACTTACACCCCAGTAAAATGGAAGTTAGGCAATGTTATGGGCTAACACCTGTGGTAAATAGCTAATTTTAAAAAAGAAAACGTGAACTTATAATAAAAAATTTAAAAAAGTGTTTTACTCATGGCATTTCTTATGCCAAACAGCCAGCCATGTGACCTGGTAATGAGACTTGAGAGAAACCTTCTCCGTGCAGTTTTAGCCATTGCTAAAGGGTCTAGATCCTGGAATATTGTAAAGCAGTAGGAAACAGCCTGGTCCAGCAAGCCATGCCTGTGCAGTGTTACCAGGCTGATTGGCTGACTTCAGGCTGTGTGGCCTTATTACTGAAGGATGAAGGAGCTTTTTCATTTACAGAGGAACAGGAGGTATCGCCTTCCCCCTAGCAGCACGGTTCATTCAGCTCGCCTCACAATGTGTTATTATTGGTTTTGAATTGAAATGTTAATTTTGGGAACTGGGCAACAGTGGTTTGAAAGTTCTACACTCACTTCTCATTTTTCCTTGTGAGGAGGGAGTCTGTCTGTCTTGCAGGATAACAGTTAACCCTCTGCAGTCATAAGGAACTTTGCAATTTACACTTAAAGGATAAAGGTTCGACACTGAGGTGCAAGGCAGGGGACAACGCTCTGAACCTGAGCCATTAACACTCTGGAATCAAATGTTTGTGTTGTTTTTTTAGATGCTCAGTGAGGATTCTAAAAATACATTTCTTACTAATGAAGACTTTCATTTTTTTTTTTTTACTTCTGTGCGTAAATCCCCAGACTGTAAGGTTAATACCAAGCTTCTGGGTCTTGAGGAGTTCCGGTGGAGGAAGAGAATATTCCAGCCCTGCATAGTGCGCAGTGTGGGGACAAACAGGAGCATCAGCAGGCATGAGGATGATGGTGGTCGAGGGGATCCATATGACGGAAATTAACCAGCATAATCAAATTGTTTGCGCAACCATTTAGCATCTCATTCTCTTGGTTGCCTGGGGGCCAGACTGACCACAGGAGACAAGCTATCCGCAGTTGTAACAAAATAGAGCAATAACTAACAGCGATTAAAGGAATATTGATGGGCTGTGACACACGGCATTCTGAATAAAATGCTATTTGGTCAAGTTGCAATGATTAAGTATATGAGGTTCAGTCAATTTCATCTGCTGTTTTCATATGGATCGATTATTAAGTAAATAGGTCAGGGTCTCAAGACGTTCTTCTGCAGATTGGCTGACCATTTAGTATCGCAGGTAGTTTAGACAGTGAGAATACATTTAAACATATAAAAATATATCTTTGTAAAAAAGGAGGTATGCTATGTTAACACAAAACTATACTACAGTATATGTCACATTCTCAAAGCAATTGGCTCATTAGCAGAGGTAAAAGCAATGAGTTTTAAAACTGTTAAAATCCACTGCCTTCAATTTGACCCAGTGGTAAAATAAACTGGGTCATTTAGAAGCTTGGCTTTGGGTTGATTAATCAAACATTAACCTGCAGGATCTGGGATATTTTACATTCATCAGAGGTGTGGTGACTCACTAAACTGACCAGAGGGTAGGTGGTGGGTGCACATCCCAGCAGTAAAGCACAAACACACAAATATGCTGCTCTCCACACACATGGGAGGTGGAAAGGGAATACAATCTCACAAAAAAAACAAGTGTCGTGTTCAGAATTACTTGACATTTTGTGTTCATACAATTTTCACATGGGAACTGCACCATTTGACTCACTTACTGGTTAGCCAACAAGGAACCAAGCCCAGCCAGAACACCGATAATAAACAGCTACTAGTGTGCCAGAGATACTGGCACAGATCCAGAATCCAACCCTAGGTCCGTTAGATTCCCAGAGCATGAGACCAAAACCTCCTAGAACACAGAAACCACTGTAGAAAAAAAAATCAGGGCTTTTATCAAAACCCAAAACATTTCCCACAATCAGTCTCCTCAGCAGAACAAGCCATTACACAGTCATAACATGGCAATGAATATTCATGAGTCCGTTCATTAACTTCATCCTAAAGCTAAGGGTTGACTGAGCCTCTGTTCCTGTGAGTTAATACTAAAACTAGTCTACTTCCCCTTTCCTCAGCTAGTCAAACTATGGTCTCGGAGGCCATTCAATCAAAAGGCCAGAGGAGGTCTTTATGACAGACACACAGAGTAAATCTCCTTTCAGCTGTTCCCTCGTCGATGCATTAAGTACATACAGGAAGAGACCTAAAACAAGCAAGGTTTGTTTTCACCCAACTTCAACAGCTTCAGGAGCGGACAGGCGCATCAACTGTCACTGTGTGATGTGGCCAGTGGGGTGAGGGGCGGGGGACGGGTCGGTGGGGGGGGGGGGCTTCACACAGCACAGGTGCCCTTTTTACTCCCAGGCCAAAAATGACACATTCAATAAACTCAAGGCATCTAGCTGGAGCGCCTATGGAATCAAGCACACCTGACAAAGAGTTTGGAGTCTTCTCAGACAGTCTGACTCCAAAGCCAAGCTGACACTCATTCACACTCCACAGAGGATCGACACCCAGTCGATATCGTTTTTTGTTTTTTAAACGTTGGGACTGGACTGTACACACGTAGGGCCTGCAGTTTCCCCTGACAGCCATGCTCGGACTGTGAGAAAGAAGAAATGTATGTCAAGGGTTGGGAGGACTTAAGGTTAGATTGTGATGAGGAAATTGAACCTGGGAGATGACATTAACAGAGAGTGTCCACGAGCCTGTGTGTGTCTAAGCCCTCTAGCAGACAGTGCTGGCTTGGGTTACCAACCGTAATTCGGATGGTGAAAGGAACACAATCAGCTACTTAATCTCAAAGTTGGTCTCTTAAAAGAGAGAAAGATGATCCGAGTCCATTGGACTGTATAAAACATAGGCAGTCAGTGCATGTGATTCATTTTAGACATGAAACACGCATCACCTAAACACACCCACCAAAAATCCCTTCTTTGTTGATAAACAATGATAAAACAGTAGGCAGTTTTCTTTGAAAAGACCTGTCTCATACCTGGTCTGAAAGAATACACCACAGACACTAACTTTTAAATCATTTGCATCATAATGACGAGTAAATGTCCCTCTTGCAATAAAGGCCCAGCCAAAATGGCCTCGCAATTTCAGTGGCGATGATAAACCGAGGAGGTAACAGAGACAGCAGAGGCACTGTGAGTAAGACAAGCCCTTACTGTACGTTCATTAGCATCCCTGAAGGTTGGGGGGGGGGGGCAGAGCATTGTGGTGGTCCTGCAAGCATGAGTGCCTTATTAAAGAATAGCCAAAGTTCCCCGAGGCTTGGTCGTTGTCCCGGCGAAGCACACACATTAGGGCTCCCACCTGTTAGTCTACGGAGTCCTTTGGCACAATGGGTCATGAAACGTAATACGGGACTTTGCCTCTCTTTCTCACCGCACAAAAGGCAAGGAGCGGATGAACTGCAAGATAAACGACCTTCACATTTGGATAGTCTCCAGATCACTGTGCCATAAAACAAACCCATGCGAATGCTATCTTGGAGCCTCCATAAGACCAAAGGGAAACGTGAAATGGAGAACAGACATGAGGGGACCAGAGAGTGCTAGGTTTTGGGCGGATGGATATTTCCTTGAAGGCTTTGATTGGTCTTCTTCGATAACCGTAAGGACGTGGAGGCAGAGAAACCCTGCTCAGTGTTTGTGCTCATAATCTGGGCCCGCCTGTCTCCCAGCCAGCTGTGTACATGCTGTAGACTGCCTCTTCATTTTCCACAGGAAACCAAGCCATGAGAACCACAGGAAGAGAAGGGTAGGGATGGCAGAAACTGTGTGTGTTTGTGTGTGCAGGGGGGAGAGGGGAGTGTAGTGAGAGAGAGAGAGAGAGAGAGAGAGAGAGAGAGAGAGAGAGAGAGAGAGAGAGAGAGAGAGAGAGAGAGAAGAGAGAGAGAATCTTAAACAAAGAAGCACTATATGAAGCTGACATGAAAAAACATGAAACAGGCCGATATCAGACCACGGTCTCCGCCCCCAAGGTGACAGCAGGCGACCCTGCCATGGCCCTTTGAATGGCCCTCCGTACGGTGGCCCTGTTACCTGGGAGTGACTGACATGTGGTATGTTGTGGTGCAGGTGTAGCCTTGTATGTCCCAAGACAGTGGAGCATGGCTCCCCATTGTTCTCAGCAGGGCTTTGATCTCCCACCAGCAGGCCGGAGTCTCAGCAGGGAGTCCAGGCCCCAGGCGAGGGTTAGTATCGACTCAGGAGAACTGACAGCCCTGCACTGGGCTCAGAAAGTGATGCCTGTGAACAACCAAACATCACTGAGAACCTGGAGACTCTACATAGAGAAGATTTAAAAAGAAATATCTAACAAGATAAAATACTTTGATACTTCAGATACTTGTCTGCTGTTTGTATGTTGAGAAAAAAAAGAAAAAAATGAGATCAATGATGCACACGACGAATAGGAATGTCTAACATTAAAGTACAAATTATTAACTGAGACCTACCATACTCACTACAGCATCTTACACATAAAAGACCATTAAAACATTTAGGTCCATTAACTAAAATTTTACACCAACAATTTTATACCAACTGTTCATGCTAGGTTTGTTCTAAATATAGTGTCCAGCACGTGATTTGCTGTGATACGGCGGAAATGCGAGCAAAATAATATTTCATGGGATTTTCGGCAGACATGCCAACCAAACAATAACTACAATAGCCACAGTTATATAGCCCTGAAGTGTCCATAATGGATGTATAAAATAAGAGCCTGACACATGAAGCATGACAGCTAGCAGAGCAGATGGGAGCATCTCCTCTCAGAATGGAACGATTGTGTTTCACTCTGCTCTTCCTGTGGCGCGCTGTGTTGGGGAGCCAAGCTCCACTACTGGGAGGCACACTGGAAGAGATCAATTCTACACATTCCTGCCACCTGAGATTCAAGTGTTTCTGTGATACTGCACAGCTCAATCAATACCCAGCCAAAATGTGGACTGCCCAGGGAGGTGGGGGAGACCCTTAGACATCATTGGGATCACTCTTGGAGGGCTTGTTACACAACGAAAAGCATGTGTTCTTTGGTGATGTCTTATAGTACAGTCTATAGACCTCTCTCTCTCTTTCTCTCCCTCTCTCTTGTTTTATTACATAAGAGGAGCTGTTCCACATCCTAGTGTCTTTTTTATGATTTTTGATATACTCCACCAGTCAGCAAAGGAGTCCATGTTTGTTAAACGTCTACATTTATTTTATTCATTTTTACAATCAGAAGGTTATATATATAATGCAACTTTTGACAAAAGATCTCCTGTTTAGAACAATTTTATGGATTTGTGCCATTGTCTAAATGAAAGAGCTTGCAGAAGTAACCTAAAATATAAACTAAACTAAAATATATATATATGATTGTAATTGGTGGTGTGTGTTTCTTAAAATGAATTGACCTTAAGTAATCGCCTAGCGTCATGAAAAATATCTTTATGATTTTTGATGATCTACTGACACTTGAATACTGTGACAAGATGTGCGTGCGGCGGACAACCGCAATATTATTTTGAATGTCAAAAGAAAATATACAAAGTACGACGAATTAGACCTATGTCGCTTTTTTTTACTGAGACAAATGGGTAATTAAATCACGTTGTTATAAGATCAGAGCATTTCTTCCCTTAAGTCAATAAACAGTGCATGGAGTCAGGTGATCAACTCTGTAATAAAAGAATCCGGAAACTGATGCGCTGTGCAAACAAAGCTCGAAACCTACCAAACAAAGCTCGAGCGGCCAGATGTGACAGTCAGAGGGGCGCGAGGCGGCGCGAGGTGGGGTGGCTCCGTGTTGGTCTCGAGCCCTTTGCAAGGATCATTTAGTATCGAGATCTTGTAAATATTGTGGAATTTAGCCTGCTATAAAATACAAGGAGGAGGGAAAGGATGTTGGGCTCAAATGAACAGATCCTGTACTGCAGGATGTGCACTGGTGTGGCAAATTAAATACAGCTGTTGAAATAAAAAAGGGGAAAATGTAACTTCGAATTAAAGAAAAAACAAATTCCTCTAAATTGATGAAAGTTTTTCAGTTGTTAGAGTTTTGTTGTCTAGATGTTTTTTCTTTGTCTTTTTTTTGGTATTGTTTGATTTGATTGAGACATTTTGTGTGATTTTCTTTCTTCCTTATAGATTTTCTAGATATTTAGATTTTGCATGACTTCATAGGATTAATTTAAAAATATGTTGTTTTCAAATATATTAATAATCTATCTTGTAACCACACAGCAATCCGGAGGCCTGTCGTGTTGGCCTGTGTAAAAGAGAAGCCAAATTCATTTCGTTTCTACTTTGGTGGCACATGGATTAAAATTTACAATGAATGACAGGGTGAGTAACCCAGATTGACGAGTCTTCTAAATCCTCCCCATCAGGGAAGATAGAGGACTTCTGGACGGTCGATTGTTAATTAACGATTCAGAAGACCGACAACAGCAGGAATGATGAACTTAGAAAATGCATATTCTGCTGTGTGCTATTTTT
Organism: Neosalanx taihuensis; assembly: GCA_030340665.1. NCBI lineage: Eukaryota > Metazoa > Chordata > Actinopteri > Osmeriformes > Salangidae > Neosalanx > Neosalanx taihuensis. Next base: position 2,358,522 of record CM059295.1, read on the forward strand.
CATGGACGATCAACACAAGTCAGAGGTTGTCAATTTACTTCCTGTTGATTAGGTAAAATAATTAGATCATTTAAAATATAGGCAAAAAACCCCCCCATAGTTTAACCACTTTTAATGTTAAAAGCTACACGAATAAAATAATATAAGGGCTAATCAATCATTGCATTTAAAATAAATTGCCTACACACAAATTAGAAAAATGAGAATAAATACACAAAAACACACACAATGTTTCTTTTGGAAAACTGATGTATTTGATTATTAGAGTAAAGAATTACAGTATCTTAGTTGTTAGTAAGTATTAAAGTGTAAAGAAACTGGACCCATAAAGATCTTCCAACTTTCCAAGAAAGTGCATGTAACAGTCCGAAGGTTTGTCAAACCCATATATATATATTTATAAAAACACTATCATTTGTCCTCTGGCCAAGATGGACTTTGTCTTCTGAGCTATATGTACATTTTTGTTGTGATGGAATTTGTAGTTCCTCATCTGACATTATTTACAGACGCTTTTAACACATATTTGCACTTGATGTCAACGAGGATGCTAGAACATAGCAGCAATGTAGAAATCCAGGGGAGGAATTAGCCTACAGGAGAGTCACACCCATGTGAATATCTTTCTCAGTTCAAACCAGGATGTGGCCTTCTCAGAATGATGATCCTCCCCGAACAACTGTCTGTTTTAGACTTTATACCAATAGAAACAAGAAAGAAGGAGTAAAGAAAGAAGGAAAAAGGAACTATGGAAGTCAAATAAAAGTCAAAAGAAGCCTACACTACGTCCAACAAAACAGATTCACTTTTAGAAGTAACACTTGAAATGCAGCAGTTGTATGTTTTTTTTTCTTCTTTTCTCCTTAAATAATGTTAAATTGGGGTTGATAAAAGAGGGGCTTTTATATTTTCATATTGTAGTCCATTGCCTGAAAATGATTCTTTTTTCTTTTTCTTGGGGAACGTTAATACACAGCTGTTAGACCATCTATTATAGATCAGTGTACACTATTTACAGCCATTCTGTTTTGTTTATTACAGATCTAATGCATCACAGGAACATCAACAGTTTGTTATACCTATACACAGAAAATAACTTAATGCCAAGGTAAGATTATCTACCCAGATATACTAAATTTTAAAAGCACATTTTAAGCACTCATACATACTCATTCTGGCTGTAGAACAGAAAATGAAACTAACTGTTAATGCTTCCACTTGTTTCCGAGCAAAGTTATAATCACTAATAAATAAGCTCCTTCAAACTATAACAGGTTGTACATTGTACAAAAAAGCAAGTTGTCTTCACACTTGTGTTCGTAAAGTTTCAATGTCAAGCCAAAGCAGTAAATTTTTTGTCTTTGTCTTGTTCTCTTCCCTGTGTGTGTGTGTGGGTGTGTGTGTGTGTCTAAATATGTATTCATGTACAATATTTGTGTGTGTGAGTTGGTCAGTCTGTCAGTCTGAATAGGGAGAAGCATTCTAGTTGGTAGCGATCTCTTTGTTGTCCTCCATAAAACGTGTGAATCGGAAGTGGGTCCCATTCTCTGTGTTGGCCATTTTCTCCAGACCAGCCAGAGCGGCATTGGGTTCTGTACTGTGCATCCTGTCCATGCTGCCTGTGAGGCCTCCCACAGGCGAGCTGCCGCCGTTCCCCAGACTGCCAGACAGGGAAGGGAGGCCTCCATTCTGTATGACAGAGATCTCGTTGGTCTTCATTGCCAGGCCGTTGGAGAAGGCTGCTGCGTACTGGTTCCAGAAACTGGACTGGTCTCCGTTTCCTGCCCTCGACACCATGTCCTTCTGGAAGATTTCAGGGAATTTGACGGGGTTGGTGCCCAGGAAGGCCATGGGGCCGTCGACAGAGAGCCTGCGGCCACGTCTGGCAGGGGCGCTGTTCCACATGTGTGTGCCCATGTGAACCTGAATACAAACACAAGAGGAAGAAAGAAAAAAAAAAGAGCAGAAAATTTGCTTCGTTTACAAACTTGGCCTCAACAGCTTCGCATAGTAGAGATGATGCAATGGAAAAAAAGGAAAATAATAAACTGCACGTTAGCATTAAAATAGTTTTGCACCTTGGATGTTGTAGTAAAAGGTGCTTGTGTTGCGAGAGCTATAGGCATGGTGCAAGCATCTAATTTTGGCAGGCACAATATATACATGTCACCAGAGAACCCCTGTGCCTGGGCTCAAATTGCTCTGTCCACTTTCATTTAACTGGCCTGTGTTACACCTGACATTCACCTCTGCTCTGCCCTTTGCTAGAATGTTGGTTTTCCACACCAGCTTGTAAAAAATAGCTCAATTTTAATCAAATTATTTCAACCAATGGAAGGATATACAAATTGTCTAAGTTTGAAGTAAACTAATTCAGGGTAGAGAAATAAGAATTTATTTTTGGATTTATGTAGAGTTTTGTTAATAGAACTAATTATACCATGTATGGTACGTTTGTATAAGGACAATAAAATACTATAAAACAAGCTTATTCCCACCAAAAATATTCATACTACAGATCACAATACAGAGTACAGTTTTAACTAAAAGTAGTTATTTGTTATAGCCTTGTTAAACATTTGGTTCACAGGCCTTCCTAAATATAACATGTTGGATTTGCCTCTCAGACAAGTGGTGTGATTCCATTTGTCCACATAAAGCCCTTTAGTTCCTGTTGATCTCAGAGCAGGGCCTTTTTCCCAATGATCAAAGGCAACAGTACGTTTTTCACAGGATAACGTCTGGAAAACTACAGACTCTGCTGCAGCTGAGGATGGTTGCCTCTGGTAACTGTAGTTAATGCTGTTAACTGAACCATTCCCAGCTGTGCTCTGCTGATCACATTCTCAGGTTTCTACCCAATAATCATATTAATGGGGTGATTCAACCTTTCCGCCAAGGTACCCTTTTGTCAGTAAACTGTTTCTTTCATCAACCAACTCTGAGTGTCACTGACAAAAATTTGCAGTTCAAAATTGAAGACTTAACTTTAGAATGGTTTTGAGGCTGTCTCTCTTTGTTCACACACACACACACACACGCAGTGCAAAAACATTTAAAATACCTTGAGATTTCCTTTGGTGGTGAAAGCTCGGCCACAGATGGTACAAGCAAAAGGCTTTTCTCCAGTGTGGGTCCTCTCGTGGATCTGCAGTGCACTGGAGGAGGAGAATGTCTTCCCACAGGTGTTGCAGTAGTGCTGCTTGGGTGTCCTGCGAGAGGGGGCAGCTGAAAGCACAGGAGAGGTGGAGGCCGAGGATGTGACCAGGCCAGGAGGCATGCTGTCCTTGGGATCTTGGTGGAGGCCGTGGAGAAAGCCGTTGACCTCTGACTTTATCATGGAGGACAAGGAGCCCATGGAGAGGAGGGAGGGGCTGGGGCTGGAGGACAGGCTGGTGTTCGAAGGCTCAAAGAGCTGGGAGGGTAGGTCTCTCATCTGGTGAGTAAGCATGTGTTGCTTGAGGTTTCCCTTGGTGGAGAAGCCCCGGTTACAGGCTGTGCAAATGAACGGTCTCTCTTTGGTATGGCTTCGGTAGTGAATGTCCAAGGCACTCTGACAAGCAAACGTCTTCCCACAGATGTCACAGGCCGTGTTCTTGAAGGTGCTGCGCTCACGGAAGGGGAACAGCATGCCCAGGGGATCCTTAGAAGGGTTGACCGATGTCAGATCCAGCGCGCCTATATTGGAGGGGTGCGAGTGCATGAGGTTCGCACTGATCTGCTCCAGGGACATGCCCCTATGGTTTCTCTCATCTAAGCTGGGGGATTTCCGCTGATGTGGCTGCCCGCTGGTGGGTGATGGTGCCTGCATGGAAGAGGTAGATTCAGAAACAGCTGGACTTCCAACACTTTGGCTCTCGTTGTCCCCCCCCATGGAAGAGTCATCGTTGGTGAGGCAATCCCCTTCCATCATGCCATTCCCCATGGCCTTCATTCTACTGGCATGAAGCTCCTCCATCAGCTGTTGGTGGGAATTCATTTGGGCGTTTTGTTGAGTGTTGTTCTCCTGTCCATCCTGACCATATGTGTCATGTGGTGTGGGAGAGTTACCGACGCTGTCCTGATGGGCGTCGGCCCATCTGGGGGTGTCTGGAACGCTGCTATCTGGGCCGTCCTCCATACCCTCCATCCCTTCCATGTCATCGTCAGAAAAATTGTCCAAGTCATCAAAGTTTCTCTCGTCGAATGACCCTGTGTCAGAGCCCATGGACTCAGGATAGCTGTCTGGCAGTGGGGTGTTAGGGATCTGCCCACCCATGTGCATTCGGATGTGTTGCTGAAGAACCACCGCATTGGTGAACTTTTTCTGGCAGATGGGACAAGAGTGCTGCACCCTAAGTGGCGGCATGGCCCGGTGGACGCTGTAGTGAGTCTTGAGGTTTCCCTTGGTGGTGAAAGCTCGACCACACACTTTGCATTTGAAAGGCCTCTCTCCAGTGTGAGTGCGGTAATGCATTTTCAGAGCGCTCTGACAGCTGAGCACACGGTGACAGATGACACATTCGTTCGGGTCTGTCACTTTCCTGTCAATGTTTTCCACAAGCTGCTGCAGCTTGGAGGTCTCGGAGCCCTGGAGAGGATCGAGGAGGCCCCCAAAGGGGAACTTAGCCCTGAACTGCTCGGACATGAGGGGCATGAGAGGGTTGGTCATCATGGGAGGGCTGTTGGATGTTGTATACTCAGTATTACTGTCAGACACAGAGCTCACATGTTTCAAAAAGCTTGAGGAGTGGCTGCCCTCTTCAGTCTTCCCGTTTGAGGTAGGCAGGGTTGCTCCTTCACCTTCTTCAGACACGCCATCTTTGATTTTCATTGACAGCTCTGCTGTACCTGAGTCACTCTTAGCTGAGCTTGGGGGACTGGTTATAGCTACAGAATGATCCTCTTTTTTGATGAAAGATGGCAGGTTGGGCATGGTGGGCGGGAGTAGCATACCTACTGATGACGGCAGAGTGGAAAGTACCGGTTTACTGTCTAGCCAGCTTGTGACAGGCTTCTCAGGGGGCATTGACATGCCGTATGGAATGCCAGTGCTGGTCGGAATATTATCTAAATGCTCTGGAACAGGGTATGGGTTCATCTGAATGTGTGGATACTTCTCTTTATGACGTTGGAAATGAACCTTCAGGTTGCCACGGGTGGAGAAGCGGTTCCCACAGATGTTACACTTGTACGGCCTCTCGCCAGTGTGAGAGCGCAGGTGGATCTGCAAGGCACTGTCGCTTCCAAACACCTTGGCACAAAACCTGCACTTATGCTTGAAGAAAGCCTCCTCTGAGTTGCTCTTGGTTTCAAATGAAGTGATGTTTGGGGGCTTGCCTTTCCTCTGGGCCAGGGCAGCTAGAGAGTTAAGGTCCTCCACTGTGGTACCAACACTGGGCAGAGAGCTGGAGAAAACTGGGTTGCCAGCTGGGGGCTGAGGTAGAAGTGGATTTGTTGCAGAGTTCAACAGGCTACCTATCCCAAAGGCTGGTGTGGATGACTTAGCTAGTGAAGAGTTGGTGAATTGAGAGTGGAGGCTGCCCGTGTGGCTTGGCCTCTTGTCAGACGACTGGGCATTGACTGCTGACGGCCCCAGTGTGCTAATGCTCTGAGATGATTCACTGCTGCTGGGGTTAGGCTGAGGTAGCTGCGCTGCTGCAGCCAGCTGCTTCAGGCTGCTGATGCTGGCTGACTGACTAGCGAGGCTCTGTGCGAGGCCTGCGGCTGCAGCCAGCTGCTGGGAGAGATGGGAGCTTAGTGTGGTCAGTGGGTTGGCAGAGGGTCCCATCTTGCCTGGAGTAGAGCTGGGGGGCACCTGCATTTCTGGGGACTGAGAAGCCAGGAGCAATATCTGGTGGCGGATCTGTTCAATGAGCTGCAGTTGGTGGATCTGTTGCTGTTGGAGGGCCAGTAGTTGCTCCATCAGGGCTGGTACAGCCACCCTAGGTCCCGCTGGTCCAGATGGGCGCGTCTCCTGGGAAAACTGGGCTACAGCCACTTTGGTGCTCTGCAGGTTTTCAATTATGACATTGCTGTTGATCATGGAGAAGTTCCCCACTTCAGTCAGGTTTCCAAGCTGAGGTAGAGGGGCAGAGATGGCAGAAGTGTCCAGAGTGGGATCGGAGCTTCCCCTGCCTGTGTTTATAGGACTGCCACCCTCCACATGACTGTTTCCATCTTCATGGCCATTGGTCATCCCAGATACGTCCACGTCCATGGATTCTTCTTTGTCGAGAGTGTTTTGCTCCGAAAGGTCGCTGCACTCAGCTTGATCAGTGTTATTAATCGTATCATTCATCTGCTCATCAGGATTATTGGGAGAGCCAGGCGAGAAGGTTCCGGAGGGAGAGACGGGATTTTCATTCACTATCAGAACTAATTGATTTTTAGTGCAATTCTTCTGGTGTTGTTCAAGATCTGATAGTTCAAAGAACTCAGCGCAACATCTGTTACAGACGTGGGCATCTGACTCCTTACAGGGGGGGTCTTCTGAGCACGGCTCTGTGTCCCCTGAAAAACAAGGTGGGGGTGGAGGAGGGGGGGAGTGACAGAGGATTAGTGATTAGAAATGTTTTGCTGCTGAAGAAGCAGCTTGATCTATTCAAATGCCTTTGTTGTTAATCTTAAATTAATCAGTTTTACACTTATCCCCTTGATGTGTTCACAAATACAACCATCAAAATGTAACAATGAACCGACTGAACGAGAAAAAGCCCCCCTTTAGAGTGGTAGCATGAGAAACAGGATAAGGCAAGAAACTGAATCAATAGCACTGCTCAAATATTGCTTAAAAGTGATCTTTGAAGGCGCACATCTGGGTTTCATCAATCCAACAAGAGGTAATCATTGTTATCAGATAATCCATCAAAATATAGAATACCCTGGACTGAGGACATTGGGGCTTAATGAAATTTCATAGAGATGCATTGATTTCCAATATTTCATACTCCTGAATGTCTAGTTGTCCACTGAGCGCAAATCAACCATTTGAAGGTCTTATTAGACTTTCAATTCACTGTCAATTTAGCTCATTTTCAACCAACTACAGCCATCTTGGACAGGTTATCCCTGTCGCTAAACTAATTTGTATCCAGTCAGGTTCCTGTCAGAGACAAGACCAGAGCCTTTGGCATTCACATTGTTCTCCGCATTCGGACACAACGCATGGACAAACAAGACATGGTCAAATTATTTGTATATTCTTAGTAGTTTCATAACAAACACAAAAAGGTGTTATAAAACTAATTGAGAACTAAAGGACTTCAGAAGAAGTAAGGATTGTATTAATGTAAATATGACTACTGATTTAATTAACCCTTGAACTATAGTGTCTCTACCAAAACTCCAGATGGATAATTTATAAATATTATGTGCAGAGTTAACACCACAAATTACATGTTAAAATGTTCAATTGTGATTTGTCAATATATATTTTCTACTTAAAAAATTTAAATTTATATAATCCACTAATGTAAAGGAACTTCAAAAAGTTTCAACAACACAACATCATGCAACAAGCCTAATGCAAGAAAAAGCACAACAAAACACACGCCCAGAAAACAAGTTTCCCACCAGAATTAGAAACCAGAATAGACCTAATCTCATCTTTAAAATATGTGTGGAAACTGGTTTGGGGTTTTCATTTTAATAAACACAGGAACAGTGAAAAGAGAAGGCGAGGCTACATCCCTGCTCTCTCAGGCCACTGCTGTGCTCCAGACTTTCCTCATTCTCCTTCCCTTTGTCACAGCAAATTCTTGCTGTTTAACATACAAGTTGATTTACAAATTGCAATTCTCTATGAATCCCTTTCATTAAGGCCCTGGCCCTCTACATTTTCATCAGGGCCAAGGATTCATTTGCAAATGAAACCCAGAGGAGTGCAACTCTGCCCCACAGAGCGACAGGATGGCTTCCCATTGTTCACGCAGTATGGGAGCAGGGGGATCGTCGGCGCAGCCTGGTCTGCTCATCTTGGCCTACTCAAAGCAGATCCTGTTTAATTCAGGGATTATCTCCCTCAATGTTTCTCTGCTCTTGGACATCAGATAACGCAAAGTTGCCATGACAGTAAACCCTAGTCTCACACAGGCAAAACCATGCAAAAGGGAAGACTGAACTTTAATGATAACTTTTTATATTAACCGGACCCCCGGTAAAGCGTTGGTAATGAGAAATGTGTTTGAGTTACATTGTTAGACATGGTAGGTTAAATGAAAACCTTTTTTCTCTGTCTCGGGTGATTGTATAGACAAACTAGAGTGGATTTCAGGGAGGTAATACATCACAACACACAATGTCCCGCATGCATTGATGTGAAGATGAGCCACAGCGTGAAGTCATCTGTGTTTCAAACTGAAAATAAAGTGTTTTACTCTCAAACATGAGGGAGAATAATAACAAACTTGAAGAAATTATCTTGTGATATTAAAGTTACTACTATTAGCTATTAAAACAATGTCTACTCTTTGACATAAACTGCCATACATATTTTCCCTGAATAAATCAAAATCAAAGTTATTTTATGAATCTAATGTAATACTGAAAATAAATACTAACACTGGTCCACCACTATACTCCCTCAACGTCTTAAATTATTTCCCAAATTACATAGTGTGTGCCTGAATTGTTTGATGCTTTTAGATTAAACCACATATCAGTTATAATTACATAGTGTAAGAAGAATAATGCGGCTATTTAAACATGAATGCGATATCTATCCCCCATGACATTTGGTTACATTTAACGTGATGTATTTCACACCATTCCTTCTTCACCACTTTGCCATGATATAACAAATGTTGGAAAAGTCAACCATACAGCTTGATATTTTTTTCTGACCTGTACACCCTCCAACACATACCTAGTGTGCATGCTCTTTGCATTATTTTATACATAAGCTTTGTGCTCTAAAATGCAATAGCCCAGATATATCTTCGTGACTTGAAAAAATAAATGAAATATCTAATGATTTAATCACGCAGAGCAGGCTGATGCTAATTCATGACTAAAAACAACACATGATAAATGCTGAGCTGGAAAAAAAAAAAATTAAATATTAATTCTGGGTGAGAGTGTAGCCTCAGATAACTTTTTGCTAGGAAGAAACACATTGAAGGCCCATAAAATAGACAAACACGCCTTAATACAGAACCAGAACAAAAAAGATGGACAGCGGTTGTGAGTATGCAAGACAGAAACAAAGATTAGCAGAAAAAGTTTACAGAGAACTTAGAGTTCCTACGTTGCTTTGCAGGATCGCTCGGAACCTCTTGACACTTGTGACTTCAGGAGGGTGTCTGTGTGAGCTCACCTCCTCTCCAGTCCTCAAAAGCAGGACTCCGAGGAATCATTCCACTGAACACTAGATGGGGTTCCACTAAAGCTGCCTTTTCCAGAACAAGACTGGAGACTTAACGTCTCTGCCCTGGTGACATGTATGAGCTTAAGGGGAGGGAGTGAAAAAGCAAGCAAGTCCTTCAGGCAAAATCTAGACTTCCACTATATAAACATTGGCAAAATGACAAGTAACTGAATCTCTCTTGTTTGCTGGGTACAACAGTGCAAAGGGGGCCGCCCTGCCAATCTCCCTCCGGGGGGGCCACTCTAGAGGGGTGAAAGGGGATGGCGGCCACATTGATAAAACCCCCCCACACACACTCAAAAAAGGGCAGGGTCCCTGCTAGACCGCCTGTGGCTCTGATCACCGGGGTCAATGACGAGGTACAGGAGAACACACTGTGCCCTGAACTCCCATCACCCTTGCACAGAGGGACGCTGGCAAAGGTTAAAACAGCTTAACGTACCACCTTGCACTCACCACCAGGAGAGACAGAGCCCAGCCACTCACAGTCTTACTGGCCAGCATCAACACAGCCCTCAAACTCTGCATATGCCTCTCTATTTTCATTTCAATATGTTCCAAAAATAAACATCCCGAGGTCTATCCAAAAAAAAACTCTCTCATGAGTACACACGGAATACTAATCAACCAATTACATGGGCTAGAGACATACAACTATAATATGTTTCTGACTTACAGTATAATGAAATGTATTGCAGTTTCAGCTCTGCAACAGGAGAAGCCTTCTGATGGCGTATGGTGCAAGTCAGTAGGTAGCAAGTTACTATTCACTACGTTTTTTATTAGAGAGTGAAATACAGTGAAGCGATGGCAAAAAGAGTGTAGTTCTGGCGTTGACTAACTTTTGGACTGATTCAATTTTGTTTCAATAAGATCACGAAAATTTAGCAAATGCATGCTTCTGAAGAGGCCTTCACTAACATACATGCTGTGTTTCAGTAGGACATTATTCAGCATGTTGAAAACATCAGCTTTCTAGTTGTTCAGTGAACAATTTGAAACCAAATCAGGCTTGGTAAATATTTTACATGCATGGGTCAAATATATTTTAGGACTTAAACGTAAAACATAAGAAAACAAAATGATGACATTAATTAAATAATATGTTGTGTATAAACACTGAACATTCTCCTCTCACTAATACACTAAAACAATTAATAAAACCTATACAGGGACTCTCACAGTAAAAAGAGCTTTAGTCTAATGCAAAATGCCACATGTAGGCCCACGTGTAGGAGAGTTTTCACTGAATTGTTTGATCAGAATAACCCGTTTTCTTCATCAGGCAATGGACATTTTTACGTTTTGTGAAGTAAACTTGCAATATAAAAATACAGCAAAATCGAACAGGAAGCATAAAGAACTCAGATCTACAGATCACTTATCTAATGTACAATGAAACATTGACAGAAACCAGAAGGATTTAAATATTTTACATGACTTTAAAGCTGCTGGTGGTAGTTTGTTGAAAAAGTCGCTGAGAGTAAATAGTTTATTCACTGATCAGGGTACTTAGGCCTAAAGTCTGGTCCACAAACTGACATTCCTCTCACTGTTGATGAACAAAAGACCGAAACTTGTTTCCTTTAGGTACATTTCTGAACAGGTCTGTCATATTTAAATCATTATTAAACCATTATAAAACACTATTCTGAGCAAATAGTGTTCTGCTTTGGTTTTGAGGGGTTACACGAGTTCAATAATAAAATGACTAATATTTCAAATACATTAATATTGAGATAACTTTATTTTCTTGGAAACAACCCAATCTGCTCTGCAGTGTGTGAGTGTGTGTGTGTGTGTGTGTGCGCGCACACGCGCGCGCCTGTGTGTGTGTGTGTCTCGAGACAGGATGAAAAAGCTCGAGTGCACGAGCGCGTACAAGAAACAATTAGACAGTTTCGGAAAGGTTTTAGTTAGGTTAGTTTTGTTTTTCAAGTGACATATATGGGTTTAACACCAAATGCACATACGCATATTAAATGATTAAGCTTATATTACAGTTCAGCACACTTTGAATGACGTCTGTAACATTAAGTGCTGACTTCGGGTTACTTTCAGTTCTATAAGGATGTTGCAGACCTGGTTAGAGCATTTAGCCAAATATATAGTTCAGAATTAGGGTTAGTTTCCAAGTAAATATAATTTACTATGTTTCAGCGTTACATACGTCGACACAAATATCTACAATAAAAATTATACAGTAAGAGATGAAAGGTCTCAGAAAGAACGCAGAAAAAAATAAACTTTAGAAGCAGCTCATTCAAAACTGGAGAAATCTTATTGGAAAAGAACGGTGGGGTGGATTGATAAGAAAAGCAACTGAGAAAACTTGGGGGATTGTTGTAAGAAACTTGCCAGTCAGTGCGTACGAACCACTATTAGGCTATAATAAAATTCTCTAACTTCTAGTTTACCACAGTAAACGTTTTCAACAGTGATGACAAAAATCCGGAGTCACTAGACTATATCAGCCTATTGACAATACAGGCTATTATATTATGGAAGTTTAACCAAAATCTCAGCGATAATGATGGTAAATCTTCCCCCTGTCGTCTACTAGACGGGTTTGACTATCAACAATAAGGACAAAAAGTTTGACCATAGTCGTTGCCGTATATATCCAAACCGCTATGGTTAATATCTTATATTAATATCTCCAAATCACACTTCTCAACCAGATCACAAATATGACCCGTTTTTCATCATGTATCTTAAGTTGAAAAGTAAGTTACAGTAAGTCAGTATACGTTGCTTTTAAAGGAGATATAAGGCTCTTGTTTGAAAAGCATGGCTTGATAAAGAGAGGGGAGGCTGTTAGAGGCTGGGACTCACCATTGTGTCCGGATGAGGCCAGATGAGGGTCCGATTGGAAATGTTGAGGCTTGGCTTGTTTCCTCCTCGACATGCTGCCTCACACATCAGCCAGGGAAAGAATCAAAAATGTACTCAAAAATCTGCTCAAAATCACAGAAATCGAGCCCATCCACCGTGCATGTGCCCTGTTATGATGATCAATAATGCTCTGAGATTAATCATAAGGGGGTTCTTTGGCACCTCTCCAGCCCCCCCCTTATTCAAATGAAGTCTCTTTAATCAATTAGCTCCTGATTTGCTGGGGTCTCTTGTCTCTCTCTCCTCTCCCACCCAATGAGTTGATCCGTGTTGGAAGAAAGGCTGGGTCTCCAAACTCCCTTTAGATACAGTTTAACCCTTCTTAGTAACCAGCTGGTACCTAAAGCTTATCTTGCACCTACTGGAATGTCAGTCTTGAGTCCATCATGTGTAGAACCCGGATCTTTCCTATTGATCAAGTATCAAATCAAGCTGATCAGTTTCATATAAAGTCAAACTGAGGAGGCTTTATCACCGCGGAGTCTTGCACTATTCACAGGCTTATCTTTCCATAACTCGATGTTGCTCTGCATAGCCTCCTTTTAGATTTTGCATGAGGATTTGTTGAAATTCACATCTTGTATGTTGAAACACCGAGACTCGTTAAAGCTTCAAGCAAACCAGCAGCGCAAAAAAAGAAAAACGAAAGAGAAAAGGACCTTCGTGCGTTAATGGCACAGTCAGAGTATCTGAAGTCCACGATATGTATTGAATATCATCCAGATCTGATTAAATTTGATTATTACTGAACAAGGTTACTGACACGTTTTCATCACACTCTGCATTCCGCGAACAAACAAACTTTAAGGTCCCATGAAGGACTGGGAGAAGAGGAGAAGAGCCCTGCCCATCTAGGAGGGGATTGGTCACTGGGCTGATCTATCATAGGAGGTGTAATCTCTCTCTCTCTCTCTCTCTCTCTCTCTCTCTCTCCCCCCCTCTCTCTCTCTCTCTCTCACACACACATACCCTCTCTCTCTCTTCCTCTCTCTCACACACACTCTCTCTCACTCTCTCTCTCTCTCTCTCTCTCTCTCTCTCTCTCTCACACACACACACACACACACACACACACACACACACACACACACACACACACACACACACACACACACACACACACACACACACACACACACAGAGACGGCTTGCCAGACTGAGCTCCAGAGTGTGAGCAGAAGGACGGTACAGTAAAGTGTGTCTAGTTCTGTTCTGAATGTCTCTTGAACAACTGACTTCAACCTACTCTACATAAATAGGTATTTTAATCAGCTTAAAGTACGTGTTCTTAAAGTAAAACAGTAAGTCGTTTTCATGCTCACCACCAGTACTCGTTTTCATAAAAACTTCTTTTTTTTCCTGGAAAAATTATGTTATTTTACAGATATTCACCGAAACTCGTTAATACCAAGAAGCATCGTTGAAATGCACATAAGATATAATTATTTTTTATTAATTCAGATAATTTATATGTTCGGATTTTGTTTACTAAATGATCTAATTCGGTTGTCTTCAGGCACAGTCTAAAAACAATACAATAATAACAATAATATGAAAACTTCCCCATCAGAAATGAAAAATAGCCTAAAAAATAATAAAAATAATAGTTTGGGATTTTCATGTATCTATGGATGATAAGTCATTAGGGGATGAAAGAGTGGCTCTTCATCCTTGGGAATGTTTCAAGGAGGAAGACATCCCATAGGAGCTTCAGCTGGTAGATTTATTATGTGGAAAAGATAAACTAGGCTATCAGTCTGGGTGATTTTGAGAAATGAAGATAATAATGTTACTATAGGTGATGTCTAGGATGCCATTATTTTTCACTGAATATTTAAAGAGCAGCTGCAGGCTAGATGGATCTAGTCCTTCCAGTGTCAGCTATCTTTTAGGAAAGGCTAGTATTTACTTATTAATGACCCAAAAATATATAGATTTATATATTTATTTCTGACAGGAAAAAAAATACATGAAACACTTAATTTGGGGTGAAATTGATGTATCAATACTGAGTATCAATAATACAAACTCTTATTTAAATACCCACTGAAGTATTAATTGTATAAAATAATGATTTGGCAGTGTCCTTTACAGACAAATTATGTAACCTTATCACATACTTTACAATTTTCAATTAAACATAAATGGCGACAAACAGTCACAACAGCAGCAGCACACATCCTGTAAAGGGTCATTAGCTGGATAGCTGAAAATCATATCTGTGAATCTAAAAGGATGAGGGAAACGGTTTGCAATATTGTAATGTCTCAGGCAGGGAAAATCAATGTTCAGTTAATTGATGTGAGTGTTGGTGTGAGATTGGAAACAAGGTGATTTGCAGCCCAGCCAGAGACATTTTAAATGAGATTCACTCCAGACGGTCTGTAAACAGTAAAGGATAGAAAGACACAAACTGTCAACGTTTTTAATGGATAAAAAAAGATTATATCTAACACAAGACAGTGGTGTAAGTAACTAAAAGTTGTGAGATTCAAATATGCTCCAATGTGAGTTAGAGTTGAACGAGTTTTGCACATTTTAAGATCTTTATTGTCAAATTAGATTACCAATGGTTATGGAATAATTTTCTTTCTGAATAATGAAATATTTGAATAATTATCAATGAAAAAAACACAAAGCAAACGTCACCGCAATTGTGAACAGATGGTAGTATGTGTTTCTTTGTGTGTTTATAGTTATTTTGATAGATCAGATTCTTACTGTGAGGAAAAGTGACAGAAGCTGCATCTCGCGCACGCTCACAGTGCGCGCGCACGCCAGCTCGCGCATTAATCGATACGGAGCGCATGAGCGAGCGTGCGCGAGCTGCGTGGGGTCATCAGTCACTATTATCACTGACATCATTGATCATTGCACAGAAACACAGAACGTTTGACTGCATAATTGAAGAGCATAAACATGATGGGGAACAGGGAGACCTGTGTTAGATCACCTGTGTGAGTTCATCCATGTTCAATTCAGTAGAGAAGGGTAACATGCATGTAACATGCATGTAACATGCATTCAACATGTATAGTCAATGCTTTGGCCATTTCTAAAAGATAATTCCAAAAGAATTGCAGCTATAGTTAAACTAGGTCATTTGAGAATGGGACTTGGAAAAATAAAATCTTGAAATAGGAATGAGGATATTTTGAATTCATTAATAAAATACAAATAGAAACAATTGTGAGTTATTTGAGACAAGGATGGTCTTATACGTCCACACACAAATAAATCAGACCAGCATTGTACTCACTAATCTTTTTAACGCCCTGATTTACATGATAGCAGTGTGTGGTAGGCGACTATCTAAACCTCCGCTTTTTAAATCCAGATTAATTTAATCTAGATTAATTTGTGTAATACACGAATCACAGCAATGTCAAATCAACATCTAAATAAATCATTTTCCCTTTGAAAATGTTTAAAATGAAGATATGGTGATTTTTTTTCTCAAAATAAATCAAAAACGTAGATTGAATTAAATAAGTCTATATTGTTTGATCATGATAGACTGTTTATGTAATGACATTTCATTGCAATCAACATCTACATGAATAACAGTCATGGCCTCACTCTTGTCAGAGGATTAAAACACTTGATTAAAAGGATTGCACGGTGGCCAGCCTAAGATCTAAAGACACAAACTAATTAATTTTTTATGCATTAAATCAACAAATTTAAAAGTAGCCTACAGTATCAAAGTCTGGGGTAATGCAAGTGCTCCATACAAAGTAAAACATGTAAATAATCATAATATATATATATAAGGCAAAATGATCATTCAACATAAAGGAAGAGTGTTGTTTTTTATATTGGTAAAGTGACATACAAGTTTAGTTCATAGACAAGTCCCTTCTACAAAGATGTTTAATGATGTTCCCAACAAGTATCTCAGCTGGAACAGCTGCAGAGTAGTGTTGCATTTCAAATGACTTCTAAAACAAAAAGATCTTCCTGAACATTTGCAGTAGCACGATTCTGTTTGGCAGGAATCCCTTTGAAAAATCACTCGCATTAAAATTCAGTACCTGCACCAAGCAGAGAATGGTCTCCATTAATTAAGAGATCACACCTCTTCTATTGTCCTCTAGTAGGCCTTCTGCACTCCTCACAGAGAGTGTGTGTCTGTCTATTGTGCCCCCTGACAACTTTCCCCAGGATCCCTGGATATCAATAGCCTACATTTGTTTTTACATGATCTTAGCTGCAGTTACAGCCTCTCCTTTCAACCTGTCTGATTTGAAGGAAAACAAAAAAAAACGTTAAAAAAGTGTCAAATAGACGCAGGAGGTCACTATAGTCTCCAAGCCTCACAGGTAACTTTGCTCCCTCTTGATTCTTTAGTGGTTTTGTTTTGAGGTTGAGCTGTTATCCAGATACAAGTGCTGAGCTGTGGCCAGATAGCTAAGACGCTGACCAAGACTCACAATGACACTCCCCATGACTGAGTCACAGGATACAGAACAGAGAGCCAATAGGATGTCTTACATTTACAACCATGACAACTGTGGCAGAGGAGGCCTGGGGGAGAGAGCGCTTGTGACTTCGGGGAGGGGGGGGGGGGGTTAAGTTGTAAAAACCTTTTGTTTTATTATTAAAGCAAAGGCCAAATGAGAAGTGATTCATATGTACTTATTCAGATATTAAGATAGTATTCAGATTTTATGTGTAATATCTGGGACAATATGTATTTATTTATTTTTAAATAAAGGTTCCATTGCATTTTGTGTCACAGTTTAAATTTATTGTGTTCACATATGGTGACCCTGATACTGAATGAAAAAATATTGTAAGTAAACGCCTTATATTAAACTACTCAAGCTAATAGATATTGTACATTTAAAATGTAATTTTTTTCCATAAAAAGTAAGTTACATTTTTGTTCAGGGACTCAATATAAGGAGTACTTTAATATCTGTTTCTCATTACTTCAAACCCGCCATCACAAGAGAATGGTTTCCTATCAACAGAAACACACATGGATAGACATGACCAGAAATGCAATCATCAAATACTCACATAGTTATGATACAAAAGTACTTGATTCTATCTGATTAAACACGCTCGCTTGAGCTGAAACAATGAGAAACACCATGGCTCTAAATACCACTAAGGCTTGGTTTTGGACTCGTCATATTCTCCCTAACCAGATTCTGCTTTCATATATGACTTTGACAAATGATATTTGGAAGAAGAGATGCTGAGATTGTTAGATGTTTCACTTAATGGAGCTGAATTACACAGACACACCACTGAGAGTGGGAGTCAGAGGGAGGACAAACACTGGAGACATCTTGGAGACATTAAAAGGCATCACCCCCCAAAAAAACCTCTGTTTATGTATTTTTACAGGCCTGGAAGAAATACTCTAACTTACACTTCAAATCATCAATCCATTTCCACAGACGCTCATCAACTTTAGACATGCGCACGTACTATGATGTCTGATCCAACACAACAGGCAGACAGAGTGATACAAGAGGCAGAGTGAGTGATACAACAGTAACGCGACAGGCCGTGCATGTAGGTAACAAAACCAAGCACACTGGGGTTCACATAAGCCGCCATACCTCTTTGCAATAAATAACCCTGCAAAGTTCAAACATATCAAGTGGTTTATTTGTAGCGATCCTGGACACAAGATGTTTATCAGCCTGCGCCAGACAGCCGTGCTGGTTGGCCAGCGCTTTAACTCTGTCTCAGACAGCCCCTTATTGCTATTGATAGTTAGCATCAGTGTCCCGGCTGAGAAATGGAGCTGCTGTGGGCAAACGGAGGCTATTGATCTCCCGCTTGTCCCTGACTTGCCTGGAGCCAGTAGAGAAGGATAGGGGAGGATGGGAGAATGGCTACCTGTTCCAGGACCCCCTGTCTGTCTGCTGGGAGAGACAGGAGTGGCTGGGGGGCTGACTTTACCTGGAATGGATGGCAGCCCTCAGTACATAGAATAAGACATCTTGTGTATTTATTATGTTTATTCACAGTTCATTAACTGTATGTCATCACAGACAGTTTTGTCTTTAACTGTGTGATTCTTCTTATAGGCATTTTGAATGGTGCTGTTTTTTCTGGTTATTGTGGTGAAGTTGAATTGTGACATTATTTTTTCATTCCTTTGGCCATAATGATACCAAGTAAATGTACTTGGGTGTGCAGTAGGTGCTCTTAATGGTCTTAAAAACCAAACCAAAATTGCACGAGATATATCAAATGACTATTTCAAGATGTTCCCTATCCCATTCATGTTTTCCCTCTTCTGTCATAAAGAAAAAAAGTGTTAAATACAACGCCTTTCCATACTTAATTGTTCATTTAAACAAGCACAAACACACATTAGACTGAGCTGAGGTTTTGGCGGTTAGAAGTCGCCACTGTCTGGAAAAAAAAAGAGTGAGGACTTGCAGCATGATGTGAGGTCCTCTGAGAGAAGTCCGTCTGTGTTATTTAGTTCACAGGGACCACACTGTAAAACACAAACAACCCTGGAACTTCTGGAGCACAATAACAACTATCTTCCAGATCATCCCATAGAATGTGTTTTCATTAGAATGTTGAACAAAACGAGACGATTTTTATGACTCACCACGTCTAGAGCCTTATTAGGCTCTGTGAAATTAGAGAGAAAAGGTATTCACCTCACATTGTTTGGCCAATGGGTGAATGTGTCATGTAGTACTTATTAACCAGACTTGTCGGATGTGGAGTCCTGAGAAAAACACACTTCCCCAGTGACTAGTACCCTACCTTGGGGGTAGAGTTTATTCAACGGAGGAATGGCAGTGCCCCCTCTCTCTCTCTCTGTCTCTCTCTCTCTGTCTCTGTATCTCTCTCTCTCTCTGTCTCTCTCTCTCTCTGTCTCTCTCTCTCTCTCTCTCTGTCTCTCTCTCTCTCTCTCTCTCTCTCTCTCTTGCTCACCCTCTCAACTCAACTCATTTAGGGAGTGTGTCAGACAGAGCAGCAGTTAGACTCTCTTATCGAACTCCATTGCCCTTTTAGTCTGACTCACCTCCACGCTCTTGGCTTGTCTTATCTGGGGGAGCTGCTGCTTTCTATTCCCTCGGGGTGCCTGGCAATGGCACAGCATGGCTCCCCTTACTGTTTCATGAGCCCAGTGATTTACCCGTCTCTGTTTGATGATGTCACCGACACTTTGTTGCTACTTTATTTTTGTTTATTTCCATCCCCAAGATGTCAGATAAACTCAGCTGCTTAGTTGGAGCAGCTATTATATCTGTTTGAAAACGCTTTCTCAGAACTGCAAAATGTATGCGTCTACACACATGCACACATACAGGTCTCTTTTCAAAGAAGTTTGCTTTTTTTATTACTTCCTCTCCCATTCAGCATCCCCCCTCCATTTTTTCCAGAATGCCTTGGGTGTGCAGTGAAAGAGCTGGGCCTATTATGCGCTGGAACACTCCAAACCCAGCTTGGTTTTGTCCAGATAGCTCGACTCTCTCTCGTTAATATTCACTGAAAGAGCCCTGGCTTTCACAAGGCTGCTGCCCCCCCCCCCCCCCCCCCACCCCCCATGCTCCCCGTCTCCACCCCCCGGTAACAGCCAAGTGTGGCCCCCGTGAGTGTAAACACGCCAGGGGGAGGGACATCTCCTGACAAACATATCCCAGGATGTGCCATCCTGGCCCCCCGTTGGTCACAGTCTGGCAGTGGAGCTAAACGGTTTACAAGACTGTGAGAGAGCCCGGGCGGTGGGTACTGCCAGCGGGTACTCAGGGGCCCACCGCCATTCAAATCTCGGCCTTGCACTTGCTTTGTGTTGCAGGAAAACAGGGTCAGGCTGATGTGAAATTATATGGAAAAGCAGGCCCGATATTTTCAAATTAACCAATTAAATAGGCTTAATGATTCTTTGATATCTTCTATATAAACACAATTAGTTATGTTCAGAAATGGCATGAAATAATTTGGCAAATCTGTCTTGATCTCAATTAAAACTATAATTCCATTTAGCATACAAAGAACAAGCTTACATTGACTAGTAAAAGCTAGCTACTGTGATTTATTCCATTCATCCTTCATTTAACCAAGAGTCTCATCCGAGAAACATTTCTCAGTTTCAACAATGGCTGCTGCAAAAAGCATACGACCAATTTGCAATAATTAGCCATAACTTGCAGCCTTCTCCTATCTTGTCTTCACTGTGGAACCGTAGTAAGCAGCATGTGCTGGGATGTGGAGCCTATACTTAGTTCTCACTCCAAACATTGATAAGGCAGCATGCTGTGTGGCAGGCAGACCCCTGGTGATGTTCACCGAACACTGCTATTATCGCAGGTGTGATCACTCACAGCCACATTTACATCTTAATTACCTGCCTAATCAATGGGGCTGCACTTTAGCTTCATTTGTGACATTCATGGAACCTCGTTTAAAATGTAAGAATAGCCCCCATAAGTATCAGTGGCAAAAGCAAAGTACCTGTCTTCAGCTGGTGTAGACGGCATAACAAAGAGGAAACGACAAACTCCCAGAGCCTTTTCACCATGAAGCCACAGTACCGAACCACTGACGAAGTGAGAGTCGTGAGATATTTATGAGAATTGCAGCCTTCTAACCGAAATGACAGAGCAAATTGGTGGGACATGTGCGATGTATGACAGAAAGCAGATAGCTTGTCGCGGTGATCCGGGTGATTTAAATGGCAAGTGATTGAACAACAAACTCGCATTAAGACAGTATTGATCAGTTCAGTGTTTCATTTGTGATCAATAAGACAATAGATAGAGGATGAACCCAATCCATGCAAGGAAAGAGAGTTGGGCATTCTGCAGTGAGAGAATGCTGTGAGGGTATTGACCCACCTCACTGTAAAATGGCCTGGGACTTGCTCCGGGAGTAAGGATTGCGTCAGAGTGTCTTTGCTATGTAAACATCAGGTAGATCGCGATGAAGATAGAGAAAAGACCTCCAACATGGAGGTTGAAGATCACTATAGTTCCAGGTCTAAGGATCAGCCAAACATGGAAACAGGCCGCAATAAAAGACAATGAGAAGGATCAGAGCAGATGAGCTGCTGGGTCTAGGGAGGCCACCATCAATCATTAATCTCCAGACATGCTTTCCATTCTGAGCATGGGCTCATCTGGGACTGAGACTGATGTTGACCCAAGTTTTACAGTCCTACTCTGGACGATACGGTCCCCGAGAAACGGAGAAACACACATGTACGCACCGAACTGGGGAACTCTTTAGAAATCATCCGATCAGTGTCATCAGTTTCCTCCTACAGTGTGATTGATGTCAAATAAAGAACATTTCATCTTCAGGAGAACAGTGAGCCTCGATGCTTCTCTGACAGAGATGAACTACACAGTGCATGATGAATGAGCATCATGCGCTTTATCTTGACAGGCCAATAGGAAAAATACAAATGAACAATTAGCACATTTGAGCTTAATTAGCTGTTTCCAAACAATGGACATGCTTGTAAAATATACGCGAACATGCTTTATATGGTCAAAGGAGTTTAATCTTTCGGTAGTTAGGCACATATTACATGACTAATTAGGGTTAATTGGAAAATTTCCTTTGGTTTTTGCTGATTATGGATGTCACACACCAAAGGACAAGCAATTTTCATTTATCACCAATTACTGTGAAAAGAGACTGTGACGAAGAACTCAATCTGTTTCTGAGAAACTGTCAGATCAAATGAATCCAAACAGCTGTGTGACATTGTACAGAGATATTGACCTGGTCTACCATCGTACGCACAGTTTCCGTGTTATTGTTGATTGCTCGCCGAAGGGTGTTCGACACCTTCTTCCCCACACAATCTTCTCATGAGGAATAATTAAATTTCGGTGGCAGTGCGACATGCCGAGAGACACCTTCCTCACACCCTGTTACTAGAACGCACACACCCTCACACAAACATACAAACAAACACAGTTGGGATGCATCTCACAATTCAATCTAAGAACTAAACATTCTCATAAGAAACATTAAATTGTCCAGGTAATAAAACTAAAACGTAACATTAAGGTAGATACTCTCAAAATATAGAGTGAATATAAAAAAAGGGGGTGGGGGGTGGGGGGGGGTTAAGACAGTACAAGTTGAATGGAATCACCAGAATCAAATGTGTTTTTTAAATGACAGGATAATCCTAATCTGCCACGCAATGAAGGTACAGAAATAGTTGCTCGATGCCAGAGAAAATAGTTAATTGGATTAGAAGGGCAATGGAAATGCTTTGTATGACGGAGGAGGTTTGGGGGAGGAGGTTTGGGGGAGGAGGTTTTCAGCAACAACAAAAAAAAAAAACAGAAAGAAATTTGACCTGTCAACATGGCCGATGAACAATGAACCTACAATGCCTATAACTTTTGTAACTTGCGCAAGTCAAGATACACCTAGAATATGGATACCATAAATTAGGTGTAGTTCATGGATCTGTGGATTCTTGGTTCCTTCTTGACACTTGATTACTGAAAATCTGTATCCCACAGACATTAACGTTATTGCTCAATTGAGAATGCTTGTGAGAAATTCTGCAGACACATTCTCATGTCTTTAATGGATCGAGGTTGACTGAGAGATTTACTGAAAATGAGAGGAAAGAAAACAGAGAGAGAGAGACAGAGGAAGTAAGAAAAAGAGATAAAAAGACAGAGCGAGGGACAGTTAATGTGGGTTGATGGAAGGGGTGGGGGTTCGAAGGTGCAAGCTATTTCTCTTTGTTATCAAGTGAAATGACTGCAAATATGATAATTAATCACTGTGGAAATCAATCTGAGAGGAAGCGACTGCAAGGTACTGATAATGCATCAATCAATATTTAATGTTTAGACTTTAATTAATCCACAGACACCAAGCATTCTTTAAGTGACAAAGGAGAGAGAGAGAGAGAGAGAGAGAGAGAGAGAGAGAGAGAGAGAACAAAACGATCTGAGAGTGCTTTAGCAAAGAAAGGAATCAGACAGGGACTGTGAACTAAGGCATCGTCAGTCGTGTCCAAATCTTGCCTGTTTAATCCACCACCTGGTACAATTTACAGAAAAAAATAACATAAAAAATATGTAACAGTAAATACATTGATAAATACATTGACACATAGATACATTAATTATTGCAAATTATTACATTTGCAATAATTGCCTACTTGAAGTTTCTGAAACACTAATTTTGCCTGTGACACAAGCCTGGGAATAAATCCTTCATCTCCAGGCTGTGAGGAAGAGGAGAACTGCCATGGTGCCAGTGGCTTCCCTCCACCTCACCAGACCTGAGCACTGCTGATACAAGGCCCAATCACACCAAAACCCCTGGCTTGAGTGGTGCAACGGTAGCTCAGCAATGAAGGGCTGTCTTACCCTGAGCAACACCCCCCCCCCCCCCCCCCCAATCATCAACACGTCCCACAGGTACTAATTACCCCATCCACACCACAGAGCTGCGCCACAAAGAAACAGAAAAACACAGGAGGACGCTTGACATTTGGATACCTGTGCTGAGATTCAGGGGGATAATTGGGACACGATCACCAACTGAGAGGGAGGTTTGCACGATCTGTTTTGGTAAAGAACTGAGGGATACAGTGGCCCCAGGGTAAATCAAGTAACTATCCAACGAGGTCAGCTTTCCAGGAGAATGACCTGAGAGAAGGTAGAGAACAGGTCAGCCTGGAAGAAGAACACAGGTACTTCAAGACTTGGTTGAGAATAGTTGCTTCTTGAGATGTGGATAAAAGGATTACCAATAACAGCTTCCGGTATTCTTGACTGCACATATTGATAGCTATAGCCGCTGTTTGATCCATTGTGTCATTGTCCTAAGATTTACAGGTCTTTCATCTTCAAAGAGATGCCTCATGGAGAAAGGATGAATGCACTCATACTGCAATGTTCTCCATGAAATTGTGTTTCCTGAAAGTTCCCAGTCTATACTTGCGGGTCTTTTGTATGGATGAGTGTGTGTGCGTGTCTTTGTCCGGGCCAAAAAAGTTCTTAAGTCCAGCACAACCTACATAGCTATACATAATTCACCTATCCACTATCCAATCAGAACAACTATATTTCCTTATTGAGGCACCTTAAAAATGTTTCAAGTACAAGAGCACTAGTCCTAGGCTCGGGCCAGGATAAATGCAATATTTCTTCATTATTTTCAAATTGGATTTACTGCTAAATCTAAAGTAAAAAATGGTTACAGTACTTCATTGAAACATACAGCTCTTATGCCATTTCCTGTCAGTTGTGTTCTGTATGTAATAACCTCCAGATGTGATGTAAAGAATGACACACACACACACACACACACAACTCACAGTGACAGTGTGACAGAAAACCATGTGAAACATATTTACAGACTAGTCACCAGGAAACTTAAAATCCTGA
Organism: Neosalanx taihuensis; assembly: GCA_030340665.1. Classification (NCBI taxonomy): domain Eukaryota; kingdom Metazoa; phylum Chordata; class Actinopteri; order Osmeriformes; family Salangidae; genus Neosalanx; species Neosalanx taihuensis. The sequence goes on from CM059295.1 coordinate 2,383,128, forward strand.
GCCACCCATCCCCTCTTTCGGTCCACAGCTAGTTTCATGCACAATGGCTTGCTCTATGAGAGGAGCGTTGCATTTGCCAATAGCACATATCCAATTGGTCATGCTCATTAAAAAAGACGGGGAGGGGGGCTAAAACAAGCTAGACTGAAAGTGAGTTTCTGGAGGAAAATTGGGGGGTGCAAGGAGCCATTGGGTGATTTATCGGGACGTACTGCAACAAAACGCTAAGTGAGAAATAAAGTAAGGCAAAGTGTGAAGCGCTCTGAGTTGTAGAAGACCAGACAGCAGTCGTAAATTCCAGGAGACTAAATAAGACATCTTCTCCTACAGCCGTAATGCGTCTTAATTCCCCGAGACGTATGTGAACATGTGTAACTATATGATCAAATCCCCCACATGCCACGGGGGCGGACATGTTTGGCGTCTGACTGCAGCGGATGGGATGAGGTAATAGTAGCCTGCTGTCATATCCTATCAGCCAGCTAAACGCATGTGTGCTAACAGTTGGATGGACAGACAAAAGGATGGATGTGGAAATGGAAAACATGCTTCCGGCATTTCAGAGGAAGTTTTAAAAAGTCACTCTTGATTTTATTCAGCTTTTTTTTTTACTGTATGTATTTGAGATGCATCTTCTGTTGTGAAAAAATGCAAATGTGAAACTGCAAAGGTGCAAATGTAAAACTCTAGTAGCACTGGGAATTGCATTGGCCCTGCGCTGGTGCCCTTGGGAGTTGACTTTCAAAAGTCTTCCATGTCCCCTCCGACTGTCGCCCCTCACTTCCTCCCCCACGCACCCTCCTTTCCTTGGGACTAAACCACTCCCTCCCCCGCCCCTCTCCATGACCAGTGTTTTATACTGCAGGTAATATGTGCCTGCCCTCTTGGGTGACGTCTAAGTGCTGGTCTGCTGGACGCAGGACCTGACAGCCAGAGATTTAACGCAGCTCTCAGATCCTCCTCCTGCCAGCTCCTTTCCTGGTGGTCAGCCAAGGAGAGGCTGGGACTGTCAGGGTGACAGTGGGGGACGGAGGAGCACCTGCCGCCATTCTCACCTCATGAAAACAAACAAACATAAAAGGGACGCAAAATAAGTAAATCAATAAATAATATAACAGTGGGATCCATCTCCCACATCTCAGAGGAATCTTTCCAGTTGGATCAACTCTTGTTCAGTGATGTCATAGCCCTGTTTTTTTTATCATCCCCATGATTAATCCCTCTGTCAATTTGAAGCCCAAATTTGTTGCAGTGGTTTAAAGAATGCACCCAAGCAATATACAAGCTGATTGCAAATAAAGGCATAGGATCAAGTCATGGAAATCTTTGAAGGGTGGGGGTGCTGGTGTTGGGTATGTGTGTGTGTGTTTGGGGAGGGGGGTCTCTGGGTCAAAGAACTTTAGGAATGTTGTGTTGTTCTGTCCTTTAGTTTGACCCCGAGTGTGTGCCAAGGTGGGGGCCTTCTCTCTAATCCACACTGATTCGGTAAACACACTCGCACTAAGACGCCAGCCAGAGTCTAATTCTGTTGTTTTGTGCCCTGAAGAAAACGTGTATTTCTTTTGAGATCTCTTGAAGCAGATGGAAAATGTGTTTTGTGTGTTTGTGTGCTTATGGGGGGTGTGGTGCGGGTAGATCTAATCTGACTAAGACTCCATGCTTAGATTGGACATCAGATTAGGATTGCAGCCAAGTATTTTCAATAATTATTCCCAAGTTGAATTAAACATATCCTCTTAACACGAAAAAACATACGCTTGCCATGCATGTCTGCTTGAACATCTGTAAGGATCATCGCTTTTAATCTGAAAATACTTCCGCAGCACAGAATACACAATGTTCTCATCATGATGAATTCGCTGTATGGAAATGTACTGTAACAAAAACAGACAATAAACTTAACTGCATCATGCTTCAGTCATTCGTGACAGCATCTACATGACAATAACACATTCAAACAGATCCCTGTAGAGCTTCATTGACAGAACATGAAGGCCTCTGACATCCATTTGTCCCCTCCTTATCGTTTATGACACAGGGGACAGCATGATCGTAGAGCAGTATCATTTGAAACGTTTTAATTGATTGAATTCTCCCAAAGGCAAACCATCCATTTCTCCCCTTGACGTCTGAACAATGGTCAGGACTTATCTTCCCGCAGGGCTGCTCCTCCTATTGTCTCATATCAAATGCATTTTTACCAGCATGGAGACAATCCCACAATTGGTCTTGTTTGCTAATTGATGGCAAAGTGGCCAGGGTATTCATCCGGCCATCTCTCTGTTGTGTTGGTGGAGGATCTGTGGCCGGCCCCTTCCTTCCTCCCTCCCTCCCCTGGAGGTGAAAGGGACACCAGTCCTCCAAACCCCCTTTGTTCGTTCTTAATCACTCCACATATTCATAAATCTCAGGTTGTAATCTCCGAGCACCGGCTCTCTCGGCCACTCTTTAAGACACGGATGTAAAATGGCTACCTGACCGCAACAATGGCCTCTTCGGCCGATCTTATCTCGGGGATGTTGACAATGAGAGCAGCTGTCCTGGTACCTTTGGTTACCTTTAATTTTCTTTGGGTGGTGGAGGTGGAGGGGGGGCAGGGGTGGGGGAGGGGGCAGGGGTGGGGGAGGGGGCAGGGGTGGGGGCTGGGCTCAGATAGGGGGGCAGGAGGTTTGGGGTGGTGGGGGATCCCACCTCGTCTGCTTCCCCAGATCTTATCAGGCCAGCGGAGGACATGCACCACCCTAATCACAGGTCTTTGTGGAAGTGACCCTGTGTCCCTTGTGTGTGCCTGTGAGTGTGTGTGTACTAGTGTGTCTGCCTGCCCTGTGAGTGTGTGTGTACTAGTGTGTCTGCATGCCCTGTGAGTGTGTGTGTACTAGTGTGTCTGCATGCCCTGTGAGTGTGTGTGTACTAGTGTGTCTGCATGCCCTGTGAGTGTGTGTGTACTAGTGTGTCTGCATGCCCTGTGAGTGTGTGTGTACTAGTGTGTCTGCATGCCCTGTGAGTGTGTGTGTACTAGTGTGTCTGCCTGCCCTGTGAGTGTGTGTGTACTAGTGTGTCTGCATGCCCTGTGAGTGTGTGTGTACTAGTGTGTCAGCATGCCCTGTGAGTGTGTGTGTACTAGTGTGTCTGCCTGCCCTGTGAGTGTGTGTGTACTAGTGTGTCTGCATGCCCTGTGAGTGTGTGTGTACTAGTGTGTCTGCATGCCCTGTGAGTGTGTGTGTACTAGTGTGTCTGCCTGCCCTGTGAGTGTGTGTGTACTAGTGTGTCTGCATGCCCTGTGAGTGTGTGTGTACGTGTGTGTCTGCATGCCCTGTGAGTGTGTGTGTACGTGTGTGTCTGCATGCCCTGTGCTAGTATGGTTTAATAAAGGGGAAAAAAGCCCAGAGCTGCTCTGATGAGAGTTAAAAAGATAAAGATAAAACAAAAACAAAAAATGTGTTTTAGAAGTCAGGAGGAGGAGCTCAGTGGAACAGTGGACGTGAATTACAAGGCTGGTAAATCACTGGCAGGGGTGTAAATGATGCATTCATTTTTAAAGAGATGTTTTTCCCCTCATCAAAAAAAAAAGAAAATTAAAAAAGAAGGAGATAAAACATCTCCATCTGGTCAAGTGCAAACTGGGACAGGGCTAGATTAGCGAATGTTCTGAGTTATCTTATCTGAGCACGGGCTTAATGTCCACAGAATCAATGCAACCTCAACAAGTGGTTCATTAAAACAGAATGGCAATGCTTAATTCCTGTGTATTACAAATTTGTGCTGGCACTCATTCCACACCCGCAGTGGTTTACAGCAATTAAGAATAGGACTGATCTGGAGCAACAGAGAGATGGACTCTCTCCACAGCACGGACTGAGTAACCACAGCTATCAAATTAAATCATATTGTCTTCGAGCAGCCTTTTTACAGAGGGCTTCATGCATGCCCATAGGACTGAAGTCAAAACTCACAGGAAACCTGTGAAATAAATCGAACATGTAATTGAGACGTCAAATTCAGCACATCTTCACCTCTTCCTAACATCTTCTAAATGTGCTACCTTTTACATTTTTGTTTGTCAAAGTACATCGTTTTTTTTCTTCTAAGCAAATAATGAGAATATGGATCTAATAAAGCAACAATATAGTCAATATCACAGATCAGTGATCTTAACCTGAAACTAGTTAAGCTACCCCCAGCACACCTCTTCCCCCTCCCCCCCCCCTCCCAGTACCTCCTGCTGTCCACCAGCCCACAGGCCTGGCCCACATCTCCCAGCACCACTTGAGCCGGTTCTGACGCTCGGAGAGCTTCCCTGCTCAGCCATGTCTTTTACTGCCCTGAACTCTCCCTGCTGATCGTCCTGTTTCCCTCTCAGGCCCCTCACCATCAATCCACATGACGATGAAGGGTCTCCCAGCACGTCAGACAGCTAGCCTCACCGTCTGGCTCTCTCCATCCAGCACACAGACCGGCAGCCTCGGCCCCATCACTCAGCCTCATATCTATAATTCATGAATGTCCCCCCCCCCCCCCCACACACACACACACCTCACCTCCTTTCTACTGCCATGTCTGGTCCCCATCAACCAGTGCAGAGGAACAGAGTTGTTGGTTGCCAATATCTCGTCATGCTCAGAATCGCAATTGCTTAATTCTGGCCTCGTCCATCACGCCCGAGCAGACAGGACCTGCCATGATATTACCCAAATATTATTAAAACTTTGAAGCCCCTGTGTCCATAAATTTGAAGCAGATCACCCCTGGTGCCATTAGATGCGGAGGATGTATGTGTTCTTGACGCCTCCTAGTAATTACCCACTAAACGGGAAGCGTGGCGGGGGCATTCTGTTGCGAGGGAAACGAAGGATGAGAGGGAGGAGATGGGAGGATGTGGGGGGGTGGGGGGGGGTGGGGGGGGGAGGGTGGGAGGAGATGAGGATTTGCGATGGACTTCAGTGTTTTCTGTGCAAGTGCATTATTCATTCAGCAGGTCAGGCCAACCTGAGTAGGCAGCCATAACCCGGCCTGGGAGAACAAACATCTGTTGTTAAGTGCAAGCAGGCGATACTGTGACATGTTTGCAATCTTGTCCTCCTCAGATGTTTGGCCTACAGTGATACACTTCAAACACTTGGCCAGGCTGCTTTCTGTCTCTCTCGCGCAAACATTCTCCTTCTCTCTCCCTCTCTCCCCGTCTTCTCTCTCTCCGCTCTGCTGCAAGAGCACTGATACCCCCTTCTCCTTGACTCTCTTGATATCTCTCAGCTCCTCTCCTCTCTCTCTTTCTCTCTCTCTCTCTCTCTTTCTCTCTCTCTCTTTCTCTCTCTCTCTTCTTTCTCTCTCTCTCTCTCTCTCTTTCCTCTCTCTCTCTCTTTCTCTCTCTCTCTTTCTCTCTCTCTCTCTCTCTCTCTTTCTCTCTCTCCTCTTTCTCTCTCTCTCTCTCTCTCTCTCTCTCTCTCTTTCTCTCTCTCCTCTCTTTCTCTCTCTCTCTCTCTTTCTCTCTCTCTTCTCTCTCTCTCTCTCTCTCTCTCTCTCTCTCTTTCTCTCTCTCTCTCTCTCTCTCTTCTCTCTCTCTCTCTCTCTCTCTCTCTCTCCTCAGTTTCTACGATGTGTGGTGTACGCGCTGAGCAATGGAGGAGATCTGACCTGCTTCAATAGGATCTCCTCACTCTGACCGTCACCCAACTGCCCTGACCCCAATGTATCCTGTGTCAGGCCAACCCTTAAGCAGGTTAACTGAGGAGGAAAATCTCACTGGATTCCCTTCTCACTAAGACATAATGCGCACACAGGCATAGGAAGTTACACATGTTCAATTTGAGCTACAGGGTATAGCATGCTGAAAGAAAATATAACAATTAGGAGGATTCCCAAGTGGATTCTGGAGTCGGTCTCATTCAGTGTTTCTTTTCGGATGATGGGAAAGGCCTCGGGGTTGATGGACGGGGGGAGGAAGAGATGATTGTAGGGGGTGTTGTGTGTTGGGCGGGGCTGTTGGGGGGAGGAGATGCAGTGATAATGGATGAAGCATCTGTTGAGCTGCAGGTGTCTTTTCCACCTCTCTTCTCCTCTCTCCTCCTCTCTCCTCATCTCCTCAGTGTTAACAGATGATTTCATCCTGCTGTGCCAATGCTGTTTACAGCCTCCACACACACACACACACACACACACACACACACACACACACACACACATCCCCCAGTGCACAACAAATGACAAACATGTCGCTGGAATACCAGCATCAATAATCAGAGATGTGATGGGGGTAAGGATCCAATCGAGGAAGTCTGAGTCAAAACAAATCGGGCACCGTGAGACAGAGAGACATTTGTGTAATCTGGCTTTATGTATCACTAGTTCTGAATAATAACATAAAAAGACTTACCTCATCTGCCTGGTACAGCCAAGGCATAAATAAAGAAGCCTGAACAATGGAATTACTATTAGCTAGGCCTCTGCTGCTCTGAAGCTACATCATGGCTCTTTAGAAGCACTGGCAAGAAGATTAATGTTTTGTTAAATATCAGTGTGGAGTAGAGATGGGCTGAGAGGGTTGGGTGGCTGGTGGGCTGAGGGGGGGGGGGGGATCTAGGGGGGTTGGAGCCGAGGCTGGGAGACTGCTTGTTTGCTAAGGCTGCTAAACTTAGAGTCTATCCTGGCACCTCTTTTAATTACGGTGTGTTACTACAGATCGTGTAACTCTTTCTGTCCATCTCTCTGTCTCTGTTTCTTGCTCTTCTCTCTCTCTCTCTCTCTCTCTCTCTCTCTCTCTCTCTCTCTCTCTCTCTCTCTCTCTCTCTCTCTGTCTAGTTTTCTGTATTTCTCTGTCAGGATCACAGCATGCGAGAGTGATAACTCTCTCTCTCTCTCTCTCTCTCTCTCTCTCTC